>CM069538.1:20737739-21337739 GCA_035773235.1 Eospalax fontanierii | reverse complement strand
TTGATTTATATACGTGTGTGTGTGTGTGTGTGTGCACATGAGTGTAGATGCCTCCAGTGGCAGAGGTGTTGGATCCCCTGGAGCTGAAGTTACAAGAGGTCACTGACATGGATGATGGAAACTGAACATGGAGTTCCCAGCACTCATTCAAAACTTATACGAGAGGCACGCGTCCAGAGAGACAGCTCAGTGGTAAAAGTGCCACATAGGTCTGGTGACCTGAGTTTGATCCCTAGAATGTACTTAAAAGTGAAATGATAAAGCAAAGTCCACAACGTTGTCCTCTGACCACCACACTCGCACAGTGAGTGTCCACACAGACACACCATCTACATACACTAACAACGATGACAACAACAGCAAAATATGAAGGGATGGAGAGATGGCTCAGTAGTTCCAAGTGTATATTGCTCTTGCACAGGACTACAATTCAGTTCCCATGTCAAATGGCTCACAAATGCCTGCAATTTCAGTTCCAGAGGATCCAACACCCTCTTCTGGACTCTGAAGGCATCTGCACTCACGTGTACATGCTACCTACCCCCCCCGACATATTTAATTAAAAACTTAAAAATAGAGGCACGGTGTTACAGAAGTGGTGTGTCTGAGATAGAGATAAAGACTACGGTGTCATAATAAAAGCATTCATGGTGAGACTAACAGGAGACTATCACTATTAGAAGAAAAGTCAGTCAACTTGAAGTTATAAGAAGATAAAAGGCATTTAAATAAAACAAGTGGGGAAAATAGATTTCTTTAAACATGAAAGACTATGAACTGTGGAACAACCTACTGACTAAATTTATTTTGATAAAAAAATCGAGACAATCACAGCATTCAGGAGAAAAAGGCAGGTGGATGATCACTGTGAGACTGAGGTCATCCTGGGATGGTCTACATACTGAGTTCCAGTTCAGCTTGGGCTACATTAGGGAGACCCTGTCCCAAAAACCAAAACACAATAACAAAACCTATAAATCCACAATTATAAGAAACTCAAAGAAATCCAAGCAAAGAACCATGAAGATAGACCTCAGTAGACGAACCTGCACTGAGGTCACTTGGGGACACTAACTTGACACAATAGACCTTAACACAGATGAAAGAACGTATAGATTCTACTTGGAGGGCTGTGGGGAGATGCAGGTGTGGAAGGGGGTATAAAGATGATTAAGATTGTTTGAGATGTTCTGTATGAAATACACAACAATTGAATAAAAAGACACAAGGATGTGGGAGAAAATTTACAATCTCAACAAATAGGGAAAAAAATTGAGGATTTGATTATCAGAAAACATCATCTGAGAACAAAGAATATCAATCATCATGAAGAGAATCGGTTTTTGATAAGAAAGAACTAATTTTATTCAGAATATTTAATTATCCTAATAATAATAAATAAAATAAAATAAATAAAAATAATAAGTAAATTTCCTAATATAACAAGAACTGACAAAAATACAAAAGGAAATGTACAACCTACAATCAGTCACACCCTTAGATGTCAAGATCTATGCCTCAGAAATTAGAACGAACAAGTTGACTCAAAATCATAAAGATACAAGAAACTTGTAAATCACTGTCACCCAACGTGGTAAAGCCAATACTTACAGGACACAGTACTCAGAAACAGCGAAATACAAATTATTTTAAATTGCATGCAGAATATTTTCTAAATAAAACCAGTAAAAGTCTTAAGGAATCTACAAGAATTCAACCCATACAAAGTATTACCTAGCTAAATAAAACTAAATTGGAAATCCATAGCACAGTTGTAGAAGCATTTGTGGGGAATCTCCAAGTATCTGTAAATTGATGAACACATGGCCCAAATAATGAATGAAAACACGTGGAAAGGAACAGCAGATCTTCATCAAGCACTGCCGTAATCACCCTAAACAGCTCTCCTGCCACTTTTTGCTCCATCGCCAGTCTTTACTTTCTCCATAAAAACTACCCCTCCCCTGTCTGATATCTCATATTTATATAGTTGTTTAGCTTATTCTTTGCGTGTCTCTTCCCCTTTGACTGGAGGCTTTGTGAGGAAGTTTGTCTGTTCATTACTGCTTCCCAGGAATGGGCCAGATACTAGGCAGTGTTCAGCAAGTTTTCACTGAACGAATGCAAGTCATTGGAAAGGATAATAAGACCTGAGAATTAAGGGTAAGGAGAAGAGAACAAAGGGAAAGAAGGAGTTTGTTCACCAAGAAATAAGAAGCTGATATGTAGGAGGAACCCCAAAATGATGCCTGACAGGTAGACCCTCTGCACTGTCAGACCATGTCACAGCTGCTTGGAGATGTGTTAGCAAACAGAACATGAGGACTGTTCTGCTAAAGCATGTTCATTGCTAACAAAACATGCTACTGAGAGCCACAAGACATAAGTCTGTGAAACTGATCCCCTCCTGTACCAAAGTCTTCCTACATTCTTTTTCAGTTATGTTTTATGTGTTCATTTTGCACACATGTGTGTGCAAATGTGCATACCTGTACATATGTGTGGGCATGTATATCATGTACCTGTGGAAGTCAGAGATCAACCTGATAGAATCTATTTTTTCTTTTTTTTATGTGAGTCCCATATATTGAACTCAGGTGGTCAGATTTGGTGGCAAGCGTCTTTACCCACTGAGGCATCTTTCCAGCGCTCTTCGTGAATTCTCTTCTGTACTAGAATCTGCCTTTATTTTGCCCCCATGAAGCAATAATTCATTGATTATAATGCCTATAGCTAAAGTACTGCAAATTCATAACTATATGGCATACAGGTTCTGTGAAGATGAACAGAACATGAATAAAATTAACATATTGCAAACTAAATTAAGCCATGAGTAAATCTCTCAAGGGTTTAGACAAATCTCATAAACAAGCAGAAGTTTGAACTGAGGGCTTGGATTAATATATTTAAATTAACCTCAAACAAATCTCAATTCAAACTCTGCAAGGTATGACAGAAAAAAAGACCCACTGTCTATTGACAATGCCGTTGGTTACCTTCTGAGAACACCGATGAGATCCTCACCTTTTAAAAAGATGCACCACAATACAGGCAAGTAACCAACCTTTTTCTAACTGGATTTAAGATCTGCTTCATAGGATGGAGCTCACACCTAACATGGACAGCAGGCCTAGAGGCCTGACGCTAAACAGGTCCTTATCAGTAGGGGAGAGGCTACTATTAGTTTTCTACTAAACAGATATAGTATGAAACTAACTCCTAAATAACTTATTCTTGTATCTATAAATTAATGCATCTCTCAACTATCACCAGAGAAGCTTCCTTATACAACAGATGGCGAATAACACAGAAACCTACAACTAATCAATGTGTAGAGAGTAAGAGGTGAAAGTGTTTATCCCTGGATAGAACACCTGTATCAGACTTCTGTCTCCCAAGGCTCAGGAATCATTGTGGAAGAGGGGACTGAAAGATTCTAAGAGCCGGAGATGGTGGATGACCTAAAGAAACAAGTATTTCCAGACAGCTGGGTGGTTATTCATATGAACTCAGTGTAATAGTGACAGCATGTACAAGACCCACATAAGCTCAAGCCTGACACAGATCTCAGCATAGACATAGACCCCACCCCCACCTGAGGAAGAACTGGCAACTGATGGCTGCTGGGAGTCAGGAGAGTCAGTCTTGCTTAAGAGTGAGACTCTTGGTAGGTTGACCAGGCTCCAGTGGATGAATCCAACTTGGGGACACAAATAAGAACGTAAATATAATGAAAATATATTTTATGAAATTTTCAATAACTTAAAAAATCAAGTATTGGGGCTGGATGAGAGCATTGGCTGCTCTTACAGAAGACCGAGTTTGATTCCCATCGTACACAAGGTGACTAACAGTCATTCACAGCCCCAGTTCCAGGGGAAGCTGACACCCTCTTCTGACCTCAGCAGGCATTGTACCACAAGGGTGTGGTAATGCAGTCATACACACAAAATAAAACAAATAAAATATTTATTAAAAAATCAAGTATAGCAAAAAAAAAAGATAGAGAGAGTGATCAAGGAAGACACCAGGTGATCTCTGGCCTCCACCTGTATGTGTTTCTTCATGTACATACACCCACACATATATATGTGACCGCATATATGCAGATATACATATGCACATGCACCCTACACACACATAGAATCAATTTAAGCAAGTCTAGGCTGAGCTTCAACAAAAATGCAAAGATCAAATGGCCACAGATGTAGTTACTAAGGCACGCAAATTATAACAGACCTCTCAGCACTCCCCTCCCCTAGATTTTTCTTGTGTCTGTATAATTCTACATACTAATTTAAATTTAGTTTACACATGGTAACTAATAAAGCTTCTCTTATTTACATTAGGTATTCCATCTGGATCTTTAACAGTCGGAATGGTCAATGAAACCATTGAGAGTAAAAACAGTAGAATTCAAATGGGGGAAGTATCCCAGAATATGGGCAATCCTGACTTTTAAAACCTGGTCTGCGTGTATTTGCTTTGTCTGAACGCATGCTTTGCTACGGTATGTACGAGGTAATGTGCGCATCAAATAATAAGTCTTTTATGGAACTTTAAGTGGCCTAAAACTATCTTTTGATTCTTTCCAGTGACACTAAATTACATAGAACTGTTATCTCTAACTCCAACAGGGTTCCTTCAACTGACATATAGATATTGTTGTAGAGCCTCAGATGCCCTGGGCATAGCTCAGCTTGGAATGGTGATCTATCAGCACCCACTTCTTTGTTTAAGATGACCAAGTCAAAATTAGGGGAAAGGAACCTGCTATACCATCAACAATACTTCAAAGGCTCAAGCCTTTTGGGGACTTTGGATTATTTTGATGCCCAAATTTCCTTTCCACTTGTGGAAAGCTTATTGCAGTGTCTGTGTGCATGTCTGTGTTTCGTTACTTTTCATAAAGTTTGTTATCTGTTGTATCTGAGGGGAAACAAAGGTCTCCATATCAATAGCCCTGGTTTGATGGGAACTAGGTAAAGACACATGTACCATATCATATGCACACGTATTTATATGTAGTATACACACATATCTATTCACATAATTATAAATTTACATACATATATGTACTTTCAGTTTTTGCTACAGATATGTTCTATAACTTCCTGTTGGATCCCTGTAAGCTGAAGGGGAATAACTGATCTTGAACAGAAAGCACATTTTACTCTGCACTTCTGGATCAAGATCCTTTTCCTTTGTGCTGTGATGGTAGAGATACATAAAACTAGCAATGTTTATGATCAGACTAGGTAAGAATTACATAGCCAAATATATGCTTATTCTGAAAATGAATATCAGGCCTCCTTAACTCTTTATTTTCCATTATTCAATCTAAACAATTCTTATGTCTCAATTCTTTACTCAGTTGTTTCCAGCTATCCACTGTTTTCTTGAAATACATGTTTCACTTAATGTGTGATTATCAGAGCTGGATACTGAACTCAATCTAATTAGATATATTCACTATTTAAATTTCACAAAATCCTATAAATACTGTTATTAACTTTACTGTAAGGTCCAAGAAACCAAAGCCCAAATAGAGACGAGGAAGCAGGACCTCAAACTAGGCAGTCTTGAGCTAGAAATTGCCACTCTTCAATGTCCTGCTAGGACTGTTTACTATTTGACTTTGGTTCTGTTTAAATTAATGTTTCTAAAAATAGTTCATAACACTAAAATGAACTGCACATTTAAAGGAAAATCTCTCTCCTGTAAAAGACAGAACAAAAGGTACAAAAAGCAAAATGTAAGCAAACCAGGTGGGAGAATACTTTTAAATAAAAAGTTTAATTAATAGTCACAGAGAGAAAACAACAGATTTCACAGTGAAGTCTGCCTACATGGAAATATAGAGTGGCCTTAAAACAGAATATCGGGAATATGTGAGGTTTTAAAATTATTTTATTATTGTTGTTGTTATTATTATTATTGTGTGTATGGTTTGTGTATACTGTATTAGGGCACATTTAGAAGTCAAAGGACAACTTGCAGGCATTGATTTTCTCTTTCCATCATGCAGGTGCCAGGGATCAAACTCAGGTTGTCAGGTTTGGCAACAAGTACCTTTACTCACTGAACCAACCTGCTGGCCCAGCATCAACATATTTAAAGACAATACTACTGAGTGTCTGGGAACTGCTGTCCCTCTCAGGTCTGCTGGCTTCTCTTTCACTCGTTTTTTTTCCTTTTAGGGGAACTTGTTTTCTCACAAATTATAAATACTCCATGTCTTCTTTTTGGAAACTGGCATTACCGTAGTAGGATTTTTTTTGTTGGGTGTGAGGATCCTCAAAACTGCTTTTCTGTGGAGGGGTCACATGATTCCAGTCACACTTGGAAGAATGCTAGGAGTAGCTGCCCTTTAACAAAGCCCAGAGTCTAACCCATAGCTCCACACAAGGCAGGCTGTGTACTCAGTCCAGCACCCACAGCCTGCACCCTGTTCACTCAATAGAGTAGACAACTACACCGAGTCCTTGCTCTCACTTTCTCCTCAGTCTGCCCCTTGGCTTCCCACACCCGCCTCATCAGGACCTTGGGTTTTTACCTGCCCTCACCACGCTGCCCATCAAAAGTTGGCCCTCCCAGCTCCTTTATGCTCTGCTCTGGGGTTTGTTCCTCTCACAGAACTGAACAACCAAGGATGGTTCAGTTAGTCACTCTGAGACCACACATTTGCATCTCAGCAGTTATGTTCAAACCTCATTCCAATGCCAGCCTAGCCTTGGAGGTGACCAACAGCTGACCTGTTCTCCTCCATTATCAAAGAGGATTCAGGTCACACTATCTCTAAGGGACTACCCACCCTTGCATCCCATCCCAACCCTGAGCCTGTAGAGCTTCATTATTCCTTAAGCAGCAGGATTTTAGGTGGTGAGGAGACCGATGCTTATGGAGGCTAATCTCTGAGTGGTCATTAATGGCTACTGCTCCAATGGCTCTGTGGGAAGGGCAAAGTGTCCTGATCTTCTGGGTAAAGGCATATCCCTAGCATATGTGTCACAGACACACTTTGTATCACACGCATAGCCCTGTGGAGACCCTCAGGTTGATATTTGAGTTTCCTTAAAGTGGTGGTTCGTGGTTGGCATTGTCTCTAGTCAGGCTTGCAAACCAGAAAGCAATCAAAATATGTAAATTATTTATTTATTCATTTATTTTTGTGTCTATGAGTGCTTTTGCCTGCATGATATGTGCCACACACGCACAGTGCCTATGGAGGCCAGGAGAGGGCATCAGATCCCTTGGAACTGGAGTTATAGATGGTTATTATCCTTCATGTGGATGCTGATAATGAACCTGGGTCTTCTGTAAGAGCAGCCAATACTCTTAACTATTGAGCCATCTCTCCAGCCCCAATAAATGCAAATGTCTTAAGTAATCCACTAAACAAATAGTGGCCTCATCTTAAGATGTGTTATATTGTATCAACTAATAATTAATATCGAGGTTACATAATCATGGCATATGATTTTAATAATTATGGTATTTAAATTTCACATAATTTAAACACTTATTTTAATATAACCTGTTAATATAATCAAATATAAATATATGCAATAAGCAAATGGGTACATTTTATTAAGATAACTGCTCCTACAGTCAAAAGCACACTTATAAGTGCTGATAAATTCCCTAAGTTGATATGTAGCTCATCTAAAATTTAAATTAAGCACATGGTTCAAGTGTATTCAGCATTGTCCCTGCACTGAAGTGGTTAACTCGTTACATTCTACTGATTGATCCCACAAGCAAAATGCCAAATGAGTTGCTTAACTGACTTGACTTTTAAAAAAATCAAATAAAGTACTTGCCTTGTTTAGAGTCAAGTCATTTTTACATAGAACAAAATCCTGAAGTTTAGGAACAGCTACTTTCTGATGGCCTTGGGTCTGGGCTCTGGTGACCTGTGCACATAGCTGCCCACTAGTGACAGGTCTTGCAATTCCACACGAGCTCGTCTCTGGCTCTGCTTCAGTTGACCAGTTGACCCGTTTCTTCCACAGATACATGGCACAAATCACACTGAGATGCTGTGAAGCTTAGTTAATATTTAAAACATTTTGATGCTCAGATAAAAGGGGATTCAAGTTGTCACCAATTAGTAGGAAAAGACTAATTATTATACAGACCTATGATCCTTCATAAGTAGCTACATTAAAGGAATCTAAAAGCTATCACTTTTTATGAAAGAGCAGATGGCCCGAGTTAGACCCCTAAACCATAATGAACGTGTGATGGTATCCACAAGTGACTGTGTGTATCACTAAACAGGATCTTTTCTAAAGGGCTGCTGGCGGAGGGAGAGAATGGAAGAGAAAACACAATGCCAGTCTCACTGTGGTTGTGCTAATCAGTTCCACATATGGGAATCTATCTAGAAAGAAAACTTTTCCCAGACTTTAAACTACTTGGAAATATGTTTGCATGTTAATTATCCTATTTAACCAAAATTCAGCAGCTTAGGCAATATATGCTTATTGAGTTCCCTCCATGAGTTAGGCCCTCTGGTTCCATGGTAAACTACATATGATCCCTAAGATCTTGAAAGTCTAGAAGAAAGGGGGGATTTGAGGCTGTGAAGGATGACAAGAAGATTTATCCAAAACTCAGCTTTATGATTTATCACATGCATTGTCCTTGAAGCATCTTCTGAGAGTACCCGGGGAGCACTGGCTATCTCATTGCATCCATGAGCTTGCCCCTCAGCTGGTGGTTTTCTTTGCCCTGTGTTTCTGTGCAGACCTCAGAACTGAGCTGAAGACCACTGCTGTTTTGCTGTGCCACATCTCTGAAGGCTTTGGATGGGCCACAGCATGCAGGCCCAGAGGTTAAGACACCCTGGAGATAATGTTGGGTTGGCACTCTCTACCACTAACAAAGAGACCCACTTCTTCATGTCCTGGACCTCATGACCTCTGCTATGGGTTTGCAAAATAACAAGGTAACTGACATAAAAGAAGATATTCCAGACTCAAAGGGTTCTTCCCAAAGACAGAGGGAAACTGCAAAGAAATTCACCATTCCAAGACTCTCCCAACAGGAATCCAAAGAAAGACCCCAGAGGATTCCCATGTCCATTCCACAAACAAAGGCTCTCCGGGTGCTGCTGAGCTGGTGAGTGTAGAGGAGTCTCCAGTGGAGGGCATAGACTTCTCTTAACCAGTCAGTGCTGCTCTGCTCTGAGGTCCCTACCCTAATGTTAAGTAAGGATGGCTCCTCTTCTTCTGTCCAAATGTGCTAAAGAAACCCTGGGTTTCTTCCATGCACGTCTGCAGGAACATGAGTACACGCCACATGTGACCTGGTGATGTCCTCATCTTTCTCAGCCTTTATCGTTATTTAAAAAGGGAATTGTTTTCCTAATAAAGGGTCACGAAACTCTGGATTTTCCCCCAACAACCTGCACTCAAAATACATTCAAACTTTGTTTTTCCTGGGGCTGAAAAATAACGGACAGTGGTTAGTGGTTGATGACTAGGCTTAGCCTCCAACTTCCTTTACCCTCAGACATACCAAAATCACAAACAAGAAGTCTTCCTTCCATGCCTGTTTTCAAGAGCAGGATTTCTTAAACTTCTCCTTTCATAACCCTTGTTTTCCCAAGAAATTTAAATATGACCCTGGGTATGAAAATCTCAAAATGATATACCCAAATCAAGCGTTATTGATAATAAATTATAACTAAATAAATTTTTAAAAATTTTTGATTTTGATATGCATATAATTTTATCATTTATTAACATTAAATCAAATTTGTATATTGATGAGATGGATGTGATTGTTTCCTTTTATGTAAAGAATTAAACATCTTTGACGTTTTCAAAGTTGATACATATTTTGTTTTTATTAAGATTTATTTTTTATTAATGTGCGTATATGTGAACCTGTGTTGAGTATAAATACACCACAGAGGAGCCCACAGAATTCAGAAGAGAGTTTTGGATCTCCTTGACCTGGAGTTACAGGTGGTTATGAGTTATCATGTGGGTGCTGGGAACCAAACATGAGTCCTCTGCAGGACCAGAAAGTGCTCTTAACCACTGAGCCATCACTCCAGGCCCTTGATCAATATTTTGATCTTATAATTGTCACTTCACACAGTATGTAAGGCAAAATGGCAGAAGTCTATTTAAGGACATTTCAGAAATTATTGGAAATTCTGTCCTAAGACTGAGGCAAACTGCATTTAATTTTCCTTTGTGTGTGTGAGACTCAAGTCAGTAACTCAAAGAACAATCTTTAAAATCAAGCAGTCTAAACAATGCAATCCAAAGTCATCAAAAGTCTCTTTTTTGTTTTCTGCAATTAAATCATTAGGTTTCTATAATAACAGGAAACTTTGTATGTACATTGTATGTGCAGTTAACAACATGCAATATTGTTGCCCCGAGTCCAGGTGTTTCAGATCGTGCTTGCTGTTGCTGTGTGGTGTGATCATGTATAGAGAACAAAGTGCACTATGTTGTGTGGTTACAATCAAGGCTAGAGTGCAGTTGTGAGATGCCACACAGGAAAACCCTTCTAGAAACACCTCAGATTCATTATGTATTTAACTTTGATTTAATTTTTAGTCAGTGCAAATTCAGAAATCTTTTACTGTTGCCAAGTTTTTAGAGACACTCCCCCCCACCCCGAGTCAGTTACATAATCCTGAACAATTCACAGTTTAGGAAACTGTTCTAGTGAAACCTCTTAAGGGAAGGGAGAAAAGGCGGCAACGCAGGCCAGATAAAGGCAGAGTAAGTCGCAAGGGGGCCTTTTGGCGGTGGGGTGGGGCTGCATTAAACTTTTTACTTTCAAAACAAAGTGTGAGAAGTGCATAGGGTTTGTTTTTATCGATTTGGTTTGCACGTTAGACACATTATAAATTTACTCCACAGTGCCATAGCCACAAATTATTACCAACAGACCCAGAAATTTGGAAAAATAAGGATATAGGGTTATAAAGGTTATTTTCCTTGACACTGAGGTAGTAACTGAGGACTCAAAGAATGAGCATCATTGGTGCTGGAGAGATGGCTCAGCAGTGAACAGCACCGACTGCTCCTTCATAGGACCAAAGTTTGGTTCCTAGCACCCACACAGCAGCTAACATCTTTTTGTAACTCTAGTTTCAGGAGATTTAACACCTTCTTCTGGCCTTTTCAGGAATTGTACACACAGGTACATTTACATACATTCAGACAAAACACTCGTACACATAAAATAAAAATAAATAAAGGATTTCAAGAAAGCATGTAAAGCACTAACGTGACAGGATTGAATGTGATAAGAAATGATGGTATCTGGGCTCGTGTTGGCACTTTCTGCAACCCTGACTACTGTGTTATAATAAAGTCATAGCTGAGGTTGACTAAAATACTGCCCAATAATTTCTGTGAGTAGATTCAGCTCTATTGATTTTACTGGGCTTGAGTCACTCATCAGTGCAAACATCCTGACCTCAATGTGTGGTATGTCTTCTAAGAACCTCCCAGAACCATCACCATGACCATAGTATATTCTCTCTTTCTCTTTCTCTTTCTCTCTTTCTCTCTCTCTCTCTCTCTATCTCCATTTCCTTCCTTCCTCTTTCCCATCCAACCTTTTGACACACATGATATTATAAATGTTGAAGGATCCCTGAGAACTCGTTTGTGAACACAAGTTTCACTTTATCAGAGCGGAAACTGTCCCGTTTCCCTTTGGAGATAACTTTATTCAGTTCCTGATGCTTCCTCCTGATCTTCTGTGATTAATTCATTGATTGAGATTCTCAGTTGTGAAAGAGTAAAGACAACTTGCGCTTCTAAATTCTGAAGAAGGAACAGGAGAAGAACGAGGAGAAGCAGACGGAGATGGCAAATGAGGAAAAGTAAAAGTCAGTAGGGGAAAGATGGAAGTGTGGAGCAGTTCCTAGCTCCTCCTCTGAGCAATTCCAGATCAGTGGGGTTCAATAAGTGACCTGTAAGGAGACATTTTTAGCAGTTACAAGTATTTTAGGTGATTTAAAAATAGAGTCAAAGAATAAATTTTACAGAAACAAGAAAAAGAGAACATGGATTCTGGAATGCCCTCTGGTCCTTGAAATATGAATAAAATTACTTCCTGAAAGAGCTCACAAAAAGCTGTTAATCATTCCCTTTTCAGTCACAGTGTTTAGTGGAGTCCCTAGTGCCCGTCTAACAAATAGTGCCATTGGCTTGAGTGAGCTAAACTAGGCATAAGTCCTCATGCACTTCCTACATGTCAGAATGGCCTGTAAGCTTCTCACATAAACTCTCTGCTTGACAACTTCCTTTGTAATTAGCCCACAGGGCTGAACACAGTGCCTGGGCTTGCCGGTGTTTACTCAGGGGGGGTCCCTTGTCCCTGGTTCTTTTCTGGATCGTTTTTACAGGACACTTACGACTGTGTGACTCCAATGTTACGGGTGCACCAATGTTCCTGAGAGGAGGATTCTGGGAATTGTTTAAAAAGTAGATTAACTGGGAATCCAGGAGAGATGCTAGAATGGGCTGAGAGTTTTCCTAACCCCTATAGCTTTTTCCTCTAAGAAACAGACTGTCATGAATGAAAGCCATGAAGACCCCCTTACTGTAATATGACATACTAATGGTCCATTTTAGATGAGTTTGTAGTAGTATGTGAAGTATTAATGCACAGGTTCATTTATTTACATACCCTTAGCATGTGTTGTCTACCTGCCATGGATTGCTATGTTACAACACATCAAAGTTATAAGCCACTAGCAAGTGCCTTTTAGTACTTTAAAAGTAGTATTAATCGATTACGTACTCAAGTAACCTTATCCCAAAGCAAAAGGCAATGTCCCCATAAAGGGAGAAGGTAAGTTCTTGAGAAAAAACTTGGACATAATTAGAGGACAGTGGAAAATCTTGTGGTAACTGAAATTCCCACTCAGACAATAACTTCTGGAGAACAGCTGAGGCTTCAGTGGGTAAGAATTCACTGAGAACTCATTGTGACACTGTGGACATTACTCTTGGAAAGCTGAGGAGGTAGTGAGATTCTGATGTACTTGAGAAATATCGAGAAAGCCTCACCCAGGTGACCTACAATATAAAAATACTGAAAAAGACACAGACCCCGTCTCTGGGGAGCTTTCTGTCTGGTGCAGGACATGAAGAGCGGAAAACTGCCTTCGCCATGGTTCCAGAAGCACCGCATCAGAATGCAGACAAAGCACAGAGCAGAAAAGTGGGGGCGGTGGAAAAGGTGCTCGGAAGGACTGCAAGAGGCCTGCAAATGGAAGGGGACAGATGCAAGACAGCCTTCTGCCTGGCAAAGGCGAGAGAATCAGAGCTTCATGTAGCTTTCTTCTCTGGTGACCCCAATAACCAATAGATACTAAAATACCTAGCAGGCAGAGTGCTTGGTGTGGGTTCCCTTTTTGTGACCTGCCCACAAACAGTAAGCCACGCACAGGGAAGGATGAAGGGATGGTGAGATGCTATAATAATTGGCAACGCTGAAAGCAACGAATATATCCACAGCAGTTGCACCATGAGAAGGAGAGGAGAGTGAGCAGCACTCCACGGTAGAACAGCTATGGAACAGTCCTGTAACAGGACTGGCAGGAGTCCTATGTAAACAAACGGAACTATTGAGGAAAACAAATACTCTTATTTGTTTCAGGCCCTGGAGTCCTCTTTGGGGCTGCAGACCCCACTTCCCTTCCCATTGCAGCAGTAGATAGAGATACTCGTGTTGACTGTGTTTATGAGATTTTTTCATCCTCCTGTTGATTTGAAACACAAAGAAAAACAATCTCTCTGGCCCATGCCCGATCTGATCAGCAGGGAGGCCTTAGTGGGCCCTCTCTGGCCTGGGAGTGGAAAATGACTTCTGGTGGGCAGACAGGAGGGCTCTGGCTGAAAGAGTGCTTGAACAGCTGTGAGAGTCCGTGGCTTCTGCCACCAGGACCAGGAAGCCCCCAAGGAATGAAGTAGGTAGAAACATGAAAGAGTTTTCCTTGACCCATCTTCAGTCCTAGGGCTGGGGGATGGTGCAGGCTGCCTCATCATCATTTCTGAAAACTCTCTTTATGCTAGCCAGTGTGCTATTGCAGGATTACGGCCCTAGGCTGGAAATTCTTTCTATTTTTACTTTATTGTTATGATTTTATTGACTGTTTTGTGACTTGATAAGGGTCTCATGCAGCAAGAGATTAATACGCTCTGGCTGGAAAGCCAGGAACGGAGAAATCACAGGTCATGTGACCTCTTCCCCAGCCACTCTGCTGGGTGTTTGCAAAGATGTGTCAGGCCTAGGCTGACCAGGCATGTTTCTCTAAGGCATTGCCCTTCCCAGAGCCCAGGTCACTGATTGGGTTCAGGTACTACCCACGACCTCCAGCTTGGGAAAGCTGAGCAGCCTCTTTGGGCACTGAGATAAAGTTCCAGAATCCAGAGCTGCCCTTCCTTACCAAGGTGTGTTCCCAGCCATCTGAACTCTGCCTCCAGCATTTCACTCTTTGAGGTCTCCCTGCTCCTTGCAGCAGAAGCCACCAATTTTTGCAGCTGTTCAAGGCCCATTTTAGCTGGAGCTCTCCTGTGTGCCCACCAGAAGTCATTCTCCACTCCAGGCCAGAGAGGGTCTGCCAAGCCTTCCCCGCTGATCAGACCAGGCACAGGCCAAAGAGACCATTTTTCTTTGTGTTTCAAACCAACATGAGGATGAGAAGGCCCCATAAATACAGCCAATCATGAGTATTTATATCTATTGCTGCAGCTAGAAAGCCCACCTGTAAGAAAACAGAAAAGGAAAGCGAGGAAATTGGAGGGAATAAAGAAGAAAATGGAAAAGATTTAGGGAAAAAAAGGAGATGGGTTAATCCTTCACAGTGGAGATATCCTGCAGTCTATAGAAAACCACAGCTTTGGACTGTCAGGGCTATTAGTCAAGGGTTAAATGTCATTCATCCTGCCCCTATGAACAGCTGTGTGTGTGTGTGTGTGTGTGTGTGTGTGTGTGTGTCCGTGTGTGTTGGGGAGACAAGATATGCCACATTTTTATGCATTTCAAATTGAGCCACACTGGCCTGGAGATGACCTGCCACACGATTTTTAAATTATCTCTGTGTGCGCTCTGCTTGTTTTGGAAATGCTCTAAATAAAAATAATGGACTGTCTTTTAATAAGTCTCATTGTGAGGATTCCACATATCAAACAGCGCGGTGCAGCTCGGAGGCAAACGGCGGGCATGTGTGATCTCGCTGGAAGAGAGACAAATGGTGCTGCGGGGAGCTCCATCCAGGGACGGCTGACAGGAAATGGCATTCGCAAGCTGACACATCTGTCAGGGTGCGGAATATTGGCACCTGTCATGCAATTTCAGTCATGACTTTTAATAAAGCTGCTTTCCCTTAGGTAAAATTGGAACTCGACTGTAATATTAGCTGCAAGCTCGTCTTGTGTTCCCCTTCAGAGCGCTTTTGTACGTGAGGCGCTTCCAATGAATCTGAGAGGAGAGCTGAAGAAATGATGTTTACCAGCTCTGCAGCCTGCCCAGAACTCTGAATCTGAAAAAGATGTTGCCCTGGGTTTTTCCCCATCCTCACCCCCTCCCTCTGGGCATCCCTCCCTTCCTCCCTCACCCCTCTTCCTTTTTCTTTGGCAAAATGTCTCCCTCTGCCAAATGAGGCTGGTCTCCCTATTTATTTCATATTACTCGCCCTTCTTCCCCTCTCCTCCTCACCTCCCTCCTCTTTTTGACTAGATTGTTGGTTGAGTGAATTTAGCCCTGAGAAGTATGTATATCATAAAAACCGGGTTGGGATTTGTTGGCTGTCAGTCAATAAATCAGTCAGAGTTTAATTACCAGGCATGTGAGGGGAGGCAGTGACAGGCACCAACTCAAGCTGAGACTGTTTCTTTTAGGGGCAACTGCTATAAAAAAAGAACAAAAAAAAAATGAGGTGTGTGTGTGTGTGTGTGTGTGTGTGTGTGTGTGTGTGTGTGTGTATAAGGAATCTCAGGAGCCAGACAGAGAAACGAAAAGTTAAGATTGGATTGCCCAAGGAAAGGTGAGCAGAAAGGAACACCATAGTTATACAACCCTAAGAAGTTCCCATTTTAGGACAACGGACATAATTTTAACAGTGTTCTTTAAAGAAGACGTTCCATGATACACAAGATGTCACTAGCTGAATGAACTTGATTTGTATGCTAACTTATGTTCATTGAACACATAGACATCATTTTGCAATCTATTAAACAAAATAATCCTGTACATTGGCAATCTCTCAACCCCTGGAATAGAAATTATTGTGCGACAAATGATGTAATGTTTCAATGGTGTTTTGCAATGTGACAGGTGGGATTTTCCTCCATTTAACACTTCCAAAAAGTAACCATTTCCCCAACACACACTTCCTTCCCAACCCCTAACCAATACAATGTGAAAGACTTCAGGTCCAGTGGCTCTGAAACAGAGATTCATATTGTTGTCTTTTTATACTGTGTTCTTTTCTTTTCCAAAGGCAGTTCACACTCAGCCAGGGTTTTATTTTTGACTAGCTATAAGAAATGTCATCTCCTACCTGTCATGTGTCATGAAGCTGTGTGCAGAGATACTGCAGGAGATTTTGACTGAAGGGCTGTTCTGTTTCCTTTTAACTGTTCTCCCATGGTATGTCTCAGTTTGTTTATTTGAAATCCTCTGACTGTTTTAAGGAATGGTGGGAATCTTTGGCTGGAAGTAATGCATCTCTGTTTCAGAAGACAAGCTTCTTGGCTAGGTAGTGAAGACAAGAGAGAGACACAGTGGATTGAGTGTCTGTGATGGAGAGAAAGACTATCACCAGCAATGTTTTCTATCACTGAAAATTTCAGAGGGTTTTACAAGTTATCGTGGATCTTCTTTTACTTCCTGGAATTCTTTCATAATTATATCACTAGCAGGATGTGCTTCTCTACACAATGCAAAGGCTTAGGATTTTCACAAATATACTAAAAAGGTTGACAACAAAAGATCAGGAGAGGAGCATGGCCGAACCATGAGCAGGAAATACAACACAGGACCAAAGCTGAACCAGCAGGCTTCTGGAATTTGCCAACTCTAATTTGTGAAGTAAAAGTCTGGCAGTCTGCCTGCAATTTTAGTGGAGACCAGCGGCCACTCCGGTTTAAAGTGCCATTAAAAACAAAACCGAAAAAGCAAAGCAAAACAAAGCAAAAAAACTAGACCACCTGCCCAGAAGAGAACTTGTGACCAGAGTTCTGTGAACTTGAACGTGGAAGCCAACGCCTCTGCTCCCTTTCCTCTTGCTGGATTCCTTTCAAGGCCTCAGTTTACCAAACTTGCAGAATAGCATGCTAATGATCTCAAGGCTCTAATAAGTTTCTCCATGGTTTCTGTTCAGGTAACAAGTGATCACTACCAATAAACTTGAGAGTGAGCGAGCTTAGTTTAAACTGCATTTTATGACCACCTCTGTGCACACTTCACAGCCTCCCATCGTCTTGCAGTCCATAAACTGCATTGCCAGGCTAAGAAGGAGGGAGGGTTCAAAGAGTGAGTTTCTCCTGGGCTATTTCTTTTGTCATATCTTGCTCCATACTAATAACCTGCCAGCCCAAACTTACTGGAAGTTTTAATTTTTTTTCTTTTCTCCATTCTCCACCCCTCCATCCTTTATTCTTTCTTACTTTGGCAGAGTCTTATTCTATCTATAGCCCGTGCTAGCCTAGAACTTAACTATGGAGCTCAGACTAGTCTCAAAGTTATGACTTAAGGCTCCCAAGAGCTGGAGTTTGTTGGAATATTTTAACAAGGACCAAAGTATACTGTAGTGCTTAAACTTGTTTTAGTAAGGGAATGAGTGATTTCTTTGCTTTCTTGTTATATATAATTTTGGTAGCAAGTAAAAGTCTAAGTGGGGCAAAATCCCAAGCCCCTGTTGAAATATTGAAATATCAAGCAATTATAAATTTAAAGGAAAAAAGAAGTTATGTAACTAAAGGTGGAAAAAACAAGTTCATACTATTTTAAATTAAACATGAGGACCTTCAACTTATATGGCTGATATTCCATAGTGTCCAAATATAACCTGGAGTTTTGCCTCAACATGACACTTACCATTCGGCAAAATTATATGAAAAGAAGGCAAAGAAATGACTTGACCCATATTAAGACTTACCTAAGTTCTCAAGAAGGACAGCCAAGGCATCCATTCCCCTATTTCTGTTGGACATTATTTATTTATGACTCCAAATAAAGGAGACACCCAACAGAAATGTACTTAACGCACAGCTAAATACACAGTTTGTGTTGCCGCCCAGCCCAGCTAGAACCACAGGGAAAGGCGCCCTTCATCAGCACTGCTAATGTAACCATCAGACATCAGAGCAGATACACATTAGACTATATATATATATATACATATACATATATATATATATAGTCTAATATTGAATAAAACAAAATAATCCTGTACATTGGCAATCTCTCAACTCCTGGAATAGGAATTATTGTGCGACAAATGATGTAATGTGTCAAATGGTGTTTTGCAATGTTCTCTAGAAAGGTCCTAGAAGTCTTTCTGCAAACAGAAAAACTCTGGAATAGTGTCCCCAAGCTTTCTACACCCAGGGTCCCAAAGAGCAGAGGTAGATGAGCATCCCTTTGTCCTCTTAAGACAAATAGGAAGAATGTCACATTCTTGATGCATCTTTTAAAATATTTTAACTTTTATTTTTATTTTTGTTTTATGTGTGTGAGTGTATGACTTGCATGTATGTAAATGAAATTATATCTTGCAATGTCCACAGAGGTCAGAAGAGGGCATCAGATCCCCTAAAACTGGAGTTATGGACAGCTATTGGCAACCATATGGGTGCTGGGAACGGAACCTCATTCCTCTGTAAGAGCAGTCAGTGCTCTTGACTGCTGCCCCATATCTCCAGCTCCTCTTTAATTTTCATAGACCAGTTCACTGTGACAGGAAGAAAGACCTCCACAAAGGTAAACTGGAGTTGGTGCTCTCCAGGACTCCCGACTTTCCCGATGTCCTGTTGGAAGCTCCATTTAGGCCAGCTCTGCTTGTCATTCTGGTTCGGCGAACTCACCTCACCTCATTCCTTCTGCGGCAGCCTGTAGTTCTGACCACAAACTTTCTTTGTGTGAGACCCACTGAGTTCAATTAGACTTGTTCGCACAAGCGTAGACCATCAGTAGTTATCAGTGACTACAGCCCTGAACAAAGTGACACCTCAGCCAGTAACTCAGATTCTAAGGAGACAGCACATTTCCCAGCTGACAGTCAGAACTTCTTCCTGAAGTTTGTATATGAATATATTTCTCCTTTTATTATTCAAAATAACTTTTTTTAAAGGAAAGGAATACAAATATTCAAAGTTAAATAAAATACTATATTTCTATGAATCAGAACAACAGCTTTTTGTGTTCTGGGAAAGCACAGTTATAAATGAGAGGCAAAGTCCCTGCATAACTGGCATCTTCATGGGTACGGACTGAAAACAAACATCCACATAACAAGAGGTACATCAGGTGGTGCCAAGAGTGTATGCAGTGACAGTATACTGAGAAACAGGAAGCTCTCTTGGTTATTGGGGTCAGGAAGAGTCTCCTAGCAAAGGGAATATTTGAACCGAAGGAGGCAGAAGACAAAAGGTCGAGGACTTAGGTGACAGCTTGGGGTTCTGGAAAGTGACACGAAGGCTGGCATGTCTTTAGTGTAGTGAAAGAGGTCAAAGTGCATGAGGAAACTTGAGACAGGTGGGCTGAGGGGGATCAAGTGGGATGCCAGACATCATGGAAAGAAGCCTAAATCTTTTTCTAAGTTTAATAGGAAGCCACAGGAGGGCACCAAGATGATTTGACTTGAATTGAATTTTAACAGGATTCCTCCAGCATCTATGTGCAAAAAATAATTAAGAGACCAAAAGCAAAAACAAAGTAAAAACCGATGGAGGGAAGAGACCCCTGGCCTAGCCAACAGGAAAAAAGGTATGAGAGCTGGGCTGGGGAGTACTGACTGGTAGGAAGTGAGCAGGACCAGACATGTCTCTGAGTGAGGTCAGGAGATCATGTGCAGATGGGGGATGATTCTGAGGGACAGAGGACTCTGTCACTCACTATACACTACGATATTCAGCACCAGGCAAGCCTTCATGACTTCACATTGCTTAGGTCAACTTCTCTTTAGCAAGGGAGGGGTAGAAATGCTGTCATTACAGTGTGGCTGGTGGCTAAATAACGGTTGGAAGAACATGAAGTATCATGCATGTGCTTTGGCATGCCAGCCGAGCACACCATCTCTGCTCACAGCTCACTGCTGCACCAAGGGGTGGACGTGTACTGTTAACCTCTATAAAAAGTAACAGGGAAGTCCAGGTAGGGGTGAACACAGAGAACATTTAACAGCTGTGTCCAACATTTTGACATTGTGACATGACCTTGTCACCTACAAGTTTATGTTGTAGAATCAAGCACTGAGTTCCAAAAACAGTCACATGAAATGACTCTCATGATTCTTTCCCAAAGTTTATGAATTTGTGTTGGGTCAAATGGCTAAATTCCCAGGTGCAGCCATGGGTGGTGAGTGAGACTCACCTGAGAATGTCAGAGGCAGTTCTTGGATTTGGGAGCTGAGCAACGATATGGTTGGTGCTGTCACCCATTGGCTTCTGGGAAGGGAGACTGAGCTCCCCTTCACTGTGAGAATTATAAACTACATTGTGCCTTCATGCCTCTGGATCCCATCCTGTGACCATCATAGAATGCTTAAGAGGTGACTTTAGTATTGAACTAATGAACCAAAGAATAAGTCATTGGGCCATCTGGTTGACCTTCCAAAGATGGCAAGAATTGCTTGCTCCTTCTTCCTCTATAGTCTGTCAAGGAACCTTCTTTTACCAAGCCTCAGAGCTGACTCACTTGAGTTTCTAGCAGTGCCGTAGTTTCCCAAGACACCAACACACTCTTTGGGGTGTTATACTCTACTTCCTGTTATCTGCACAGGTTTTGGCAATCAAGTTCATATCTCAGATCACCTCCATGCTGTCAGTTTAACCCTCACATTCCGAGTGAGGTACACTTCTGGCTCTAGCTAAGGGACGCTGTGGTCAGGTTGGTTTGCCAAAGGCCCTGTAAAAGCAGTGTGGAGCAGGTGACAGAAATTGAAGCAAATCACTAACGTTTGTGAGTTCTGGCCAAAGGCCAAACTTTGTAAATAATCTTACCAAACACTTTTTGATGTCTGCCACATGATTATCAGTCAATGTATTAAAAAATAATTTACGGTGGCCTGGAAGATGACTCAATCAGTAAAGTGCATGCCTTGCAAGCATGAAAACCTGACCCGACACCCATATAAAAAAGCTGGGATCAGCAGTATGCAGCTGTAATCCCATTGCTGAGGGGACAGAGACAGGAGGATCCCTGCGCCTTTCTAGCCAGCCACGCTTGCCTAATTGGGAAGTTCCTGTCAGCTAAAGACTCTGTCTCAAAAACAAAACAAATATACAAAAGAGCCCAAGGTGGATGGTGCTCCAGGAACAACAGCTGAGATTTTTCTCTGGCCTCTGCATGCATAGCACACACATATGCACCTGCACAGAAATGTGTAGACATAAACAGAATGTTACCTTCTGAATTATTAATACTTGGGCTACCTGTGCAATAGCAACCTTGAATCCTGTATCACATGCTTTAATCTAATGAAAACTTTCACTATCATATTAAATGCATAAGATGTACACTCAAACTCTTAAATCTAATATACTTTTAGTACACAGGACACTAAAACCAAGTTAATTTTCTAGTGTTATGATAATATGGAGTTGTTTCCTCGTAACAGAGCTACGTTCCTGTAAGCAAGCTACAGAGAGGCAGGACACAGGCTAATAAAGTTGTGTGCGCTTCATGGCTTCATGCAGTCCTACCCCAACAGTTTCTCTGCTTCTCGCCCACCAAGGAGTCTTCTTCCTTTATGTTAATTCCATTACTTCAGAGGAGACCAGCTTCTTTCCAGCTGAGACACAAACTGTAGTCAGTGGCTCTCCACTCTAACGCTTCCATCCCTTCTCTCTGCTATAATTGGCTCTCAAAACAGCATACTAATTGCTTGTACCACAGGCTGGAGATGAAAAGGATGATGAATGATAGTATTCCTTTAAGTCTTCAGAGTCCAGCTGTTGGCTAGACAGGAACAGTGTTCCAGGAGAACAGTGCTGACTCCATGAGAAAAGCTCAAAGGCTCTGGCTCTCTTTTGCCCCCTCCACATTATGTGCCCTTCCAACAGGCCATGGCTTTCCCTGATTACTGTAAAATTTTCACCTCAGTCATAGGAACAACCCACCATGAATTCCTTAAACCAGTACATACACTGGGAAGACTACACAACAGATAACTGTGTCTGAAAGCCTGAGAGTCAAAACCAAAGTATTCACAAGCTTTCTTTTAGCTTTCTTGTTGGTATCCCATGGCTTATAGAGTTGTCAAGGTGTCTTTGATTTTATGCTCACATGGGCTTAGTGTGCATATCCAACTCTATGTTCATAAAGATCTTATAAGGACACAGTTCTGTCATGAATTAGGCCTACCCTTCAAATGTGATGCCTTCTGTAACTGCCTTAACTTCAAGAAAGGTCACTCTCTGAGGAAGTAGGGGTTAAGAATGGAGCATAGCCTTTGAAGATAAGACAGAATTTAGCTCATAGCAGAGGTAAAAGCATTTCTAGCAGTTAAGATTACCAAACATGTCGAAAATGAACATTGTTCATGTCACATTGCCTCAAAACCAGCTACTCTTCAATTACCTTTCATTTGTTAAAATCCTTGTGTTCTTTAGTAAAGGTAACTTTTGGGAAATCTTTTCCATTTTCATATATGTGAATGGTGTATATATGTATATATGTGTGTGTGTGTGTGTGTGTGTGTTCGTGTTTGTATATGTATGGGACACATGCAGGGGAGAGGTGCATGCATGTTCATCAACCTTCGTCAACCAGTGGAGGCCCAGGTTAATGCTGACAACCATCCTTGATGGCTCTTTCCCCTCTTTCATTGAGGCAGGGTCTCTCAATCAAACCCAGAGCTCACTGATATGGCCAGTCTCACTACCAAGCCTGCTCTGAGGATCCCTATTGTGTGCCTTCTGAGGCCAGAATTACAGGCAGGTCCCCAAACCTACCTAACACTTATGTGGGTTATGGGTGTCTGATCTCTGGTCCTCATGCTTAAAAGACGAATGCTTTAATCACTGAGCCATCTCCCTAGCCTGAAGTTAACATTGTCAGTTTGCACATTAGTTTTGCAATTTGCATGTAAACAACTTTGCTTTTACTTTTTGTTCACACTAAATAAACAGTACGTACACATTTTTCATGATAAACTTAGGAACAAGTAACACACGTTTTATTTGGAATGTTTTCATTTGAATTAATTTTCCTCGAGAATCTTTCCTTTAAAATTTTGTATTACATTTTAATTTAGTACGTAGAGTGTGATATGTGCCATGGCACATGTGTGGGAGTCAATAGACAACTAATGGAAGTCTGTTCTCTCCTTCTATCATGTGGGTTCCAGGCATCAGGTGCCTTTGCCTGCTGAGCCATCTTGCTGGCCCTTAAAGAATATCTCTTAAAGAGAATAATAAGTTATCTCCTCACTAATCAACCATAAATAAACACAATCATTGCCATGTTCCAGGTTGAATGAATTACCAATTTCTACAATTAAACACTGAATCTCTTTGAACATTCCTGTGCGTTATATCACAACAGATTAGAAGAAGTTAAAAGACAGAATAAATGACCCATTAGACTAGTGGTTTTATATTCATTGTTATAATTTCTGAAGAGCAGAAAGTTCAGTTTGCCCTTAAAAAAATGGAACTGCACATTGATACAAATTGAAATAGTATCAGTATTTGGTTGGGTCTCAAACTGACCTGTGCTCTGCCAGTGAACCAAGACTTGACGGCATCTGCGAGCATGAGGGATTCCTGGAAATGCAGCTCACCTGTTTGGGACTCTCAGAAAATGTTGAGATTAATTGGCATTTATTTTGGGAAGGCGGTGATGGCCTCCGGTGCTGTATGCTTCATGTGAACATGTAAACATCACTGTGTCTCCTTTATTCTGCGAGTGACAGGAAAAGAAAGTGTGTTCAGGATGTACTGACATCAACATATTGTTACAACATGAGTAACAAGACAGCCCACTGACAGATGGGGCTGATCTGTCTACACACTCACACTCTTTTCTTCCACTCATCGAGGTGTGGGGGTACGAGCGCACGCCATACCCTGGGAGCAAAGACAGAAGCTGCTGTGGAGCAGCAAGATGTCTACCGTGAAGCTATCCTCGTGTTCTGGTTCCCCCATCAGGACTGAGAACACATTCCACCCCCTAGGATGGCTAGGTTCAGTGTACACTGGACCCTCGGTGAGGAGGAAGGTTACCCCGTACAATGTCCTTAGGTCCCAGACAACCAACACCAAAGATATGACCCCAGGTTAGCTTTTGTTTTAGCTTTTGATGATTTATTATTGTCTATGCATATGTATATGTACACACACTTGCGTGTGGGTGCCCATAAAGGCCAGAAGAAAGCATCAGGTCCTCTGGAGCCGGAGTTACAGGCAGTTGTGAAGCATCCAGTGTGGGTGCTGAGAACCAACTGAGGTCCTCTGCAAGAGCAACAAATATTCTTAGCAGCTGAGTCATCTCTGCAGCTCCGTGAGCCCCGGGTTTAACAGCTGTTTTCACCTCCAGTTTCACTGTGTTTCCTTCCCATAACATTTTGACATTGAGCAAAAATCACTTGTTTTAACAGGTTGCATGTATTCTGCATCAGTACCAGAGCCACCAAGTAGAAGGGGCACTTCCTGGTTTCCTCCACCAAGGGGTTTCCTCCAAGACAGAAGCCCCCAGGGTCTACAGAACCTCAGCAAGCTGCTCCAGCGGAGGGCTCAGGGGACAGCACTCCTTCCTGTGTTCCAAGCAGCAATACATAGATAAAAAGGTCAGAGCCTGGCAGTTCTCTAGCCTCTGCGCTTCTATTTATGAAGACACTTAGCGTGGATTTAGTAAGTTCACCACAAAGCTCCAGGGGTGCCTGTCTCTTTAAATCCATCTCCTCCCAAGTGAAATTTGTGGCCCTGATGAATGGCAGAGCAGAGTCATCCATAAAAGGGCAGAGGAGAATCACACTCATTTGCATACAGTAATTATTCTGTGAATCAGGCCACCTTTGTTGCTGGCAGAAAATCTACTGTCAGCATCACTTCGTAGATCACATTTGAAAACTCATCATCAAAGAGAAATTGTTTGGAGTCCAGCACCCTTGCCACCGGCCTTCCAGTGACCACTTTTCTGCGGATCCATCCACCATCCTGTTTCTCCAGCTGCTCCCCTGCAGTGCTGGGACGTGTTTCTGGAAAGTTCTCCTGCAGGCAGGCCATGGTTCATTTCCTAAGTCTCAACATGGGAAAACATGGGAACCCGAGGGTCTGGGGACAACCCTGGCCTGTCTGCCTTCTCTGGAGTTCACCACTCTGCCCTGTCAGCCCCCAGCACACACCTGCCGATCCTAGGTGGCCCTGCCCAGGGACTGGGGGTTGTAGGGGTCGTGAAGTAACCACTCTCCCTCTCTGTTATGGAGAGAAAGAACAAGTCCCTTGAACTTTAATGGACAGTAGAGGAATTGAGGAAGAAGGGAAGATAAGTTGAGTGCTGAAGAGAGCTGACGCATTACCTACTCCAGAGGAACAAGGGGAGGGAAGGTTCACCAAGAAAATTGGTGTCAGCAAAGCCAAAAGAGCAAGAACAGTACAGCCAGTGGGCTTGGGACAGTGCTGACCCATAGTGACTGTACTGAGCAGGGTCTGGAAGCTTGATTATATGCACGGAGACCTCCCTTCTATAGGAGCAGAGCTCCCTGACACACCTTTGTGACTGGTGCAGAGATCAAAGGGCCTGAACAGTAGCTCTGGGTACCAAGGGTCTCCCCAGATACCTCACAACCCAGTAAACATTCAAACAGGGTAGCTGATGTGGCTGACACTTGAAACACTACAAGCTGACAGGCTGTGTGAACGACTTGACTCTACCAGGAGTTCACTTAGAAAGTTAGAAGGAACAGACACTGCAGTTAGTGCAGCCCTGACGCCAGTCTCATGGAATGGAGGGCTGAGAACAGATTTAAACAAATGACCTTCCAGCCTCTCGTTCTCACAGGCTGAGGATTTAAATTATCCATGATTCTGACTTTTGTCCCTCTCCTTTTACTCTTCTTCTTCTTTAAGTAACAACAAAAATAAACATTTTTATAACGCAGATGAGCCAGAGAGCACTATGTCAGTACAGGAAGCCAGACACTCGGAGGTACGGTAAGAGTTCCCTAATGTGAGGTTTCCAGGGCAGTCAGATCCATGGGACAGAAAGAAGAAAGGTGGATGCCAAGGGCAACAGCTGGCATTGAATGAATGCAGAGTTTCTGTGTGGGAAAGTGAAAAATTCTGGAGGTAGATACCGGTGACTGGTGGCTATACAACATAGTGTGAACGGTCACTGAGTTGTGCTCAAAAGTGAGTAAAATGACATTATATGTTATATACACACATATGTGTGTGTGTGTGTGTGTGTGTGTGTATGCTCAGGGGCCACAGCAAGGAATGGTGAAAGCCCATATTTATCACCATCACTTTGAGAAGTCACTTGAAGGTATAGGAGACCGTCACAGTGTAACTGATTCCCCTGACTGCTGGTGAGAGAAGAGATGATAAGATGCAGAGACAGAAATGGATGCAGACTGACTATGAGTGGGGTGAGGACTTAAGCAAAGATCATACAGGCTCTGACAAATGTACAGATGTGTTGACAGAGAGGCTTGGCTTGAGATGTGACTTTGGGAGTCATGAGTTGAGGATGGTATGGGAATCCTTCCTACAGACACTAAAACAGCAAATAAAGGATGACCTGAGGGAAGGCCAGAACTCTCTGATTCAGGAGGTCTGCAAGTGAGTGAGAACCAAGTACTACTGAGAAACCATGTGTGATGAAGATTGAAGATGAACCACAGCCTGCAGTAAGATGGTGAGCTGGCAAAGACCCACTGGGTGGGGCGCTGGGATAGAATGCCTCATAGCGTAGGACGAAGGGAAAGGACAGCCTGGAACTGGAAGCTATAACAATGGGCAACACGGTGTGTGCTGTGAAGCCTGAGAGCGGTGGAGAAGACACACTATCAAGACGAAAATGTTAGCTTTAACATACTCTTAAATTACAAGGGAGAAAATGGTGAAGGAGAAAAGGCTATATGAAGGCCAGGTAATCTTAGAAGAGCAGAAGGGATAGGCTGGAGCAGGGAACTGAACTGAGCCCCCTTCTTCCCCATAATGAGTCAGATCATGTGGAGTTTCTGAGTCCTTCTTTGAAGTTTGATGTAAATTTAATACAAGTTCAGTTTGCACAGCCAGATGACTTGTCTCCAGAAATGTGTGGGACAGAGGATTAAGCTAAGCAGGATTCAAAAGAAAATGAGGCAAGGGAATTAAGGATGACTTAACAGTAAACAGGATCTAAGGATAGAGAGGCAGAAGTGAGCATGTAAAAAGTTCTTGGGGATGAAAGCACTCTGGTGCATGGATGGCGGGAGTCTCTGGGAAGGTGAGGACAGTGGTGGAGGCCAGGGCAGGAGTGGTCATCAGGAACTAGTATTCTGCAAGACAAGGTTTCTCAGATCAGGTAAGGATGACATCAGTGTCATGATGGTTTAGCTAAGAGCCACAATAGAAAAGGGAAGGTGACTAGCTACCTCTGCAGATGTCCATGAAATAGAGAATGAGTGCCCAGGTCCTCAGAACTTCAGTGAGTGAAGAGAAGCACTAGGGATGTGAAGGATGACTGAACATGTGTTTCCAGGCAACTGTGAACTTTGATGTCAAGCAAATGATCTTAAGTTGAAGTAGGAAAGAAAGGTAATTGCTTACTTCCAGAATTGTATTCACAAGATATGGGAGGGCAAGTATGACGGTAGGTAAAGGCTTGCTGCCAAGGCTGGTGGTATGAGTTCAATCCCTGGGATCCACATGGTAGAAGGAGAGAACTGAAACCTGCAAGTTGTCCTCTGCCCGCATGCATGCTCTGCCACATGTGCATATGTGCACACAATAACAATAAGTAAATAAATGCAAATATAAAGACTTTCTTTTTCTTTGTTTGAAACAGGATCTCCCTGTGGCCCCAGCTAGTCTGGAACCCTCTATGTAGACTAAGCTGACCCGATCCTACAGAGATCTGCCTTCTCTGCCGTCTGAGTGCTGAGATTAGAGGCATATACCACCACACCTGGCATGCAAAAACGTTTTTAAGAACTTGTGGGAAAACTGTACTTTTGACTTGAGAGATTTGTTCAAGAGTTGTCAAGTTTCACGGAGTAGATAATTGAACACTGTTTACAGAGAAGCAGATTGTCATGTGCCCAGATGCTATGCCGCTGAGAACACACAGGGGACACTGAATGTCTGAGCCAGGAATCCAGAAGAGAACTAGACTTTGAAGTTTGAAAAGGAACAGACCAGAAGATACCAAGGGAAGTCCTCAGTAGATAGGCAAGTCTCCCGCCACATGCTCAACCCGTGGAACAGGAAATGCTGGTGAGGCTACAGGAAAAAGAACCCCTGATACTGCTGATGAGAATAGAAACTCCTGAAGACACTACACAAATCAGAATGGAGACACCTCAGAAAACTAGACCTAGATCCACCGTATGATCTACATATACCACTCCTGGGAATGCACCCAGAGGAATCTGAGGCAGCATTCCAGAGACACCGGTTTACCCTTGTTTATTGAAGCAGTACTCACAATAGCCAAGTAAAGAAATCCACCTAGGTGTCTATCTTTTAAATATTTCATCTACCAGCAATAAGTAGACAGAGAAAACAATGTTTGTGTAGAAATGGAATTTCATTTGGCCACAAAGAAGAAGAAAATTATGTCATTTGCCCAGAAATGTATAGAACTGGGGATCACCATGTTAAATGACGTAAGCCAAACTCGGAAAGATAAACACTTGTTTGCTTACATATGTGAAATCTAGGTCTTACATATACACACACACACACAGAGAGAGAGAGAGAGAGAGAGAGAGAGAGAGAGAGAGAGAAGAGAAAGAGACTTTTTTGATAATATATGGGGGACTCTTTTTTGATAATATATGGGGGACTCTTTGGAAAGGAGAGAAGCAGGAGAAGTATCATCCAGGGGTCTGTGTTCCTCAAAGGGGCCAGCAAGCCCAGCTCTGCCAAAGACTTTTGGCAATTTACTATGAGTAAAATATAAGTGACTAAGGAGAGGGTCACACTCGACCAAGAAAATAAACACCAAGAGACGATATTTCCAACTTCATACAACTTTGTTTTCAAAGTTTCATTTAACATATACAGGGTGTTAAAGATCATGTTGGTTCAGACTACATCGAAGTACCAGGAAATAAGAACTTAAATTTTCCCTACTGAATTGCACACCTAAAAAATTTCTGCCATATGTTTATTTCTTTATACATGAATTTTAACCCAATGAAAAGAGAATTGGCTTAAAATATTCCCTTATTCTGTGTTAAGTTTGAAACCTGTAATGTACATAAAAAAGAACCATTTGCAACCAAAGGCTCTGTTCTGCATAGGTGGTGAGTTCTAATCCTGTAGTGATTTACGCCTTACCCTCCCATAGAGAGTTGACATATCCCATGTGAGAGGCAGCCTAAGGTGGTCAATGGAAAATTCCTCAAGTCAATCAAGTTCACTAATCATTAGGCTTATGAGCAAATAGCGGGCGGCAGGCTTTTCAGAGGATCGTGTTCCCAGAAAGGAACATAGAATTCAGCATATTCAAATAGTCTAAGTGTCACAGCACCCAGGATAACTCACAGGGAGTCTTCATCTAGATTCCTCTCTGGCTTTCTTCTTGCATGCCTGCCCTTTCCATCTGGGCGGTGACGGTCAAGTACCGATACCCCTAGGCTGGAGCTGCTCAGGGGTTACTCCCCAGCCAGGTCCAACACAGCTAAGCAAGTGCTGGGAAAATCTGCTGAGTTCTGTTTCTCTCTCTCTCTCTCTCTCTCTCTCTCTCTCTCTCTCTCTCTCTCTCGTTCTCTCTGTCTCTCTCTCTCTCTCTTTCCCTTCTAGCAAGTGGCTACATCAGGGCTCTGCTGTTCATTAGAGATCAAGCTGCCAATATGGACTTCTCAGATTAGTCCTTTCTATAACTGTACCAATACCAGTGTTTGCATTCCTCCCCAACTGAAAATTTGTCAGAGAAGAAAGGCATTAAACCTGTCACTGTAGATAAAGATCAGACGTTTGATTTCAAACAGAAGAAGCAAACACCTCAGCATGGGCTCCATTAACTCTCCAGCACACAGTTCTAAGTCATGTGAGAACTAGACCAGACTAGGAAGGGGAAATAAATCCAAGTCACACCATTGCTTCGTAGGTACGGAGGATATTGAACATTGAACAGAAATACGAAGCAGAGAAGATCTAAACTGCAAGCCCTTCCCTGGCTTCTTCCTTTGTTTTTGTGTATTATAAACACAAACTCACAAAATGAGAGAGCATCTAGACCATTTTATCTGAAAAATAAATAAAGTACAACTACTTCTAGGAAACTAAGGGTTTGGGAACACAAATTTAGAAAAATATTGGTACATTAGAAAGTAAAACAGTTCACAATACCTACATAAAATCATAAGGTAACACCACATTTGGGGCTTGGGGATGGCTCAGTCAGTAAAGCACTGGTCTTACAAGCATGAGGATCTGAGTTCAAGCCTCAGATCCATGATTTAAAAATAAACCAGAGTTGTCATGGTAGCACGTTTGCATTATACCATTAAAAGGTGGAGTGAAGAGGATCCCAGAGCTCACAGGCCAGGAAGCCTCACCTGCTCAGAGTTTTAGTCCAGTGAGAGAACCTGTCAAAACAAGTTGGGTAGTGCCTAAAGAATGACATCCAGAGTTGTTCTCTCTCTCTCTCTCTCTCTCTCTCTCTCTCTCTCTCTCTCAATCTCTCTCTCTCACACACGCACACACACGCACATACACACACACACTAATACACAAAAACAACACCTTGTTAAATTAAATGCATACCTTCAAAAACCTACCATAGCTACTACTCCTGTGAAAGGAAATCAGTGTATTTCCTTGATTCTTTGAATAATACACAAGTAGTTGATCTTAACCTGAACCTTGAATTTATGTGGCAGCTGTTTCCAAAGGGTTTGATCACTGAAAAGATTAATATTCATAATATTTCTGTGACGAGCTAGATGGCAGGTATTATTATCCCCATTTTATGGATTCAGACATTGGGGCAGGGAGAGGTTAAGTGACATGCTGAATATCACAGGGATTTAATTTGAAGCTCTCAAATTTAGTGCATTTTTATGATGCTATTTCTGAAGGGAAGGGGGAGATGGTAGAGCAGAAGTCAGGAAGCCAGGCTGCAGTCTCTGCTCTGGTACTGACTCATCCTATGGCCTTAGGCTAGTCATTTAACCTCCTGGCAGCTCTGTATCCACGTTAGGTAAAACTGACAGCTCTTACCCACCATCCATACCCCGCTGTGAGGATTAATTAAATGACACCTGTGCTGCAAGCCTGTTGGTAGAAGGACTTTCTATAAATACAAAATATGCTAAGTGCCTTCTCAAAAGTTCTGTAGGGCTGCACAGCCCTCAGGATATGCTTGAGCAGTACTGTGAGTTTAGATGGGCCATCCCTGCATGTCCCTGAGGAGTGTCCTTAAGGCCAGAGAGGCACAGCCAGACAGTGGCCTTTGCTGTACCTTCCATCAGGAGAGGTTCAAGCTGCAAAGAGCTCTTGTGGGTGCGAGAATAGCGTGGTCACTTTGCTTGTGCATACTGAGAAGGGCACATCCATGAGAACCACCCAACAAGAGATGCTGTCTTCTCAGGTCAGCCTCTGAGAGTTTGTTCTTCGAAATTCCATTGAGATTCTAGAAATCTAGACGTCCAAGTAGATACTGCAATGATGAGTTTGAAGGCGCTTTTGAACACTGAGAAGATGCTTGGGTAACTCTTTCCAGTGGGCAATATCCCAGAGTCCATCAGAGAGGCCCAAAGTCTCAGAATCTTAGGAAGTGCTAACCTATGAGAACAGGGAGGAGTTGTCGGACAAAATCTTCGCATTTGAAATAGAAAAGGGCACTGTGCTAAAGAACAGGGCTTTACACACCACAACACAGGCCTGGGACCTTGTGTTTGAAAAGCAGTAGAGGTGGCGTGTCCTCTCTGCTGCTGTCATCCTGCATGGTACTTTGCAGACTATGAGTGTGATGACTATAGGTCATAGCTCCATCTCAGAACATCTCAGACACTAAGTTCACATATGTGATTCTGAGTCAGCTGCTCTGTGGAGTATTGAATAGATATCTCTAATGCAGCTAATCCAGTACTTCTGAACTCCAACTGCCTTTCATGGAACGAGCTTCCCACTGTCTTCCACATCACCAGCAATGGAACCTCCATCTGTCAAGGGGTCCGTGTTGAGAATATGGGAGTCACCTAGACTTTTCCTTCTCCCACGCCCCACATGACCTTTCTTACCACCTCCTTAGTCATTGCAGAGCCAGAGCTATCCCGCTTGCCCGTGGTCTCTCTCTGAAGATCATTTTTTCAGCACAGCACATAATCATTCTTGAAAACAAAGCAATTTCGTGTTTATGTCTCTAAGCCCAGCACTTCCTCCCTCTTCACTGAGAGTAGAAACTAACACACTACCAAGTCAGCTCACTTTCTAAGGGGCTGAGGTTCAGGTCTCCAGTCTTTGAGCTTCGGTAGACTCAGGTCAACCCACAGCATGCCCCATGCTATGTCTGTACTAAGACACACAGTGTCTTAGACATCAGTAATGCACATGTGTCATAACTTTGTCTTCATTCTATATGTCTGTGTACAAGTTTACCTTATTTTAAGGACCACAGATTATTAACACTAGGCTCTGCACTAATGATTTCATTTAACTTTTTCCTCTATGAAAATCCCATCAGGGTGATATTGGGAGTTAGGACATCCACATAACACGTTTGAAGAGGCACAGTTCAACACATACCATTCATGATGTGCTTATACAATATTTTTACTCTCTGTTTTCCCCAAGAGGGAAGTGAGCTCTGCCATGTGCTTCATGGTGCTGTGGAGGCTGCTATTTGGCCAATACAAACTAAACCTTTGGAATAGTAACCAGAACACAATAGGGGCTGATGCACATCTTTTTTAACTGAAAAAGGGAATGATTTTTTCTATGTATGAATAAGCTCTGTGTGCTGTCCAAAGCCTAGGCTCAGAATGCAGGTCACAGCTCAACCCAGAGGTTGGGATAAGTCTCCACATAAAACAGTAGTCTTGAGATATGATGAGATTATTTTCATATGGTATCTAGGCAACTTAAGGCAAAACTTTTCTGGGCTCTTGCCTGAGGCAGGACTCTAAGCTGAGGGCCATGTGAGCGCCTCACACTGGTGTCTCTGTGCTGATCGCACTGCATAACTGTTGCCTTGATACTCCTCCAGCTCATCAGCTGGGTGGCCTGGTATCAATTTTCAGAGAATGAAATGCAACCCCTGAGGACTGCAATTGGGGAGTGCATTAATTTAGGAATGTTTGGAAGGGTCTGGAAGGCTGTGCAGTGCATCCAGCCCATCCTCAGCAGGATGGCGGGAGGCCTGTGCTTGGCCCTCTTATCAGCCTCAAAGCCAGGAACCTTTTGTTTGTTTACTAGCTCAGATAAACTCCCCAAATCCTTGGGAGTCCTCCAATAAATCTGTTTTCCTAAATACTTTATTCTTGTTTACAGAACGCCTTCAGCCAATATGACAGCTTGTTATAGATAGAAAACACCACCACACTCTTCCAAAACCCCATCCCCAGCCCTTGCCCCGAAAGGATTCTTGAGAATTCCCATATAATGACCCCAAGCTTCAGCCTAAGTAAGAAGCCCTTCTGGGTTCCCTTTTCATGAAATCTACATGTTCTGAGCTAACTCAATGCAGCCGTGAAGCCAAGCTCATTCATTCCTTAATTACACCGGATTGCTTAACAAATTTCAGTACAGGGCTGTCTATAATAACCACTCCACTTGAAAGCCAGAAACTTATGTTTATTTTTCATTGTTATAAAATGATCCAATAGAAAATTCTGATGGTTTTGCTTTCAAGAAAGCAGTTTTAGCAAATTTCATTGATGGGCTTTTCCCAGGGACAATTAGTTCAGTGTCAAACCCAGTTCCCGCATGTGGTTTTTTATGGTTCCCAGGCAGTGGGGTATAATTCCAACAGCCTTTCCTTTATTGTCTATCAAATGGATTACTCTGCCTCCTATCTCCATGGCACCAGATGGCATTACCATCTTACACTAGCTACACCACACAGACGTATTAAAGGTCAGGAGGACACCATATGGCCTGGGCCACCCTGCCTTTTTACATCCAGAAAAGGCCAACATCTCAGCTTCTTGTCCCCATTCCCCTGAGAGTGGTTAATGGTTGCATGTATTCTATTCTACTTTGACTTCACTATTCCAGTTTTACTGAAGTACTGTAGCCAGAACCACTTTCAATTTCTACAGTTTGATCATTCCTTGTATATTCTAAATACCTTACTTTCTTGAGAACCAAACAATGACACAATTTTTACCTATTTTTCTTTTTTTAATGCTATTGTGTACTTATTTATGAATTCTATGAATTTAATATTTTTCTAATTCCAAGATCATTCTCAAATTTTTAAAATTATAGCTATAAGTCTATGATCCTATTGGTTCATAACTGTTCTTTGAAATCTGACTGTTTCTCAGTCAGGGATATCTGGTTCTGTGACTCTCCAGGTAAGGTTTTAGCGCCTATTGAACAGCTAAATTGTTGGTCAAGATCTCCCACTCAGTATTTCCCTTTCACACTCAAAGTCTTCATATCTCTTAACAACACTGGTTCTAATAGGTTGTAGAATTTGATATTTGGGAAGAGCTTGTGAATGAGAGATATCCTAGCTTGGTCCCAACGCAGCACTAGTCCCAGAAGAATTATCCCAAGTCTTGGAGCAATACAGTCACTCTGTATGGACCCAGCGCATCTGTGAAGACCTCTTCACAGTAGTTGATAATTCTCAAAACATCTTAATTTGCAACCTTCTAAGTCTCTTATTCGCTGTCTATATGTGTATCTGTATCTGTATTTATCTCAATAAATTTGTTTGAAAGGGTTGATGCTTCTTTTTAAAATCCATCTCTTCGGATAAAACTCACTCTTTGGCCTTCTATAGTGGGGATGGTCATATTTCTCCTTCAGTCCCCTCTCTTGCTGGTTTACCGGTACCATCCTGAAGGTGTGGAAAGTGCCGGTCCACTTGAGATAAGTTGTCCTTCTCTCTTTTTATCTTTAGCCTTAAAGTCCAGATCCTTATTGAATTTTCACAGTATACAATAAGTCAATAATTATTCTAAAGAACAATCTCAGTTTTAATAGCCTTCAATATGCATCTTCCTCTTGAGCAGTTTAGAAATTCTGTCTCTAATTCCAAATCTTTTCTCTTATTCTTGAAATCAAGGGGTGGCTTGAATTTTCCTTTTACAAAACTACCCTGACTCCATTTTTGGTGTTTCATGGGCTACAAGGATCATAGTGTATCTTGTAGACCTGAACTGAACTCACATAAAGCTAGGTTCCTCTCTGAAACATTATATTACCACCTATCTGTTATAGTTAGGATTTGCCATTTGTTATTGAGACAAAGATATTTTTCTTTTCATAAGATGCAACAATGAGACTCCAAGACTGTAAGAATCAAAAGATCTTCAAAGAGTAGTAGATTTACAAAAGATTTGAATAGAAAATTTGGATCTAAATAAAACATTTAAATAGAAAAGAGTCCAATCCACAATAGTTAGGTTCCACATTATCTATTGTGTTATTTGATTTGACTGATAGTGACTGGAGAGTCGTAAGGGTTCAATAAGAATTATTATTATCTGAGCTCTCACAGAGATTATGACAGGAAATTTATTGTTCCTGTTTCTCAGATAGATAAACTGAGGCACACATTCAGGAAAAAGACTCAGTCTCATGCAGATGTGAGTCTCTGAAAAATACAAAAGTCAAGATGTTCTAAATTTGATCTGATTTGCTCACAGTCCAACCCTGTGATATAATAAAATATCCATTATAGGCAGTAATGAGTCTCCTGTTTGCCATTTCCCCAAACAAATAGAAACAGAAGTTACTCAACCCTGAAGCCTACATAACTGCAGGTGAATAAAAGCCTTGGCCTATGTAGCTAGGGAGGCGATCACAGATCCAGGCTTAGAGACTGTTCAGATGACCGCAGGCTGGGCAAAGTTAATTGATGGAAGGGTGTTAGAATCCCCACAGAGGAATGGAAGTTAGGATGGATGCCTGTAACGCTCGGGATTATTGAAATAAGCATTTCCTGTTCTGAACACGTACCTAGATGAAGCGCCACTCCTGAGCCCTTAGCTCATCCCCAGCTGTAATAGCATGTCAGTGGAACTAGCCAGTGAATTAACCCTGGAAAGCACTTATTGATCCCCACTTCATATTGCTGACTTCAAAAAAGGCCATTGCTTCATCACATACCCAGTTCTGCCTCATTAGGTACTGTCACTTTGTTCCTGAACGCCAAGGGACTCATTATTCCCAATACAGTCTTTGGTGTGAACCAGAGTCTATACGGAGATCACCACAAGTGGTTCTCCCGCCCAAGCAGGCTCCCATATTCGGTGGACAGAACTCTGGTCTTGATGGTCAACCCACTGAACACAGAGGAGGAGCCATCCAAGGGCGATCCCCAGCTTTTACTCTCTTCCTTACGACCTAGTTAAGCCTAGGAGCTTGGGCTTTTGTGATTACTCAAATGCTTCTTTCTGGGCCTAATGAAGATTCTCATGTTGTAATTGCATCTCATAGGCTCCTGCTGATGACCCCTCTCACCCCAGAACAGTTTATAGTGGAAGTTGCTAAGTTCCCTTAGAGAATTCTTAATTAGGAAGAACTATCCAGGGATCTGAAATGCAAATTAGAAGGCCATAACAAAGTAGAAATCAGACCAGATCATTAAGGCTGGAAAGAACATAAGTTTGTAGAAATTAAAAATAAGAACGTGCGGGCAACAACACAGAAATTCAGCATTCATGGGCAATGGAAGCACTGGGAATCCTTTTCAATTTCTAATATATAGAATTTATTTTTTATTTGTATACACAGTTAAGAGAAATAATGGAAGTTTATTTATAATGGAATCAAACCCAGGTCTTCTACAAGAGCAGCCAGTGCTCTTAACCACTGAGCTCTCTCTTCAGTCACTGAGACTTCACTTTTAGAGTAAGCATCTACATATCTTTCCAGTAACTAATGACAGTAGATACTTGTTCACTGAGCCTTGTTCCGGTTCTTAAGCAGTTAGTAGGCTTTCTGACCCAGTATTTGTGAGCAGTGCAGGAATGGCAGTTAATCATCTTGTCAAGTTGACTGGCTTTAAAAGCACCTAAGAAGCAAGGGTCTGGGTCCATGTTGGGGCATTACCCAATGAGAATCAACTGAGAAGGGAAGATTCACTCTGAAGGGGGTGGCCCCACCCCAGACTGAATGTGACCCACTGCCTCACACACCTGCCACCATATCTTCCCTGTGGTGTTGGAAATTACTCTCAAACTATGAGCTAAACAAACTGTTCCTTCCTCGAGTTGCCTCTATCAGGCATTTAGTCATAATTACAAGAAAAGTAACAAAACCAATAGGTGGTTAAGACGATGACACCGTAGAGTCTCGCTAGGGAGGAGGGAGTCTTCCGTCTGTGCCTCATGTAAGCAAGCGATGCTTAGAAAGACAACCTATCATTCTATTTTACTTTTTAAATCCTGAAGAAAAATTAGAGAAGACCTCCACCAACTATACCAGCTCTCTTAAAAATTAAACTTATGAGAAATGATTAAAGGCAAAAGGGTTCAGTTTCAATGGGAACAATCCTCAGAGAGTACCAACTGGTGCCAATAGTAGCAGACTCGGATGGGCACGTGGAGAGGTCTAGAAGAGAACTGATTCACACACAATTCTCCTCTTTCGCTGAGCACAGAATGATGTATAAACAATAGTAACAGCTGTGTGAAATTGCTGCCTTCTGAAGAGGTAGATTTCATTTTAGGAAACACCTGGGTGGGCTGAAGTTGCACCAAGGCAACTCGAGTATAGTTTGAGGTGAAGGGATGTGAGATGCTTACCCTAAGCACAGGAAGGTGTTCCGAACCAAAGATAAGGGGGCCATGGAGCCAGGTGACATGAGGTGGGGCTCTAAGTTAAAATGCCTGAGAGCCCAGCATGGTTGTGGCTGTACATGCCTGTAATCCCAGCACTCAGGAGGCAAAGGCAGGAGGATCACTGGACGTTCAAGGGTTGACATCAGACTCTATGCTTCTCCCAATAGTATGTGGTATGCCCTGAATTTCTTTTCATCTAAATTTACAGTATTCTTTCACATTGTTAGTTTGGGAGTGGTCAAGAGTTTTCTTCACATTTGGCTACAGTTTTCATATTTCAATCGTCCTTTGAAGAGAAGTCTGAAGGCCAATGCTGAGGAACGCTTGGGAAGTTTGATTCTATCCACCCTATCCTTTCCCTGTGGGATCCAAGTTTCTGTTTCTAATTATTCTAATAGTCCCTGGGTATACTTCTTTTATTTCTTAATTCTATGAATATCTGTGACTGCTTTAACTGGTCAAATCCACCCCTTCAATATAGTGTTTTCATGTTACTTTTTCACTTTTCAAATTGAAAGCTTAATAAATACTTGTCAGGATTCCTATACCAAACTCAACCCACAGTTAGCATGAAATTGCTATGTTCCAAGCCTTAAAGTGCAACACCATGTGACAGGATCTGTATCTTTTGAAGTCTAAATCTGTTCAGAGCTGGTCTCCCTACTTTTTGCATAATTGATAAAACGACTTAACTTAAAAAGATTTAATTTTCCTTTTGCCATTGCCCATGTCCAGTTAATTTTATCAAGAGAGGCAAAAGTCATCATGAAGACCCTTGTTAAGTGCTACAGGTGATGTTTTGCCATGTTCTGTTAGGTTTCAATATTGCCCAATTTGCCTCCTTATTTTACTTTTCAGGAGGAAAATTCTCTCCTGATAAAATATATAAATTTTAGTACAGTATTACAATAAGAACTTTTCTCATATGCAGATTGAGTGTAGCGTTTTTGCATTTAAAAAGACTAGCTGTCTGCACACTCTTCCCTCCCTAGTGCTCATATAAATATGTATATCGAGAAGCATATCAAGTATTCTTCCCAGGTATGCACTGACACCTGCTGTTCATGAATTCCCGAAAGCCCATTACCCACTTGGAATGCACGTGTTAGACGACCGTGATGACCCCTGGGAGCCCTGGGTTCTAAAGAGCACTTGCTTCAACTCCACTAAAGAGTAAGCAAACTCATGACTGTGCAGGGCAGATGGTGGAGACAAACACTATGTAGTGTGGAGTTTCTGCACAAATAAATCACCTGAGCAGGCACCAGAGACTCTGGGACCCAGCATCTCATCCAAAATGCCTAAGAATCCATTTCCTAGGTAATAAAAAAGAGCCACCTGAGATGACAGTCAAAATACCTAATTCCTTAATTATTGGTCAAAATACCTAATTCTTTAATTAATAAGCAACATAATATCAACATCCTTACACTGGTCACAGCAATGCCAAGCTGAGTGCTTAAAGAAACAGAGCAAGTGAAAAAACTGCTCTGCTGGGAAATCTTGGAGAGATGGTAGTGGAACTAAATGAGGAAAAGCCAGGAGTCTGGACAACCTGACGCTCAGGATGCAGCCTTCCCATTTCCCATCCTGTGCCCAATTAGATGCAGAGATAGTTCAAAACCTGAAACATTTCAGCCTTAATAAGAACATTAGCATTTCATAATGTTTTAAGGATCAAAACAGTTTCTTGAATCCCCCACTTAGATCTAACTGTGTATGTTACCAACAGGGTGTTTTATTTATCTCTTCTTAGAGAGTTAAGTAAGCTAATATAGTAGCATTGGCCTTTATCATTGGACTTTCCATTAATATGAAAATTCTTCCATAAAGTAAGATCCATTGCTTCACATACCTCGTAGTAGGTAGAGTGTCTCCACAAAGACATACATATCCCAGTCTCTGAGCCTGGAATCTAAATATGTTGTCTGGCATGGCTAAGAAGATACAATTTAAGCTATGGGCCCCAAAATACTCATACTATGTTGGCTTATCCAAGGCATCCAAGATGATCTAACCTAACCTCACGTACTGGTTTGTTGCTTTTGTTGTCAACTTGACACATCTGGGTAGAGGGAATCTCAACTGACAAACTATTTCCATTTAACCTGTCTGTAGCCATGTCTATAGAGCATTTTCTCAATTTTTGGGTACAGCCACTGTGGATGATACCACCCCTGTGAAAGTGGTCTTGTGTTATATAAGGAAGCAGGCTGAGGACTGGAGAGATGGCTCAGCAGTGGTTTAAGAGCACTGGCTTATCTTGCAGAGGACCCAGATTCAATTCCCAGCACCTACATGGTGGCTAACAACCATCCTTAACTTCAGTTCCAAGGGATTCCACACACTCTTCTGACCTCTGCAGGCATGCACAGTACAGGTACACCTACCTACATGCAAGCAATACACTCAAACACATAAAATAAGAATAATAAGTAAAATATGAAAAAAATTAATCAGGCTAGGCACAGGCCAGAGAAGCAAGCCAGTAAGGAGCACTCCTCTATGGTCAGTGTTCCAGGTTCCTACCGTGAGTTCCTGCCATGTCATCCCTTGATGATCAGACTGTGCTATAAACCAAATAAACACTTTCCTCCCCAAGTTTTTTTTGGTCAGCGATTTTATCACAGCAATAGATAGTAACTAAATACACTATGTGAGTTCTGTTTTTTTATTTCTTAAATTTGATTTTGTGTGTGTGTGTGTCTGTGTGAGTGTGTGTGTGTGTGTGTGTGTGTGTGTGTGTGTGTGGTTTGTGGTCTTAATTGCAGAGACCTTCTCTAGCTGGAGAAGTGAGGTAAGGTCAAGTTAGTCAGGTTAGGAAACTGTGGTACTGTTGAAGGAGCAGACAGGTCACAAAAAGAAGTGGCTCTAGGCATCCCAGCAGCTAATCTTCAAGGAACCAGACATCGCAGACCCACAGCAACCTGACCAAGTTTCACAGAACATTCGGCTGGGATCCCAGGCTGACTGGTATATGGTAGAAGAACAGAACCACCTAGACATCTGACCTTCAGCTCTGTGAGATACTGAACTAAGTTCATAGAGTAGATTCCACTGTAGCAAGAAAAACATCATTTTGACATTTTATTATTAATTAGTCCCTCCTTGTGTGCATTAGGATCAGAGTTTACTGGTAGGGAAAGTGGTTTCACCTGGCTATACAAAGACCAAGAGGTCAGTTCTAGGGACAAGAATACTCATGGGACTGCCTAATGTGATATCATGGCCACCTTGATTCAGGATTCTACCTAGCAATCAGTCTCCAAGCATGGGACCAATTAATGAAAAACTATTGAGAAAAGTCCAAAAACGAATGTCCTTTTACTTTTCCTAGGGATATGTGAATGAACACCTATTTCCCCCACAAGAGCACTGACATATCAAAGCAATAGTTCCACCCAAGTCTAGCTTAATGAATCAGTGAGTCTATTGGAGTTGCTATAAAATTCCATTTAAGTTCAGTTTTTGTATTGCTCTTGTGGTCCTGTTGTTTGCGTGAACAGTGAGCAGGAGCCCATTCCATTCTGCTTATAATAGCAACTTCGTCTTTGAAGACTACTCCTGTCATCAATTCATGAGATTCTAGTAAGGCCCCAACTAAAGCACCCAAGGTAGGAGAACAGAGTGACATGGATCTGTCTAATCTTCGGATCCATCAACGGTGTTATCGCCATTGTCCCAGGATGTGAATGAGATCCATTGCTGACTTCTTAGAACAGGAGCGAGAGATCCTATTTTCAGTTTGAGATGGATGAAGTCCAGAGCTGTGTGAACCAATCACTCCTCCCCCACCTCACCATGCATGCCCCTGAGTCAGTAAACACTGGCACTGATGGGCCTGATCCAGATCTCCAGGAAAGAGACATCTCCCAGGAGACCCTGGAGGCTAATTTCAAGAGAGAGAAAGAGAGAGAGATTTAGGTCCCAGTGACCATCCAATCACCTGGGACTGATGTGAGAAATGAGGTTATAATTCATGACCTAATTAGCTTTAACTGTCAACTTGATACTGCCTAGAGTTATTTAAGAGGGGAATCTCAATTAAGGAATTTCCCAGATCAGATTGGCCTCTGGGTATGTCTGTTGACAAACATCTTCCTTCTTAATTTCTGTAGGAGGGTTTAGCCCACTGCAGGTGGCATAATTCCCTGGGCAGGAGGCTCTGGGCTATATATGAATGCTAACTGAACATTAGCCTATGAACAAGCCTCCATGGCTTCTACTTCAAGTTCTGCTTGAGTTCCTACACTGATTTCCCTGGGTGATGGATTATCACTTGGAAATATAAGCCCGAAGTTGAGTTTTGGCCAGAGTGTTTTATCACAGCAGCAGTCCTGACTTCTGCGGCGTGGAAAACCTGCTGTTTGGGTGGAGCGATGGCAGTCAGAGAACTTAATGTGTCTTGCATAGCCATTCGTGTCTGGGACCCATTTGCACAACTACATAGAAAAGTGCAACTTTTTCAGACCACCCATTTTGCTACTTAAGACACTCCATTTGCTGAAAGGTCCGGTTTTGTTTAAGAACTGTGGAAGGTGGAGAGATGGCTCAGCAGTGAAGAGTACTTGTTCTTGCAGAGGATCAGAGTTCTGTTTCCAAAACCCATACTGGGCTGCTTACAATTGTATATAGCCTGTTCCAAGGGAATTCAACACGCTCTCCTGACATTCCTGGGCACTGCATTCACCTACACATACCCACACTCAGACACACACATATATGTGATTTTTAAAACTAATTAAAAATAAATCAGGCATAGTGGTGCACACCTCTAATTCCAGCATTCTAGAGACGCAGGTAGGCAAATCTCTGTCTATATAGCAAGTTCTAGACCAGCTGGGGCGATACGGACACCCTCTCTCAAAAAATATTTAAAAAGATGCTTAAAATCATGAAAGTCTGGACCTCAGAAATAGTCACCTGATTTCTGTTCTCCTCATCCCTCAAACCCTGCTGATGGAACAGCAGTTAAGAAAGCAAAGAAAAAACAGTCTAAGAAAATAGTGTGTAAACTTCTGAATGATGTCAAAATAACAAAGAGTTTTTTTCTGCTTTCTTAAGCCAGCTTTGACCCAAGAAGAAATAAAAATCCTAAGTTCCAATTGGAAGCTACTAAAAATAATGTCAAAAAAATACTTCAACAAAGGTACCAAAACAAACTCTTCTCATGTACATTTTTTTTGTTTTTTTACCTTTGAAACACCAGTATTGTGACATTTTAAAACCCTGAGCACAGGGGCGGTGAGAACTGACTTCTGATTATCCACTCTATAGTGAGTTCTTTGTCAATATTTCTTCCAGATGAACGTTTTTGTTTCTGCTCAGAGAGATGGTCTCTTGATTTACTGAGTTTATGTTTACTTAAGTGTGCCCTATATGAAGACGATGAGTTCCCATTGCTTGTAGAAATTTCTTCTGTCCTTCAGTTCGACTATTTTCTAGACTACATTCATCTTTTAATATGATATACTGGTCATGCAAGTATTTTACAATACAGAAGAACATTACAGACCAGGTTAGATATACTTAAGGTACGTTTAATGACAGGAAATTTACTCTATATGATATGAAAAAAAAATCTTTAAAATGCACAAAGTTGAAATTACTTTTGATGGCATAAGAATAGATGTCTAATTAGATGGAATTTTCTTTAAGGGATTTGCTGTGAATCCCCATCGCTCCGTCTATCTACAATCTGCTCTTTTCACCCACATCTCGCTGCCACATTGCCACCTCATTTCCTCCTGTAGAATGTTCCTTTCTGAAGTGTTGTTCCTGCAACATTCTTCCTAGTAGCTTTAGAAAGCAGCTTTGTCTTTCTCTTGATAGATGTGAAGCAGGTTATTTACTTGCATGTATGTACATGTGTTTGCCTGCGCTTCTGAGAATGTGTTCCTGCATGAGAGTGTGAGTGGATCTGGAGGTTAGGGGTCCATCTTGGGTGTTGTTTTTCAGGAGCTGTGCATCTTATTTTGGAGACCCGAGGCTCACCGGAGGCTTGATTGGGTGGCCAGTGAGTCCCCAGGGATCTGCCCATCCCTACCTCACCAACACTAGGATTGCAAACATGTACCAATACACACAGCTTTTTGTATGGGTACCAGATGTCAAACTCAGGTACCCATGCTTCAAGGCAAGCACTTTAGCAACTGTAATATCTCCCCAGATACCAAATGGAGGTTATTTAAAGGAAGTATTCATGAACTTAGTGTTCCCAGAGGACTCCACACAGAGCCCTGAGATGGAGGATAAATCTTTGGGGCAGAATGAGGCAGTACCAGTGGGTCTAACACGTGGTTCAGATGTGCCTGGAGTCCGTCCTACCCCTTAGCCTTTTAATTCGTTTGACCTCCAAGACTCTGCTTCTCACGTAAGCCAGTTTGAGTTACATTGATACTAACTGCTCCAGATTTATTTTCCAATCTAGCTTGAAACAAACAAACAAAAAATTCCTTAAACTAACCGTATTAAGATCTAATTCATAGACTGCCTAATTTCTTTCAAATGAACAATTCAGAGGCTGTTAGTAGATCCACACACTGTGCATCATTCCCACAATTTTAGGACATGCTCACCACCCTGTACTCTAAGCCTTGGTCCTCTAAGCCTCAACTACAAGAAAACACATCTCTACTTTCTCTTTCTATACAACCACTCTGGGCATCTCCTGTGCATTGGATTAAGAGATGCACAGTCCTCTGTGATTGGTCTCTTTTATGTAGCACAGTGTCTCCAAGGCCCAACTGTGATACAGCATGTCTCAGTTACATTGTGTGTATGTGCTTGTTCAGGTGTGTGCCTCCATGCACACTCATGCAGAGGCCAAAAGAAGACATCCAGTGTCTTCTGCTATTCCTCACCAACTTTCTCCCTCTAGACGGAGTCTCCCTGAGCCTGGAGTTTGCTATTTTTCAGCTATGCAGGCTAACCAGTAAGTCACAGAGATCTTCCTGTCTCTGTACAGTACTGGCATTACAGGCATTCATAGCCACACCGGACTTTTTACATGGGTGCTGGGGATCTGCACTCAGGTCTTCATGTTAACAGAGCGAGAGTTCTTACCCACTGTGCCATCTCCCGAGTCTCAACTACATTCCTTTCATTGTGAATAGCAATCCATTGTGTCTTAAAAATCACGTATCCACCCATCTACTGACATTCTTAGGGAGCACATAAGGCTCCTCGGATAGAGGTACCTACCACTAACTCTGACAACCTGAGTTTGATTGTTGGAACTCACGTGGTGGAAGAAGAGGACCAACTCTGAGAAGTTGTCCTCTGATGTCCACACACATGCCTTGGCATGTACAAATACATACACATAAACACGCACATAAAAATGAGTGAATAAATAAATGTAATTTTAAAAATTACAACAAAAAAGATTCAAAGCCAGATGTGATGGCATGTGCCTGTGATTCCAGAACTTGGGGAACTGAGGTAAGAGGATTCCCCAAGAGTTCCAGGCCAGTTCTCCAGCCCCTAAAGTTCTATGTCTTATCATTTCTTCTTGTGTTAAACTATTCCTCTGACACTGAAACACCTCCTTCCTCATCACCAATGAATCTCCAGTATTAAGACATAGAATTTCTATCTCATCATTGTCTTTGGTCCGGGTGAGATGGTCTTATTCCTCCTGTGGAGTGGCAACAACGGCAACAGGGCAAAATTCAACCTCCTCAAGTAAAGAGCCTGTGTTCAACAGTCCTGAACCAACAGAAAGGAGAATGCAGCTGCTGGCTCTTTCTGACCTGCCACGTCCTCTTACCTTTCCATTAAGGGATAATGGATATTAGATGGAAGGTGCAACCTGTCCAGACCTAAGCAAAGGCAGGCTGCCAATCAGGCAGTCCAAAGGATCGTAATTCATCCAGCCACTCTTAGGTTTGCCTCTAAACCATCTCTCTCTAGCCTCACACATGGGACCATTGAGAGTTGCATAGGAAAGTAGCAAAGGAAGACGATGAAATGTTCACATCTTTCTTGAGATTCAACCACAGTTTGAGTCTGATTTAGGAACGCTGTAGAACATGGTTGGGGAGAGATGGATAAGCTGCCACCAGGAGCTCTCCTCTGCAGTCAAGGCAGTCAGCAGGAAACTAAATCTATTGCTCACATGATAGCTCTCTTTCTCTCCTAGAATGTTCCAGCCAGTTCTAGTCCATCTGGGGAAAACACTCACTGTGACCTTTTTTTCTGTTTTCTGCATTAGCTTCTTGAAAGAGCCTGAGGATATTAACTATTTGTCAATATATGCATTATTTCTCTCCTAGGTTTTTTTTAAGTCCTTTTTAATGCATGTAGAATTTGTCTGGCTTTGGAGCAAGGATCTGTAGTCTGTCTGGCACAAATCATCTTCTGTGTATGGTGGACACATTTTATGGCACTTTACATAGACCAGCCTGAGTGGAATAAATACAAGATGCAAGCTCAAAGTGATATGTTCCAGACCTGACATCCGTACCACAGCTTTGAGCTCCAAGCACTGACAAACACTCGGTGTGTACCCGCACTCCCAGAGGAGGAAGTGTAATGCTGTTTATGTTATGCAATATGTAAAATATTTATACCTTGGCTTCAACACAAACTGACTATCATTTACATCAGGAAGTACTGCTCACCATGAAGACAACTGACATTATCTGGGCTGCTCTTTGCAGGCAAAGAGGAAGTCGATACAATAAATGATAGGTTTATGTATGGAATAAGATTCCACCAATGTCAGGGTTTTAAAAAATAACAGTTATGGGAAAGGTTTTTTAATGTGCTGGCATCTTTTAGAATTGTTAAATTACCAAGAAGGGCAAAATGTATGCCTTTCTGACTATTGCCCTTATCTTTCGAGTGGAAAAATCTTTTCTTTTGACAAACCATTCTTTCATGGATAACCTCTTCAATAGCATTTAGTTATCATTATTAATAAATTGTTACAGTAATAAATTATATTTTAAACATTTTATTAAATGCAGTTCTCATGTACTTAAAATAAATTGCAAAGCCGGCTTTTTTCATGGTATTTAATATATATAGCATGACACAATGTGCTTTTAATATATTTAATGTTATATACTTTAAAATCTAAATGTGTTGTACTTTTATGGAACTTACTTTATATTCCTTTCTATATGGAAAATGTATTACTTTTTAATACGGGTTCATTGTAGAGTGCCATTAGGAAATAGCACGGTTTTTAAAAGTGGAAACTTTTCAGAATTTAAGTACATTAAACGTGGGGGAGGGAAGACACTGCATGATGGTAACATCAAGCATCTAATTGAAACTGACAAGAGCAAGGGGAGACGTCTCCCGTCGACCGTAATGGCACTCACATTTGCATTGACATCATAGCAGTTCTAATGCAGGCGCCCGAGATGCTTCCCCTGACAAAGAGAGGCTTCTCCCTGACATCCGCCGCTTTTTCGCTTTCTTTGGACATGCCATCTCTGTCATTCACCACAAAGATGAAAATATTATGAGAAACATCTCCGGTCCGTGCCTATTAGCTACTTTCCACGGCTGAAGTAAGGTGGCCATTTTCAAGGGCTTCTTAGTTTCATAAGCCTCAAAAATTCTCCATTTGAATCTCCACAAAGGACAGATGCATCGCTGTAGTCTCCAACCTTAAAATAGTTTTATTTTTTTTAAAAAATTGAAAATTGATTTTTCAGAAAAATAAATATTTTTGCATAGATCCTTGAGGCCCCAGGAATTGCATATGGTTCTTTAGAAGCTGAGGTTAATCTTTCTGGTTGATGACTATGTTACTGTGAACTAAAGGATAAGTAAAAAGAATGTTTGGAGTAGGCAAAGAAATTTACACATGAAAGGGGGCCACTGGGTCCCATGCTTACAATGAACAAAACTGCATACCAAGGAGTCCCCAAGCAAATGAGTTAGGGAATCGCCTTTCTAAGCTGCAGTTCTGGACCTCAGTTTTTGTTCTTTAGCCTGAGATGTTCTTTAGCCAGTCTTCAAGTTCAGTAGCAAAGTATCAAAAACTTAACAATCTCTCTTCTAATACTGTCTAGTAACCATGACTCCTGGCCAGGCATAGTTGATCCTTGCCTGTACTGGCCTTTACCTCTAGGCCTTGCCTGGGCCCAGCTGGCAACTGACTGATTCTCTTGATGATGAATGAAGAACTAGATGTTTCCTCAATACCAGCAATAGGCCTGTGCTGACTTCTGTCCTTTGCCAGAATCTACATCTCAACTCAGACCCTCGGCCTCCTTTTCTGTCAGCTTACCCATCACAAATGAAGCAAATATGGTCGTTTAAGCTCTTCTAATGCTGTCAGATGAATGTGTTACATACATCCTTGAAGGAAATTCTTCTCTCATTCATTGCTCAGCATCCATTGACTCTCCATTTATTAATCACGGGCTCTGTGTCCTGCTCTGCAGTAGGTAGGATTCATCAGACAAGGAAAAGGATGAGAACTCTGAGTGGCAGAAGTCCAGCCATGAGCAAGTAACCAAACAGAAAACACATGGTCTCACATGGTCATGATGCTTTCAAATAGTAGGAATAAGTATTGCTTAACTCAAGAAGGAGAACACCTTCTTGTCATTTTCTAGAAAGGATGGTGACGAGGACACAGCTCAGGCTTCTGCTCATTCACAAAGGTTTCACACTGAGAGGAGAAGAAACTCAAAACAGCTGAACACATTGTAGCTCAGACAGCTTGAGCCAGGCTAACCCAGAAACCAATGTTCAGCAGGAAAATACCATCCTGTGCAGATGCAAAACTTACCCAGAATGGACAAGCTTAATAGTCCACCTTCAACTTAAAAAAATAGCCAGTTACATATTTTAGAAGTTGTTTCTTAGTCCTCACATACATCATTTACAAATACTTGATTTATGTGTCAAATAAATGAGATTGGAGGTTAAGTGAATTCATTATTTTTCTTCTTTGTCTCATTCAGTAAACACGTGTTAGGTGCAAAATATATTTAAAATATCTAGTTAGGCACTAGGAAGAGAAGTAAACAAGAATCCAGAACAGTTCCTAGAAAGAACCCTGCCTGAAGTCAAAATATTCATTCAAGTTTTTGAAGTACATATGTTTCAGTTTCATGATCAATTATACAAATCTTACTGAATGAAATATATAAAGTGTAGAATCATGGCTTTTCACCAATCTATATATAGATGAATAAATTGATGTAGTAAAAATGACTCTGGGAAAATGTGTTGTCACTCTTATGGATTCCTGGGGACATTTTAGATTTTCAAGGAATGCTGCTGTGATATCATTCATGTCCTGAAGAAGGAAATCTCAATGGTGAGCAGGTGAGAAATAAAGAGAGGGAAGGAATCAACTAGTCATGAATGTGAGCACCAGGGAAAAGGTCAGGTCACCAGAGAAAGACCTCACAGATGGCCGTGCCTTCAGATCACCTGCCTAAGGGCCATCATAAACAACGTCCTGGTGTTCCCCCTCACTGGACCCACAAGATGTTCAGGCCTTCGTGACTGCCATCATTATCATCATCATCATCATCCTTGTGTTTGCTGCCATTGTTATTTGGTATTTACTCATCACAAGCTGGTTCCTAAAGAATCTATCACTTAGTCTGTGGATCTGGAGAAGACTGAAGGTAAATGGTAAACATCTCTGGAGGCACAGCAGGCATGTTGTGCTCTGAGGAAGCTGCACTCCCACAGAATGCCCTGGCCCTCTCATGGCATTGGCCAGCATTGCTAGGAGCACAACTGCATCATAAATGAGACTGAGATGCCGTAGTTATACTGATCAGGAAAGTTGATGGTACCTGTGTGGGAAAGACAGCAGGTCACATAATGAATGAATGTAACAAATGAGTGGTTTTCCCAAGGGAAGGGGAAATTGTCTTACAACAGGTGAGCACAAAGTTAGTTTTCAATCCATCCAAACTGGCAGAAAAGACTACAGAGCAGGATAAGGTTGAAGGATCTGAAAAAAAGTCTTCAATATCCCCATGTGATCAGGAGCTTTTCACAATCATTTAAAAATTAAAGATACTGAAACTGACATGATATATCCATCAGTTGAGGAAACTGTGATCTTGTACAGTTTGTTTAGTTACTGGATCTAAAAATAAGCCTCATATAGTAAAGCTCAATACAAACCCATCTAATACTCTTAAGTGTTACTTTTATCACTTTGATAGCTGTTCAACCATTTGTGCACTGGATCACCTTTCAAAAGTATCCTGCCCCAGCTCAACAAATACTTTGCCTCCTCTCAGATGGTGTGGTACAAGATAAATAAGCCATGGTTCGTGGGACACTCAGATCCAATGGACAGTGAGATGTAAACAAGAAAACCAGGGAAACATCATATAAGCACTTTAAAGTTATAAACCCTTCAAAGAGCAGTTGAGATGCCATAGATAAAGGAGCTATTCATGTAAACGTGATGAATTTTCCAGGGAGGAAATGTGGGGGTCTTGATTTACATGTATGAAAGCAACACACTTATGTATTTAAAATAAAAATAAATAATAGATCCTTTTTTAAAAGTATCATGACATCAAAAAGCCCACGTCTGTCAGGCAGTGAATCAGACTCACAACTTCACACCTGTATAGATCGGTAAATATGTATATGGCTCTTATTTGTACATGGATAACAAGCCTAGTATAAATATGCTGATGTGAATATATATGAGATACATATGTATAGACATTTAGTACACATATATACCACAAATATATACAGACACACACATAAACACATACATGTTCATGTATTCTTAATATAAGCAAACATATAAAATTGTATTGACATTGATATACATACATAGTGAAAACAGACATGCAATTATGCATGTAGATACATGCTCACATACATGTGGGCATATGAACATATGCAAGCATTTTTATATTCACACTTGAGTGTACATATACACACATGATTGTTGCCATATGTGTATATGTACACTTTAAAGGTATTGTTACAGGGTCCTGGACTTCTGCAACAGTGGAAGCTGATGACACAAAGCAGTCCCTCTGGCCTGTCATACTGGCATCTGTCAGCAGATGAGTAAGAAAAGCCTAGAAAGAAGACAGCAAAGGCCCCAGAGCCCCAGGCATAAGCTGTAGGCCTATGAGGACAGGTTGAAACTGTGCCTGCCCTCGCTGCCTATGCTGGTGATACGAGTGTCCTGTAGAAACCAAGGCCCCATCGGCAAAGCTAGATGTGTGCATACCTGCTCATGTGCATGGACATATACAAGGACACATCCATGTGCATGAGCCCCGGAATCAGAAGGGGTTGAGAAGATGGAGCAGCCAGGCCTGATGTCCATCAGGAGGGTACCAGTGAGTAACAGGTACAGGCTGCTCACCTGCCCCACTTTCACGGGTATCCCTGTGCACTCTAAAGGCCATTTACGGGCCATAGCTGAGCTTGGGCTGTGGATATACTGCTATGGATACACAGAGAGTGGTCACTGTGTGAATGAATTGGCAGCTGGTCCTGGGACGGAAGGATTGGACAAACCAAGAAGAGCCTGTAAGCAAGGCTGTGCATCTGAAACATCTTGGGAATACTGAGAGCCTCAGACACTAAGTGACATAACAGATCTCTACTAAGAAAACCTTGTACCACCATGTAGGGGAGGGACAGGAAGACAAAGGATAGTCAGGGTAAAGTCTAGATGACCAACTCCATGTTCTTGTGGTTAACTCAAAGAACTGAGAAAAGGCTACTGTGTGTAGGAGCAGGAGGCCTCACACTCCTGGTGACTGTGAGTAATGCCAGCAAGCAAAAGGGAGTCAGGCTGGCAGGCTAGCACCCAGTGTGTAGCCTTAGGAAAACCACCCATGCACTCTCTGCCCTTGTCCCTTGTTTATTAAACTAGAGAAGACTTTAAAGTTTGCTGTGAAAGTCCCAGAACACATCAAACGGGAACTCCTACAAGATGTCTGGCAAATGTGCTTCCAGCACTTCCTGATGCTGCCTTAGCAGAGTCCTCCCTGACTCCCTTTGCTTTTCCTTCCCACAAGGCCCAGGTACTTAATAGTTTGCTGCTTCACCCCAGGCTAGTCCAGTCAGCAGAGAACAGCTTTACTGGTGGAGGAGGGAAGCCAAAGTGAGAAGGACCATATTAGTGGCAGAAAGATGTGACTATACCTCAGTATGACACACCATTGCTGAGACCCTATAAGGTTCTAAAATGACCTCTGGATGGCAGACGGATCAATTTTAACTTAACATACTTTCATTTTTCTCACTGAAAATGGATGGTGAGCTACATGTTTACCATCTATTGAGTATAAAATTTAATAAATCCCTATTCCCTGGGCATTTCATAGGACACATGTCACTAGGGTTACTAAGATACAAACAAACAAAAGCAAATTTGGGAAATACACATTATTAAAAATATCGAAACCTCTTCCCTGAAGACTAGCGCTCATAGATCAGAGGATTCTATTCAAGCTGCTAAAGAAGAAAACCAATCAATGGCGCAACTGAACAGTAAAGCTTAATAACTACAACAACTACCAGTGCATAAAACTACTTGTATTTGTATAATAATGACACTTTTATCTTGGGGTGATCAACAGCTATCTAATTGGATTTAAAGTCATCTCAATAGGAGGGAACTCATATGTGGTACTGTAAACCTAGCCATATAGACATTGCTGAAGAGGTCATAGATCCCAGAGAAAAACCATATAGACATTGCTGAAGAGGTCATAGATCCCAGAGAAAAACCTACATCTGTCACATCCCTAGACAAATGTAATTTCCCACTGTATACTAAATATGTATCCTGATATTTACAGGCAAGTATACCTCTCACCACTCATCAAAGAAGTTTGCAACAGTTAGGGATTGTTCCACAGCTGGTCAAATGTATAGACTGAGTGGTGGAGATGCCCATCCCTAAGTGACACATCTATACTGAAACTTCTACAGCTACAGCTCAAGGAACATAGCAGAACAGTGATAGAGAGAATATTAGTGCATCTCTCAACTCTCTCCAGTGAAACTGCCTCTTCCAACAAATGGTGATTTAACACTGAAGCCAACAAGTGGCCAAACTGTAGAGAATAAGAGACTACAGAGTATGTGTCCCTGAATAAGAGTCCTATGTTAAACCTCTGACACTCAGGGCTCAAGGACCGTTGTGTAAGAGAAGGTGGGAAGATTTAAAAGCCAGAGGTGGTGGATGCCCACAAAGAAACAATTTGTTCCAGACTACTGGAAAGTTACTCATATGACTTCACAGAAGGGGGGACATATGAACTTCACTCATTGCTGAGTGAAGGAACGTTGGTCTTCTTTAAGGGAATGACACTAGATAGGCTGATCAGTCTCCAATGGATGAACCCATACTGAGGGACATCTGAGGAATACAAACTCGACTCTATGGTCCCTAATATATATTTCATGTATGATAGAATGCATGAAATCCAATGAGGGGGACTCTAGGGAGGTATAGATAGTGGATAGGGTTTAAATATAATTAAGATACATTGTATTAAATACACAAAAATTCAATTAAAATTTAATAGTACATATGAAATAAATATATAATTAATACCAGGAATTTCGCATGGCTACATTCAGTAGCATACGAAGCATTTGGGTAGTCTGAAAGTTGTATGACTTTCTGTCACTAAAAGGTCTTATGTGGCTGACTGTCGTAGATGTAGGTGTTCTGGGTGGGCCAATACAAAAGCACTGTGGGCTATGTATCTTCTTTCCATTCCACTGATGTGGTTAACAAGGCAATGCACTAGCAATCAGAAGAGTTGGTTTCTGTCACAACCACAATGAGACATCGGATGAGGCACTCAAACCTTGTAGATTTCACTTGGCATCCTTCCTCACATGTGTACTTTGCAACTGAATGGGTTATAAATCTGTACAACGATGCCAAGGATGCAGAAAGTATCTGTCCTTGCACCCAAGCAGCCAAGTGGAAAAGAGTCGGTAAACAAGGGCGCCTGTGCCTCATCCCAGCTCTGCATCTTCAAGGCTCCTTTGAGTAATGGCTGGTCCTCCCTAGACTTCAACTTTCCTTTGGAAAAATGGACTTGAGAGTTATGCTCTTCCCAGGGCTGCTGTGGCCCCGTATCCCAGCCCCACCTCCCAGCCCTGCCTCCCAGCAGCTATAGCAAGTGCTAGCTAATTGTATAACTTCTTTCCCATGAGGAGAGAATTTACCTCAACAGCACCACTCACTGGATAGGAGGCCAAGTTATGCTGGCTGCGGTCACAGGAAAAAAACAAAACAAAACAAAAACAAAAACAAAAACAAAACAGACTTAATAGGACAGCCCTGGATGTCCTGGAGTTTATAAAAAGGTTTTACATCAGAGAAGCTGACTCTGTCATAACTAGGGAATCCTGTTCCATTTCTTACTACCTGATATTTAGTTGAACATTCTTGTTTTTCCTTTCTCCACTCTATCTGTACTTCTGCTCATTCTTGTGCTTGTTACAGACAGATATCTTAGGCTCTGGACAGTTTTGGTACCTTTATGTTTGGAAAGATGCACCCTAGGTTTAAAGGGCTGAAGAAACTTTTAAACCAGAAGCAAGTGCTCTGACAGAGCCATCCAGGGAAGACTCTTCTCCTGAGAGCACACTGCATGAGTTCGTGGTAAGACAGATGGCCTCACATGCCAATGTCTCGGCTGAGGTCCTGAACCAGCTTGAGGGTCTCTCTACTCTCTGGTTCTCAAGAGTGTATCTGTCCAGGAATAGTGCAGGAAGGAGTGCTATGACAAGCTGATCTTCTGGACAAACCATGGAGCACACAATGGTGGGAAGCTGAAAAATACGAGAGAGAGGTACTATACACAGAGAGAGGTGACATTTGACAGGCAAGTAGGAGACTGGCTGCACTGGGCTGAACAGTGTGCTCTGAAGTTCACTCCTCCCTACCACCTGGGACTATGAGTTTATTTGAAAATCTGGTCTCTGAAGATATAATCAAACTAAATTGAAGTCAGGCTGAACTAGATGGACACCCTGGGATAAAGTGAATATGGTCCCTATAAGAGAAGAAATGCAAAAGTTTCATAGAAAGCTAAGGAAGGACCTCAAACTCCAATGTTGAGCATCATCTCTCATAGCTGGACTTGGTCTTTTCTAAAAATCAAGGATTTTCACAGGGTCAGCATTACTTCTGTTTCTAGACATTTTGAATTCATAGAATATATTTTTACTTTATTGATGAGGTATATTTTAAGATAATAATGTGTTGTAGTTTTCTCTTACACTATCTATTTGGAGAAAATATTATGGAGCAGATGAAGAACTCGATATGAAAAGAAAAAAGCATTCTTATAAATCACCTAGTTCTTGGAAAATAAATCCTCACTCTTAACTTTTTTCTATGTTCCAGCCAGATCCCATGGCTACTTTCTCTAAAGCGATCTTGATAGGCAGGTAAGGGATGAAAGAAAAAAGTTATTTTGATTCTTCTGTCTCCCTGATGATTCATGTTTCTTTGTAAACTGAAATGTTGAGAGTCAAATAGATTGTATCAGAAAGAACAAAGTGGTTAAGGAAACAGAAGAGATAGAAAGATCTTGAAAAAGCAGGTCTGAGACACTGCTTGTAATGGATGTTGTGAAGAGGATGCTTCTTCAGAAATGTTTCTTTCCTAACACAAAAGAAAAAGAAAAACTGTTTTCAGTGACCTGCGTGACAAGATATAACGTCTCATCACCACTATGAAGATTTCAGTGGGATGTGGGAATGTTGGCATTTAACAGAAGCAGATTCTAGGTCAGGTGTTTTGCTTTTTAAATGGTCCTTGCTTTGATTAGAAAGGAGGTTAGACAGTAACCCATCAATCTTTTAGAGAGATTTTATACATCTTTCATTGTAGAAAATTTGCCCCATACTGACCAGAAATAAGACAAAGATACATCAGATGGTACCAGTCAGTTTTATTTGGAAGTGCTTTTCAGAGTCTGACCCGACTTCTCTCAATTCTTTGAGACAGATTCTTTTATTTGCTTCCCTTCTACCAAAGCCTCTCTCAATTTGTGTGTTCCTGATACCATGAAATTTCCTACAATTCATACAGATCTTTTACTCTCTGGTTCTCATTGCGAGATGACTCTTGGAACAGTATGCTCTTTCTCCAAATTTCTGGTATCTGATGAGGCCAGGGCTGGTGAGAATGTGATAATCTTGTATTTGGAAGATCATACCTGGCTGCAGTTCCGTTTATCTCTTGCAAGGACAGATCTGAAAAATGTGAATCAATGAACTCGTAAGTATAACCATATCACTCTGCTTTTGTTTTACTTTCTTCTCTAACCACCATCCAGAAAGCCAAAGAAAAGCCATAGAATCTCTCCTGCTTTTCTACTTGCTTTACTGCCAGTGCCTGTTTCTTCTTTATCTGCTTTAGCTAGCGAAGAGTCTTGTCGGTGGCTGGACCACCATGTTGACATAAGGGAGACTACATCTAGGCCACTGGCACAGAAGGGAACTCACACATGAAGACTGTTTAAGACAGGATGTGATGGCCTGACAGCCTTAGGGCTGGGGATTCAGAGAAGCTAGAATAACCCACAATAAACAGCTCCCTTAGAAGGAATTTGTCGCATAGCATGTAAGGAACAGACACCAAAAAAAAAAAAAACAAGGACTATTTATTTGAGACTGATATTAATAAGCCTGCCAGCACCACATGGTGGTTTAAGCCTCAAACAATGATGTGTTCTATGTATACACACTATAATGAAGTACATATGAAAGAGTATCCCAGGTCAGGAAACACACATGCTGGCCTCAGCCCTGTACCATCTCATTATGAGGTTTTGTCATTTGTGTGTGTGTATATACACGTTCATATGTGTTTGCACATGTGTCTGTGGGTGTGCATGCACATGTGTGCACATACATGTGGAGGCCAGGGGTCAATGTCTGATGTCTTCCTTAATCACTCTCTATGTTTGAGGTAGGGTTTCTCACTAAACCTAGAGTCTACTGATTTCACGATACTGACTTGCCAGGAGCCCAGAGATCCTCCTGTCCTGGCCTCCCTAGCACCAGAATTAAAGATGCACTCCACTGTGCCCAACTTACATGGGTGCTGGGGATCCAAACTCAAGTTCTCAGGATTGTGGGAGAAGCATTTTGCCAAATGAGCCATATCTCCAACCCCTCACTATATGATTTTAAACAAGTACATTGACATCTTTATTCATGATAAAAATAAGTAAAATAAAGCAATGATATTGAATTGGACAATTACTGAGATAACTGAAAAGCAAACGAGTTTCTGCAGGTACCGAATGGCTTGGGTAAGGTGATGTTCCCATGTATGGCTCACACAAGTTTCAGGCCATCCTGCTCTATAGAGTGAGAGTCTGTTTTAAAAGAATGATGCTCTCTTTTCTAAAGTAGAGTCAAGGGCCGGAGTTGCTGCCTAGTGATAGAAAGCCTCCCTGGTATGTGCCAGGCTATTGCTTTGATTCCAGTAGTACAAGATAAAGAAAGAGATTTTCCAGGCATGGTGAGGTACCTTCCATGGTGAGGTATGCCTATGATCCTTGAACTCAGGAGGCAGAAGCAGGAAGATCACTGCAAGTTTGAAGCTAGCCTGGTCTACACAGAGAATTGAGTACCAGGACAGCCAGTGCTACAGAGACCCAACTTTAAAAGAAAAGCCTCAAAAACAGGAGACATTACTCCCTTGATAACAAATTGAACAGCATGTCTGTATCTCAAAGGATGGTCACTTAGAGGGTTCAGGGATGGATGGGTAATATGTGATGCTAATTTTTTCTAATTTAATGTTGTTACACACAGAAAAGCATAACGTATGTTGTTGCCTTACTAAATCAAAGTTTAAAAAATAATTCATGATTCTCATTAACAAATTCAAACACATCTTATTGCAGTGAACTTATCTTACTCTGCTACGTCACTGAAGGAAGAGGAAAATATCGCCAATTTACTGCAATAAGGTAATTACTGTAATAAGATAAATGTTAACTTTTTAATGAAAGCCACTGCACTTGAGTAATTACCCTTCCAAGGACTGCTCCATATATGATTCCTTTGCAATTATTAAGATTAATTCACTTTTTTTAGTAGGAACAGACCAAAATACCAAGCCAAATGATCATTTTTAGAAGCACATTTTCAAACGTCCTAGAACTTCAAAAGGGAGAAAAAGAAATGGATTGAATCTTGTTTCCATCGTCAGTATATTAAGTCCCAAGCTGTCAGGTTCATGGGTTCAGAGGAACGCAAACAAAAATAATAAAATCCCAGGGGAAAAATAGATGGAATTAAAAATAGGATTGGCCACTGACCATTAGCTTCCGCACAGCCGAAAACGAAGATTTAATTAGAACTTCCTTTGTTCACAGATGTACTGTCTATAAATAGCTTGCCTTATGCACACCCTAAACGCAGCAGTAGATGTTGACGGCGTCATACCTCAAGCATTCCTGCGGATCTCAAACGCCTCCGGGAAGCTATTTCCGGAAGATTACAGTTACATCAGCTACTGTGAAAAGGCTGGACTAACGAAACAGCAAACCTAGCGTAAGTTGGAGAGTGAAAACTCTGTTTCCCACACTTCCTGTTCACATTTTATATTATTTGGGGGTTTGCTGTGCTTGACATCACATCTTTGAGCAGCTAAGCAGCCTTTCTGGCTCAGGCCTCTGTTCCTTCCTGGCCTCCAGGTGTCAGTCACTCCTATTTCTAACCAGCAGAGGAACCCAGAAAAATCTCCCAGTGGATTCCTTAGCTCAAGCAAGACTTTCTGAAAAAACATCACAGTGCCCTGTAGGCATTAAGTCTCTTGGGATTTGCTGTGGGTCTGAGGGATTCCAGGACACAGCTAAGAACATTCATCTAAGAGGATCTTGGTCCAGTAATCATGTGGCATTGGCTGTCATTATTGGTGACCCAGGAAGCTAGAAGAGAACAGGCTTTGTGGATCTCCTCAGTGTATCTGTCCCTCATCTTTCATCAGTTATTGGTAGTGCCTTTCAAAACATCCTCATATTTACAAAGAGCAGGGAGATGAGCATGTCTCTATATCTCTAATCTCAGGTAAGAGGGACAGTTCTTTCAGCCGGTTTCAGTTCTCTCCACTTTCTGGAATGGAGCAAACTAAAAAGCATGCTCGTCCTTTGCCTCCGTCCTGATAGAAACTGAGGATTATCATTTAGACATGAAGGTGTGTCCAACCTTTTGATATTATGATACTGCTGTCTACAAAGTTCACACTCAAGAACTGTACAATTGAGTTACCAAAAAAGTCACAAACCACATGTTTTAAGTAAGTTAAGGATTTTGTGTTAGGTCACAGGCATAGCTATCTTTGGATACCTTTGGAGTGCTGGGAAGAGGGCATTTGTGGTACAGGAACAGTGTGGGTGACCTGGGGTGGGCACTCAGGATCACTCCTGGTGTGCAGTGCAGGGAACCAGCTAGAGTGGGATAGAGATGCCAGAGCCAGACTGCTTTCCTGCATGCAGAACCAGAGTGGACCTCATTCTGCCTCAGGTGCCCCATCAGTCAACTGAGGAAGATCATGATCGCTTTTGAGGGTTACCTTGAACAGTGCCTCACACACTATTATTATTATCATCAACATCATCATCATCATCATCATCATCAATCATTGTGTGAAATTAAAACCCAAGATTGATAGCATATGAAGATGTTCCCAAAGAGTCTCAAAATCTTTTATTTTGAGACAGGGTCTCCTTGTAGCCTCAGGAACTGGAAATCCCTATATAGCAGATCTGCCTGCCTCTGCCTCATGAGCACTGGGATTAAAGGCACATGCCATGACATCTGACTTCAGAACCTTTATTAATAATCAGACATGGTGGGGCTACTGCAAGGAAGTTTGGTGGCAGATTGGAGGCTGACCTTGAACCCACTCACTGCTAGTGGCGTAAGAAGAGTTTTGAAGAACAAGAAGGAATTGACACACACTGCTCTCTTTGAAAATGGAATTTATCTACAACCATACCACCCTGAATGTACTAGATCTCATGGGAAGATGGAGGGGACCAGATGAAAAGAAATGTCACTGGTAATAGAATGCGTAGTAATGACACTGAGTGGCATCTGAGCCACAATCACCAAGATATCCAGTAGCATCCTCTCAGAGAAAGTCTCTTCCGGGCTGCCTGGAGTTCACACAGACCAACCTGGGGAAGCAGAGGCATAGCTCTTCCGAGCTATCTTGCCAGGACTCTGGGCACTGCCAATCCCCAGAGACCCACAACCAAGCACCCAGGGATATGTGAGGAATGATGAGTCATCATGCTGGGCTGTTATTAGGGTGCCTTGTCAGGCAGCAATACTGACACACAAAGAAGAAATATCAAAACAAATAAAACCCTAGAAAATTCTGACCATAGGATTCTCCTAGATTAACTATAGCGAATTGCCTTGGTGACCTTAAAAGGCTTTTTCCTTTTTCATTTAAAAAAAAAAAACCCCATTTGCTAAATCTAATTATTTCAGCATTGATTTTAGAAATAATAAGTGGTAATTTTTTCCATCAACTGGTCAAAACTCAATTTCATTTATCACTGGGAGACAAGAGGGAGTCTATTCTCTCGCTCAACCCTATTTTGCTCATTTTCTGAGGAGTTGAACAGCATTACATGCAAAGTACCTATTGGGAAATAATTCCGTGCGTGATGTCGGAGTCTGTTAGACCTCACATGCTCAGGCGGGTCACGAGGGTCAATTATTGGTCATTTCTGAGAACTCTCTTCTTATGCGCTGCTGGAAGTGCCACCAGAGATTTACTGTTGTCATATTGAGCCAATAACCTGGCGTGGAGGAGCTCTGTCTTTTAGAAAAGACATTAGAGTCAAGCTGTGGGCACTTGGGGGGAGGGCATGAACCAACTCATGGCATTCTTAGAGATCCTAATGTCCTGGATAAATTCCAATCACACTAATGGCCTTCGTTATATGCAATTAAGGAAGCTACCATTTTCTCCTCTTTCCTTTTCTTCTAAGTAACCTCTTCATAGTCTGGGCCACTCATGCCTGTGTTCCCCAGTGACCAGAAGTTGCCTAAACCCAAGGTCCCAAAACTATGCTGTGCATAGGAGCACCAAGCAAGTATTTTATGAGTTGAAGACTAACTAATGCATACATCATTTTAGTGTTTACAGAATGTAAGAAAAACATATTGTTACAACTTTTTTGATGAAATTTAAATCATAGAAATAATAATTGAGTATAATATTTTAGCAATTACTAATGAAAAATATTCTTTTAAAAATTATTTTTATTTATTCTTTGACAATTTCATACATGTATTTAATATGTTTTGATCATATTTAACCCCCATTACCTTTGCTTATCCACCTCCACCTGTCTTGGAACCTCTTTATTCTTCCCAACAAGTCTCCCACCTACTTTCATGTCTTTTGAATGAACTGGATGAGTTTGATTGAGTTTGATTACATGAGCACTGGTATTAGGTTGTTTCTTAGGGCATGGACAACTTACAAAATATAATTCTTTTAAAGCAGCATGATAGTTATTTTGGATCAAAGTCCATGTTCCCCATCACTGACTCAGTCGACAACACTCATCTGTAAAGCCACTCTTAGCTTGCAGGCAGGTTGTGCAATGGTATTGAGGCTAACAAGCTGTGGTCACTGGTTGCAATATTCCATGCCCTGGTTAGACAATGGCTCTGTTTGTACTTAGGTGATTAACAGGCTTCCCCCCATGGCAGGTTGGGTCATGAATACCTCAAGCATGGTGTTCAGGATCTTGACAGTCCACATGCTGGTTGGGTGGAGGGATATCTGGCAAGTCAGTAAGACAACTGTTTCTAGAGGAGACTGGCATATCAGTTGGTAAACTGTTGAGGGACAGAGTTACTGGGTGGGGCTCCATCCTAATACTCAACAAGAAAACAGAAAAGATAACTTTGCTCTCTCTGCTTCTGAACCTAGGACATTATGTTATCACTTCTCTCAGTGCTATGACGTAATACCTGACACACACAATTTAAAGAGAGGAGGGATTTGTTAAGTTCACACTTTCAAAAGAGCTTTCAGTACATTGATTCTGGGTCCATGGGGAGGCAGAACACCATTCAGAGGCATATGGATGAGGAAGCTGTTGACCTCATGGTAGACAGGAGAGAGAGAGAGAGAGAGAGAGAGAGAGAGACAGAGAGAGAGAGAGAGAGAGAGAGAGAGAGAGAGAGAGAGAGAAGACCTAGAACAAGACGGACAGGCCACACAGGGGCATTCTCTTTCCTACCAGGCCCCTATTTCCCACCATTCCACCATTTCCACTTCATGAAAATCTATTCAAAGTTTGGGATCCCTTAATGGGTTCAAGCAATGATTAAGTCAGAGCCATTGTGATCTACCCATCTCTGAAAAGGTGACTATAACACATCCAGAAAGGTGCTTTACTAATATTCTAGGTTTTTCTCAAGTTAATCAGTGCACAGTCATGATGAATCATCACACATATGCTTGCCTCTTATCCTTGATAATCAAAAATTCCATGTTCTCTGGGATTCTAGTACTAGAACTTGCACCACTGTCTCCCAACCTGCTCCACGAGGTCCTAGGTCCTAGGTTTTTCAACTTTAAACTGAAGGAGAACTGTTTCTCCAACTGATGGGAAGCCTGTGATAGGACTTCTCAGTATCTATAACTGTGTGCCAAGTCCCTGATGAACCCTCTGTGATCTATCATTTGTCATTATCCATCCATCCATACATACATACATATATTTATCCACCTATTTTTCTATTCATCTATCTATCTTCTATCTCTGTCTATCTGTCTATATCTATCTATCCATTCATCATTTGTCAATATTATCTATCATCTATCCTTCACTTATCCATCCACTTAGTCATCCACCCATCCATCGGTTGTTTCCTCCATTTATCACCTATTTCTCTGGTTACCTGTCATGCTGTTATCTTTTAAATCTATCCATCTACTCACTTCTCTGTCTAATCTATCAATCATCTATCTGATATATATATATGTATATATATATATATATATATATATCTCAAGTATATATTTGTCATACCTGATACCCATCTTATTAATACTTTCTAGAGATCCCTGACAAGTTGTATCATGAATCTCACAGTGAGACTTGGCATTTAGCCCCACCCCACGCCCAGGTTTGAACCAACTGAGAATGCTCTTTTAGAGAAGTTAATTTATTCCAGTTACTTACAAAGGATTCATCCCCATGGAGAGAGGGAGATGGAGGTGTTGTATGGAGGGGACTGCATTCTCATAAGTGCCCCCAGATCTCTGGAACACACACGCGTGAGAATGGCGCCCTGGTGCCACACCTGCCTCTCCCTTTCCCAGCCTTCCCTGCATTTCCGCTAGACCTCCTTCCTTAAGTCATTGGTTAGTTGGTTGTCAATCACATTTGGAAGCAGATCACTCACAGCAGAGAGAGAGAACACTGCTTTTCTATGCAACACAAGTACAAACCCAAATCTGTACCTAGCTTTTCATGGCTGTGTGCTGCTTACTTGCTGGAAGTTCTTTAGTTGTAGAACTGAGTAGAAGGGCGAGGTAACTGCACTCTTGCAGGGATGAGTGGTCACATGCTCACCCTGCTGATCAAGGCAGTCGGCCACCCATGCAGAGTGTGGCCTGGGCTACAAGGGATGCCCTACCCATCCTTTCTTCTTGGGCCCTCTGTCTTCTCTGTTTTCTTCTCTGTATCTCTTGTTGTTCAACGGTTTTGCCAGATTTTCCCTGAATCTTTACAGTATGGTAGTGATTTGTTGGAAGAAGAAGCTTTGAGAAAATGAACAAATAAGCAACTCTTAAAAATTGTTTCACCATAATAGTTGACTGGAAATTTTTGTTTTATGAATTCATATTTTAGTCAACTTGAAATGAATATATTTAATAGTTAAATATAGGTGGACTCTACATTGCATTTTTTTTATTAACCCACTGTTTCAAATTAACAGAATGGCTTGGAGATGGGGCTTTGAACACTGGATCAGGACAAAATTCACATTGACCAGCCTGTGCATAGAAGGGAGGTTTGGTCACAAACTCCCACTGAAGGATATATTCAGGAGAGTTTTGATTTCAGCCAACCAATCACATGCATTTTCCTCAGAGTATCTGGACTCTGTTCTTTTATTACCTCTACTCCATGATTCAGGAAATTTGAACAAGGTGGACAATAACATGGGTATTGTGCATGGGTATTGAATGACCACAGATTGTATCTTCCTTCTGAACCAGCTCCTTAGAAATAAGTGTTTGCATAGGAGACTGGAGAGGTTGTACAAACTTAAGTCTACAACTGGAAAGCACGATGTGACATAATCACCACATAGCCTTTGGATTAATTTGGATTGATTTGAAATCTTTGATAAATACTATATATGTGAACAGTTGTTATATGCATTTAATCATGCAAACCATGCAATTACTGAATGTAAAGCATTTTTTTCATCAGTTTGATAGTTCTTAAAATGTTATCATACTGTGGTGTGATAACCAGAAGAACTCTAATCTAAAGTCTAATTGCAGAAGCAGAAGTTGCCAATGTTTTCAGTCAAGCTTGCAGACTGACTGGAACAGAATTCAGAGCATCGAGCAGGGATGCTGTCACCACAGGTTGGTGATAACCTATGTTGCCACATTTGGGCTGAAGATAACAGGAACCCTCCAGCTGCACTGCCTGCTTGAAAGCTAGAGACCTTGAAAGTCGGACTCTGTAGGTCCTTATGCAGCACAGAGAAGTTCACAGGGAGCTGCCCCAGCACCACTGGAGCCCACAGGCGGGTGACTGCTGCGGCTGCCTCCTGGGGCTTGCCTGAAGGAAGTTGTTGGAAGTCAATGCAAATAAGAACTGCTTCCTCTGGGAAGACTTGAGGAGACAGGAAGACAGAGCTATGGTGAGGATAGCACTTATGCAGGTCAGAATGGTGTCACTCCCTGCAGTCTCTGGAAAATTTGGTTTCTAAGCTCAACCAGTACACTCCAGTGAGAAGGGAACAAGAACAACAACGGACATACCTATTGGTTTAAGAGTAACCTTAAGCATTCATTTTGAGATTTGAAGACTCTAAGGAAAAGGACAGTCTGGGAACAGGTCTTAGACTGGGATTGTGTTTTCTTGATCGAAGTTTAATTTTACAGAATCAGAGTCACTTTCCACATGAGTAGATCTATGACTCTTAACAAATGTCAAGTAATATAATCATTATCAGTTCAAGACTGTGGCAAACAAAGTGTGGTGACACATACAGACCTACAGCACTTGCACTGAGGGAGCGAAGGCAGGAGGGTTGCTGTGAGTTTGAAGCCACCCTGCGTTATATAGTGAATGTGAGGCTGGCTTGTGCTATATGACACCCTGTTGCAAAAGCAGAAACAAAACAAACAAACAGAAATAGATATCATAGAACCTTTCAGTGCCCCATCTCTGAGTAGTAATGACTCGTCCCATGCTAATCTCTGCCACCATCAAGTGGTTTTCCGTCTTTCTAGATTGTTCCGCACACAGGATCATACCATATGCATGACTGAGCTTTTGAGGTTGGTTTCTTTCACTTAGCACATGATTCACTTGTGATCCCTCCATGTTTTTTCATTTGTTATTGCTTCATTCTTATATCTATTTCCTTCTTTTGCTTTTTAATATTTTAATTATTATTCTTATTTTATATGCATTCGTGTATTGCCTTCACATATGTAAGTACATGTTGTGCAATGCCCGCAGTAGTCAGAAGATGGCGTCAGATTCCCCTGAGGAACTGGAGTCTCGGACAGTTGCCAGTCGTCTTGTGAGTGCTGAGAATTGAACCCAGGTCCTCTGCAAAAGCAACCAGTGCTCTTAACTGCTAAGCCATCTCTCCAGCCCAAGTCTCCATCCTTTGTATGGCTTTATCAGTTCGTTCATCTGTGCACCAGTTTAAACACAGCCGGAGCGCTTTTATTTGGTTCAATGATAAGTAAAACAGCTATGAACATTTGAGTGCAATTGTTTTGTGAGAACATAAATTTTCGTTTCTCTTGAGTAAACACTCAGGAGATAACTGTTGTATCTTATGGGAAATGTATGCTTAATATTTTGAAAAAAATGGGGCTTATTGTCCCACTGATGAGGACTAAGGACTTATCACCTTCCATTTCAATGCGAAGAATAAAACTTCTTTCTGTAAGGAAATTCCTCTTCATGGAGAAAGAACAGGGAACACTGGCTCAGAAGAACTGAGCAATTCATTTGGCCCAAACTCTGAATTCTTCAGTATAAGGAACCTGGGGTGAGCAATGAAGTACAAGGAAGCACATGAAAGAGCAATTGGTAGGGCTGGCGGGGGACCTCCAGCTTTACTGCTCTGGACCTCCTACCTGCAGCTGCTCCACGTGGAGCCTCCTGTGAATTAGAGAGCTTGGAGGAAAATCTATTTAAGGAAAGCATGGCCTATATTTTAAGGAATAAGTAAGGGTATAAGAAAGGTAGTATCCAGATAAATTATTTACATTAATCAAATTCACTGGGAGATGACTCAGTTCTCCATTTCCTTTGGCCCAATTACATCTATATCTGCACATCTGTGGTGTAGCCCATCACTCTTTCTAGAGAGCAGCTAGTGTGAGCTTCACTACAATTATCACTAAATTCCCACAGATAAAATACAAAACATATGACTAACCAAGCTCTCTGCATGAGCCCCTATGCTGAGCAGTCACATCTTTTGAATATGTGTCCTTAACTTTGTTCTGGGTTCATTTGCTTGATTTGAGTTCCTCTCATTAGTTAAATTCACAGTTAGTACACAGAAATTTTCTAATACACATCTGAGATTGAAATGTTCTGGCTGACAGCAAAATTATAACTTGTAGTTCCAGGATGCGTTTAATGATGAACTCTCGGAGAGAGAGAAAAATAAAGGGAGTCAGGGAGAAAAACACAAAAAGCAACGTTCACCAAAGAAAAGTGAGGTCTTCCAAAGTAATTCAGATCTTAATCCAATAATCTATTTCTAATTACCCACATTATGACGATTTACGGGCTGATCATTCCAGTCTCAGATATCCAATCTTTTGGCCCAAAGCCGTGGGGGTAATTGCTTTATAACTGGGTAAGAATATATCATCTATGTCAGGTCTAGACTCAGCAAGAATATTTGTAACTGGTGTTTAAAGCTGGATGGGGTTCAGTCAGCGTGAGAACTTGCTACAAATATTGTGTATTTTGTGTCTCCTAAATCACAAAATGTTTCAGATATGTCTGTGGCCTAGAACAAGAGTTTCTGTTTTCTAGCTCTGTCCTCTGGCTGTCTGGTTTTGTGGCAGTGCCCTGGTTGCTGTGGTCCGCTGCTCCCTGTAACATCCAAATGTGGCCCGCTTCAGAGAGGGCATCTTCTTGACTGCCCAGAACATCACTGACACCAGAAGGAGCCCGGATCTCTTGGCCCTCCTCATTTCCCTGACATCCTTAGTCCTGCTGCTCTCACCCTGTTTTTCCATCATTCTGGAACATTCTATTCTAGCACTTGGAAGGCACAAGGGTCAGAGTCCTTGCTTGTCCCTGGCCCAGATGAGATGGGCCAGGCCCTGTACAGAAGCCCCATGTCGCAGTAAAGGAGCAGGGTGAAGAGGCAAGCTCCTTGAGTAGAAACCAAGATGACTGACAGCTCTTCCATGCCAGACGGACTTCTGGGGTCAACCAGATTTATTTCATTTCTGAAATCTTTGGGCAGGATAAAAGATGTTGTTCCAGGGTCATTCTATCACCTTTCTCTCTTGAACCTAAATATCCTTTGATTTCCCTATTTGCATTGCACACTCCTTACCCAGACCCAAAGAATAAGAGGCAAGCTCTGCTTCCGGGTGAAGCCCACCCCCACCTCCTTGTCCCAGGCCTTGTCCTTCATGGGTTCTGTTTTGTAACCACGATGGAGCTTTGGGACAGCAGTGAGGTATCGCAGAGAACTCTCTAGCGGCAGAACCAGGAGGAACGGCAGCCACATGAGCACAACATGGTTGGCAGCAGCCACGGAGTGATGCTCCGCCCCTTCCCCGGGGCGGGATTGCGTGCGGAAATAATCAGACAGTGCCCTTTCTTCTGACCTTTGCAGCGCCAGGCTCTTTTCCCCGCAGCACTGCCACAAAGTGGAGACGAACAAGCACCAGGCACTCTGCCAACAGAGAGTCCCCCTTCATCGCTGAAGGCTTTGGAAGTCGCTCCTGCCCATGGCAGGCGACTTTGTCAGCTTTTGTTTGTTGTGCAGCCTGTGCCAGCTGGTGTGCCACTACTGCCATACACCCGTCCTTCTGGGCTCCGGGTTCTTGGCTCATGGGTTTACACAAACAAAATACAGCACCCCCAAGGAGCACCCCTTCCAATCCCACTGGTTACCCTTCTCAGGACATACATGGGGATTTGAGGCCGACTTTGGCGGGTGCGGTTTGCCAGGGCTCTGAAACACTGGGCCTGTGCCTGCTGGGCAGGGAACATGGGAACTGAAGTTCCCCAGGACTGGATAGCTCCAATCAAGCATCAAGAGCCCTGTCTCTCTACCTCCCACTTTCTGACACTGAATTTATCCATTCCCGGTGTATAAAGACATTCAAAATCACATACAGAGAGTTCCAGGCTGACCCTCTTAAACGGAGTGCAAGTTGATAGTCGTGGACAGAACCCAGTGCTGGCAAGACAAAGACGCTGCTCCCCTTGCTCCAAGCCTCATTGCAAAGCCAGACCCAGTGGGGTGCAGAACTCAGAAGCCAAGGTGCATCCTAGCCCTCTTGAGATTTCTATAATTTCTAGAACACTGTTGCAGGGTGCTGGCCCTCTTTGTAGTCACACAGTGGTGCCATTGGTTGTGCTATAAAGGAATCTGGTGGCATGGCTCGGAATACGCTATGGTCGTTGCACACGTGTTCTTTGTGATCATTAGACTAAGAAGGAGTGGTTCCCAAATCTGGCAGATGTAACATGTTGGTACCCATTGCCTCCAATCTGATAATTCAAGCTTGATCACAATGTGCAACTTCCACAGTGAAATAATGGAGCGGAACTCTCAGCCGAGGAACTTTCCCCTCCATATGGTTCATAAGTTCCCTGGGATATGTAATCCTACTGGGAGCACCATCTGTGTAGACTCTGTGCAGAATCCTCGACACTCACTCTGCCGCACACTGCATTCTCCAGCAAACACACTGAGACAAAAAGCCGCACACCTTTCTACCTTTCTCCTCCACCACCTGCTCTTTCAAGGTGTGGCATTGATTGACCTTTTCAGGGCATCTCTGTGGGGAAAATTCCTTAAACTGGAAATCCTCTAACATCATCAGGAACTCACTGCAAGCTTCTGCTGTTGGCCTGAGTAAGCTTCACAGATAACCATATTCAGCCTGATGGTGAGAGTTCACTACTGGGAGTGAGAACACTCCAAGTTTGTGACCAAGGCAGGTCTCCTCGTCTCTGACCTCCTGTTAAGGAGGATCAGTTAAGATCCTCCATTGTAGACAGAGGATTGGCAAAAGCAGACGAAAATGTATGGGAAGGAGACCCAGACGTGAGGGAGACGTTAGGAAGGCTGAGAAGGAAGCTCCCGGTGATGTCATAAGTAGCGTCTCCTGAGCAAGCTGCCTGGGTGCATTGAAGCCTAGTCTCTAAAGCTTAGCCCTGAAGCACTGTTGGCTGTACCATACCAGAGAGCTGCTGCTGTCTTCCTGGAGGGACTTTGCACACAGAGCTCCTCCTTGAACCTCTCTCCTGTGTCCTACCTCTGGCCTCTCCATGGTTGATATGTGTGATCTCATGGGACAGTCAACATCTAGAAGTTTCTGCTCCTAAAGATAATTTTCTCTAAGTACAAAACTTTAGTAAAAGAATTCAAATGTTGGGCTGACCAAAGGAATCACACATCTCTACTGCACACAGTATGTCTTATGTATTGTCATTTATATGTTCAAAATTAATAGGAAAAGTGGTTTGAGAACAATTCAAATGTGCCTGTGTGAACAGAGCATGTTGTATACCCTTGTTCCCCAGCATTCCCATCAATACCATCACAGTAATTTGAGAAACAGAGTGGCAGCAGTCTTACAAGCTACTCAGGAAATGTCCTTCGTGTGTGTTTGTGGATTTTAAAATACAAAAATGCTTCAACGGGAACATTGAAATGAAGAAACAGGCTATCTGTAACTTGTAAAAGAAATACCAAACAGCAAGATTCTGGGACGCAAAACTGAAGGGCTTGTGGGTGGGAAACGTCGTGCAGAGTCCTTCCACTTCCCAGCCCAGGCAGGGTCCAGCAGAGATTTCACCTAATGTGAGATGCTCGGTAAAGTTCAATACCAACTTCAACTGCCACTGCGTCTTCTGAGTTTGAAGCTAACCGTCCATCAATCCATCATTCCATCGTTCACGGATGTTAGTGTACAAGACTCCCGTTCTTCTTTGAACCAAAAGTCTCACAGCCCTGGGACAACATTACACCCAGGATCACACGTGACAAAGCAATAGGAAACCTGAAGTCACTCCCTCCACCTCATTTCCCACTCTGATGCTGTGGCTACTTGGTGACAGCATTGGTGTTTGAGAAGGAACAGGGAGGAGAATGGGGAAGATAGCAGGAAAACAGAAGGCAAGCAACAAAGTTCAAGTGGATGGATCTGTAGGCCTTAAACTTCCGTAGGAAAAACAGTGCACACACTGCTGTCTCAGGTTGATGTCTCCCTGTCCAGCGAGGCCAGTTTCCAGGCTCTGTTCTGAACAGCCATGACTCTTCTAGAAAAGAAATCAGGAAACAGAGGATTCATGGTAGTCACTGGGAGGAGTCACTGGGAACCCGTGCAGTGGATGCCTATCTTCTAATGGAAGCTCATGTTCCCACTTCTCCATCTGCAGTATCACTTTCTGTCTCTTTCCTCCATTCTTGAGGAGGACACGTGTGTATTCTTCAAAACCCTGCACAGAGTGTTTGCCCCGACTGCACAGCATAGGAATGTTGCTTCTACCTCCGCACCTTCTGAGGGTCCCTGGTGTCCTGTGAAAGAGCTTCCTGGTCCCTGTTTAACTGAATAAACAATAACCTGTAGTGCTAAAGGTGGCACAACCAAAATGCTGCCCCTCAGCCAAGAATGGACACACAGAATAAAAGTGAAGTATGGTTCAGCGACAGAAAACTGAGGATGGAAGGAAGTCAGCAGTGCCAGGCACAGCGCCACAGTGGAGCTCGTGGAACACTGCAATCAACAGTACGAAAGGCAAAAGTCCTGAATCACTCATAGGTTCCCAAGCACCTTTATTGCAGCATATTATTGAAATTGTTCTATTTTATTGGACTCTTCTCATTAATCTTTAGCTGTCCCTGACTTATAAATTAAACTATCGTAGGCAGGCATACGTAGTAATTATTTTTCTCTTTGCTATGAACAAATATCTGACAAAAAGCTACGTAAGCAAGAAAGGGATTATTCTGATTTGCAGTTTGAGAGCATGCAGTCCGTTACGGTGAGGAAGGCATGGCAGCTGGAGTGAGAGACTGCTGGCCACATTGTACCCACAGTCAAAAAGCTGAGAGAATACAAAGGCTATAAACTGCCCCCAGTGATCCACTTCGTCCTGCAAAGCTCCACCTCCTAAAGTTTCCATGACCTTCCCAAACAACTCCACCAGCTGGGGACCAAGTATTCAAACACAAGGGCCTATGGGGGACAGATAGCTCACCTTCAAACCATATCAGCATGTAATATGAAAAATTCGTGCTGGAGAGATGCCTCTGTGGTTAAAGTCTTGATTTTTTTCATTTCTTGGCAAGTACCACGAAGATCTCAAGACTGACCCACATTTACTCTAAAAGGAAACTAAACCCTTAAGTCTCTGTCTCTTAATTACAAATCTATTTAAATCATCTGGGCAGTGTTCAGCATGGGCTCATGTCTACAAGTCTCCTGTCTGTTTCTGTGGCCAAGTCACTGCTGTGAGCAGCTATACACTCCTGGGTCACTGAAGCCATCTCTACCTAAAGTCAAATCTCTCTACTCACACTGGATGAACTAACAATTCAAACCTGACTGTTAACATATATCCTATTCTAAGAGAAATCTGGTCCCAATACTGAGCTGGTCCACGAAACAGGCTGTAAAATACAGAACTCATAAGTTATCTTACTTAATTTTACTACACTAGAAAGTCTTTGAACGTCTCCTAGTCTTTGAATATTGACAATTTTGACTTTCGTTAAACTTTACAAATCTTTATAATCACTACAGTTTTCTCAACATGTCAGAACATTTACAATTTATATGAAGGATTCTACATTTAAACTCACAGAAATATTTTTGCATGAAGATTGCCAAACGAAATTGACATTTTAGATTTGGCATGTTGGCAGTCTCACAAGTCTCCCCTCTTCTTCTCGCCTCTTCCCACCACGCTCCCCGTCTTCCCCATAGTCCCACACATTATTCAAAGATAGGGTCCAGCATGCATAGAGAATGCGTATACTGCTATGGATGTATTTTTTTTGCCTTTGCAAAAGTTGCTTAAGGGAAAAAAGGCACGCGTCTGGAAAGAGTCGGGGAGGTGCCTTGTCATCCACTTCTTGGTCTTTTTCCCACTTCACTGTGGTCCAGAGAGCGTGCTCTGGGGCACTTTGAGTCGTTTTGTGCCACCTGGTGGAATTTCCTTGAAAGAGAATTATCTGGGGGTCTGAATAACCACACAACTCAATAATCACCTGAGGCATTTTCTCAGTGCTTAATATTGCCAGCCTAAGTGCAGGATTCCCCACTGTGCCAGGCAATTTAACTGCACCAGGCCCATAATAAAGATTTTTTTTAAACATGAAAATTAGTCTTTAGTGAAAGAGACCTATTTTGTTAGCTGCTGGGTAAATTCAGGTAAAGCAGTGACTTCCACAGGTTGGGTCATTCCCTCTACAACTGGTTAATACCTAGAGATTACAGCCCAAACCTTCTCAAAGATGGCACACAGGGATTTTAACACCCTTTTCCATTAGTTAGAAACAGAAGTAGTTGTAATTAACTTCTTTTCCTTCCCCTTACCTCCAGGAAGTCCAAACAATCTGATAATATCATATTTAGCAATTAATGACGTAACTGTTTACTCAAGCAGAGATTTCAGCAAACATAAAAGGAGTTTTAGCAGCACATGGACCGACGTGCTGACTGATCCTGGTGGCTGACCAAAGCTAGTGAGAGCCAGCTGTAGTGAGGTGCCACGTCAATGCTTCCCGAAAGGCAGCTGTAGTGGGGCCTTGTCCAGGTGTCTACGTGGCTTGTCTAATATGCTAGCTGTGTTCTTTCCCACTGTAATTATTACCCACCCATTGTGCCCAGGACACACGCAGAGCAAAGCAGCACCCGAAGTCTCAGAACTTTCTAATCTTCTACCTGCCATACAAAAACACTAATAAATACATGAAGGTTTCCTTTCAAAGTCAGACTGGATCCAGCAGAGGTCTGTGTTCATTTGTCCTGGAACAAAGCAGACAAGCCCACAGAGTGACGTAAGGGTCCAGAAAATCCCGTCTTCTACTCAAACACTTTAAAACCCTCTTCCCCAAGTCCCAAAGGGGTACAAAATAAGCTAGAAGGGAGGTACAACGTTTGGAAGGAATTTTGGAGAGTTTTGAGATTCTGGGGTGTATTAGGACTCAGGCAGACAGTGAGTCCTTGATGGCATGAAATCTAAACAATAACTCCTGGGGTTGAATAGCCTCATCCTTCATCCTGTGGTACCTCTCTAGGTGCTCTATTACTGTTCAAAGTTGGCCTCCTTTGTTGCTTTTAATCTGTGTGTGTGTGAGAGAGAAAGAGAGAGAGAGAGGGAGAGGGAGAGAGAGAGAGAGAGAGAGAGAGAGAGAGAGAGAGAGATTTCTTCCACATAAACATAAGTAAAGACTGTCCTGTCATCCCACAATTAGAGCCACCATTCCCACCACTTATAACTTTTGACACTTCTGTTTCTTAGACTTACATCATCTCCAGGCATCCTAGTACTAAAGATCCATCCAGATCTGAATGCTTGGTCCCAGCCATGACCATTCACATGCTACATGTGAGAGAAGTTCCTCTGAGCAGTCTCAGGGAATACTTCTGCTCCACCGTGTCTGTGACTATTCCATTAAGCCTCATCATACAGAGCTACTTAGGTGTCCTATTGTCAGCTATTGTCTATTTTCTATAAATGTCCATGGCAATGGTATCACTTCTGTATTTGTGGATTGGCTGTGTTCCATGGTTCCATTTTATACATGTGAAAAATAAGGAATAAGAACCAAGGAGCTGAGCTCAAAGTCACTGCTCTGCCTTTACCTGAGAATGAAAATATGTTGAGATCCTCGATACACTTGGAAAGTTAGACCTGAATGAGGAGGGGAGCATGTGGGAGTCTTTCCCTCAAAAGACTATGATTTGAGATCAGAAATGGAGCTCTCTAAAGAAAAGAAAGAGGAAGGGAAGAAGGAAAGAACAGAAGGAAGGGAGGGAGGGAGGGAGAGAGAAAAGACAAAATAGAAGTAAGACAGAAAAAAAGAAGAAAGAAAGAAAGAAAGAAAGCGAGCTCTGAACATCAGTACTCAAGATTTCTATTTGGAAAACAAAACAAAAATTATATCTACTTTGTGGAATAATTGCAAGAATTGGAGAAAAGTTGTACAGATGAAATGGTCCAAGGCCCAATTTAGGACAGAAGTTCAAAACAAATATAACAGGTTCTTCTATTGTCAAATAATTACTCTGTTATTTAAAAGCAAGAAGAAAAACATAAGTTTCTTCTAAACTTGGAAATTAGAAAGAAACCACTAGGCTGGAATAGAAGAGGTAGAAGAGAAGAGTTAGATCAGGCAGTTGACGCCATAATGAAGCCTGTGGATCTCAGCTCTCCTTAACGCATTCCAGAAGGGGCACTCAGAAGACCGTTCACGGAGTCTTCTGTTTGGGTCCCAGCCATGTCCTTGCCATTTGTCACCATGAGCAAAGATGAGCACTTCTTGTGCTCAGGTAGGTCACTCAAATGATGGAGCTTGATTGTTTATGATGCTTTCTGCTTCTGTAAACTGAGTAGGATCAGGAAAATGTCTCATCCTTTCTGTGGTTATTTGTATGAACATCTAGTGGTTTGAACAAAGGTCAGCAAACTATGAGTGCAAGCCAAGTCTTGTCCACTGCCCGTTTTATAAATAAAGTTTTATTAGAGCACAGACACCCCCACCCATTTACATATTGTCTCTTCGTCTCTTCTTGTTTTCTATTTCAGTGGCAGACTTGAATATCTGTAACAGAAACCATAAAATTCACAACCTAAAATTTTTCCTATCTTATCATTATAAGAAAAGTGTGCTGGCCCCTGTGCTAAGGTAAAAATGAAATGAACTAGACTACAGCTTTCCCTCCCAAATTCATCAAGCTTGGGTAGAACCTCTTTTTATTGTAAAAGATATAGAACTCTCTGGATATGATGTCTTCTTTGTTTTTCTGCAGAGTTACTTACCATTATGCAAATTGTGTGAAGAGTGACCATGAGAAAATTACACTCAGAATTTAAAAGAGAGATATTAGTAAAGAATGAGAACATATATTCCAAGGAAAGAAATTTCAACAGGTTTAAGAAATGACTAAGAGGTATTTAATTGTAATAAAATCTAAGATATATGGGATAACATGGTACTAGATTGTTGGCACCATTCTTTAGATAGGAAAACAAAGTTGAAGTAATAAGATGGCTCAGCAAGTAAAGGCATTTGCCACGTAAGCCCAGAAACCTGAATTTCTTCCTTGGAACCCATGTAAAGGTGGAAAGACAGAAAGGATTCCATAAAGCTCCCCTGACTTCTACATGTCATGTACTATATCATACATGCCCTCACAAATAACACACACACACAAAAGGTAATAAATTTTTAAAAAATTAAAGAAAATCAAATTTAGCAAAATGTCAATATAATTGAGCAGCCACGTGTTTTCCAAATATTGAGACTTTAAAGAAAATAGGTCCATAAGATTTTACCCAGTCATCAACCTCATCCAAGACTAAAGACTCCCAAATATAGAGACTTGTAGACACCCCAAACAAAGAAATCTTTTAAGTCAAGTAGAAAAATCCTTTTCCACAGTCATAGAATATAAGAGATATAAAACTGTATCACCCCGAAGATTAACTCTGCGGAACAGTGGGGAGGAAGTGTACCATTTTTTTTCACAGGGAATGCTTCTCAGTGTTGGAGTCAGGAGCCTCACTCCACAGACTGAGATCCTGAGGTCAGTATCCCGCAGCCCCTCCACCCACAGATCACCCTCTCAGCTTGTGGAGAGAGGGTATGCTACCACAGGAAAAGAGAGAGACTTGGGGGAGAAAAGAAGCCAGAGACCCAAACAGCCTGAAATTTGCCTGAGCAAACCAGACATTTATTCTTTGGGAACAAATGATGTTTGGGCCACTCTTATCCAAGTAAGTGCACTTTATGACCTTGCTAGGAAGTTAGACAAATACAAAAACTGGGCAAAATAATGGAAAACTAGAAAACCAAGTTATCAATATATTTGTTTATTCTCAGCAATGCGAATGCAAAATAATTGTATGACTTGTAATTGTCTGAGTTTATCCTGATTAACTTGGAGCTCATTAGCACAGAAGAAATAAAGATGTAGAGAACCCTGGAGCCACAGAACACCTGCCCAATGGGGTGAATTTGTCCTCAAAGTCCCAGGATGAAATCCCAAGCCAACGGGACAGGGTTAGGAGGGAAAGCTTTGGAGACGGAAGGTGAATGCAGTTGGGAAGCGTCCCTCCCCCCAGAAATCTCTATCTCTTTTAAATATTTTTAAATTACATTTATTTATATATTTGTTTATTATTCATTTATTTTTGTGTGTATGTGTATTTGTGTACATGTATGCTTGCACTTGTCTGTTTGCCTGCACCTATGTGTGCCACAGCACTTAAGGTAACTGTTAGAGGATAATTGTGGGGTCAATTCTCCCCTTCCACCATATGGGTCCCAGGGATCAAACTCAGATACTCAGATTTAGTAGCAAGCTCCTTTACCTACTGAGCCATCTTGCAAGCCCTCTTTTTGTTTAATGTATGTATGTGTATGTAATATACATGTATACATTTAGCATATATTCATGTGTATGGTTGCACATGTGTGTGAGAGTTCAAATACAAATGTGTGCATGTGGAGGTCTGAGGTTATCAGTTGTCTTCCTGGATCATTTACCATACACACTGAGACAGGATCTCTTGCTGAACCTGGAGCTCACTGTTTGCACCAGTTTGGCTAGCTCAGATATTCCCCAGCTCCAGCCCTTGTGCTGGGATTACAGGTGAGTTTCCACACCCACCTGGCACTTTATGTGAGTTATGGGGATCCAAATTGTGGTCTTCCTGCTTGTTCAGAAAGTGCTTTACCTATTGAGCAACCTCTCCAGATTCTCAGAATATTCTCTTGCCTTCTGTCTGCCAAGAATCAGCAGCCTGTAGCCCGGATAAGAAACACTTCATAGCCAACCATATTAGCACATTGATCTTGGACTTCCAGCCCACAAGACTAGGGGAAGAAAGTTTCTGAAGTGTGCAAGGTAACAAGAGTAACAGCAGAGCGGAGTCTTCCTTTTGCTTGCGTGATATCATTCAGACAGGTGAACCAGCAGCAAGATCTAGACACAGATCCTAAGAGTCGCAGACCTGCTTCCAGCAGAGAATCAGGCAGAACCTTGCAGTCTTGAGCTTCTCCAGACGCCGAAATACAACTATTTGTTGTACACACGCAGAGGGGAGCAGCATTGGAAATTTATTGGGCAGCTTACTCAGTTTTGGCATTATGATTGTAAGGTATATGTTTGTTGATTCTTACTTTTAAAAAATAAGTCCAAAGGACACTGTGCAGTCACTAAAAATCAAATGGTTAAGGCTGGGGTGCTGGTTTAGTAGGTAACGTGTCTGCCACACAAGTATGAGGACTTGAGTCCTCACGAATCCTCACCACTTACAGGTACCACAGACACGCCTATAACCCCACAGCACTGAGCTCAATGGCCACCCAGCCTAGCCAAATTGGTGAGTTTCAGGTTCAGTGACAGACTCTATCTTAAAAACAGCAGCAACAAATACAAGGTGGAGAGTGACTAGAAAAGACACCCAATATCAACCTTTGGCCTACACACACACACACACACACACACACACACACACACACACATACACATACACTTCATGCATTCACACACATGCACACACACCACATGTACACACACAAATAAAATAAAAATAAAGTAAGAGGTGAATATCTAGAGCACGTACTGTCTCCTTTTTAATTCTGTTCCATTTCAGCTTACCCCTACCCTGACTCACCATTTTCTAAGATACACCCTATCCCTGAGCATTGTCCTGGCCTTTAGGCACTAACATTCTGTCCTCTAAATTCTCTCTTAAAACTCACCTCCAGCTGCACTGCCTTCCAGGCTTCTGTGCTAGGCAGACCTAGGCACCCAGGATTTTGACTACAGCCTGCCCTTTGGTTTGTGTCATTGTGGGTCATAGACTCTTCTGCTTGGTTATCATGTGATTCATTGAGGCACTCTTGGGACTGCAGAAGTCCACAGAGCTGAAGAATGAGAAAGCCTGCATTCCTCACTACTTTCTTAGGGGTCCTGAATCAGGGAGGGCCTCACCTTCCAATATATGTGTGCATATGTTCTTGGAAGCCACAGAAACAACCATAAGTTGAAGTGGCCCATATTCACACACAATTAACTGAACCTCTTGGTCAAAGCAAGTTATACAATGTCCAGTTTAGACATTATGAACCTGCAGAGGTACAATTGTACTTTAGGATGCCATATTTATTAATAATTCTTTATCATAAGCTTGCAGGATGAAATTTGAAAAAGGCAGAGAAGAAAAAAAATCAACATTGGGAGTTAGTGGAAGCCAAAAATTTTCCATGGAGGAAAAATGAATTTATAATTTAAAGGTATAAATTAAATGGAAAAGACTGGCTTACAGGTTTGCTGGTCGAGTCACCGGCTCAGCCGTGATCTAAGTCTTGCTGGGAAGGACCCTGCACCTGAGGGCTGTGTTTACCACTGTTTGGATATCTTCCGACACTCGGGCAGGGATGTTGGTGCACCATAAATTTGAAGACCAAAGACGTGTTGCTCCATCTGTACACTCCCAAGTGAAGAACCAGTCTCAAAGACTGAAGCATGAAATCAAGGAGACCCCAGGCTCCTGTAGTTCCTATTTTTGTGCATACTTGGTGAGTGACCCCTAGTATTCAGATACCTGGCCTCCTGGACCCTGATGACCTGTCACAAAGAATTCCATGGTGAAAGTCTCTGATGTATATCTTATTCACTGAGTATAAATGTATTTTAATCCCCAACAACATCTGAAGCTCCCCTGTGGGCAGAAAACGTTACACTTGTATATTTGATTGAGCTAATGTATTTGAAATCCCTATTCTCCATTCTTTGCCTTAATAATAGCATTCTTTGATACATAAATTTGGTTGCTATGTATCTGAAAATGATATTCTTTCAGCTTTGTCAGCTATGATAATTTATTTTGTAATCCATCAAATAGTAAAAAAAAAATGCACTTGTATGATCTATCCTAGTACACTGGAGAAAAAATACAAGACAGTGGAGAAACAAGAAACAAGCTGGCAGGGGGGTCCACAGAGCTCGTTTGCTTCCAGGAGTCCCCACTCCTGTCCTCTCCTGCACTCGCCACAAGGCATGTCTGTATGTTGTCGCTGGCTGCATGGTTTCCTGTGCGTTCTAGCCACTGCAGCCTAGGAGGGAAGGACTTCTGGCTTCTCCAGTGGAGATTCCTAGTAGGGGGTTTCCCAATAGTTGAGGCTGGAAGTCAAAGTGAGATTTATAAAAACTTCACAAGATGTTGCATTTGGTACTGGATGCAAGCCAGGCCCATGGATGGCAACAAGAAGAACAGAGCACCAGGAGCCTGGTCACAGGATCAGAGGAATGGCAAGAGGCCGAGTATCCCAGGGTCCCAGCAAGAAGCCACAAAGACAGGGAAGTGGAATGGCAAACCAGATCAGGGAGAGGCTCAGAATTCACACTAGTGGGTCATGAGCACGGTCCCCATTTGGCAGTACGCAAATGCCTCTGCAGGGTCAGAGGGTGAGGGAAAAGTCTGGGTCAACACACATGAAACTGGAAGGACATGGTGAGAACAACACTGTTAATGAGCAGTTTTCAGCAAGAGTATCTCAGCCCATGGGGGACATCACTCCTCTGTGTCTCCATTAAATAGAGGTGATCGGGCCTCAGATTCTACATTACTCATGTCCTACCCACCTGGAAAACTGTAGTTCTGTGATTCACTGGAAGACAGCAGTATGAGGATTTACACAGTGCTAGGGACAAAAGCATCTTGCATGCCATAGTCAGCACTCAGGAGTCAAGCAAGGAAGGAAGTCCGTGATTTAGAATCCACCTAGAGCTTTGAGAGATGGTCTCTGAAACTAGGGGCCCAGGTTCAGGGGCTGCATGCTCTACTACCCTATGCAGAATGGAGCTACCTTGGCCTGCCTTTACGTCTCTCATCTCCAATCAAAAGAAAACAATGAGCCAATGAGAAAGCAAGGTCTTCAGAGCCACGGCACTGCAGCAAAATCCCACCCCCAGGGAACTGACTTTCTGAACTTGAAAGGCCACATTCCCACATTCCCTCTTTTCTGAGGTCTGTCCAGAACAGACCCAGCCAGTGATGATCACTTTGCACAAAATGTGGATATGCAGGGTGACATTGCCTTCGTACAGGAGATTCCAGAGCCAGTATCTATTCTACAGATTTCTCCAGAGCCCAGATGCCAGGTGAAGGAGAGTTCCCAGGCATGTCACATTGAGGACCTGAGGTTAAAGGACAACAAGGGAGCCACCCCTGGATGGGACCATGGAGGGATGAAGGACAGCTTGTAGTAAAACAGGCCCTGGGGCTAAGGTATAGTGGAGATTCTGCAAGACCATATGCAGTGTACTGCTCAATGCAAGGATAGCCAGTTTGCTCCTTCAGGAAACACAGATGTCATACCTCATGACCAAGGAACATACCCTGCTCACCGTTTCTCATCTCTGCAACAGTACCTTATCTTCTCCAGTTGATAAGTTAGAATGTCAAACTGGACGCTATATTAGATGAAGCTATATTAGACAGGGTGGAATGGAGCCTCTGTGTGTGTGTGGGGGGGGGGGGGGGGGGTGTGTATGTGTGTGTGTGTGTGTGATTTACTAAATTGGCTCACATGATACAAGATTCGTAAAATACCTGACAAGGGCAGCTTAAGGAAAGAAGGGTTTGTTTTCAGTTCACAGTTCAAGATTACAGTCTGTCTTCACAGGAAGTCACAGTGACAGCAGCACCTGACCAGGTCACATGCATCTGCAGTCAGGAAGCCAAGAGAAGTTAATGCTGATGTTCAGCTCATTTTCTCCTTTTTATTACGTCTGAAATTTGGGCTCAAGGAATGATGCCGTCTGCTTCCGAGTGGGTCTTTTTGATTAAAGCATTCTGGAAAGACTCAGACACACCAGAAGTGTGTTTCCATGGTGAATCAAAATGCCATCAAATTTACAGTGAACACCAACCATCACATTGGGTAATCCAACAAAGGCTATCTGTACACTGGAAAGTCAAAGAACCAGGGAGCTGCCCAGTTCAGGAAGCTCAGTAGTCCTGATCTGAGCCTGAAAATGTGGACTTTCCCTGAGAGCCAATGATGTTGAGCCTACTTAGAGAGGCCAAAGGAGCCGAGGTCAGGAAGAGGTGAAGTAGGCAGGTGCATGCTGCTTCTCCTTGGACTTGCCACCCACATTAGAGGCAGATTTCTTCACCATTCACTTTCCCACATGTCAGTCCTTACCGGAAGCGGGCCATAGTCTGGTATGCTTCACCAGACTTAGATGTCTCTTAATCCAGTCAAGTTGACAACTGAGACAAGCCATCACAAGCAGACACAAAGAAGCCAGGGTTTGAAGAACATGGAGGGGGAAGAATGGCAAAGGATCAGGGAAGGTACAAAGAGAGAGGACCCAGTTCTCCGCAAGCTGCTGCAGAAAGCTCTTCAAATATAACTCAGATCTTGATTTAGGAATTCTACTTACTGATTGTGCCTGTTGGATACAGATGCAGTGAGGGCTGTGATCAGAAGGAATCAGTGATGACTGAGGGAACAAGAAGACCACCCATCAGACAGAGAACTGCTATTGTGGGGAGGTTGTCAAGAGGCCTTGCTTGCCACTAACTTCATTTCATCTGCCCATGTGGAGAAAGAAAAAGCCATATACAATGAAGGTGTGGTCTGCAGTCTGTGGGGTTTTCAAACACCTGACCATGTGGGTCTGGACTATACACTGCAGTCCTAAGAATAACCCCTGAATGTTTGTGACAGTTTAGATGACCACTGCCCTCAAGCCATGGCACTCAAACAGGTCTGGGCCCCAAGCCAGCATAGCACATCTTTGAACTAGGTGGAAATGTAGAACCTTAGCCCCAGGAATAGAACCTGCATCTCAACCGTACCCCAAGCTATACCTGCTACACCAGAGTTCTACTTCTCAAGGTGAGGTCCCCAGAGGAGTCACATTTCCACTGTTAGAACTGAAAATCTGCAGGTACTTGGGTCTGCTGAAGCATAACCCATGGGAACAGACCCAGTGTTCTGAGTTTCAATGTTGGCTCAGTGAGAGCCATAACTGGGAAGTCCTGTTTCCTAAGTCCTGATACTTGTAGCTACATGATCCCATGGAAGATACCCTTTTATCTGGTGCCAGGCTATAATAAGGGCCTTAGGGCCCCAAAACACTTAAGAAGATGTCCTCAAAAACGACCAAAGTAAGTGATTGATCATGCCCACTGTATATTGCTCCATCTATGACTTTGGAGGAAAGGTGTGGACTTGCCTCTACCACTTTCATGGTCTTGGCTGCAGTTTCCCATATTTAGGAGCCAAGGCTACATCTTGTGGAATAAGGATAGAGGAAGGCCAGGCTAGTCCCCGGAAAGCACCTGGCTCCTCCATGCTCTCTTTAATTGCTAAGTGCTTCTGGATTCAGTTTTCATTGTAAGGTACACAGGCTGCACCTTGAGGTAAAGGAGAAGGATAGGAGCCCTAGCTGCTATTTTGGTGAGCAGTTTCTTTGCACAGGAAGGTTGTAGATGCTAAGGTGAATGTGGTTTACAGCTAGCCAAGCCAAATGGTGGAGAGACTGGAGTTAGAAGGCATTTAGGAAGACTCTTGCAAAGGATTATGAATGATGAAAGGTTGTGTCAATGAAAAATTATCATCCCCAATCCTTCAAAGACATAACTATAGTGTAAACACATATTCCTCAGGCTGTTACTATAATCCTGGGTTGAGCTTGAATTGATTATGCTTTTATAATGGAAAAATCTCAAAACTGTGTCAAGTTCATGAATACTTCTCATGATGAACTACTGGTATTTTGTCAGAGCATTGTACTGAATGGCATTGCCTGACCTTCACATTATACTATGATACATTAAGAATGTGGGCCTTTATTCATGCCACAATATTCATATCAAGGCAGAAATGTGATTCCCTGTTAGTTATTGAAGCAGAATTTACCCACAGCTGTTTGATATCGTCAGAACAATGTGTATTGAACAAATTCAATGGTAAGGCGTGGCGTCACGGGCTGGAGGAACAGAGATGTAGCATACAATCCTGGATAGCATGCATGGAGCATCTGACGTGGGAGGACACCATCCACTGAGTTTTCACGGTAGGGGAGGGGTGGTACAGTAATGTGGATGGAGCATGGGTCAGGCCTAGGGATAGGAAACAGTGCTGGCCATATAAGATCAGGCTGACCTTAGTGTGTCTGGTCATTCATTTTTCAATCGTTGTGGGAAGGTCCATCAAATGTGTTTAGCTCCCCTGGTTGTGGAATTTGATCAGAAGTCATTCAATGCCATGCCTTTTCTTACAGAGATCTCGATCCTCTTCTGTAATTTGTCTCCATGGGGAAATTTCTTAGGGCAGAATGTTGTGTGAGCATTCACCTATTGTAAAATTTCATGCAGTTGTCAAATTGTGCTCTTTTTCAGGCCTTTGGCAGGGGTCAGCTGAATTGTAATCGCCAAATTCATGGTTTTCCTTATGTTCTGTGATGGGCATCCTGGGTCCCCTTCATGCTTGCTACCCACTGTTCAAGGGATGTCTTTTCCTACAATAAGTTCCACGACTCAACTAGAGATGTCTCTGATCAGAGAATATAGGGCAGGAGATATGTTCTAGGAGGCAATGGTTAGTTACCAACCCGTGCCTCTGAGGAGAGTATGTGAGATGAAGCCTCAAGGCAAGCCTGTAACATGATTATTAGAATGTGGCTGGAACTCTCCAATGCCTGAAGAGCACTTATATCCAATTTGAGGATAAGCACATTTTCACCCCAAATTCCAACTTAGATTTTCCTAAGGGCACAAGTTGTGGGAGAAGATTGCAATTCATGTAAAAAAAATAACATAAGATCGAATTTCTTTTTATTTTATTCATTAAACTAATAAGCTTTTTTGGTATTTGAACCCAGGACATTGTGCATATTAGGAAACCTTTGTACCACTGGGCTATTTTCTCAGCCCTTTGAACTGTTTTTGATTGTATCACATCAAGATGAACTCATTATATACAATTAAATTTTGCACAAGTTAAAAATGGATGAGACCATCAAAAAATGATATGATGCAACCACTAAAAGTGATATTAAAATTGTTAGTAAATGAAGATGTGCATTATATAATGTATTGTGAATAAAGCAAGTAATAAAATAGCATGTATAGTGTTCTTTGTTTGATATATACATGCTTCACATATACATGCACATATATGGTGTGTGTATGTGTGTGTGTATGCAGTTATGCAGTTTATGACCTTCAGTAGACTCTTGCTCAGATTTCTTCACCTAAGAGGCAGGAGTGTAATAATCATGATAATCCAACTGTATTCCTTTCTGCAGATCAAGAGCCCAGATGAGGGCAAACACTCAGAAGGACATCTGGCCTCCAGTAGCACTATGTGAACGCTCGCAGTTACTGCAACTGATTTTCTTTTGACTTCGTTTTTGAAACTGTAATTTCTCATTTAGATTTATGTTAATTTGGGGGAAATGGCACAGTGATGGTTGACACTGAAGAAAATTATTTTTGTTGTAAGAGCTAGAGAATATCTTCCACTGAAGTGGTATCATTTGAAATGATATGTTTGCTGGGCTTCAAGGAGCATTAGGTATTTGAGACCTAGTCATTTTGGAACATTGTTTACAGAATCTTTACTGTGAACCTGACCTTGTCAAAGCTTCCTTGAATCATGCATAATTATTAGCAATTGACTTTCGGGTATTCTTGTTCATCTTAGCTGAAGTCTATTCTTTCAAAATGATCCTTTTTAAACATTTGGAAGACTGTCATATTTTAAATTTTTGATTTAAAAATTGAAAGCAGTCAGACATGGTAGCTCATTCCTATTATCTCAGAATTTAGGAGATTGAGGCAGGAGGATTGCTGCAAGTTTGAAACCAGTCTGGGCTGAGAGTAAGATCATGCCTCAGTTAACCAATTAATTACTTAATTAACATAAATCAGACTCTGGTATAGTGTTATTATTCATGGTTGTTTTACAAACTATGCCTATGTTTCATTAAAGGGTTTTTCTGTCTGAAAAAGCATTATTAAATGTTTCAATTCTAGGACAATCCTATGTCATTGTGTGACATAGGACACACAGCATACAGCATGACATACACTCCTGGAACTGCTCTTAGAAATTCACCATGTGGCCACAGCAGCTCAAGTGGCATCCCCAGGCACACGTTTCCTCAGGATTCAATGGGAAGACACGGGGTACTTTCTGAGGCCATTATTCAATGTGTCTCAGAGTGAATAAATATTAATACTGAGCTGTTAGAAGAGAAGAATGCAATGAGTTAGGAGTTTGCTTCGTGGAAACCTTTCAGAATTTAAATGCAATGCATTTGCCGTTTGGTGAGTCTTCCTGTGCTCTGTGTGTGGCATAAGCCACCCTGTAATAGCCTGTGGTCTGTCCCCCTGCTGAACTTCAAGCTAACAGCCCAGCAATGATCATGCTGTATGTTTGGTGACTCTCTCTCAATGTTTCTCACATCACAACCACCCAGTGAGCATTTATTACACAGCTTGGATGCCAAGCCCAGGATGCTCTGAGTGGCGTTTGTCCTACGGTGTCCCTTGGTCCAACACACTGGGAATGTCTTGGTATCAACAACTCTGGAGACTTACCTTACAGCCTGATGCTTTGAAACTACTGCTCCATGAGGTAACGGGGAACTAGGCCAGCAAGCCTCACACACAGGAATGAGGTAGAAGGAAGTTAAATAAAAAAGCTGAGATAATAAGTGCATGCTATCTCTAATCTTCCTTGGTTGTTGGTAAGTCTTCCAGAGTCAAAGTAGGAGAAACCGATGAACACAGGTCCACTTGTGAAGGAAATGAAACCAGTCCCTGAGTGGAGACACACTTCCAGCTGGTCTAGAAAGCGGAGCTGAGAATAAGCTGAGAGTCTGAGGACGCTCTCGGCATTTCATCCACGCCAGTCTCTCATCCTCTGCACCAACTTTATCCCCTTCAATACCTATTCAAGTAATTTAGCCCACTCCATTATTCCTTAACAAGTTCCACAGGTGACCTCTCTCAAGCACGGCATGCGGGTGGCTTGCTATTAGCTTAATGTCGTGCAATTAATATCTTCCTGGTATTCCTTCTTTATCCAACAAGTTGTACTGGTAAAAGCCAACCCATCTTTTAAAGGTAAACCTTGTCCAGTTACACACAAGAATGAAATCACTAGAGATCTATTATTTCTCGGAACAGAATCTCTCCATTTGCATAAAATATTTTTCCTTTGACAAGGTGCCAGGAAGAAGCACCTCACACCATTGCTCAGGGTGCTCTTTCCATGAGTTAAAAACAGGAGAAATTGCCACAGTGCCCTTAAAGCAATCATTCTTTCCCCTGGCACCCTTCTGCCTCCCCTGACTCAAGGGGAGTGCTTGGTCACCCAAAGGCCCAAGATAATGGACAAAGGGGATCACCTGCGTGATGTTAATTCCACAAGGAGGAGACAGGGTCGAGGCTGTAATAGTGAGGTCAAATGCAGCAACCATAAGCCTCATGTTGGTTGGAAAATAATCGCTAGAGTCAAAATTTAAATAAAACTGAAATCTGAATGAGTCAAGCCTCAGAGACAAGTGGTCAAACACCAAGAATTAAAAGAGCTGCTGATCTTGGGGGTATACTGTGATAGTAGACGGAATGTAGCTGGTTGAAGAACAAAGCTTTTCTTTAAAAGATAACCAGGTAAGGAAATGTTTCTAAGTAGTAGGGTTCTAATTTATGCGGGAAAGGGAGAGTTGACGATTTTGGAGAAAAGATGCTGTTTATCAGTGTACAATTAGCAATGGCTAACTTGGTGTAACCTGGACTGGCCCGGAGTGCCCCCTACTCACTTCTGTATTTCTCTGTGAAAGATGCTTTCCAGAAAAGCATGGGATCCGAACTGCTACACGGAGTCTAGCAACATATCCTCTCCATGGAGGATGGGCCTCTTCCTAAGCAGTGAAAACCTGAATTGAACCCAAAGGGTCAAATCCACTGAGGAGAAGAGTAATGACCTGATCACCCTCAAATGGGAGGTGTGTTCCCACCTTTGCACTTGAACTGAAATACCAGTTTACCTCCGCCTGGAGCCTGGGACTTGGAACCAAACTACCCACTCTCCTGAAACTCCAGCTTGCTCCCCCATGCATACACACCTGTACACAAACACATGCTCTTTTTCTGAAGAAACTTGAATAATACAGTGGGCTTCAGGGTAGAGATTCCCACCAAATTCTTACCTAATAAGAATAATGCTGCTCTCATCAGAATGTGTGAACAACTTCCTCCCTGAAAAGGCCTGGGGGTCAGTATTGGAAAGAGTCGCCAAGGTTTAACCAGTGGTGGTGTTTGGCCACAAGCCATAGGATACCAGTAAGGCTTAAATTATCTTTCATTTCCTTCACCTCTAAGTGGGTTTGGTAAATTTTCTAGTTGTTATTTATGTGCCTGTGCTTGGTACTTTCTGTCTGGAGGGGACTGAATGAGGTCCTGACAGAACAAAATGACCAACGTGAAATACATTTTGTCTCCTACTGGCATCCTTACTGCATCTTTACTTCAGTGTTGGAGATCAAAAAACTGAGCCAGTTGGGCCCATTGGTTTTCTAAAGGAAAAATAATTCTTTTGGGGACTGGAGTAATAGCTCAGTGGGTATGAGTGCTCTTGCTGCTCAAACATGAGCCTGAGTGAGGATCCTAGAATCCATGGATAAATCCAGGCTTGGGTGTGTGTGCCTGTTACTCCAGAGCTGAGGAGGCGGGTCTTGCCGGCTGCATTCTAGCTCCAGGTTCAGTGACAGACTCTATCTCGAGGGAATAAGGCAAAGAGATAGCTCAGGATACCTGGCACCTTCCTCTGGCTTTCATATGTATATGGTATGTGTGTGTGTGTGAGAGAGAGAGAGAGAGAGAGAGAGAGAGAGAGAGAGAGAAAACAGCTATTCAACTGTTTGTATCCCTCCTTATTTTGTTAAGAATGTCTGTTTGTCTACTGATCAAACACCTTTATCCTCACTTTTTATTCTTCAATCATGTAGCTCAAGGTATCTTGACTTATCATAATATTAAAGTATTGCTGTTTTCACATATGGTCAGGTCATAAGATATTATAGAAAAAGATAATCAGTACTTGAGATTTTACTTCCTTTCCTGAAGAGGCTGTTGTATTTTGTGTCAGGTGCCGGATACTTATGTCCATTCATGTGGAATTAGCACCCCATTACTGTGTTCATTTAAACTCTAGGAAGCAGAAGATGTAAGAAGGTGGTAGCCTGCCCAGTTTGGAGGGCATCCTGCAATCCCTGGAGAACCAAGGTTGAGCAGAAGGCAGAGGAAGAGGGCGTTCCCTCTCTCTTGTTTCATGTCAGTTTCTTTTTCACTCGAACCAGAACCTGCACCACCAGCTCCCCAGAGTACAGAGAGAATTCCATCATAGCATGAGCACATGTACCTATGCACAGGAATGTGTTTTATTGGTTGTTTCTCTGGTGGGTCCTTTATACATCACCCTAACAGTTTAAAAATTTGTATAAGAGAAATCCCAAGATAAAATGGGGTGGCTTCTGGAATTTTTTGGCCTGTGATTCAAGTAGTTCTCATTTGCAAACAGGTTAAGTGACCAAGTGCTTGTAAAGCCAATGCATTTTGAATTCCAATTGTTGTTTATACTCTTCAACCATAAAAATTTCCATATTTTTTGCCATGAGTTATGCCATCTCACTAAGTCATGGATTCTCTATTTGTGCAAGAGGAGCCCCACTGGCTTCCTAGGACAGCCGCACAAAGCACCAGAGTCCTGGCACCAGAAATAACAGAAAGGTGCTGACTTTCAGTCTGAGGCCAGACATGGAAGATGAGATCTCAGTGTCTGCAGGATGGGCTCCATTATGGTATCTGGGGAGGAGTCTTCCCCTGGTCTCACTCCTGTCCTTGATGGTGGACATTCAGTCTGGGAAATCCTTGGTTTGCATGTACTTCCCTTCCTCACTGCTCTCTGCCTCTGTCACAAGCCACCACCTGGCTGCCTGTCCTCTCTATCTCTGTACACGTCTCTTCTTCCCTCTCTTTACAAGGTGCTGCAGTGAGTTTCTTTTATAGGGTAAACCATCTGTTGAGCCTCATGCAACTTAAGTCACGTCAGTTATTGTGGAAGCCCTTTCTGAAGAATGAAATACCATCCTCTTGCCTTACCCTGCTTATCATTTTACTCCACAGCCCTTAGGACCACCTGATCTGCTATATATTTGTTTTTAATAATTTATGGATTTATCTCCTCATGGCAAAATACAAGGCTTATGAGACCAGGACATTTTATAGCTGTGCTTCTGCTATATCCCACAGCTTCTTCAGCTGGGAATATACAACTGTTTGTGGGGTTGCAAAAAAAATGCCAACAGTAAAAGAATTCTGAGCACTCAATGGTACTCAGATGCATAATGAATGCATAATGAATCTGAGCTTTCTGGCATTTGCCTGTATTGCATAGCATGGCTTCACTGCTGCCTTGGTTCTAAACACACAATATCTGACTATGAAATGCCAGTGAACACTGTCTGAAACTCCTCAGCTCCAACTTGAAACTATTCTGTGTTATGAATTGTAGTATTTTTACCGGACACACAAAGTTTTCTGCCCTTACAGAAACATAACCGTTTAATTACAGAACATGAAGATTTTTAATATTTTCCTACCATCATTGCTAGTGTATCTATGGATTAGATTGCATTGCAATGATGGATTATCTAAAAATTCTGTTTTGGTTACTCAATTGAGTTTTATATAAAAAAATCATTACAAGATCTTTGGAGACTGCCTAAGAGGGCTTGACTCGGCCTCTAGTCGGAAGCTTCCCAAATCGCACCATGCTCATCGCCCCCTGCCCCATTTGGGGACCATTTGCAGTCCCTCCTGCTGCCCCAGGGTCAGGCTTCCCTGCTGACTAGTAGGAACCAGCACGTTCACCTCCCATCTCCACTCCTTGAACCTTGGCACTCTTCATCTGAGGCTTCCTAAGTTCTCCTAAGTACCTACGGCTGCTTTACTCTTCTGAAGAGTCCCTGAGTAGCCTGACTAGAGCCATCTGGTCCCTCCAATATAAAATCAAAAGGCCAATCAGCTTTTCATACCCAATCAGACAGTAGCCAAGGTACATCAATAATACAAACAGAATTAGACTTCAACTCAACAAAGGAAAGCTTGATCATATCAGAATCACAAGTAAGAGAAGAAATCCACATGCCAAAACAACAATGAAGAAATAATAATATGAAAAACCAAAATACAAAATAGTATGTTCCCATAAAACACCACCAGTTCCATAGAAGAGTTCTACGACGAGAACCTCTAAAGATAACCCAGGACACAGGATTTTTAAGAAGAGCAATCATAAATTGATCAAAGAATTTAATGAATTTAAAGAACACACAAATAACTCAAAGAACTAAAAGAAGATAAGGATAAACTTCTGAACGAATTCACAAAAGAGAGAAATATTAAAGAAAACTCAGGCTGCAATGAAGAAGGAAGTAAAAAACTCAATAAGTCAATTTGAAAAGACGGGTGAAAGCCTCACCAATGGAATGAATGAAATGGAAAACAGAATATCAAGATGGGATGATAAAGTTGAAGAATTGGACTACTCAAGCAAGGAACATGAAAAATTAAAAAAAAAAAAAACAACAAGACTGGAATTTGTCAAAAATATGGGACACCATGAAAGGACAAAAGTTATACATCATAAGCATAGAGGAAAGAGAATAATCTCAAGTAAACAGTATTGACCAGATCTTCAATAGGATTATAGAAGAAAATTTCTCCAAATTAAGGAAATGCCTATACAAATACATAGAAAACACCAAATACACGGGACCAGAAAAAAGAAAGTCCCCATAACATATCATAGTAAAAACACTAAATGTACAGAAAGAAAGAATACTGAAAGCTGCAAGAGAAAAACAAGAAGTCACATATAAAGGAAAACACATCAGAATTGCAGCTGACTTTTCAATGCAAACTATGAAAGCCAGAAGAGCCTGGACCAAAGAATTTCCAGTTCCAAATTACCAAAGATGCTAATTGAGAATACTTTGCTCAGTAAAACTGTCTATTACAGTTGAAAATGAATGAAAAATCTTCCATGACAGAACAGGCTGAAAGAATTCACATTAACCAAACCAGCTCTTCAGAGAATACTGGAAGCAATACAAAGGATGGAAAAAAGAACCAGCTATACCCAAGAGACAGCAGCAAGAAACTAAATGAAGACATTTTTGTGGAAACACAAAACTAGATCAAGAATGCCAATAGAAATTAAATTGACAGTGACTAATACACATCTTTCAACAAAAACTTTAAATATCAATGGCCTGAACTCCCCAGTTAAAAGATACAGGCTAGTTGACTAGATTAAGATATATAATTCATCTTTTTGTTGTCTGCAAGAAACTCATCTTACCTGAAAGGATGGAAAAAATATTCCAAGAAAATGGCAGTCAGAAACAAGCAGGAATTGCAATTATAAGATCACACATAATAGACTTAAAAATAAAACTAACCAGAAGAGAAAAAAGATCACTTCATTCTGATCGAAGGAACAATTGACCAAGAAGATATTACAGTCCTGAACATATATGCACCAAACTCTGGTGCACCCAATTTCATAAAAACATTACCACAGAACTTTAAAACACAGATTAACCCCAACTAGTAATAATAAGGAACTTCAGTACCCCAGTATCTCCAATAAATGGTCAACAGGACAAAGAATATACATAAAGACAACTAAATTAAATGATTCTATACATCAAATGGACCTAACAGGCATCTACCAAATATTCTACCCAAGCACCAAAGAATACACTTTTTATTCATCACCCCATGAAACTTTCTCTATAATTGACCACATACTGGGACACAAAACAAACCTCAACAAATACAAAAATTTGAAGTAATCCTATGCATTTTATCAGGCAACAAGGCAATAAAACTTAAAATCAATACCAGAAGAAGCTCTAGTAGCTACATGAACTCATAAAGATTGAGCACTCCTGAATATTCCTGAATGATGAATGGGTCAAAGAAAGAATTAAGAACGAAATAAAAGTCTTCTTGGAACTAAATGAAAATGATAATACAACATAATAAAACCTCTGGGACACTTTTATAAAAGCAGCCCTAAGAGGGAACTTTATAGCTTTAAGTGCATACATTGAAACATCAAAAAGATCACAAATAAATGACCTAACATTGAAACTCAAGACTCTGGAAAAATAAAAACGAATGAAATCTAAACCCAGCAGACTAAAAGAAATAGCAAAAATAAGGGCACAAATTAATAGAAACAAAGAAAACAAAATTTTAAAAATATCAATGAATCTAAGAGTTGTTGCATTGAAAAGATAAACAAGATATACCAACCCTTAGCCCAGTTAACCAAAAGGAAGAAAAAGCAACTCCAAATCAACAAACTCAGAGATGAAAGGGGCAACCTCACAGCAGACACTAAAAAGATCCAGAACATTATAAGAAAATGCTTTAAAACCCCATACTCTGTTAAATTGGAAAACCTAAAAGAAATGGAAGAATATCTAAATTTATGGGAATCACCAAAGCTAAACCAAGAAGAGATCGACAACTTAAACAGACCCATAATATAAAAGGAAATTGAAAGAGTAATATAAAACCTCGTGATTAACAAAAAAGCTAGACTCTGAATTCTACCATGACTTAAAGAAGATCTACAACCAACACTATTTAAATTATTCAAAATTATAGAATCAGAGGGAGAACTCCCAAATTCCTTCTATTAAGCCAGCATCATTCTCATACCCAAACCAGGCAAAGACACAACCAAAAAAGAAAACTATCGACCCATATCCTTGATGAAAATATTCTCAACAAAATATCTGCAAAATGCATACAAACACACATCAAAAAGGTCATCTACCATGATCAATTAAGCTAAATTCCAGAGATGCAGGAATGGTTCAATATCTGTAAGTCAAAAAAAAATAATAAGCAAATCGTATAAATGGACTCAAGGACAGAAAATCACATGGTTGTCTCAATAGATGCAGGAAAGGTCTTTGAGAAAAATCTAACATGCATTTATGTCAAAAGTCCTACAGGGAATTAGAGTGGAGGGAACACACCTCAACATAATTAAAGCTGTATACAACAAACCCACAGCCAACATCATTCTACATGGAGAAAAACTGGAAGCATTCCCATTAAATTCAGGAACCAAGAAAGGCCATCCACTATCTCTACTGTTTTTTAATATAGTGCTTGAAACTCTTGCTAGAGCAAAAAGACAAGAGAAGGAAACGAGAGGACTGATTGGAAAAGAAGAGGTCAAATTATTCCTATTTGCAGATGATACAATATTGTATATACAAAAAATTCCACCATAAAACTCCTAGAAATAGTTAACACATTCTACAAAGTGGCAGGTCACAAAAATCAGTAACCTTTCTATATATGAATAACAAGTAATCAGAGAAAGAGTACACAGAAACCTTCTCATTCACCATAGTCTGAAAAAAAGTCAAGGAATAAATTTGACCAAAGACATTAAAAATCTCTACAATGAAAATTTTAAATCTTTGGAGAAAGAGATTGAGGAAGACACCAAAAGATGGATGAACCCATGCTCATGGATTGGAAGAATTTATATTGTGAAAATGACCAAAAGTAGTCTATAAATTCAATGCAATCCCAATCAAAATCCCCTCAATATTCTTCACAGAATTGGAAAAAAATCCTAAAATTCATATGGAATCACAGAAAAACACAGATAGCCAAAACAATCCTGAGCACAAAGTACAATGCTGAGGGGATTACCATACCAGACCTCATATTATCTTACAGAGCAATAGTTATAAAAACAATATGGTACTGGTACAAAAAATCAGATACACAGATTAGTGGAGCATAATTGAAGACCCAAACATGAGTGCATGCAACTTCAGCCACCTGATATTTGACAAAAGTGCCAAGAACACGCTGGAGGAAAGATAACATCTTAAACAAATGGTGCTGGCAAAACTGAATCTCCACCTGTAGAAGAATGAAACTAAACCCTTATGTTTCATCTCAAATAAAAGCAAACTCCAAATTGATCAAAGACCTCAACGTGAAATCTGAAAGTCTGAAAGTGCTAGAAGAAAGCACAGGCAGTATTCACAAGAAATACTGTGGAACGGACTTTCTAAATCAGACACCTGTTACTCAGGAATTAAGGTCAACAAGTGGGAGCGCATTAAACTAAAATGTCTCTGTACAGCAAAAGAAACAACCAAGGAAGTGAAGAGAAAACCCACAGAGTGGGAGAAAATCTTCACCAGTGACACATCTGACAGAGTTTAACATCCAGAATACAAAGAACTCAAAAAACAAAGAATCAAGAAAAGAAATGATCCAATTAAAAAGATGGGCTATGGATCTGAACAGAGACTTTTCAAAAGAAGAAATAACGATGGCTAAAAAGTATTCAACATCTTTAGTAATTAGGAAAATGCCAACACCTTAAAAAGTGTTCAACATCTTTCATAATTAGGGCAATGCAAATTAAAACCACTTCAAGATTTCATCTTTCTCCAGTCAGACTGGCTAAGATCAAGAGAACAAATCATATCCAATGCTGGAGAGGATGTGGGGAGGGAAAATGGTCATTCACTGCTGGTGGGATTGCAAACTCATGCGGCCACTGTGGAGAGCACTGTGGAGAATTCCTAAAACACTGAACACGAATTTACCATATGATCTGGTTATATCACTCCTTACTTTTACCCAAAGTTCTAATCTTATGGCAGAGATACTTGTACATCCATATTTGGCACTGCTCTTTGCACAATAGATAAGAATTGGATCAGCCCAGTGTGGGCTGTGCTAACCCTGGGCAGGTGGGCAGGGCTATACAAGAAAGGTGGTTGAGTAAGCCAGAGGAAACAAGCCAGTAAGGAGCATTCCTCCGTGGTCTCTGCTTCAGTTCCTGCTTCCAAGTTCCTTCTCTTATTGTTCTTGCCATGGGCTCCCTCCAGGATGAACTGTAATAAGGGTATATAAACACTGTCTCCACAATAGAGTATTGTCATCCTTCCAGGTCACCCTCACCAATCCCTTTGAATGTTGAGACAGAGCAGAGTTGCCTCCACAATGCTTCTCTTTAATTATTTTCTTCACCTGTGTCCCAAATATCATGACAGACAAAAATCACTAATTTTCCAAGACTAATATTTCTAGGTGAAAAGTGGCAGGCTGTGGGGGACAGATGTTGTTTTCCCAAACACTTTGTGAAACATCAAGAGTTGGAAAACATGAGAAACTATTTTTTGTCTCAAATCCTCTGGAGCTGTCTAAACACCCCATCCTTCCTCGCAGATAGTTGGATCACAGATAAACAGGTTGTTTTCTTTTTCTTTTTCTTCAGTTCATAAGATTTTGTTTTTCTTGGTGTTTCTTAAAAACATTAGAAAGCTCTTGTGCAATAGAGCTCAGTCTACAATTCTTTCATATCTCTCCTTACAGTTTATTAAAGTTTTTAAATTATGTCTTAGTCATTAATTGTTCGGAAAAATTTTCTCAAATAGCTTGATATCTTTCTTCTTCAGGGTCTGGGAAATAAGAATCCTTTTGCTGTATTTACTGGCCAATTATTTGGCTTTGAAAATATGGCAGTAGGAGGAAGTCTACCTTTGCCAACAAGAAAGGCTTCCATGGAACTGGTTCTGCTGGGCACCAATCAACTAATCCTCCATCACCAGGCCTGGAGGTTAGACCTGGGATATCAGTCCTATAGCTATTTGGAGTTTCTTGATGGAAAGTGTCTCCTCAGAAGAGAGCATCTCAGTGACTCCGTAGTGTGAGTGTGTCTGTCTGTATGTGTGTATGCGTATATCTGTGTCATCCATACAGCAAGGAGCACGGTGAATATTCGGAGTTAATTTCTTCTCTCAAGTAGAGTATCCAGTGTACCAATGAAGTGAAGGGATGTAGGCGGCAAGCATTTAAAATCCCTGACTTCACTATGCTATGTGTAAGGCAATATGGAGCAACGAGCACATGTGGGCATGTGTTTCCGCCTGGACAGTGGAAGGGCACTCCTTGGGAGTGGCTCTTTGCAGGGTTGCTGTCATTTTAGCCTGTGTTTGTTTTAGCCTAAGGTCCTGCCTGGTGCCTAGGGAACTGAGAAAAGCCAGGGCTGAGGGAGGGGACTGCTGGCCTTCTCTTCACCTGTCTCAGCCAACGCTGGGCTCCTGCCCGTTCCCCGGGCAGCCCTCAGGAGGGACACCCCCATTCTGGATGAGGGCCTGCCTGTCAGCACTTGCCTGGAAAGGCCTGTTAGACGGCACTGCTCTGCCAACTTTGCTGTTAGAAACATTTAGATTCTATATTTACTGTCTGGAGCTCGCAGCCCCTGCCACCCCAAGCTCGCTGAAAATTAGGGATGCCAACAGACGGGAGGGTGGGACAGTCCCTTTCAAAAACCTGGCCGCTTCGGCTATCAACGCCTGGCAAGCCAAGTGGCTCCCAGAGCCAGGCCCTGCGGGCCCTGCTTCCCGCCCACCGCTCTGCCTGCCAGGGACGCCGCATCCCTCCCAGGAGCCAAGTGCAGCCGGCCTGCCTGGTGCCTTTCAGAGAGAATTAAATTACCTGCTAACTACCTAAACCGCTCCTGTGTGGATAGGGGTCCCTATTTCATTTCCTCGGGCCGAGAGGGGACGAAAGTGACAGGAAGGGACAGAGGTAGAAATAAAGCACTGCCCAGGAAGGGCTCGGTGCCTGGCCTGGCTCCTGGAGGCTGATCCTGGCAGCGGCTCCCACGGGGCACAGCAGCTCCTGGGCAAGGCAACCTGGGCTCGGTTACCGTAGCAACCGGTTTCCCTGGTTACCCGAGAGGGGCTGGTCCAGAAGGAGGAGCATGGCAATGTTTGCAAGTTGGGGGTGCTAGGTTGCAGAGTGGCCTCCTGGACAAAGTAGGGGGCGCAGCAGGAACTTGACTTCACTGCCAAGGCCAACACACACTTGCTCCGCAGGCACCTCAAATTACAGAGGCAGAAGCCGAGGGAAGGGCCATCTTCAGGGCTCTGGACTCATCCCTAAGACAGGAGGTTTGTTTTCAAAGACCAGGAGAGGAGAGGAAGAGATCTTAAGATGAAAGAGAGGGAGAAAAAGAGAGAGTAATGACATTGGTGTGGCGTGAAACAGAGGAAGGGGTTATTTAGGATTTTAGCGGGGGAGGGGAACAGGAAGAGGAGGCCTGTGGTATAGGAGAAGGCAGTGGTGGAGGAGGATGAGTAGGAAAAGACTATAATGGCATGCGTGCATGGAAATGTCACACCATCATTTTCTATAGTTATTTATGAGATGATAAAAATATAAGAAATGTAAAATGATTAAAAAATAAGAAAGATTTTGTAGGTCATTTCCTTAGGACAGAATGCAGGGGTTAAAATCCCAAGACTAAGAGTTTATTAAAGACAGTTGGAAAACTATAGGACAACAGGACATTTGAAAAGTCTCAGAAAACCAATAAGGTGGAACTAAATGGGAAGACTGAGGTAAGAAGATAATCTGAGACTTTCCAGGGTTCGCTGCGACTCTGACTCCCACCCCAGCTAATTCCAGTATTTTCCCTCAACTATTACCTAATGTCCTGACATTACTGAAGAAACCTGGGAAGATTTAAGACAGATGTTGTAACTATTTTAAAATTCTGCCAACTCACGTCGGGGGCAGGGGGTGTAGTAAGGTCAGGATGGAGAGCGGGGAAAGGGTCTGAATATGATCAGAATACATTGTATGAAATTCTTGACTCCATTAAAAAAATTAGAATCTGTCAACTTATTTCCTATTTGTCCTAGTTTGCCTTCGATTGCTGTGACAAAACACTCTACCAATACCAACCTGGGTAGGAAAAGGGTTATTTGGCTCACATCTCCTGGGTCACAGTTCATTACTGAGGGATCCCCCAAGGCAGGAACTCAGGACAGGAACCTGGAGTCAGGAGCTGAAGCACACACCAGGGAGGAGTGATGCTTACTGGCTTGCCCCCTGGACCCCTATATACTCAGTCTGCTTTCTTATACATCACAGAACAACCTGCCCAGGGGTGGCACCATCCACAGTGGGCTGAGCCCTCCCATATCACTCAACAATCAAGAAAATACCCCACAGATATGGCCACAGACCAGGCCAATGGAGACAATTCCCCAGTTAAGGCTCCCTCAACCCAGGTGTGTCAAGGTGACAATGAAAGCTATCGAGCACACTATTATAAAAGCAAAACAAAACAAACAAATAAATAAAAGAACAAAAAGCACCCTGCAAGGCTCAGAAGCAAGTGCCCTAAGTGGCTCCCTGGCCAGGATGCTCCCAGCCTCTGGATGTCTGGGTGGAAAAACATGTTTTCAGGCCAGGGATAAGAAAAGCATCCAGAAAACCCAAATCCTCATTGGTTTCTGCCCAACACACCTGAGAATATATCTCTCCTAGTGCAGGGTACTTTCCTCAAACATAGCAGCCATGATCTGGGGCTCTACCACCTCTTCCTTAAGAGGAAGAGCATCCTTCACTGGGCTTATAATTAGGACAGCTCCAGAAACATTCTCCTCCTGCGAGTCATTTCCTGTGGAAATCCCTTAGATCTTACTCAGACCCCCAAGGACTTTTACATCATCTCCATTAACTTCCCAAATACACACCATGGCTCACGGTTCCAAAGACCTGAGTCTTTGAAGCCTCTGCAGCAGTCACTTACCTCCAGGTAGGTGAGGGTCTAGGAGGCAATCAGAACCCTCAGGCCTGTGGCCATTATGGAGCTGGACTTTCCCAGGAGGCACTGTCTCTCCATACCTAGAGAACACAAGACAAACCCCAAGACTTTAACCACTGGATTCTTGTAAGAGGTGAGCCAGGAAGACAGCAGGAAAAGAAGGCAGCCTGTAAAAGCTAAATGGACAAAGAGGAGTCTATGCAGCTTTGCTTAATGTGGTCATCAAAATCCTGGATTGTACTTTAATGTGCCTCATTGGCCAATTCCTGCAGTTTAGCAAAACCTAAATAATGAGGAAGAGGCTGCTTCTGTATCGACTGACACCACCCACACATCCCTTTCACAGAACTGCAGTGAGGGTTAATCAGTTGCTGTTTGGAAAAAGATCTGGAGGAAGAAACCATTACTCATAACTGCTAAATATTGTGAAGAATTTGGATGAAACCATCACGACAAAATATAAAATACAAACACCATGGATGTGTGCCTAATGAATACCGCTCACAGACTACATGTCTGCTGCCACAGGGAGGTTTCCTGTGGGGACTGGCCTTACTCTGGGGACTTATGAAATGACCTGATACAACTGAGTTTGGAAAGCCATTTGGGACCCAGAGTTAGCCAAAGATACGTATGATTTACAACAGCCTTAGATGGTATCCTGAAATTTGGCTTTAAATTGTTTTTTATTTATTTTTGTTTTATGTGTTATGAATGTTTTGTCTGCCTGTATGCAAGAGCATGTTGCATGCAGTACCCGTGGAGACCAGAAGAGGGTTTTAGATTCCTAGGAACTGGACTTACCAATGGTTGTTAACTGCCATGTGGGTACTGGGAATGGAACCCAGGTCCTCCACAAGCTAGTGCTCTTAACCACTGAGCAATCTTGCCAATCCCTAAATTGTTTTTTAATCTATTACTTTTATGTATATGTGTGTGCCTTTATGAATTTATGTGCACCACTTGCAGGCAGGAGTCCCCAGAGGCCAGAAGAGGGTGTCCTCCCCTGAAACTGGAGTCACAGATGGTTATGAGCTACCATCTCATGGGTGCTGGGAACAGAACCATGGTCCTCTGCAGCTACTTAGCCATCTCTCCAATCCCAGTATTTTTTATTTAATTAGTCTCTCTCTGTGTGTGTGTGTGTGTGTGTGTACTTGTGTTACAGAGTATGTATAGAGGTCAGAGGGCAACATTCAGGAGTCAGTTCTCTCCTTCCGCCATGTAGTTCTTGGGGATCAAACTCAGATTGTTGGGTTTGGCTCCAAATGTTTTTACTGACTGTGCCATCTCACCAGCCCATGGAAATTAGTTTTGGAGATGTCTTTGAAACAGTCTTTTGGGCTATTCAGGACACTAATACAACATAGCAGCATTTGATGTTCATGGACCTTACATTTCACATGAGGCTCAGCTTCCTTTACACTTACAATGCTTTCTATATGTTGAGATGCTGAACCAAAACCCTTGGATTTAGTTAAACTGACTGTTATTCACCTCCACTAATTTCAGAGTACCCAAGTAGACAATTCAGAAATTTTCTAATTGTTTCTCTCATGACAGGAGCTGAACCTTAATATTTTACAAAGGAGTAATAAATTAGATATTTTGATAGAATCTACTGAAGAGAGGTTGCTGTTCATTAAATGCAAACTACTGTGATTTTAACTCACGCAGTGTTCCAGCAATCTTATCAATCACAGATCATTCCATTATATCAGATAAGCAAATACTTTTCTTCTTATTTTGCTGATAAAGGACCAGAGCATCTTGGATATTATCATTGTCACCATGTCTATGCCCTGCAGGATGAGACCACATGCGTAAAACTCAGTGACTTTCAGAGCCCAGTGTGGTGGCATAGTGCTTTAATCCCAGCACTCAGGAGGCAGAAGTAGGTAGAGCTCTGTGAATTCCAGACCGGCCAGAGCTACAAAGTGAGGCTCTGTCTCAAAACAAACAAGCATATATACAGAGCAAAAACTTAGTGGCTCTCAAGGAATAAACTCCTTGAGCCAACTACAAAATAAACACTAAAAAAATAGAAAAGTGAGTCATTGGATACGTATCTGTGTATACACAGAAACAACTTCTAGTTCTCAAGCAAAGACTTGCTTTGCTTTTAACCACACTCACTGGCACAAAGCAGAGAGCCCAACCACAAATGTCACATCTATGTGGAACTAACCTACAGAGGGTTTCTCCTCAGATGAAAGCAGAACAGGAAAAGGAATGGTCTTTGGCATACAAGTAAGTGCGCCTGGACTCTCAGCCCCAAGAATACAATGGCATGTCACCCTGGGCTGGGTGGAGGAGCTGAGGATGAGAGCATACCCCAAGCCCATGACGTAGCAAGGGAAGCAGGACTGCAGAGAGAAAAGTGATTCTTCATCTTCTAAATAGACCACTTGAAAAGCAAATCTATCCCCCAAGAGCTCACAGGCCTAATTAAGACTTTTTGAACCTGATCAAAACATTAATTACTTTGCACAAACTGAACAAATGTATAGATGTCACAGCCTATGAATGTTTCTTTCAATTGCTGTACTGAGAAGATAGATAGAAATTATTAGACCATCACTGGGCAGACCACACATCTCTCTCCCCCTGCTCTCCTGGGCATTGAACCTTACTGACCATTTTCTTTTTCTTTACAGCTAACTTAAAGGGATATTATCAACTGCCAATAGCTACAGAGCATCTGCTCTTGTCAGGCCCTTTGCCTCTGGTCTGCTATTTAAATCTGTCAAAGAGACGTCAAGGTACACTTTATTTTATTAATATTTTATTTATTATTTTTATTTTATGTGTATTAGTGTATTACCACTCCATGTCATGCAATGACCATGGAGATCAGAAGAGGTTGTTGGATCCCCTGGAACTGGAGTTACAGTTGATTGTTAGCTGCCATGTGGGTGCTGGGATCCAAACCTGAGTCCTCTGCAAGAGCAGCCAGTGCTCTTAACAGCTGAGCCATCTCCCCAGGCCCCAACATAGACTTCAGAATGTATCTGTTATGTGCATTTATACTCAGAGAGTCTGAGAACTAGCTCTGTGTTACACAGCTCAACAATGGGGACCTGAAGCCAAGTTCAAGCCTATTCGACCTGAGGAACATAAGATGTCTTCTCCTTGAACCACACCTACTATGTCAGAACCTGCCCTCAAAGGACCAGATTAGATTCCTGATCGGCTTAGCTATGAGTGCAGAGCAACTTCTATTTGTCTGTGCCTAATTTATCATTGCTGTTGTGAAGGATAATTCCTGGAAAGAGACCACACCTTGCAATGAAACTTCTACAAGCTGATTGACTTAGAATTTCAATGATTGTGGAGAGACTGGAATATTACAGGTCCAGTCCCTAACTATAATTTAACTTTAACCACTGTGACAGTCATTCAGTGGCCCCATTTCTGTGTCTGACCTAACATCTTTGTAACTACAAGGTAAAACCTTTTGGAGTGTATCAGCTTAACAGACCACTGACTTCCTCCAACCATAAGGTTTAGAATGTTATCTGAAACTTGTGGCAGAGATTCCTTGTTTGTCATAACTCACCTTTTGATGTTTCCACCAATGTCTTGATTTATAATGTCCATTATTTTGTTACTATAAAACTTCACAAAACTTGCCATTTTGGAACACAGTATTTGGGGAAAACCTGAATCTGTGTTCTCAGGCTATGGTCCCTCACAGTCGGCTGTCTTTTACTGTCTTTGAGGTGGGACTCATGTTTTTGCACTGACACCATCCTGGTCTTCATTGGTATTTCTTACCTGTGGGTGTTTGTCCATGAGTGTGCGCTGCAAAAGCTCTCCACATAATCCTAACAGAACCTTGGAGTCACGCAGAAAGGTGCTGACAGAAGTTGGTCCTGACTCTCTGGTTATGGGTATTCACAAGCGTTAAACCTCAGGACGATGCTCAGATGTTAAGTGCACCTGGCTCCAGCACGAGCCATCTCCACAGCCTGGAAAGGTGGCAAACTTTCATCAGTTGTGCGTTTGTGCATCTTTTTCTTTCTCTGCCTAAGTAAGATTCTCTCCCTGTGAGCTTCTTGAGAAACCACACCCAGCAAGCAGTTTCACTCTGCAATTCGTTTATTCAGCACAAGAACTACATACATGTCGTTTCATGGACGATATGCACCAGACTTTCCTGTAGAACCTTTGCACTCTTGTTTTGTGTAGTGCTAATGAATGTTAGAATTTGTCCTCTTATCTCCATTATGTGAAAAACAACAAACTGAAAGGAAAAGGGCTGAACGTTTGTTGGTACAAACATCTGTGAAAAAGGAGCCTGAAAACGCAAAACAAGGGAGGAAATGTGAAAAGAATTAACCAGCATTCCAAAGGCATCTGGGAGAAAAAAAAAAAAACAAGGAGAATCCCTCAGTGGTCCCTAGGGAACAAGGCTTTGCAGTGATCTCAGAATTAACGGCTCTCAGGATGAGCCAGGGGCTGGCAACGGGTTCAAGTTGGCTCTCTCATCTTTTTTAAGAGGAGGGAAGTCCATGATAGTTTAGGGAAAATGGTAAGAACTTCAAAGCTCTGGCCCCAAGAATGATGTCTGCGTTATTCAAAAGTAACTTCTGGGGAAATCCCTCATTACCGCCCTCTCTCTCCTGGAAAGAAAGCACTTTGAAATCTGTTCTCTTCTGACAGGAGGCAAGGACAGCAGAGACTCAGCCTCAGCAGCTTCTTCCACCCACGTTGGCACATCCTTGGTGGCACTCATTAGGAGAGAGAAAGCCATCATCACAAGGACTTCAGACAGAGTTGCACACCGTGGTTTGCTTTATGTAATGTGCTGCAGGCAATCCCTCAACCATCCACATACATAATGTATGCCCTAAAAAGGATCACTTCCTCTACACATTAAAATAATAAAAGAAACCATACAATTAGTATTTATGTTTAGCAAAGCTGGAATCATCTGTTCACAGTTACTCTGCCTAATAATGACACTGAAAATACCAACAGATACGGCTAGCACATCCCCATGCCATGTGTTAAGTGTGCACACACATTATTTTAGCTAAAGGACAAACTTCAGAAGGCCCAGACTACTGTATTCTCACTTTATAGATGAGGAAGTTGAGGCCCAGAGATCTGTGTAATTTATTCAAAGTCACACATCTAATGAGGAGCCTTAGCTTCCTGGTTCCACAGCTGATCACAATGGGAATTTCTTAAGGGCTTAAAGCTCATCAAGAACTATTGTAGGCTTGGCCTCACATGTGTGACATTGGTCACAGGGCCCAAGGCCTGACTCGTAGAACAAGAGCAACTCTGTAGAAAGTCTCTAGGTAGGAAGAGATTGCCTTCAAATATTAAAAATACTCCTCAGCCTGGACACATTGGTGAGCATGGTCCTGACATGAGCCTTGCTACAGGCACTATGATGGATTCCCGGGACATGAACATGGTCTGTGCATATGAGAAGCTGGCAGCATAATTAAAAGAAGCAGGAAAAATCAGGCAGAAATACACTCCTAGGATAGGGAGCATGAAGATACCTGCATACAGGTGCCAGGGCAACACAGGAAGGGATGCCTGAGTGTCCTGGTAGACTTCCTGGAGGAGGCAAGGAATAGGTGAGAGCTGGATGCTCATGTTGTCCTGGGGGAGAAGGGGTGGATAGAAGGAACATGGTGTCTGAAGGTATCCAGGGGAAGGGCAACATATGTCTTCAAGGTCAAGTGTGAGAAGCTAAGAACTCCTGCAGAAGCCTGAATGGAGTTGGGGCATGTCACCTACACACTATATAAGTTTGGGCTTCACCCTGTGTCCCAGGGTTCCTCAGCCTCAGTACTGTGAGCATCTGGGGACAGATAATTGTCTGCTGTGGGGTCAGCCTGTGAATGCAGGATACTCAGCAAATCATTGGACTCTTCCCACTAAACTTTGCTAGTAAGCTTCTGACTTGTGACCACCAAGAGTTCCTAATGTCACTGTTATAGTTTAGATATAAAATGTCTTCCACAGGCTCATGCCTCCCTGGCTGGTGGCAGTGTTTTCAGATGTAAGGAACTAGACCTCTCTAGTGGGAGGAAGTAGATCTCTTGGAGGCAGGCCTTGAGTTTATAAACCAGTCCTGCTTCCTGACCTAGCTCTGCTTCTTTATCCTGTGAGATGTGAGCGAGCAGCCTCATACTCCCACTGCCACAGCTGTGACCACTGTAGCTTCCATGCATTTCCCACCACGATGGACTAGACACACAAACCGTATCTCCATTAAGTTGCTCTTTGTTAGGTACTTGGTCACAGCAATAAGAAAGATAACCAATACTGTCCCCATAGAGCAAGATGTTCTATTCCCTAGGGTCAAATATTTCTCTAGAAGATGGGCTACCTTGACAGATTATTGACAGTGCAAGTGAACTTCCAGTTTTGTCATTGTCTTTTGGTGGCTTTCAAGAGAAGGGGTTTCATAAGTACAGGTCTAGAGAAAAGGGTTCTAGTAGATGTATTTTGACATAATTCATAGATGAGGTAGTCACGGAATTCCAAGTGCTCGGATGTCAGAGGCTAAAGGTAGAGATCTTGTTACACCAACCAGGAGTGGGAGACAGATTTTCGTGAGGAGAAGAAAGAATCCAAGATAATGTCAGGATGCTGGGGGATGGCAGGGAATTATTAACTAAGATAAAGATGTACCAGGAACAGTTTGGGAGAAAGAGTAAATTCTGAATCATGTATTGGAGACAAGAGACAATCTCTACAAGTGTTTCAGAAAGTAGACGATGAGTCTACAACGTGGAACATTTACACTCTTGAATAATCTGTGCTGGGCACACAGTGGCCAGGGGTCATGTTTCCCTGGGCTGGTTGTTCACTCCGACTTAGCACTCAGGTCTATTTCCCCAGAGTCAGCACCTCTCAGTAGACACTTTGGAAATCCATGTCCTTTGACTACAGATGATTAAAATGAACTAAAATCAGATCCTAAAGAGGATGAAGACTTAAATTCAGAGATTGGTGTTTGGTGTTTGAGTCAGATAAAGAGAAGCTCTTATTTCCGTGGGGTGATCTGGACAGAGCCAGCCCTCTTCTCTCTACTTCTACCCAGGAGCACTGTCTACGCTGGCAATCCCTCAGAGCTGTAACATACAAGCCCATCTGTGTTAGCTTCCCATTGCTGTGATAAAGCATTAGAGCACTCACTTAAAATAGCTATGTTGGCTTACAGTTTCAGAGTTTCAATCCATAATCACCAGCTCCATAGTTTCTGGGCCTGTAATGAGAAAACACGTCAAGGCAGGAAGCCTGTGATAGAGCAAAGATGCTTACAACATACCCCAGCAAGCAACAATAGAGAGGAAATGTGGGAGACAAGATATACCCTTCAAGGCCACATCTCCAATGGCATACTTCCTCTAGCCAGGTCTCATCACATCCAATGTTCCATTAAGCTTGATCCCATAAATGGATTGATTCATTGATGAGGTCAGAACCCTCATATCCAATTGTCTCCCAAATCCCCATTTAAGAACACAAATGATTGGAGACTCGGCCTTCCACAAATAAGCCTTGGGAGATCTTAAGATTCAAACCATAACACAGTCTGCCATCTGAATGGACCTGCCCAGCCCATGACTTTGATGGAGCTTCAGAACGTTCTTGTTCTCTCATAGATAGCTGTCAGGTGTCTGTAACTATCCATCAATTTGTTTGCTCTCTTAAACTTGGGCTCCTGGTTTCAAATCCCATGTAAACGAGGTGTTTAATCTGATTTTATAACTCTAATTCCTCACTCAATACCTGGAACAGGCAAACAGGCAAATAAATTTGATAATTATCTGACAACAGCATTTTTGTTATATTTGTTATAATTAGAGCAGGAAAGTAGAAATACTTTGATAAATGGTCTGTAGTAGCTGAACTGAGACTGTATGAGACTACAGAAACAGAGCTTTTGACACAGGTCTGACTGAGTTAGATCTAGGAAAGCACTCACAGCCATCTGTGAGGTTTGGATTTCAGTGCCTTCATCACAAATGTATAGCAATCCATGGATTTGAATTAAGAGCAAGATGCCCTTTTTCACACTACCGTGGCCTCACTGCTGTCCTGAAAGTCCTGCGGCATTTAAGAACCTGGTCCTAGTCACCATTCAAGGGGATTCCCCTGAAACAAAGCATGCATTTTCATATCAAATAGTTTTTGAAAGTAGCATTGAATTAGAACCTGGAAATTGAAACAAGATATGAAAATATTAGTAAAGTCATATATATAATAATAATTCCAACGTAGCCACAGTTTAAAAATAACTCCTAGAATAAAAGAAAGTTGGGGATAAAGATTTTTTTTTTGTAAAATTGTCTCACCTAATTTTTATAACTGGCTATTGCAATACCTTTAACATTCAATTTTGTTTCATAATCATAAGAATGATCATGCTTTCTAACACTTGTTCATCATTTTCCCCAAATATCCCCTGAATTAATTATTCAGTTTCTATCTGGTTCTCTTTGGAAGAACCTACTATACCCTATTCCTAAGGTTTATCTCTTGGGTTAAATCAGCAATTGTTCTCAGTTAGATACTTTTCACAAGCATCTTTGCCTGAGGTTTAAGGAATTCTCCTATGTTGGATGACACAATGCTCTGGAGCCTAAACAAAGAAGGTTTGACTCTTGGAGTTGTTCAAACTAAGAGTGAGCCCATTTCTGTTCTCAGAACTGTTCCTTGAGCAAACTCTGTTTACTGAAATCCTGTGTGATATGGGAAAAGAATAAAGAACTTTGTCTCTCTCTTTTTTTTTTTTTTTGGCTCTTTTTGAGACAGGCTCTCTCTGTAACCCTAAATGGCCTGGAACTCATTATGTAGACCAGGCTGACCTTGAACTAACAGAAATTTACCTGTCTCTGCCTCCCAAGTGCTGGAACTAAAGTCATGCTCCATCACTCCTGGCAGAACTTTGTCTTATAGAGAAGAATTTTCCTTTTCTGACCTCCTCTTCTGACTCAGTATAGATTACAAAACTGCAAATAGACATTATTAACCTAAGCTCACATGATGTTTATAACATATAAACATGCTTCCAAGGTCATTGCTTTCAGTGATGATATTTTCACAACATAGACACATATACATATTCTGGGCTAGGGACAAAGAAGGGTCATGATAGAGAAATAGGGAACATAGTTTAAGATTAAAGCTATATTTAAATCAGTTTGTAAAAGTTTATTACAAGAGGAATTGCATTGTTTTCCTAAATGCTAGCTAAATTTAAATAAGCTGCTTATACCATAGCAAGGCAGATTGAATAGATGGTGTTACATGATCTTGAAACATAAGACGGTTACAAGATTAAGCAAGAAGGGGAATTCCCAGAACACTCATGCCTACATTCTCCAGTATTACTTCCATTGATTTCTGGAAGTTTCATGTGTTCTATAAGTATTGTGGTGCCTTTTTAGGAGTTAGAAACATTTTCATCACTATGTATCTAAGTCTCCATTAGTCAATCATTGAGCACTATTGACTCAATGGAGGTGGTTAAGTTGATTGGTAACTAAGCTATAAGAGGTCAGTTCGTTAGCGAGCTCTTCCTGTGTTGATGTCTTACTTCTCTGTCTGTCATCCTTGTGGCTCTGAGGACGTGAGCAATGACATCTGTGTGCCATGGCCACAGTCCTGTGAGACTCTGTGTTCTTCCTCAGCCTATTGCCTTGTTATTCACTCTCAGTCTTTGCTGTTTTACCACCAGGAACGTTCTATTTTTAAAATGTCATTTTTTTCATGAGTTTTGCCTAATCCACCTAATCAGATTTGAATTCAACTCCTTGTTCTTTTACGTTTTAATTTGTGTTCTCCTTTTAACCTCTGAAAGATAAAAATCAAATACAAATCCTTTAATGTGGTAAAAAGAAGGTGTGTTTATTTGTTGTGGCTGACCTTTCTCCATCCCTGTCTGATGCTTGATACTCCAAAAAAAAAAGAAGAAATCTACTTAAAAATATTCCAGAAAGTACCATACTTGCTTCTGTGTCTTGTTCACTTAGAAACTAATAGTTTGTGCATCCACAAAGTGGCATGCACACAAACACAAATAGACACATACATACTGTTACAACAGGCATGCCCACAGGCAGCCTGATCTAGGCAGTCCCCATCTCTTCCCAGATGAACCTTGGTTGTGCCAAGTTGACAATTAAAACTACACACGTATTTTCATGAGACTCATTCTCGTACAGTGTTTAAATTCCACTAAAATGTAGACAGTATCCCGGGTCCTCACTATGGAGAAAGAGACACTAGAATTTGAATTTTAACATAAAGCTGAGTGGAACAGAAACCACGGCCAGGTCAGCAGGATGGGCCATTTCTTGTTGAAGGACAGTTACACCATGAGAAATCACTTCCTTTCATCTCTGGCTATTTCCCATGTGACTCTGTCAAGAAGGAGACCACATCCGTTGCTTAGCTGGAAGAGATAGCTTGGTGTATGTCCTATAAACTTAAACTGTGAAGTATCAGCATTTTAAAGAACAGAGAGTCACCTTCCTGCCAGCAGCATCTGGGAAGAAGAGCAGGGCCTGGAGGGTCTAGTTGGTGTACAAATTCAAGGTCATCATTTGGTGAAACGAATGTAATTTTCATGAAGTTAAACAAAACCACAAGTGAGGAATTTGACAGAATAAAAGACATGAGATATTCTGCCTGCCAGGGAGACTTGAGAGGGGGTCAGGAGATATATGTCCTGGCTGATGTATCATCATCCTAGTATGTTAAGACCAAAGGCAATGTTGAAAAGGTCAGAGATTGGGCCGATTCAAATACAGGATGAAATGTGAGGATGATAGTTGAAGAGTTAAACTCAGACCTGAGACAGATGCTCATGTTCTGAAGGAAAACTTGAACAAGAGGAGAGTTTCTGTGAAGACTGTGCCAGCGCTGTGAGCGATGAACAGAACCTGCAGGCCTGACATTTACTCTGATCTTCCAGAGAGACTGGATAAAATGCTGCTTTGTGCAGAGATATACAACCAGGAAGGAGTCGAGAGATGACCAGGACCCCAGACTCCAAAGACAGGCATCTAAATAGAGTGAAGCACCACTCTCCATCCCCCTTCAAGTACCTTCATAAACTGCACTCTATTTAACCAACAAACTTACTGAGCCTATGCAAGGTACAGAGTTATGTTAAGTATAGTGATGGTGATAAATACAAAAAGACAGTATCCCTCCCCTCTGCTATAACATGGTGAAAGAAAGCAAGACACCATTCTCAGACACATCCCCAAATATCATGACATGAAGCAATGAAGGAATCCTTAACAACCTGGCACTTGTTTTCCTTTGCATGTATGTATGTGTATTATATACATAAGTACATGTTTGTTTCTGTGCATGTGTGTGGAGGCCAGAGGTCAATGTCAGGTATTTTCCTAAGTTGTTCTCCACATTGTTTTTCAACCTAAGGCTCACTAGTTCAGTCTAGACTGGCCAGTAAGCCCCAGAGATCCTCCTGGCCCCACCTCCCCAGTGCTGAGATAGCAGGACCACACTGCCATGTCTGTTTTTTATATGGGTATTGGAGATCTGAACTCAAATCTTTACTCTTCCATAGTGAGTACTTTACTAATCAACCCATCTACCCAGCCCAAATCTAGCATTTTTGTGAGACTTTTATGGTTTTCTAGCAAAAGAATCGATGTGCTTTTTTAATACTGATGGGCTGCTCAGTTTATCTTCAAATAATTGTAAGATATTTGGAAGGTATTCTGGGGTGGTACTCTGTGCTGTAGGATAGGTGGGGCTATGAAATGTGTCTGCCTTAGATCATGCCCTATGAAGTTGTCTATGATTTGTGTTGTTCTCTGGCAGAGTCGATAATACACCGGATATTTCCCACATGGAGAAAAGGATGCAATTTTGTAAGGAATTCCAGAAGCAGACATATCTAAAACTCCTGCAGCTGATGGTTCTCAAAAGAATGGAATATTTTATCACTTGAAGATGTGCCATGCTCATCACAACCACGCTTAGTCACTTCACATCACATAGTGCATGAGTTTGCTCGCAAAAGAAGCTGGTGTTGAGTGCCAGAAGTATGCCGGCATTCTGTTAGAGCAAAGTTATTCATCCCTTTTGTCAGAAGTTCATAGACGCCTTCATTTTCATCAGTAATCAGCAACATTAGTGAATTCCAAGCTGGAACTCACACTTGAACCTAGAGTTTGTTTATTTTACCATCCACATTAAGAAAGCATTATAAAGAGCTTTTAAAAGAAAACAAATAGCTTTGATGACTAGGGAGCAGAAAGAATCCCAATTTATCACAAGGCCAGGTTCAGCAAGCATTGCACTGTGAACTAGTAGCCCCCAATGAGGACAGCTGTGAAATGCTAAATAAACTCACCATTATCATTAATTAACTTAAATAGCAATTGCCCCATAGCCCATTTATGGGTAACAAATTGTGTGTATATTGGAGACAACCACAAAGAGAAAGCTTGGATTTTAAGAGTAAAATGAATAGATCTTGTTGTGTCCAAAAGTGGCAACAGATTACCATTTTGACACTGCCTTGCATTCATTCTGATTCAAAGCAAGGCATCGTTAAGATACACTGTTGCATAGATGCAGTGTGTGTGTTGGAACTTTTATAAATATGAAATGCATGGAGTATACAGTGATCTGAATAAAAAATTGCTAGCTGTAGCCAAGAGGAAAGCATAAACTAAGAAACAGAAGAGCAAGCATATAATTTAGTGTGTTACATACTTTCAAACACACTGTGCTAATGCTATCAGAGTGGTGATGAGGATCAGCTTCCACAGTATTTGATTTATGATTTGCGAAAGATACTCTCATTATCCTATGTTCAAATGACTACTTGAGGGATGCGTGCCTTTACAAGAAGGAAAAGCATTTAAATTTTAAAATCCCAGCAAACCAAGAACCTGTGTGATATTCTGAATAAATAATTGCTATTCTATTGGGCCTTAACCTTGAATAATAACACTTGGGAGCAGTGATATTAAAAGCTCTTTGTTTTATTTGTCTTCAAAAATGTAGCTGTGGTCATTTTAATACAGTAAATAATTGTCTTGTTTTGGAATGTATTAAAATACAGCTTAAATATACACAGAAATAATTTCATGAAGTCTAGATCCTAAAGCTATCCCTGGAAGTCATTTTTGTTAATTATTTTGTATCTGAGGTTGCCTTCAATATTTGAGATTAGTTTTTGTTAGAGGTCAAATGAAAATTTAACTTACACAGAAATGAAAACTATCACCCATAATAAATGGCTCCAGGTATGGCAAAATGCTGAACTTTAGCAAAATGAGTTGTTGGAGCTATTAATCAAACTTGTTTTTGGTTAAGATAATGATGGGAAAAATCAGTATTTTTATGGCTACGATGACTTACTTGGACAAAATTGCCAAAATTCATATATTTGTGCCATTGAAGATTATGAGCTGTTTTAAATTTATATTGACCTTGATGAATCTGAATGGAGCAGAAACTGGTGAGTGACGTTTTCTTATATGCGTTACCTGTAATTACCTCCTACTTGACTTTCTGGTGGCATTTATGGAGGTAGGTGTAAGGTGGATTATGGCAATCCTTGAACTCTTAAACTATCCATTTCAGTTGCTTGTGGATTATTATGGGTAGAAAAGTGTATAAAAGAAGACATGAAAACAATGGAGTTAAAGAGATAACAAATTTGACTTACTTTCTCCATCTTGGAAGCTTCAAGTATGAGTAACATAGAGCTCTAGATAAAAAGAACATGTCCTCAGGCCAATAAACACGATTATTTTAACCTAAAGAAAAATAAAGTCTAAGATTTCCTAAGTTCTCTGTATAAATATCTCACACCATTGAAAGCTTCCATTGGCCTTTAGAAGACGGGGGTGATCTCAGATCAAGCCTTAAAATGCCAAGGGTCACTGTCACAGTGGGAGAAGAAAACTACTGTCTGGAACGACCACAAGGAGAGGGTGAAACACCTTCCTTGATGGGCTTGTCGGAAACATCTAGCCGCCCTGGGGCTACAGCAGACTGAGGGAGCCTTCTCCAAACCAATGAGAGTATATGGTGGCTTACTCTGAAGAACACACTTTTGTTCATATTTAATTAAAGCTTTGGCTCCATCTAGAAAAGAGCTGTGTTATAGCAGGTGATGCATGTGTGCACGGACAGTGCACATCCCAGGTTAGCAGGGTGTGAGGTAAAGATTTGGACTTAGTAAATACAGTTTTGTTTTGTGGTCAGTAAGTGCTCCCTACACATTTTTAACCATGCTTGTCTATTCTGAGTCCAGCTGTCTTCCACTCAGAAGGACTGCCTCTCAGCTGTATCTGTCAGCTCCCAGGCCCAAGCTTCAAGGCTATGTACTAGCCACCTGTAAATCTAATTCCAGTTCCTGTTGGCACAAAACATAATGAAGCTTGGGCAAGCAACACTGAAATTGCTTGGCAGTGATTCCTGTGCAAATATGGTCTTAAATAATATAAATAAGCACCAGAACCATGATTAGCATCTATGTGGAGGACCAGCAAATTTCCAAAATGAGATAAGCCATGTAGATAATGTAATGACTATTTAATATTTGGAATATCTACTTTCAACTCAGTGTAATTTGTTGGGCATTTGATAATTGAGTCTCTTGGAGGTAATCTAAAGTCACTATAAAATAAGATCAACAAATATCAATAATGATGCACTCACAGTAGGTTCAAGTGGCACCATGCTTCCAAAATCTCTTCAAGTTCACCAGGCAGATGCATTTTTATTTTAATACATGTGCTGATTTGGGAAGAACAACAAAAACATAATGAATAGGTCTTCTCATTTGTCAAAACCATTTTAACTTTAAACAGATACCTGTAGTGAAAAGATACTAATTACATATATTTGTGCAATAGTTCTCTCAACTAATGAAGAAAATCTTTTAAAAGTAAGTTAAATTTTCCACAGTACATTTTATAAATCCTGTCTTTCAATAAGGAAAATCTTCCACACTTTTGAGTTACGTCTGTGCCTAGCCTCCGCTCTTTGTATGAAAAGAAAAGTTGGCCCAATCACACCAAACCAGGAACTTGAAGCTCCATTCAGGGGATTACACCTGTCACAACCTGGCCCCTACTGTAAGTTAGTGACCCTGGCTGCTTTGCTTACCTTCCTCTCCTTTTATTTTCTTTTGTACTTTTCAACTAGCAATAGGATTCCAAGAATGAGCAACTCCTGAGGCAGATTGCCTCTGTATTTAAAGACACCCATGGGAGAGGATTGCATAAACAATTAATATATATTAAAGATGTACATAGGAGGGCCTTCGGTAAGTTCTCTGATATTTAAAGGTATTTAAAGGTAAATGAGGACAGGGATTGTGCAACTGCACTTAGGATCCAGTGTCTTCATCTTGCCCTTTAAAATCGAACAAAACAATTACTCTTAAAATCACATCTAAGGACTTTTGCTTCAATCATTCATCCACACAGTGTTTGAATTAAATAAAATACCTCAGAAAGTAAACACAGATTTTAGATTTTGGAATCGCAATGAAGAGAGCTGAGAGTTAATCTGTTTGAGGAGCTAGTTTGAGGACTCTTGCTCATGTGAGTTCACACATGACTTGTAGCTCTGTTAAGCAGGTACCTACCTTACCTTAGAAGGGGACACTGAGTCACCAACTAACAGTTTCCAATGTGCTCCCCACCACACCACCATGAGTCAGAAAAATCAGACAGCAAGGGCCGTGTCTAGCATGAAGGATCTTCCTACCAAACACTCAATGCAATACGACTTCACAGCTACAAACTAGGGGCTGTGCTAGCATGTCTGTCTTCATCAAAATGGCCATGATCACACTGATCAGTCATATTTTGATCAGAAGGGAAATATGTAAAGGTATGTGTGAGTGTGTGTTTGTGTGTGTGTGTGTGTGTGTGTGTGTGTGTGTGTGTGTGAACTGAGTGCATTTTAGAGTTCATTTTCTTTTCTTTAAAGTAAGGCAAAAATCAATGAATGCTCTTTGAGTTTTATGAACTCAATCAGGCAAGTGTGTGTGTGTGTGTGTGTGTGTGTGTGTGCACCCAAATGTTTAGACATGCAGCTTTTGTGCACCATGATGAAGTTTCTCGGTACAGTAAAGAGTGAGCCACCACTATGACCAGTCTCTGAGTACTTCTGATCGGCATAAGCATCATTTCACTCATTTTCACAGTGCTCTGGAAAAATGGAATAATTGTGATAAACTTTTCCTGGTGGTGCTGAACACTGAGAACAGGACACAGAGAGGCCAAGTGACTTGTTCCAGGCCACAGAGGCCCAGGCATTTGAAGAAGGCTACCCCAAGATCTGCTATAGTTACTCCTTTTGTTTTAAAAGAAGAAATGAGGAGCTGGGAAGCTGGCTCAGTCTATAAAGCACTTGCCTCCTAGGATGAGGGCCTGAATTTGATCAACATCTTTGTAAGAGCCAGGCATGACAGTGTGTGGCAGCACATGCCTTAATCCCAGCATTGGGAAGAAAGAAACAGGCAGATCCCTGGGGTTTGCTGGTCAGACAGTTTAGCCAAATCAGAGAGTTCCAGGTTCAGTGAGAGACCTTGTCTCAAAATCTCAAAAATAAAATGGAGAGTAAATGAGGAAGACATGTGACATGAACCATCACAGACACACACACACACACCCCGACACAGACACACACAATTAAAAGGAAGATGGGAAAACACTGAATTATAACCAACTTAACAAATATCATGGGCTTTTTTCACATGAAAGCCTCAATGTTTCCCATATGTTCACTGAGTATAATTATAATTTGAAAGACAGCTGTCCAGGGCCAGCAAGATGGCTAACCAGGGACAGTGCTTACCTCACAAGCTTAATGATCAGAGTTCATATCCCAGAACCCACCTAAAGGTAAAAAGAAAACTAATTCCATAAAGTTGTCCACTGACTTCCATGTGTGTGTCTCCCCAATAAAAAATTAAAAGAAGGAAAGGGAGGAAGGAAGGAAGGAAGGAAGGAAGGAAGGAAGGAAGGAAGGAAGGAAGGAAGGAAGAAAGAAAGAAAGAAAGAAAGAAAGAAAGAAAGAAAGAAAGAACAGTTCTAATCAGTGTCTTCTTGGACCTGCCTGCCAGCATGGCAGCATTGGGGGAATGAAAACTCACATTTCCCAAAGATGGTCCAAAACCTTGGGCTACATCATCAATGGTTACCAAAGAAATGGGATTACTGGGGAGACCCTGGATAGTTGTATTTCTTCTGACAGGAAGGGAAGGACACTGGCACGCAAACCTTGGGCAACACAATTGGGACTGTGTGAAAGAGGTGGTGTGCTAGAGATGCAGGCTGACATGAGGAAGGGGCTCAGTGGCCATACCCTGAGAGCTGGGGACTGGCGGAAAATTTGAAACCAAATGTTCAGTAGAGGTCTATGTGAAGGTTGGTGTTTTAAGATAAACTTTTCATTCTCTCATAGTTAGACTTGTAGAAAAGCTGTGGGGCAGGACAGGGAGTCCCTTCCAACCCTCCACAGTCTTTTCCCTTCCCGATGACAAGCTATGCTAGTCAGATGGCACACAGTGGACACCAGGATTCTCACCTCTTCCTCAGTTTTCTACTGGTGTCTGGTCTGTTCCAGGGTTCCATCTGAGAAGCAACATAACAATTACCGAGTCTCCTTAGGCTCCTATTGGCTGTGCCATTGTCTCAAGGGTATCCTATGAGCGAGCATTCTTCTCCATGCTCACATTGTTCCCAATTCCTCTTCTTCATTGTGCTCCCCATGATTTCCTAAATTCCAATATCCCAAGAACCACTTTCATTTTTTCCAGATTTTTTGCAAAAATTCCTGTTTATTTAACTTGAAGGAATTAATCTTCTTGTTTTCAAAATGTTCCTTACTTTATTCTCACAGTCTCCCGTTGAATTCTCTTTTTTACAGGACACAGGGGTCAGGCCTCAACTCTGACTAGTGTAGTGGACGGCAGGGTAGTCACCAAGGGCTTGCACCTGAGCTGCCATCTGCTCCGGCCAAATGTGAATGTAGCCACAGCCTTCTGCTTCCGCCTGCTGATGAAGACTAACACATCTGGAGATCGGGTGGCTCTCTGCTTTCTCTTGCCTCTGTTCCAGAATTACTACCAAAGTAAGTATACGTTGGAAATGTTGGGAGGCCTTGCTTTATTCGGGAGAGAATGAATGTACAGATACCTGCAGCCTAAGCTAAGATGCTGTTGTATTTGCTTTGCTTGTTGCTATGACTAAATATCTGATAGATATAACTTTAGGGATGATGACTTATTTTGGCTGATGGTTCTGCGGATGTGGGTTCATTGTGGTGGTGAAGGGATGGCCGCAGAAGTGGGTCAGTCCATTGACACAGGAGCCTGTGGAGTGGCTTGTTAGTATCTTGGCAGATTAGGAAGCAGAGAGCTCCAATCAGAACCAGAAGCAAATGTCACCTGGCAAGGCCCGCCTCCACCCTCCCACATCTGCCTGCTAGGCCACAGCCTCATCAGTCCACAGCCTCTCAAAACAGCACCACCAGCTAGAGACCAAGTGTTTACATCCATGAGCCTGTGAGGGACATTTCACTTTAGAATCATAGCACATAGCGATGTCCTTTTACAATGGCCTGTGAAGTAGCTGGTGTCTGCCTTCCCAGTGCTTATCTGGGGGAAAGATGAAGAGATTTTTCCCGTTTCCTTGTTGGACAGCTTACAGTAGCAACCCAATTACAATTTCCTCCTGGATCAAGACCGACAAATCAAAGGTCTCTGTTGGAAAACTTTTATGCAGATTATTGAGGCACTGTGATTAATTCATGATAGACTAACTTGGTTCTCATGCAAACTGTTCACTGGATGTCTTGGTGTAGAGAATTTGCACGGGCGGGCTCCTTGTAACAGTCTGTCTCACCCGTGGGACCACTTTGCTAAACCCTGAGGCTATACAGGTTTCAGGCATACAGTGTGCTGAAATTTGGCAAATTGCTGTTGTGTTTAAAGTATTATTCTCTGTCTAAGATTTAATATTGGTCTTAGTCTTGTCATTTCTTTGTTTTTTATTTTATTTTTTCAAATCCAGTCTAAATCATAGTATGAGGTCGTCTTTTACAATGAAAAGTCATCTAAAAGAATATCCCCAGAATCTTAATGGGAAGAAAGTGGATTAGACATAGACCAACTTTCTTTCTGAATAATTACCATCTGAATGTCGATTTTGCCTTTGGAAGATGCGCACATTGAAAAATCAGAGTCTGAAAATTCTAATAGAATGCAGCCAAGCATTCTATGCAGAGACCATCTTTCCTGGCAAGTCCTGATCACTTCTAAAAACTATTGAAGATGGTCTTTTGTTAGGGACTCCCCCCCATATATAAAGAAATAATTCTGAAATTTGCATCTTAGCACACATATGTAAAAGCAGGAAAAGTCTTCCACATTCCACATCAAATTGCAATCCCTGGAGTCAACTCTTGGTTATGCTCCCAGTGGCTATGACAGAAAGAACAGACCTTGTTCAGTGTGGTAGGGGTCAAGGTAGCCTGTTTCATCTAGCACACACCTTCCAGTCAATGTGAAACCACCCAACTTGGAATTTCTTGTTTACTAAAAAATCTTTGTCATTCCCTTGTGTGTTCTTTGGTTGGCTGGTTGGCTGGTTGGTTGGTAGTTATTTTTAGACAGGGTCTCACTCTGTAGCTCAGGCTGGCCTGAAACTTACTATGTAGTCAAGATGGCCTTGAATTTATAGCAATCCTGCTTCTGCCTTCTAAGTACTGGGGCTGCAGGCATGAGTCACCATGTCTAGTGCCACGTATGTTTTTATGCAATTTTAGGTATACGAGCTATTAATTATCCTCATTTGAGGATAATTGAGGCAAAGAATTGATGTTGCTTTTGCAAAGTTGTTCAACTCCAAGAAAGGCCAGGCAGGATGGAAAATGGCAAGAGAGAGGTGGTATCCTTGTGAAGCAGATTACTGATTGATTAGGATTCAGCAAACTATGAAAAACTTGGTGGCCTATGATGGCTTCTCATCTTTCTGTGGGTTGGGAATGGATATCCTGGGTTTCTGACTTGGGGTGCTTCTCACCAGAAGACACAGCAGCTGGCTTCCTCAGTGAGGGACACCGAAGAGAAATAAGCAGTCACAGCCATGTCCTCCATGACACAGCCAGTGAGTCACGTAGCATCACTTATCCCACGTTCTGTTCATTGGAAGTGATTTGCCAAGTCCAGAGGGGAATTAGGCTCTACCTTTTGAAAGGAGGAATGTCAACAAATTTGCAGGTATATATTAACCATACTACAGGGACCAAGCATGAGCGAGGACAGAAGTCACCTTGAGACAACTGTATGGCAGGGGTGGCTGGACTGTGGAAAAGCAATGCGGAAGTCACTACTGGAAAGTGCAGCAGCCATCAGAAAGGCTGAACCTCACTCCAAGTTGAATGCGGACTTTAGGAGAAGGTAACATATTTCCACTGGAGAGGTGTTTTTATGGTTTAAAATAATATAAGCAAGACAATTATATACTAAACATAACCTATGATTCTGGCATGTGTTAAACGGCAGGATGTTTTCAAATTGCTTCAGTAATACAGACTCCAGGTTTGTTTGGGAAAGGTGAGAGGAGGCCTTCCTTTCTCTAATTCTGCTTTAGAATAGTTCTCTGGAGCAACTGTTGGCATACGTTCTCTACAGAGTCAGATAACAAATGCATTCAGCTTCCTGAGCCACGGAGCTCTGTCTAAATGACTGACTCCGATGTTGTAACACAAAGCAAGCAGTGGGGAATGTGTGGGCTGCATTTGGACCCCCTGACTGTGTTTTTTCAACCCTGTCTCTAAGCTTCTGCAATAATGTAGAAGTCACTGCTTTTATCACGTACTCTAGATGGTTTCTCACATTCTCCAAGAGCACAGGACCAGATGGCATAAATAAAGGATGTGATTAGCAAAACAGAAGAAACAAATTTTGAGTAGAAAAGGGTGATCAGAGACTGTCCCAAGAAGATTGCTGGCCTGCTCCAAGAAGCCTGAAATCAGCCACATTAACTCCAAGTTCCCAAGTTTATAGGGAAGATAGAAAGAGTTGTTTTAAATAAAGGAGGAATCCAAGTCCCTGGAACAAAGACTGGAGACTGCAAAGGAGATAATGGGGTCTGAGCTGTAGCTCAGAGAAAGAATACTTGACTGGCAAGTGCAAGCCCCTAGAGCCCCTAGGTGGAACCTCAGCATATCTCTCTCTCTCTCTCTCTCTCTCTCTCTCTCTCTCTCTCTCTCTCAGCACATACACACACACACACACACACACACACACACACACACACACAAAGCTGCAAGGGGGGATGGTGCAGGGTTGTGGTAAATATGCATGGAAGACCTTAGCCATATCCGAGGGGAATGGCTGGTCTTTAACAACTGTCATTTTAAGCATCTTGTGAACCTATTGACCACGGCTTTTTCAGAGTCACGGAGTTAGTACCAATGTAACCACATGGAATTCAGGGTTATGATTTTAGGTGCTGTAAAAAAATCAAAGTTTTTGATGTGTCTTTCTCTATCTTCAAAATACCCAAAGCAAGGTAGGCAACAGGATCATAAATTAGACAGGACTACAGAGTGAGTTCAAGTTCTGTATGTGCAGTTTAATGAGATCTTATCTCAAAATAAAGATAAAGAGGGCTGTACATATAACTCATTATTGGAGTGGCTTGCCTAGCACTTTTGAGGCCCTGGACTCATTCCCCAATTCTGAAAAATAAGGCCTAAAACAGAATTGGGAACTATGAAAAACGTGATATTCTATGAAATTTGAAAATGACACGAAATAACTACAAATATATACATATATTGAATTTTATATGTGCATGTATTATAATGTAAATGTTGACATACATTTATGTAGGGGTAAGTACATATATCTCTATACATATGTGAAAGCTATGTATATGTGTTTATGTGTAAAACTGTCAACATGGTTATAGTGATTAAGGTAAAATGGCACATTAATCAGAAATTTTTAAATACAAGTATTTTTAATCCTAGGTTTGCAAAATTAAAGCATGCTTGTGATACATGTGAGGATTTCCATGAAGTATATTAAAAAGAAATACAGATTCCTGAAAAACATATTCAAAGGGTTCAAATCTATATCGTTCAAATTTTTGAAATTTTTATATCTAGCCTGTGTTATTTCACTCTGATCTGGAAATTCTTCTCCTGTTTTATTGAGAAAAACACAGAAGTGTAGTGAAGAGATGGCTCAGCAATTAAGAGCGCCGGTGGCTTTTGCAGAAGACCCAGGTTTGGTTCCCAGCACCCACATGATGGCTAACAATGGTCCATAACTCCAGTTCCAGGGGATCCAACACCCTCTGCTAACCTATGTGGGCATTGTGTGATATAGGTACACTTACATATATGTGGACAATGCACTCATACACTTAAAATAAAAAATAAATGTAATATTCTTTTAAAAAGAAAATCATAAGGAAAAGTCAATGCAGGTTTACTTTGTGATCTTGGAAATGGGAATTTTCCTCCCTGAGGCACCATGAAAGTCTCCGCTGCATCAAGAACGTTCTTCCTGGATCCAAGAGGGCAATTCAGAGCAGGATTTTATTCCAAAGTGATCATCAGTGGCCTAGAGCCCAATGTGTTTATAAAGTCACAAATCAAAAGAGATTTTAAATGTTCATTTTATTTTTAATTGGGGATGGCATGCACAAGTGAGTGCAGGTGTCTACAGAGTCAAAGAGAAGGGTTTGTATTTGTGTGTTCTGTATTGTGTGTGTGTGGGGGGGTATGCCCATGTATGCTCATGTGTGAAGGCCTCTAGAGCTGGAGTTACAGGAATTTGTGAGCTCCTAATATAGGGGCTGGGAACAGAACTTGGATTCTCTGCTGGAGCAGGACATGCTCTTAAATCAGAAGGCGTCTCTGTAGCCCTCAAAGAGTTTAAAAGACAGAGTCAGTGCTGAAGAGACCACTCAGTGGGTGAGAACACTTTTTGGGCAAGTATGAGGATCTGAGTTTAGATCCAAACACCCATGTTAAAAAAAAAAAAATGAGTTAGGCTTTGCACACCCAGTTAGGCCTCGGTGCTGGGGGTGGGGTGGGGGTGGAAAAAAGAGGATTGCCAGGGCAGGCTGGTTGTCAGTCAAGCTCCAGGTTCAATGAGAGCTCTTGTCTTAAGAGAATCAGGTAGACAGTGATAGAGCAGGATTCCTGGTGTCCTCCTCCAGCCTCCACACACATGAACATATATGGGCATACACCCACACCCACGCACACACATATACACATTTACACACACTTACTGTTCTTGTTTCATTTCTGTGACTGTGATGAACTATCTTACCAAAAACAATGTAAGGGAGAAAGGGTTTATTTTAGCTCACAATTCCAGGTTACCATCCGTCTTTGCAGAGAGGTCAAGATGTCAGGAGCTTAAAGCTGCTACTCACAGTTAACAGCAGACAGCAATGCATGCATGCATGCCTATGACTCAGCTCAACTTCTCCCAGCCGAGGACCCAAACCCAGGGAATGGTGCTGCCCACTGTGGACCAGATCTTCCCACATCAATTAATGTAACCAAAACAGTCCCTACAGACAGACAAGCCCACAGGTCACACTGATCTAGACAATCCCTCCTTGAAACCCTCGTTCCAGGTTTCTAGTATGTCAAGTTGACAATCAAATTAACTATCACACTCACATATAGGTACACATCACACACACACACACACACACACACATACACATACACACACACTCATATACACAATGCAGTCTGGAGAGGGGCTGAGGTGACGCCCTGTCTGGCTCCTCCTGGGCTATACGTTGCCTCTCCCGTAGACAAGGGCTCTCAGGGGACTCTGCCCAGCCCTCCTGGGGAAAAGTCTGGGAACCGAGTAAAAATCAACAATTCACACATTCCAAATTCCTAAAATATTTACTTCTAAACTTAAAGGATGGCAAAATTCTCCAGGCACTTAGTCCCTTGAAATTTAAAATGCTGCTTAAAGATTAGATTGTTTACCTTAGACTATAGACTATAGAAATATTGATGGCTAAATAATTGGAAAAAGCACTGGCTCTTAAATAGACAAGAAAAATAAGGCTATTTTGTGTATTTCCATGAGAACTTCTGCCCCAGAAAAACTTAACAGGTTGAATTATAGAGGCCAAAGGTCAACATGGCACTTAGAACTAGCCAGGACTCCTGCTGGATTTGAGATGGGTAGATAAAGGCCCGTGTTAAAGCCTAACACATTTTGCAATTTTAATGCTAAGTGGCTTTGCATTGGAGAAATGCCCAGGGGTCCTATCTAACACAGCCACTTGCTAATGACTGATGGGAGATCGATAGGCACCAAGTGGGAAAGTTGTTCTGTCACCAGGATGTTCATGTGCCGTCAGCCTGGATGTGAACACAAGCCCAAGGCTTCATTGTATCCTGGCATGAAGGCTCTGGGCTGGAGCCAGTGACCAAACACTGCCCAGAAGGATGGAAAACCCACCAAAGCGGCTAATCAGCTACACCATGGCAAGACAAGGCCAAGGTGGATCCCTGAGCCTTGAGGGTTGGAGCAAGGAGGTATGATTTGACTCTTAAAAAAATGTTATGTGTATGAATTTTTGGTGTGCTTGTATTTAAGTGTAGCCATGTGTGCAATGCCTGCAGAGATGAGAAGAAATAGAGTTAACAGACAGTTGTTAGCCTCCACGTGGATGATAGAAACTGAACCTGGGTCCTCTGCAAGAGTAGCAAGTGTTTTTAGTCACTGAGTCATCTCTCTGGCCACAAGGTTTGACTCTTCACTACAACATTTGCTAGAACCACTGCAGCTCAACACAAAGTCCTGGAGTGCTCAGTGAGTGTCAGTCATCACAGAATCCAGCAGAAGCCGGAAATGTCTCAAGTGCAGAGGATCACGTGACTCTGCTCACCCAGCCTGAGGCCACAGGACCAGCTAAGTTCTGTGTCCTTAGACAATTACGTGGATGACCTTCGCCAGCACAACGGTAGACAAAACCTCTCCCTGGACAGATACATGGAAAAGGCACATACAAACCCTAAAGGCACATGTGTCTCTCTCTTTTATCTTTTCTTTTTCAGTTTTTGTGTGTGGCATGTACGTATATGTGGATAGGGGTTCCCACGCATGTTGACAAGTGTTCCTAGGGCCTGTACCCATGCATGTGTGTGTGTATGTGTATGTGTATGTGTTTGTCTATGTGTGTATATGTATGTGTGTCTAAGCCCAAGGTTGACTTCAAAAATCTTCCTCAATCACTCTCTACTTTATCCATTGAGCAGAGACTCTCAGTTGAACCCAGAGCTCACCAATATTACTAGTCAGGCCAGCCAGTTTGCTCTGGGGATTACCTCTCTCCATCTCCCCAAAGTTGGAATTACAGGAAGCTGCCACCCTCAGCGGGCCTTTACATGGGTGCTGAGGCTCTGAACTCTGGTCCTTATGCTTGCTCATCAAGTGTTTCAACAACTGAGCATCTCCCTCATCCTGATACATATGTCTTACAGCAAAGACTGGGTCTCTTAAGTCTCTCCTGCAACAGTGATTCCAGGAAGAATGAAGAAACACAGAAGCCATACTTCTGGCCTGCTTGTTTATGGCAGAAGTATCAAATAGAATCTTAGGCAGGAAATGAGCCTGACTTTCTCGATCCAGAAGTCAAGAGAAATCATTAAAGAAATAGAAAGATGGGGCTGGAGACATTAGCTCAGTGCTTAAGGGTACTGGCCGCTCTTGCAGAGGACCCAGGTTCCTAGCACCCACATGGCACCTAGCAACCATTCATAACTCCAGTTCCAGGAGAATCCAACACCCTCTTCTGACCTCCCTGGGCATTGCACAACATAGGTGCCTTTACGCATATGCAAGCAATACACTCACACACATAAAATAAAAATAATAAATGAATTTTTTTTTAAAGAATGAAGCACCAACAACCTCTGTAAGACTCCCAGCAAGAAGCGACAAGCTGACTGGAGAAGGATGGTGAGAGACAGAGAACACTGGAGTCTGTGAGGAACACTGGCCTGTCAGAGCAGCTCCTCGGCTCTCTACAAGTTCTGTGTGGGATAAGGAGGTGTTCAGTATTCAGAGACCAAATTAGAATAAGGAAACCATCATCTGTAATGTTTCTAAAGGACTTGGAGTAGCAGAGTTATGTGTATTCCAGTAGTATTTGTTATTATTAGGAGCTGATACATGTCCAACTGTGAGGCCTGGTGTGTCCTTTGTGTCTGCCCTGGGTGGTGATGGGAGCAGGGATATTCTGCAGTTCTGTGTCTAGCTCTACCACTGCCTCTCTCTCAGCTGTGGGGCTGCCCTCGTGACCCTGCCTTCTCCTGCAGGGAGGTCTCCACAGGATGCCTCTCCTTCCTTCTTCTGCAATTCGGAGACTGTTTCCCAGGGGGAAGGTCTGGGCTACATGAGATGCTGAAGATTTGGCTTTAATTTTTATCTGATTTACTGAGTTTTGTTGTTGCTGCTTTGTTCTTTGGGTTTTCTGTTTGTTTGTTTATTGTGTGTGCTCGTGTGTGTGTGTGTGTGTGTGTGCGTGTGTGTGTTTGTGTTGTACATATGCATACACATGTGAGGTGCCATTTCCCGTGCAGGCATGTGTCAAGGCTGGAGGTTGATGTCAGAAGTCTTCTATCACTTTCCATCTTATTTTTTGATATGGGATCTCCTACTAAATCTGGAACTTGCCATCTTGGCTGCACTAGCTTGCCAGTGAGCCCCAGGAATCTGCCCTGTTCCACTTTTTAACTCTAGGATTGCAGACACAGATATGCACAGTGTGCTCCTGGCTCAATTATGTGGGTTCTCAGGATTCACACTCAGGTCTTCCTGGTTGCATAACAAACATTTACTTGCTGAGCAATCTTCCAGATCCCGACTTGCTGCTTTAACTGTTTGGGTCCTGGTCTCTGCTTTGTTTGAGACGAGGTGCCTGTGTCATGGAAACCTGAGCAGCTGGGCCTACAACATCTGGAAATTCTCCTGTTTCTGCTTCCCACCATGCTATAGGAGTGTGGGATTACAGAAGCATGCTATTGTCTGGCTTTACATGTGTTCTGGAAATTTGCACTCATGTCCTCATAATTGTACAGAAAGCGCTTACTCACTAAACCATCTTGCTAAGGCCAGAGATTAGTGTTCTTGATCAAAACTTCTTCTTCCTTTAATGAAGACCGAAGGCGAATGTAGAAAATGTGCCCCTGAGAGAATCAAAGACTTTTAAGGAACAGTGTAGAGAGATGTAGTGTGCTCATCTCCAGATATGTTAAAAAAATAATATTTTTTATAGTTTTTAATTTGTGTGTTGTGAATGTTTGGCCTGCATGCACAGAAAGGCATCACATGTATGCAATGTCCGCAGAGGCCAGAGGGGATGCAGGATCCCCTGGGACTGTAGTACAGATCATTGTTAGCTGCCATGTGGGTGCTGGGAATTGAACCTGAGTCTTCTGGAAGAGCAGCAAGTGTTCTTAACCGCTGAGCCATCTCTCCAGTCCCAAACATGTAAAATTGATAGTCTCTAATAATGTGACTGCATGAGTAAGAAATGGGAATAAAGGTCGCCACAGTGAAGGGGAAGGGAAGTCGAGCAGGAAGCTCCCAGGACGAGGTGGAGGAGTCTGTGGTTGACTGTGGCAGTGGGTACTTTTGCAGCCTACACCAGACAAAATAGGACAGCATTCGGTGAAAAGTCAGAGAGAGAGAAGGAGACCAGTAAACTCTCCTGGCTAATCCTGTGACCCTCAGGGAAACCACCTGAAGACTAGACACTCACCCTGTCTACTGGGCTGTATGTGCCAGGTAGGAACTTGTAACCACAAAATTAACAAAAGTCTTCAGCCAGGACCTTAGAAACTCCAAGTTTCAGCATGAAAAAAAAAAAGCCTAAATAAAACAAGACCTAGAGGTACTCAGGATGTCACAGAACAAACAACCCCTTTGGCAAGACACTTACAAGGAGCCTCAGGAAGAAATGTGGCCAAAGGAGTCCCAGGATGGACAGCAGAGCTGCCTTTTAGGTTTGGAATTGTTAGAACTATTTAAAAAGAAATAGAAACTATAATTTTTTTAAAAAGAATAATATTCCACATCAGGCAGAAGTTTAATTTCTTTCCCAGACCTGTCCTTGATGATGTAGACTGATTTGCTTCCCATGAGGAGTTGAGCAGAGGAAACATGTTGGCATAGTGGAGTGACGGACAAGCTCTGCCTGGCCAAGCATCAAGGCCTACATTTCAGTGCTAAGTGATGCTGACAACAAAAGCCCTGCTAGGATTGGAGGGACTGCACTTCATCTCCCCAATTTCTGACTCTTGGTCTAATCATGAGAAAAATATCAGACAAGTGACATCGAAGGACACCCGGCAAAGTGATAAAAATCCAACCTGTACCAGGGACCAGGTATTACCTTTGAAGACACACCCACAGATATGCTTCCTCTAAAGAGGCTATACCTCCTAAAGTTTCTAAAACCTTCCAATCCAGCACTTCCAGCTGGGGACATGAGTGTAAGGAAGACATTTCAATCATCAAGGGAATTCTGAGAAGCTGTCACAGCAGGTGGAACCTAAAGGGACATAAGGATCCAACTGAAGCATGGCACCCAGGCTAGGATCCTCGAATCGAGAAAAGAGGTCAGGGGAAACACTGGGGAAAGATGAACAGGTGTGAGTTTGTGGGCACAAATGTACCAATGCTGGAGGGACTGTGGAATGTGAGATGTTGAAGGTCAGAGACATGAGAGCTCTGCATTTTATCCCCAGCCTTGCTGCAAACCTGAACCTTTCCTAACGGATTGATTTTTAAAATATTTTATTTATTATCTTTATTTCATGTGTATGAGTATGTTACCTGCCTGGATATCAGTGCACCCATGTTGTCCAATGCCTACAGAGGTCAGAAAAAGGCACTGGGTTCCCCTGGGACTAAAGTCACAGATGGTTGTTAGCTACCATATAGGTGCTGGGAATTGAACTCGGGTCCTCTGCAAGAGCAGCCAGTGCTCTTAATTGCTGAGCCATTTCTCCAGCTCCACTAACTGATTTTTTAAAAGATGAAGAACAGCAGCATTAGCAAGACATGAGAAGGTTCCAGTGGTAGCCTCTCTAGATAAGAAGCATCATTACATTCAATAAAAACAGCTCTAAGACAGCCCAGGACTTACACGCAAAAAATATGTGGATAGTCCCCCAACTCTTCACTACGTCTAAGTCACAGATTATATCAAACTGAGACATTTTTCTTTATCATGCAAATTTTTCTCTTCCTAATTCCTCCTAATTAATACACATTTCCTTGTAACAACTAGGAAATTTTACCAAATTGAAAACACAGAGGAAGAGAAATCTCCCTAAATTTCCAACTTCATAGCAGCAAAGATATAAGGACATGATAGCTGAGTTTAATAAAATTTGAGAAGAAACAAACAGTGATCTTTTAAAGAGGAGTCGCTTTCACATGTCTTTGTGTTATTTATTCTCTATAAACCATAGACCAGGAATCTCTGACCTAATGTGAGTAGGTAGCATGCCTTTAAAAGTCACACCTGAGGGTTAGAGATATGACAGTGGTTAAAAGCACTGGCTGTTCATGCAAAAGACCCAGGTTTGGTTCCCAACACACTCAGGGAGTTACCATCCATAACTCCAGTTCCAGGGCATCTGACACCCTCTTCTAACCACTTACATGCATGCAGGCAATTTACTCATACACAAAAAATAAAATAAAAACAATAAAATTAAAAATAAAAGCCACACCTGGAATCCCAAAGTACAAACCAGATATAAGCAGTCTGGTCTGGATCAAAGTGGATGGGTTGACCTTCTTTCCCATTGACATTCTCACATATCCCAACAATTTCCCACTTACCTTCTAAACACCTGAGGCAGAGCTCTAGAATATTCCAGAACAATTGGAAAGCTACTACCACAGAGTGTAAGATGCTTGATTTCAGAGAGTTAACTACCATTTATGTTACTTAACCCTCTCTTGTGAGAGAAACTATTTCTGAGAGGAAAGATTATCTTTTCCCATGGTTTCAGGGGGTCTGTTCATGGTTAGGTGTCCCCTTGTGCTTGGGCAGGCATCTTGGTATCAGGAGTGTGGTGGAAGAGCTGCTCCACCTACTGGCAAACAGGAAGTAGAAAGAGTGAAGATGGGACAGGGGGCAAGGTATCACTTCAAAATCATCCCGTGACTTACTTCCTAACTAGGTTCTATGTCCTACAGTTTCCAGAACCTCCCAAGTTAGTACCATCAGCTGGGGACATGAATGTGTGGGAAAAATTTCAAACTAAATCATAACATCATTCTGTTAATGATGAATGCATTTGAATCCTAATGGTTCCATTGACAATTTCTTAAGAGTTTACTTTCTACATAGAAACCAAAGTACTTCTCTGGTCTCTGGCTTGAAAGGTGTTTAAGAGGACACTTGCCTGGGTGATACAGAGGGAAAAGCTATATGTTCAACTTTCATTTAGTATTGTGAGTCTTCCAGGCATTAAATAATATTGCTCTGTGTGTGTGTGTGTGTGTGTGTGTGTGTGTGTACACATGCAGTTATAAAAATTAAATATAGGAACCATATTTTTTGAGTACTTTTTTTTATTAAAAAAGAGGGAGTCGCACAGCTTGGAATAAATACTGAGGGAAAGGAAGGACTCTGCAGAAATCAATCTCCTGCTTTTATACACTCCCAAATTATACTCATAAAGAAGGAGCCTGCAGCCGCACTGTCAGTCATGATAAGGCGATCAGTCTGAGATTTATTATGAGTTTCCCTTTCATGTATTCAGTGGAAAACATCCCACAGGTGTGTTTATATTACTAGAGATAGATGGAGATTAATTGTGTGTTCAGGCACTGAAATGCATTGACATCTTTTCTAAGATTTAAGTTGTGTTAGGTCTAATGATTTTTTTAAAGGACTGTCCAGGATACTCACATGGAGAAGGAATACAATACCCTTAGGGTCTAAAAGAAAGAGCAAGCTGCCACTGTCATTGCCCCTGGGGAAACAGTATTCACCCTTCCCCTGCCTGCTTCCCTGGAAGGACAGAATGCAAGCCTAGAGGGCAAGGAAGGACCCTGGGACCTCAATACCTCCTTCTGTGCCCATGTAGCATACCTACTACTAAGCTCTTACTTCAGTAAAAGCCTAGGACGATCAAGAAAGCTAGCTAGCACTGAAATGCAACTTTGTCTGCCTATAGCCCAGTGCAGAAGTGGAGGACAGAGATTGGAGGTCAGCTGGCCAGCCAACTTAGCTGAAAAAAACAAGAGTTCCAAGTTCAATGAGAGACCATGTTTTGAAGGAATAAGACAGAGATCGATTGAGGAGGACACCTGATGCTCTGTTCTGTCCGTTCGTGAGTGTGAGTACCCACATACAATATGTACACACACTTACAAACCACACATATACACACACACATAAACAAATGAAAAACCTCCAATCTGCTAGCATCACCACTCCAACAAATGACTAAGTTTTTTTTTTAAGGCCTATCTTCCTATTACATTTGCACAGCTGATAGCAGGTTAGCAATCCAGTTCTGCAAAGTCTGCATAAAGCTGGAATCACAGGTAGGAGAAGTTAAAAACATGGTCATCTAACTGCATAGGTCATGATGCGCTTCAGCGTTTCCTCCTTGTAACTCGCTTTATGGAGGGCTCTTGACTCTTTAACTTAGTTATGACAGCCATGGAATCCAGGAAGCAGGACACCCTGAACTTACATGTCCCTAAGCTGCTTTATTGTAAATCCAAAATCAAAAATATAATAAAGCATCACTCTCACTATTGTATTACTGTTAACAGCTTCAGATTCTTAACGTGCATATAAGAATGATGAATTACTATCTGATTTCATATTTTAGATTTCTCTTTTATAACTATTTTATGATAGCATGTGATTTGTCATTGATTTTTATACCGAGCAGATTCTCAAATACTTTATCTAGAAGGAAGAGCCCACTCTCCATATTTCAGAATTTCTGTGGTTTGCTCATTACTGAGATTCATACTTTTATACTTGGTCCTGATGCCCTGCCTGCCTTCCCTAGCAGAAGTCCAACCCCCTTTCTCAAAATCTCTCCTTTCCCCCAGCTTGTTGCCCTGAGATTGTCTTTTCCTAATGCTTTTCATTATTGGATTTATTTTGTCCATATTGTTTGAAAAAAAATGTTTGATATTTTTAAGTGAGAAACAAAGCTGAGACTGGAGGAGGGGAGCAGCCAATCGGTTAATATTTGTATTAAATTACCATTGTGCTGTTTCCATGACGTCATGACAATGGAGACCAAATCCCAAGCCCTCATTTTGAAAGCTAAATGGAAAAGTCCTGGCAATCACCTTCCAAGAAGAATGAACTCACTGCAAGGGTTGTGCACACAGACAAATGCTACCCAGCCAGGGCAAGCTCTGAGATTTGAAAATGCCTCCCACTCCTCCAAGCCACTAGAGAAATCACATAGGCAGTGTGGAGGGCCTGCTGCCTCATATGCAGACATCCAAATCTTCATTTGCAGTCATCCTGAGATTTACTGTCTCGTTTAGGCGGCATGGAGAAACATGGATCCTCATCTAGCTTGAAGGAAGTCCAGATGCCTGGCAATGGTCTGACCAGCCAGGCCAGGTGAGTGAAGGAAATTCCAACACTGGAGAGACTGGAGAAATTCACCAATGGAGAGATGCTGGTTCCAGAACCCACATAGGCACCTGGCGTTAGAACAGTGGGAAGTGCCCACTTTTTCCAGGAGTTCAGTCATCCCCAGAGTGGCTGCCCTCTGGGAGTCACTCATGTAACTCCGATGTTGAAACTCACTCAGGCAGATTCTGAACTGCTTGTTTTCCTCACCTACCCGGCTGCTGGAGGTCTTAGGAGTTTTCTGTCTCACCATTAGGGATGGTAGAGACTTCAGGAACATATTTATTTTTTCTCATCCATTTCTTCTACAGGACATAACTGCGTTTAAAATAATAGTAATTAGCAAACTATGGGTTGAACCAGGACAGTCCTCTGACCTTTCTGTTAGCCAAATTTCCACGTATAGAACAGGTCGGGTCTCGAAGTGTTGTGGGGTCTCTTCATTCTTGTCTTCTTGAAGGAAAGAATTCAGTTGAGTGACACAGGACATTTCAGTATAAGTTTTTTAGCAAAGCAAAGCAATCAAGTACTACAAAGAGAGACTGGCCTGTGCTGTACTTGAGGGGAGCAGACAATGGGCTCTTTGTTGTGGGTTTTAAACATGTCTTATGCATACTCATAAGGAGTATTTATGGAGTAAAGTAACTCTTCTTCCTGTCCCCCAAAGAACATGGTAGACCAGATTTCCGTTTTAGATTTCCATGATCCTCTAGAAAAGCCCATAAGAGGAGGTAGTCAAGCCATAGTGTAAATAAGATTCTAAAGAAAATGAGATGTTTTGAAGATACAAGTGCTTTATCAGTTTACATACAGGAAAGTGTGCTTGGTTTCTGATACAGTAGAAACAATCTAGCTGCTGTCTGTCTGTCTCAAAGACGTTTAACCACAAAAGGACATTGTGATCATCCAGAGACAAAGCTATCAAGGCACAGCTGCTCTTCTACTGGTTCCTCTGATCTGACTCCTTTTTGAGTCTGCTTAAGTTCCATGATTGACATTATGACTATCCTTTTTGAGTCTGCTTAAGTTCCATGATTGACATTATGACTATCTGTCAGTTAAGATATTTTGTTATTCTTTTAATTGACAGTTGACACTAAAAGCTGGGGCCAGACTCCCTTATGGAGATGCCATGACAGGCCAGCCGAATGTGCAGGAACAGAAGCGTGGTTTGTAAGGACCCTTCTCTCAGCTCCACTGCTCATCTGTCTCTTACCTAACAGTAGGAGATAAAGGTAAAACCGTAACTCCTACTTGTCAAACACCAGTGAGCAGAAAAGGGGTACAACTGAGGGAATGAATTCCACCGCCCCCCAAACTCCTGTACCTGCATAGACTCCACTGAATGCAGAAAAGTGTGGATCAGTTCGAAAAATGTCAAATGAGAAATAATGTCCCTGGCTTTATTGATACAAGATAATGAATGTGTGTGTGCATATGAGGAGGAAGCTGGTGACCTTGCAAGTCCCAGGGGTTGACCACCAGCACACATCAGCCCCATGAGGTCTCAGGCCAATGTGATCTACCTTGTATGCAGTAAGGAAATAGGGTTGATATGATAGCCAAGTATTAACAACTCACACAACCCCTGTGACTAATGGCATGCTTCCTGTCTTTTTAAATGTACTTCTTTATCTGGGCAGATAATCAAAAAGCCTCATAAAAAGATCCACAGTGCCCCTAGCAAACCAGCCCAATTTTCAGTCACTCAATTATTAAAGAGGAGGTGAGTTGCTCTCTTCCTCAAATTGACCTTTCTACCAGGAACCCTGTTTAATTTTTTAATTGTCTCTAAAATTACTATAATTTTACAAAATGAGTCGTGATTTCCGGGTAAAAGCTCTAAGCTGATCTAAAGCAAAAAGCCAACTTTAAATATTTACTGTTTTGCCACTGAGCATTTAAAAATCTGTTTTGATTTGTTTTCCTCCACTATTTTTAAATTGTTAAGACGAAGCAGCTGAGTGATCTGCAGCAAACAGTAGAAAACAGGCTCCAAGTTCAAGTACAATTTGAACGTCTGGGTCCCAGGGCCAAGCACTTGACCTGTGTGGGTCTATAGGAAGATCCGGTAAGGCTGACCTACCCCATAGGCTGGTGGGAGATTAGATAATCAATAATTGTTGAGTACTTTGGACCTGTGAGATGCCGTGTCCCTGCTGAGTAGCATTACAACTTCACGGAAAATTAGAGCTTACAAAGACAATCATTTTTTATCTAAGAACATAGTGAATAATCCAGAAAGAATTTTTTATTTTACACTCATTTAAATCATAAAGGGAAATATGCAACTCAAAGCTTTGATCTCATTGTGGACTGAGTACAATAGGAACTTTCCATTTCATTTCAGGGAGGATGAGCTCATAGAAACCCCCAGAAAGGAAGAAAATGAATATTATTTGAAGGTATTTTTTTCAAGTCTGGAATGACCTGGGGAAGACTCAGTTCTAAACCATGGATTGTCACTTGAATTGGCCAAACATTACACACATTAAAAAATGAATCTTTTGATAGAGACAATCTAAGATCTCTGTTACTCTTACCTTTTGAATATTCTGGTTGTTTTATACATCAATGCCTGATAAACTGTACTGTATTTCCAAATATTTTGTGAAGCTTTTGCTTTTATAACATATAAAAAGAATACTCAAATGTGAAAGCACACAGGCACAAGAAGACAAAGATAAATTTATCAGCAGCCTGATTCTGTACCTAATTCCAGCTGACAGAATTCACCATAGCATTTGTCTATCAATTTACATCTTACAAAGCACTGTAATTTTTTTTCATTTAATTAAACATTATATTCTTCTGAGCCTCTTAGCATTGTGGGTGGGGAAAATTAGTTTATATAGTCTTGCCTAAAAATAATGAAGCTTAAAATTGTTTTGAATATTCTCTAAAAGAATATATTAGCTGTTCCTTATGCTAATGACTTTGGGAAATATCTAACTTTTTCTTTGCTTAGTATATTGTAAGATATACAGAAATCATCTTCTAGTATATTGTAAGATATACAGAAATCTTTTACTGTATCATCTTTATGCCTGCGGAGCTACTGCTCTAAATCCTCTTTCAGAACTGACATGTGTTCAAGAACACAAGGTCATATGATCAAAAATTTTAGAGCAGATCCTAAACCGTTCTCACTGTGTTGAACATTAACAAAATACAGCATGTGTAATATGTTTCAATCAGTTATGTGGGGAACTTTTATAATTAGAAACATTAAAATTCAGGTGTGAATACTGAAGTGCATTTGGGCTATTACAAATACTTTGAAACTACAGTGAAAATATTACAGTTTCCATCTACCTTTACCTGTCTTGTGAGGTTTAGGAGCAAAGACATGAATGGCTAAATCCCGGCACAGACTGGGTACCTAGCAGGTAATGACTCAGTCTTGACAGTGATTGGAAGAAGAGACTCTGACCACATTTTATGAATGAAGAACTCCATATGTGGAAGGTAGGCCTCTCCACACAGAGGCCCCGTCACCCCACATGCTATGGGGTGCTCCTGCTATGCCTCCCATGTGACAGCCCTTTCTGGTTTTGTTTTAAATCAAATCAAAGTCACTAGACTCAACAATCAATTCGGCAGTTTCTCTTTCACTTTTCACAATTTTGGTTCCCTGAGTTTAACTTCTGTCTAAATAGGTTAAATGGAAAATTCTAGAAATAAACTGTTCATACATTTTAAGCAACATTTATAATACTATTCTTGCAGTTCTATTTTATTTTTAACTATCATTACTCTCTTACTGGGTTTATGAATTAGGCTTCACCATACACACACACACACACACACACACACACACACATTAGGGAAAAAACAGTGCATAAAGGGCTTGGTGGCTTCTGCTTCAGGCATTCTCGGTAGGGGAGGGGGATTGGAACATGTCTCCTGTGAATAAGGGAGGCTACCGGATAGTCCCCAGCATGGATATCATTTTATAACTTTAGGCTGCCCAAACAAAATGCTTTCCTTTACTTCGGTTGTCTCCTTGATTGACTGGTGCCTACTCCTGTTTGCTATCAGGGAAAAAATCGGAAGAATTTCCTACAGTTTGTGGCACTGCCTTTCCTCACAAGCAAAGAGTCTTCACTTCAATTACACTCACCGCATCAGAAAACAGAATATGCTTGATTTTGTCCTTTAGACATAACCTAACGACAGACCAATACTGAAAGTAAGCAATTGCCTGAAGTCCATTTCAATTCACAGCATCCAATATGTCTAATATAAAATAATAAAGTGTTCCCTGAAATATTAGAAGAAACACCGTTATTTAATTACCATAAGGCCTTCCGGGACAGAAATAAAACATGATTTAGGTGAATGAGCAGTGGGGGTGGGGGACAGATGGGGATGGAAAACAGATTACACAGATGAAACATGAAATTCAAGTAGAAAAGACAGCAAATTGCGGATGAACCAACACAGTGATAAATGAAATGTTAAAATAAAATAAAATCACGGAAAAGGAGAAGTAAATTCTGCAATGCTACTTTGTAATGTTGAGGCTGAAATGATAACATACTCAGAAAGGGGGTGACACTCTGGGAACTCAGTGATGCTGGTCAAAAACAAAAGGGAGAGAAGCCCAGGGAAAGCTTTAATTCCTTCCTCTCATAAGATGACGTACATCTCACGAACCAGATTGGTCTGGTCAAGCAACTGGTTTGATTCTAAAATGCAATGTATTTGGGAGTGGTTTGGACCTGAATGGTGAACAACAGAAGAGCAGTCGGAGGGCCAAAGTCTGTGATGCTGTGGGGTGTTAGTGGCTAACAAAACTCTACATAAAAAATTCACAAGAATCCAAACCAGCAAGGGAAGCTGACCAACAAACACGTCATTGTTTCACTGTATTGATTTTCAGTTCACAAGTCAGATATACAGATACCTGCTCATCCACTGCAAAAATATGCAGGGCTTGGCCATAGATGACATCATTCACATGTTAACTGCATTCAGTGAACTCACTTTCTAAAATGCCTCAAAACACCGTGAAATAGCTCTGCTTGGTTTTAATCATGTACTTTGGTCACCTTTACTGTGAAATGGACCTCCTTCAGCCCATGGTACCCTGCCCATAGGCCTCTGGCACTATTGGAAAAGGCTCCCAAATTCATCACAAGTTAGACTTTGGACAAACTAGTAGTCCCTTAGTTATTTTTCCTGGTTAAAAAAAAAATCTAGACATTTAATTTAAACAATTTTAACATGATAAATTTAAAATATATAAAGGCTTAGGAGCTAAAGAGATGGATTAGTGGCTAACAACCACTGTCACTCCAGTTCCAGGGGCTCCAACACCCTCTTCTGGCTTCTACAGGCATTGCACAACACAGGTGTACTTACATGCATGCAAGCAAGACACTCATACACATAAAATTGAAATAAATAAATAAAAGGTTTAAATATATAAGACTCGTAAATATTGAATAATAATTTTAAATGATAAAAACAAAAGATAATTAATATACTCACTGTGGATACAGGCTAAATTATCCCAAGACTCAGAATGACTAGGGGTGATTGCTTGCTCCACCCTCGAAGGCCAATGTGATCCAGCAGCACCTACTGGAAAGGCTGCAGAAAGAGAGCATCCCTGCACTCCCCTGCCCATAAGACCAACTGCAGGAAACTGTCACTTGCCCTCTTGTATACCATGGGTCCTCTCAAACTGCACTAAGTCCTTTAGTAACACAGAGACTAGGAGGACAGCACCACACAGCTGACGTGGGATTCATTTAGCAACTCAGTTTCTTAGGAGGACGTCAGCAAGGCTTTCAGACGTGGCAGATATTCAGTTTAGAAGCCAGAGCTCTTTTCATGGGGCAAAGACTGTGACACCAACATAGGAGCTAGGAAAATACTGAAGTACAGAATCTAAACACAGTAATATATGCCCAGAATCCTTCCAGTGGACAGAGATATTGCTGGAAGGCAGGACATATCAGGGGAGGTAAACTGGAGGAAGTGCCTGCCTGCTTCCCTCCCATCCCCCCACCCCCCCCCCCGCCCAAGGCCAGGAACTCAAAGCAATGGAAAAGAAGAAAATGAGGGATTGGTACAAAAGGACTTTACCCCTTAGATTTTACCCTATACCAGTCTTCTAAATGTCCAAACGCTGAGCCGGCTTTGCGTTTTGCCTTGGAAACCTGGTCATTTTCTGCAGATAGACTGAGCATGTGTTCCCTGCATGGCAGAGAACCCCGCAACTTGCCACTTCACAGCTTTTCCTAATCTGGTCCCTGGTGTTCTGGCCTTCTGTATGATCTGTCTGTCTGGAAACTTCAGCACTTTCCTCTCATACCTGCTGAGTCACTCCTACTCTTCCTTTAGAGCTAAGCACCAAATCCACCTGTTAGCAGAGTCCTTCCCAGCACTGCCCACAGCGGCTGTGCAACAGGGGCTGTTGTTTCAGTTTTTCAATTAAGCTGTAGACTTTTTCTTTTCATCTTATGTTCTAGCAACATATTTTAGCTTTATATGTCATTGAAGCAAATAAAATTGGGGAATAAAAGAAGCCACAATGTAGTATAAGGGATAGTTCAGGAAAAGATGTGTGAGAATGTTATCATTAATAAAAGAGACCATGGGAAGGAACAGAAAAGGAAGAGCTGTGGGGCCGACAGGAAACAAATCAAGGGAAAATGTAGAAAATAAATAGTTTCCCCAGCACAATAAACCAGGAAGAATTCTGAATAGATCAAATTGAGTAGTAAAGAAAGTACCACAGAGAAAAAAAAAGTCACTGATTAAAAAATAAATTTCCATGCATAAATTAATGAAAGAAACCGCAAAGAAAGTTGTTAATAAGTTTTATTTTATTTATTTATTTAATAAAGCTTCATATGCACAGTTCTATAAATAAAAATTTAAGTTTGTCTTTTTAGTAAAATAACAGACAGGAAAGATAATTTTAAGCAACTTATGGACAATAGCATATAATAAAGAGTTCAAAGAACAAATATCTAATAACAAAATATCATTGCGTGAAAGATAGCATGCACATATTTAATGATACAACAATGTTGAATCGTACTAATTCAAAGGCTGAAAAGCAAAATGAATAATATACTTTAACCTTGCACATGAATAATTTGACAAAAGAAGTGAAGTTACAGAACGCATATCCTTTGATCTCAACAGTTCACATTAGAAATATTCCCCAGGAGATAAACAGATGCCTTGAAGTATGTGTTCTCAAGGACATTTATTTCTTTTTTTAAAACAAAGTACTTGAAGCAACTTCCACACTGAAAGGAGAGCAACTAGTTACATGTGTGATGAAGCCCTGCAGTCCTTGAACATGATGGGAGGGCTTGCAACTCAAGATGTAGGAACTGCTCCGTTGTGCCCATGTGGTGTTAAGTGGACAAAACAGAAGGAAATTTTCTATCGAGATAAGAGTCCAGAGTCCACCACAGGAAGGCCAGACGATGACTGTGACAATGATTCCTCAGGCTGAGGGACTACGATGACTACTGTCTTCCCTTTAGAGGGAGTATTTTCTAAGTACTCTGTGATGAAAACATATTCATTTTAGAATTAAAAGAGAATGGTGAATAACTTAAAGTCATGACACTTCATGTTAATGCGAGTAAGGTATATTTGAAAGTTTGAACTCTAAGTGTGGAAAAATAATTAAAATCATTCCAGAGAACAGTGTAGTGCTATAACTTCCAAGAGCACGTCCCAGCCCCTTGCACCAATAATTCAACTTTTTGAAAGAAAGCCAAAACATCTACTCAAAATATCATGCATTGAAAAACAGTTTCTATACCTAGAAGTAGTAAAGAAATCTGCTGTCCTAGTTAGCTTTAATTGTCAACTTGACACAGCCTAGAGGCACTTGAGAGGAAAGCTTCCCCTGAAGAACTTCCTGGATCAGGTTGGTTTGTGGCATTCTCCTGAATCCTAGGCTGCTTTCAGTCATGGTGTCAGAAAAGAAAGGACAACAACTACAAAGAAAAGCTAATGCTAATTTTTTATATTTTACTTGTGTTTTTACTTTTTAAATTATTTTTTAATTTTATGTGTGAGTACAATGCCTGCGTGTGTGTAAGCACACCCACGGGTGGAAGAGGGTGTTGGATCCCCTTGAACTAAGTTATGGATAGCTGTTAGGAACCAAACCTAGGTCCTCCATAAGAGCAGCCAGTGTTCTTAACTGATGAATCATCTCTCCTGCCCCCAATAATGCTTAATTTGATTACAGAAAAATATAACGCTTCTTTAGCTACATAAATGTTATTTGAAAACTATGGTTTGCCCTTTCAGACAAATAACTTTGGAAAACTGTTTTAGAAATATTTAATATGTTTTATAGTAATAATCATATGCTTGTACAAATAAGTATATATTTTTAAACATTTATATATTAATATGTTATTATATATTCTATATATTATATATTAACATGTATTAATATAAATAAAATGTAATGAATGGTCAGTATGCTTATTTAGAGACATCTATTATAACAAATTTCCAAACAACTTAAATGTCCCTCAATTACATAGATGGGACCACTGAGACAATGGTATATACTTATGTTATATATTGATATGAAGTATCTTAGAGAGAAAAATCCTAAGCCAAGAATAGAATGCAGGGAAGAGAGATTGCTCAGAGGTTAAGAGCACTGGCTGTTTTGTAGAGGACCGGGTCTGGTTCCTAGCACCCACCTGGCAGCAGCAACCATCTGTAATTCCAGTTCTAGGAGATCTGACTGCCTCCTCTGCCTCCACAGGTATGACACTGTACAAATGCACTTACAGACATAGAGGTAAAATAGTCATACACATAAAATTTTAAAATGGAATGGAGAAAAAAAAAACCAAGAAATGTAAAGTCTTAGAAGTTTCATGTTATAGAGACTTTTTACTTTTATCTTCACATTTTTATACTTTCTTCACTATTTCTCAATTCATACATCTATAAATATGAACTTGTGCCAATTTTGACCAGCGTACTCTAAAATATTGCATGGAACCTCCTTATTAGGTATAACTAATACAAATTAATGAGATTTTATTGTTATTTCTTAAATCAAAGGAAAGACTGGTTGATAAAAAAGAGAAACATTAAATAATTTTCAAAATTATTTTACTTATTTTTATTTTATGTGTCTGAGTATATTGCCTGCATGTATGTAAGTGTACCCCTGTCATGCAGTGCCCACAGAGGTCAGAAGAGGGTGTTGGGTTCCCTTGAACTGGACTTATGGACGGTTATTCACTGCTATCTGGGTGCTGGGAACTGAATCCAGATCCTCTGCAAAGGCAGCCAAAGCTTTTAACCACTAAGCCATCTCTCCAGGCCCCACGTTAAATAATGATAAGACTACATTTCAAACTCTAGTGCATCTCGAGATACAAATGCCAGCAGCCTTTTTGGCCAATCACATTTACTTCTTGCACGAAGAATGTCTTAGCATGAACATGTTGATTTCATTATTTGCTCACGAGAGTAGCACTAATGAGAAATTAATTGCTCTCTAGTTAAAACACAGAAACATATGTTGCCCCTCATGCTTTCTACCATAGGTGGGGAGACATGTCTGAAGGAGCTTCCATAGGATACTGCAGTGTATCAGTTTGTTATGGGTGCGCCTCTGAAAAGACATCTGAAAGAAATAACTGCTCCTGACACCAACTCACTAAATAGCACTTTTGAATGTCAGGCCTGAACAAGGAATTAAAACCATACCCTTCAGCCCCATTGCAGGGGGAAGTGGAGAAAAGAGTGATTTAGACCAGCCACATTCTTCAAAGGGAAAAATCTGAGATGGAAATGGATGGACAGGTGGCACCTGCGTGCTCACAGCATCTTCCTGCTGTAAAGTTTTTCACACTCTTGAAGATCATGAGAAGGAAAGTACAGCTCCAATTATTGTCTGACAACTAAAATATTGATATCACTTTTCATCAGGTCATCATTCTGGAATCAGAGATAAAATTATTATAGACTCATGAATGCCAATAGAAGATGCAGTCACTTAAAAATGTGTCATCTAAATCTTCAAAGACAGATTGTGCTGTTTGCATTGGATGCTGAGGTGTGCAAAAAGCAACTGCAGCATCTGATGAGCTGATTTGTAGCCTTAGCTTCATTATCTAACAGTCTTTATATAAACCATCCAACCTCATTCCTTATTCACCTATAAAATGGGTAGAACAGCAAACACTGGAAAAATGCACAGTTTGAAACTTAAACATAGTTACCTAAGATGACAGCCTTTTGTAACGCATATAGTATTTTATATAAGAGAGAGCAATGTGATGCTGATCCTTCACACTCTGTGATCTACTGTGATCCACTACCAGCCTGATATGGTATACTGGAAAGTTCCTAGATTCAAGCCATAATGACTCATCTGGGGATAGGAAGACTGATGACATTGTCCAGAGCTGATTTCCTGGCATGATCTCACTACCCATAAAAGCAGTGTCCCCTGCAGAATCAGCTTTGCTCTGTGGAGGAAAATCAGTTATTAGAAAGAGTTCTGTAATTTATATGTCCTTGTGATTCTGCAGCATCCTTGGTCCTTACCCAGAGAATCTCATCTAAAGTTAGAAGGCAGCTGATTGCCTTTTCATTTAAGACAAAGGGAAAGAAGGTGCCACCAAACACCATCAGGGGAAGACGTATCAAGGAGAATGATTCAAGAAACACAGGTTGGACATCGGTGAATTGCTAATAAACATCTATGCATAACTAGCACTAAAATGCCCAAGAATCAATAAAAGAGAAAGAGAGCTTATTGTCTCTGTTTGTAATAGTGTGTGGTCATAATTACAACTGCTGCTTTTTAATATATGAACCCTTTGAGTTCCCTTCTCAGTTACTCACCCTGGGGTTTCTTCAGAACCCACATCAAAACTCGGGGCACAAAGTACCCAGTGGGTTTTGGATCCAGGAAGAGGAGCTGTGTACTTGATCAGCAATTAAAACAGAGTGGGGATGTTGCACTCATTTTTCCCTGGTCCCTCCCTCCATCTTCCCTCTCGTCTTTCTCCCTCCCTTCCTTCCTTGCATTCTTCATCTTGAATTCAATAAATATTTACTCACTATTTACATGCTATGCTTATGGGAATACAAATAGGAAGCAGAACTATCATATTTCTAAATATAACACAAAACCATAAGGAAGGAGAAGCACCGAATTTATTATGTGTTTTTCAGAAGCTTTCAGAAATCCTTTCTATGGTATATATCAGTGAAAATATATAAGCGAACAGGGAATAGTGGAATCTGAGCCTCTCCCTAAACTGGCAAGGAAAGCAACTGAATTCAGGGCCAGCACACATTTAAATCCATCAATTTGAAAAACACGTGTTCCCCAGATAATATGAAATAAAATCAAGGAATGGGTTCAGGGTTGACATACAGGCTAGGAGAGTCGATATGTTTAAAGGAATACAACATAGCCTGCCATGTGTAAATGTTGGTGTGCTAATGGCTCTGAGAAAATATACACATTTAGGACTTGGGTTTGGATTGGAGTCCTTTTCTCATAAATGGGAAATGGTGCAGTAGTCAATCCCTAAAACCATGTAAGACCCTCTGGGAGCCACAGGGATGAGTGAGACCTGGTCTCCACCTTTAAGAGGCATGAAGTCAAAAGGTAGAGAGAGGGACAGAAGGGAGAGAAAAGTGTTCTTTTCTTACTGAAAGATGTCAGATCAATGAGACAAAGTCAGGTCGCATAAGCAAAGATGGTGCTCGGAGGACAGGACTATTACTCCTGCCCTAGCAGCGAGATTGCCTTAGCAGTAAAGAGGGCTCCCAGATGGATACGCAAAGATAAAGGACGGTTTCAAAAGGTGGGACGAGGGCTCATTAAGACAGCTCAGCCAGTAAAGGACTTGCTGTGCAAGCAGGAGAACCTGAACTTGATCCTCAGCACAAATATGAAAAGCTGGCATAGTGGTACTTGCAAACACAGTGCTGGGGAGGTGAAGGCAAAAGGGTCCCCGGGGCTTGATGACCAGCCAGTATATCCAAATGGGAAGGCTTGAAGTCCCAGCAGGAAACTTTTTTGAAAGATAAGGTGGACAGCTCCTGAGGAACAATCCTCAAAGTTGACCTTAGGCATCCACATGCCACACACACACACACACACACACACACACATGCATACACACACATTTGTTAGTGGGAAATGAAGGTGAAGAAGAAAGGCAACGCAACTGTGGGCATCAGGGATAATGTAAGTCAAAGCAAGAAGTGATGAAACTTCAAGACCTTTTCATGCACCTGTTGAAGCCAGCTGGGTAGAGCGATGAGAGCTATGTTTGGGCAAAGATTTCAGAAGCTTGGGATGGCAGGGGGCAGATAGAGAATAACTTAGATGAGAAACTGGTCCTCTCTACCTGCTGCTGGCAACACAGACTCTTCTCTAGTCTAGATACTGCAAGTGCCAGTGCTCTGGGAGCCCACAGGCCTCACTATCTGCAGGAAGTCATGCTGCTGACCCAGTGTGCCACACTCAGAATGCTCTTGAAAGATGTGATTTGGAAGAGGCACACCGGGAAGTGCATTCCTGTGCCCTGAGACCATTCTGTCCACTTAGGAAAAAGACAGCATTTCTAATCAAAGGCTTGTCAGCCCCTAACATGCTGTCTGATTTATCCTAGTCTCTAACCCTGAAGCATGATGTAATTTCATGGCAGTTCCAGGACCACACCTGATTGTGGTGAGTTCTTGAGAATGGGGTCCTGGAACTGAGGATGTAGCTCGGTTGTCAGAATGTTCAGTTGGCATGAATAAAATCTTGGGTTTCATCCCCAGCACTGCATAAACCACTGGGTATGGTGGTACATGCCTATGATCCTAGCACTCAAGAGGAAGAAGCAGGAAGATCTGGAGTCCAAGGTCACCCTTGGCTACATAGTAAGAAGTTCAAAGCCAGCCTGGGATACCAGGGACCTTGCCTCAAAAATAAAATAATATAAAGAAGAAGGCAGTTTGCTGTGTGGACACCTCCACAGAATGGCAAAAGGCTCCCAGCCAACCTGCCTCTTTCAGTGTGGCTGTGCCTCTGGCATAGACACTTGCCACATTTTCTGGAGACACTCATCTTCGCATGCTCATTTAATCACAAACAATAAAGAACTCAGGATTGTTCCCTCTCACCAGGAGTTTAATGAGGATCCCATGATAACAGCAGCAGTGGAAAGAAACACTAAACTTTTCAGTTCAGAAAAGCTCCGCCACATGGCTGGGCGATTATGTCCCAATTCAGAGGCTTGCCAGAGAATGAACAAAATAGTACAGCCAGTTTTAGTTTGTTTTGTTCCTCCCTCACCCCCACCCCTACCCCCACCTCCTGGATCATTAAGGACTGAAGGAGAAAACAGGAAAATAATGTGCTGGTTAGGTATGAAAAAGTAACCTGCTGTGACGGGAATAGAACATTGCATCATGCATTTCCATAGCAACTAAATTTATAAAATAACAATTATGTTAGCAGAAGTTATTTGAAATAGCTTTCTTGATAGTTGATATACAAGCCCGGTGAAAGGATGAGACAGATAAATAGAAAGATTTGTTCTTTCAATTGAGGTTTGATTCACTATCTGTCTCTGTTCTTGATTTTGCCCCATTATACGCTGAACTCCTTTAGAGGAAAGAAATCTCCCTTTGTCTCTTTGATGGAATAAAAGCAAAGCTTAAACCTTTCTCTTTCCCTTTTTCTGTTAGGGAAGGGAAGAGTCCCACCATTATTTACTCAAAAGAAGCAGAGTATATGTCCAGCAGGTACAGCATCCTGAACAATAGGAAAAATACCACGGGGAAGTATTTTCCAGGAACGAAAAATAAAATGAAATAAAGAGCCAATGAGACAGCAACAGAGTTCACTGCGACTTTGAAGACACAGAATGGGAACGGGCTGAGTCTTATTTCTTGTGTAAGTTTCATTTTTTTTTTTTTTTGTTTAAAACTCCACATTATGAAAGAAACATAATAGCTTAAATGTATCTTCTAGAACTGAAATGTTTTCACTCAAATTGAACTTACAAGTATTTTGTTCCAAAGTCCTTTTAATTTTTAAAAAGATATTTGGTCTATATAACTAGACTACTCCTGAAACTTCATCTCATAGCCAATATTTTATTCTTTCTTTCTTTTCTGTTTTCCTTCCTTTCTTTCTTCTTTCTCTTATTTCAAGAAATGTGGAAAACATTAAGGAAAATTGTGTTGGTCTGTACAATTTTATTCAGTTAAAGACAGGTTTTATGATACATTTAGCCTTTTTAAATGACACTAATAGTCTCCGGGGACACATGGTTTTTCCTCTAGTGCAACAATTAAGTCTATTTCAATGCTATTTGGATAAGTTGAAACAATTCAGTCACTGTGTGCCGGCTCTCAGGTACCCACAGCAAACCCAGAGGGGACACCCAACATTACCTGAATAATAAAGTTGGAGCCAACTTCAGACGTGCACCAAACTATTTGCCTTTTTCACATTCCACTCCCTTATTTTTCTCTTATACCTTACAGAGGGGAATAATGAGACCTTCCACCGTGTGTACCCGTCAGAAGAGTGACTCAGTAATGAACGTGATTAATCACAATTGCTCTTTCTCCTCTCTGGAGTTTGAAATGTGTTTCCCACTAGAACCCAGCAAGGCTTCTTTGATTTATTTATTTTATTTCTTTAATCAAGTTAAAATAAAGACGTGTGTGTAGCCTCACTTGTGCCTTCTGCTTTTCGGGTGAAAGCATATTTTCGTGGTTGGAAATCCATTCACAACACATATTTGCATGTTGCTCAATTACGAAACTCAATTATGATCAAATCATCACTGACTGAAGAATAAGGAAGTCAGAGGAAGTAATTTAGTGAATTCCAGATCCATGCATTTGGCTTAGCTCATACTTTTAAATAAAAGTTTAATCACTTGGAGAAGAGAAGTTGAGGAATGTGGCATTTCAGCAAAATGTCCCTAAGAAACACTAGTCCTTTTGCTCAGACGTGAGCTGTTGAACTGGCTCATTAAAAAAAGTTGCTGGCAAAATGTTCTTTTTTCCCTTTTTAATGCAGGCATATGTTCTTTGTTTTTCCATAGTACAAGAAATAGAGATTCTTAACAAAACTGGGGGAAAAAATTGATCTCAGGATTTTGGAGGTGTCTCACCGTCCTCCTGCTCTGGTATTGGAATGCAGAAGAGATTCTAAAAGACAGCACTCCCCCCCCGCCAAAAAAAAACAGTCATCAAAACAAGTAAGTCACCTCCACACAGGACCAGCTATGGAAGCCCGGTTTTAATTGCTAGTTGAGTTGAAATCTGGACAAGTATATTTTCTCAGGTACAACTTTTTCCACAATTTCTTTTCAAATCAATTCACATGATAGTATATATCAATAGTAGGCAATCTTGTAACTGGTCCAGGGTGAAAAGAAAGCATGACTTACCTTCACTGCCTAATCCCTGATAGACACATGCCCTCCAGGCCATGGCAATCCCCTTTCTGAGGACCAGGGACCCACATCAAAGACTCCAAAAGCAGTTAAGTATGTGGTGGCACAAGGAGGAGTTATTCACATTGTGATTAAGCAGAGCCACTGTGGCTTTCATGTGATTGTTTATGTCTTTTCTTCATAGATGGGGGGGGGGGCGGGTACAGCATTCTTCAGTGATAAAGCCATGGGATAGACTATGATGTTTAGAGATGTGGTCTAATGCTAGACCCTCTCAGGGTCTGCAGATTGACCAAAATGTTAAAATTTGGGTATACTTCAATGAGAAGGCAAAAAGGAAAGAATTAAAGAACTCAGAATACTACATACCTCACTATGGAAACTTAGAAAAGCGGAAGAATTATAGATCCAAATGGTGAATTGAGTAAATGTGGGTGTATTTGCTTTTCCGTGTTTTTTATAGTAGAGAAGAGGGTTTGGGGTTAAAATTTTAAGAATATTATGTGTCTTTATGCTAGAAATTTAAGATATATATACATTATATTATATCTAATGTTGAAGGAAACCAACAAGTTTCTAAGCTCAAAACTGCAATAAGGATCTTACTGTTTTAAGCAAGAAGGCTGTAAAGACAAATGAAAATGTCCTGGAAAAATTCTAGAGTAATCAAGAAGGCAATAGATTTTCTAATGCAATGCATTTTGAAGTAATTAATTTTTGTGAGTGCTTTCAAATTGTCCATGAACACATAGTTTCTTTGGAAAGTGTAAAATAGTAAGTTTGAAAGTTATATGAGAAGTTCAATGTGGAAAGGCTAACTGCACATTTTCTCTTTCTTTCTCTCAGTAATTGGACAAAGAAAAAGTTACCTCAGTGACCAGACTAGTATTTTATAAAAGAAGATAGAGATCAATACAATTTTCAGACTAAATAAGCTCTCACTGCTGCTTTAATTTCTCATGCCATTTACAAAACAAAGTGACTTCAATGTTTCTGTTTATGGTTTTTAACACACAAAAGATCTCTAAGCCAGAAAAAATGGTTAATACAGATATATTGTTTACCTAAATTTCTCTTGGGTCTTAGAATTTTAAAACAGATGTTTCACCCCAGATATCTTAAAATTACTAACGTTATCAAAATTTACTGAATACCTAAATACATGTGATATACTAGGAACCATGGAAAATTGTGGAAGTTAAAACTAAATAAAACATAGTAATAATAAGGAGCCACAGGGTTTGACCAATTCTGAATTAATTTGTCTGTGATTTTTGACAAAAGGAAACATTGGCCTAATTTGGAAATCCTTATAACCCCTGAAAAAAAACAAGGTTTTACTATTCATAATTTTATTTTATTATTTAATGGAATTCAGATTCCGAGTTTAACCACAGTTTCAAGGATTAAAAAAAAATTGATTCAAAATTCAGAGGAATGCTGCTAGGAGAAAGTCCTTCATACAGCAGAAATAATTGCATAGTGTCAAGAAAAAATCTTTTTTTTATTATTATTATTCTTAACAACTTGAAGATGATATTGTCTCATTCTAGCTAGAAAAGCATAGAGTTAGGAATCCATACTTTGGGGCTGAACTCTGCCTCTCCTTTTTCCTACCTCAATAACATGAGGAAAATTACTCCCCATTTTCTGGATGCTGAGAGTCCAGAGCAGGTTCTCCAATGACCAAAGCCGGAAGACTTTGGAAAGTACTTCTTCCATTCTAGGCTGTCATTCAGGAGCCATTGAGGATGACTAAACAACAGCCTGGGTTTACAGCTGCCAGAAGTTGAAAGTTCTGAGTGTGACATGGGGATGGAAATATGCCCTTACATTAGTAGATATTTCATATTGCAAATACTTCCAGGGTGGACTCAATTTCACACTTCTGAGGAGCACACTGCTTACAAGTGGTGGTCATCTCTGGCATCACAGTTCAACTATCAACTGTCGTAAGAGGTTGATGGTTTTCTGGTAAATAGCACAAGTTTGCTTTGAAGTATGTCATGAAAGGAGCATGTTACACAACTAAACATGCAAGCCTTCCAGGTGGAGTTAGAGACTTTCAGAATTTTGTCTTTTAGAGTCAAACTCTAGTATCCTTGCTTCTTAGCTGAGTTGCTCTGGATAAAACAGTCTCTCTGAGAGTGATGCTAGACAGATCAACCAGACTTCAGTGTATTGATTCATACTAAGTGGTATTATAGAACACAAACTTCACTTAATATATGACAGAATTCATGAACTCTGGTGGAGGGGGCTATAGAAGGGATGCAGACAGGGGAAAGGATCTAAATATAATCAAAGTATATTGTATGAAATTCTCAAAATTTTCATAAAAATTTCAAAAAAAGACTGTGTCAGAGGGGTTGGCATGATGACTCCACAGGATCATGTAGAACCTGAAGATGATAAACTCTGTGCAAATTTGCTCCTGCTAGTGAGTCTTGATGATGATGGTAGTGTGTGAACAATTTACCTCTCTTTTTGAATTATAAATGCATTGCTCTCAAAATTATAGATGCCTTAATTTAGCTATGTTTGGGAGCAGTGGTTAAGAACACTTACTCTGCAAGCATGTAAACCTAAGTTCGAGTCCCTGGCACCCACATAAAATGCTGGAGATGGTTCTGTGTACCTGTAACCCCAGCATTGAAAGATGGAGACAAGCAGACCCCAAGAACTCAATGACCACTGAACGTAGCTTACACAGTAAGCTTCCGGCTCAATGAAAGACCTTGTCTCAAAGTAATATATGAAGAAGATAATTAATGGCCTGTTCTGATATCTGCTTGTGTGCATGCCCCCAAACATTTACGTATACACACCAACACACACATACAACACAAACACAAAAACTGAAAACAAAAAAGTCAAGGTCTGTCAGCTCTGAGTGGCAGCAAAAGAGATGCAACAATGCGAAAGAAATACAGATTTTCACATCCTTACATATCAAGTACTTATAACCAGAAAACTCCAGCCAGGCAAGCAAGCCTTGGCCTCACAAATATCCTAGAGTTATTATTCTCATACTGCCCATACTTGTAAAAGACAAAGCCACACTAAGCATTCTAGGTTTATGGAGAAGACATGTGATTCTAAATATCTTGCCAAGACCAAAAGTAACCCAAGCAAAGTGCAAAGTGATCTTGAGATTCAGAATATAATGAAGAAGGATGAAAAATATGCCCATATCATCTTTAACTTACATTTAAAATTCCAATGGGGTTAGCAGCATCACTTACAGCAAGAAACTACTCTTGAATCAAACACAAATGGCAGGCATTCCATAGACACTGTCCATCTTGTTATTTGGTAGAACTATTTAAAAACACATGTAGATTCATTAGACCACAGGTTCAAACATTTTCTCTAGCCACATGAGTACGTGAAATGAAAATGAAAATCTGTGTTTAACGATGTGCTCTTCTGTATCCTGACATCAGTGTTACAAATGTCCCAGGACTCAAGATTACCAGAAAGAAGCATCAATCGCAAGGCTTTTCAGGCTCCTTCACACCATTTTCTGTGATGGAGCTATGCTTGAGGATTAGCATCTGATGCTGTCCTGTGCTTTTGAATTGGCATATTCCTCAGGCTTCAAGCTGGGGGTAAATAAGCAAAGCACAGTGACTCTAGGCATAGGAACCTAGAAACATGACTCTGGGCCTCTTCGTTGTATTGATTCAAGCCCTCAGAAGGCAGAGGCAGGCAGATTTCTGTGAGATGGAGGCCAGCCTGATTTGCATGTTCTAGGTCTGGGGATAAAGGGAGACTCTGTCTCAAAAAAAAAAAAAAAAAAAAAAAAGACCAACAAAAGAAAACTCTGCATGTTTCTCTATTCATCTTAAAATTGTGAACCCAGAACTTGGCAAGTAAGAGGGATAATAACCGGAGAGCAAATATGGCAAAGCAACACACACCCTCATGCATGGGGTGCAGACAGGGGACCTGAAGTGAGCCAGTCTGGCCGCCCACGTGCTAAGCAACAAATCACATCAGGATTGAAGAAAGAGGAAAGCTCTCCAGCTCCCCTGTCCTGCATCCACTTCCTTCCAGGAAGGGCCATGGTCCTCCTCGGTGGTCAGCCCTAGAGTCAGGAGAGGTGGCCTGCTGAACCAAGTCATACTCTTACCCTAGGCAACTCCCAGGGCTGCTAAAATGTCAGCCTACAGTCTCTCAAACCTGACCTCCATCCCCTTAGCAGCAGAGAGCATGGTTCTGAACTTAATGGTTGGTTAGTTCTTGCTGCCTAGCCTAGGGAAGTCCTGATTCCTTTTCTTTATATAGTTGTCTCTCCAGGTGTCCTGTGATTTCTGTGAGCTGTATAACATCCTTTCTGTAGAGCTGTGCTCTTCTTTCCTTGGCTGCCCTGAATTTCTGTTGCTTGTCATCCAGGGATCCTAACAGATAAAAGTGAGTTGTAGTTACATAGGCAAGCAATTAAAAAGCCAATGCCAAGCATGGGCACCCTCTTTTGGAGTTGTCAGCCAGGGGGAGTTCCGTAGATCCGTGAAGAATATTGGTATTGCTATTGCTCTTGGTTATCTTCCAGAACTTGATAGCAAAACTGCATTGCTGAAGACACCACATACCCGAGTTAGAGAACATGAAGCTATGAAGCTGGTGCTGACCTCAGAGCTTCATCCCTACTGGCTAGCTTTCATCGCGCTGCAAAGTGCTATACACAATATTGGAAGAGACCAGTAATCACTAACCTTACCCAGCTGTGAACCCTGTGAGCTAAAATAATGATTGACCTAGCAAGATATGCCCACTGGTATAATAGTGGCCTGAATGTTATAGGATTAAACAACCACTTTCTGATTGAATCTAGGGCCTGCTTCACAAGATGGAACCCATACCTTCACTGCTATCTAGTCAAGAACCTGTGGTTAAATGGGTCATAGACCCTAGAGGAAAACCTACTATTATTCTGCTAAATGTAAACCAACTCCTAATGACTCCGTATTGTACCCATGCATTAATGTAACTCTCAGTGTCTGTCAGAGAAGCCTCTTTATGCAGCAGATGATGATTAGCACAGAGACCCCCAACTAGTCAATGTGCAAAAAATAAGAGAATGAGTTGTGTTCAGCCTTAAGATATCCAAATCACACCTTTCCCCCAAAGGCTCAGAGAATGGAGAAGAGAGGATGGAAAGATTTTAAAAGCCAGAGGTACTGGTGAATGATTGCAACAGTGTTTTCTGCATACAACAGGACATTTGCACATATGAACCCACAGTGCTTATAACAGCACACCCAAGACCTGGGCAAGCCCAAGCCAGACTAGATCCCAGCATGGGAATCAGAGGTGGACATGAAGCCACAGCCCTTGCTGAGGTACTTTTGGCAAATGATAATGGCTAGGAGAGGAAAAGTCAGTTTTCTTAAAGAATATGACACTAGGTAAGTTGACCACACTCCAGGGATGGACCCACACCCCAGAGTATTTAGGGAACACACGATGGGCTTAAAGCAAAACACAAACAGGAAGTGGGGAGCATGGTACGGAGGTTGGTATTGATCTGACAGGATGGGGAGGGGCATGAATATAGACCTTCAGAAAGTAGGTGCTGCTGACTGTCGTGGCACACGCCTTCAATCCAAGCACTCAAGAGGCAGAGGCAGGTAGATCTCAGTGAGATCAAGGTTAGCCTGGCCTACATAGTAAGTTCTAGGCCAGATGGGGCTACAAGGAGACCCCATCAGAGGAAAATGTGGGTGTCGTGCTCTGGCTTCACAGAAGACACAAAAAGAATTTCTGAGAATACACAGAACTACACAAAGTCTCACAAAACAATTGACGACAGATCCACACTGCAGTGTCTGATTCCAAAATCATTTACCTTTCTAATGTAACAGATGACCTCTTTCCAATATTTTAAAATATTTTTAATTGCATCATTGTGTTTCATACAGAACATCTCAATCACTCTCACCCACATGATATCCTTGTCCTCACCAGCACCTTCTACCATAGCTTTCCACAGCTGGAATCCATATATTCTTTCATCTGCGTTAACATCTATTGTCTCAAGTTAATGTCGCCAAATGTACAGTGTTCAGGATAGGTTCATTCACTGAGGTGCAGTCAGCTTATACAGAGTCCCTCTCTTTAGAAAGTTTAGCTCATCCTCACCCAACAGTAATCAGTTGCCAATATTTCTGGAGCAAAGATTGGGGTCTACCACCCATTTCCCCGGTGCCACACTGGGTTTCTGTCTGCTTAAGTTTGCATGGATCGTGAGCATGCAGAAATGATTGCTGTCGGCTCCCAGGAGCTTGTAAGATTCTATTTCCATATGGTCATGCACCTCCTCACTAGCTCTTAGAATCTTTCCTCTCCTTCTTCTGCGATGGTCCCTGAGCCCTGGGCAAGTGAAACTTATTATTAAGGGTCCTGTCCAGGGATCACACTCTGCAGATTCCTAATCTCCATGATTTAGCTATTTGTGTCCTTTTGTGTTACTGGCCCTTTATTGCATGAGGAGCTTCATTAATGAGAGTTGAGAGATTCATTAGTGACTTCTTTACCCTCCTGTTCTATGTTGTGTGCACCTTGGGTGTAGAGGCTACATTGTAGATGTACCACGTAGGCATGGGCAATGTCTGTGTGTGACCAGCTGTGATACTTTGTAGTAGTCTCCATCTGGTGCAAAAGAAGCTTCTTTGATGAGTGGTGACTGGGATATTTGACTGTAAATATAAGGATATATATTTTGCATTTAGTAAGAAGTTATGTTAGCCTAGGCATGTGACAGGCCTTGGGAGTTTGCTAAGATCTATGACCTCTTCAACCATGTGTATTTGACTATGATTACAGTCCCACACATGAGTTTCCTCCCATTGAGTGGGTTTTAAATCCAATTAGGTAGCTGTTGATTTCTCCCAAGATAAAAGTGCCACTACTGCCCCAGTGCTGAATGCTGTGCCTGTCATCCACGTAGTTATTTGGTCGTGAAGCTGCTGTTGGGCCATCGATTGATGTCTCCCTTGGCTACTTGCGTAGTGATCTCCAGAGCTATGAGTGCTAGCCTTCAGGGAAGAGGCTTTCAGGTCAGTTCCAGCTCCATTGTTCCAAATCTGGTCTCTGAAATATGTCCTGTCTTTAGCAATACAGTCTTACCTTCAAGTTCTGGCTGACAATCAAGGGCTGTGGAAATAACCTGTGTAATTTTGGGAGACTCTTGGACCAACCTGGCCAACAACTCAAAGGAATGTCTCTCCTGTCTGGCACTGTTTCTTGTTATGTAACCTTCAGATATACACATGGACTCACGTAGAGACATTGTATCTGGAATGTGTCATTAGGTTATTAGACTAATATGATTCCCTCTGGTGTTTTACACTAGCTATTTACCTCCTCTCTCCCTCTCTCTCTCTCTCTCTCTCCTCTCCTCTCTCTCTCTCTCTCTCTCTCTCTCTCTCTCTCTCTCCCTGTCTAACCCTCCCTCCATGTTTTCCCCATTTAAAGTGTCTCCATTTTCCTCATTTCTCCCTTGATAATACCAATCTCCTAAGGCTCGACCTCTCTTGAGCGCCTTCTTTCCCTTAATCTCCAGATTTCCTTATATAACCCTCCCTCCCCGCTTCCGTTTAACACCCCCTTTTGTCTATTTCTCCTTTAGTAACACCTGTCTCCTACTACTCTTCTCTCTCAGGTTCCTTCTTTCTCCTTACCTCCCTGGTTCCTTTCCATTTTCCTGGTTCCTGCAGTTGCATCAGGATGCATACTCACATATAAGTGTTCGGTACTAGGATCCACAAATGAGGGAGAACATACATTGTTTGTTTTTCTGAGTCTGTGTTACTTCACTTAGCATAACAGTTTCTAGTTCCATCCATTTATCTGAAAATGTCATGATTTTATCTTTCTTTACTGCTGAGTAGAACTCCATTGTGTAAACGTACCACATTTTCATTATCCACTCCTCAGTTGAGGGACACTTCGGTTGCTTCCATCCCTTAGCTATTGTGACAAGAGCAATAAACATGAATGTACAAGTATCTCTGCAACATCCTTCCACATATTTTTATACCTGAAATCATCACTAATATTTTCACTTACCTATAGACATGATGTTCAAAAACTCTGAAGTAGATTGGGCCTAAACTGCCTAAAGGGATTGAAAGGTTTTTAAACCCTGAACCTGTTTTACATTTCTGCATCTTCCACGTCTTTGTCACAGTACATTGTCTTGTGTATAGTGGTAAAATGCTCTGATCAGTTATCCAAAAGACATGGAAATGTTTGAGAATTGTTTAGCTAATCAACTTCTTCAAATGCATCTTGGACAAGTTCTTAGGCCCTTCCCAAGTGTGCCTTACCCAGTTTGCCTACCTGTAAAGGTTTCTGCCCCTCCACTCATCCTCTGTGAAAAGCTCTCTGAATTGTCCTATATCTTCTATGACTACACTCGTCCTCCCCATGTTGCTGGTCTGTAGAGCCCTGGATCCTTGAGGATCAGACACTACATTAGAGGGATCTGATTCACTGAAGCTGGTCTCTTGGCTCCTTTTTCTTGCCCAACCTTGGTACCTGAGCACCACTCTCGATGAGAACAGGGTCCCAGTTCATGCCCAGGAGAGAAGTCAATCATGAGAGGCATTTTTTGAACTCTCTCCACGGTTTGATTTTTCATTCAAATTCTACAACATTTCAGGGTCTTTGTGGTCTGGTGATAGAGTTTGCACCTTCAATTAAATTAATCACAGCTACCAGTCCAGCACAGAGAATACTCTTTTATCTATAAGTAAACTCAGGCTGGAGAAGACTGTATGTTCAAATCAGTGGCCTTTGTGGACCTTGGAATGGTGACATCTCCCATCCTCATTGTCTTTTTCCCCAGACTTGTGTCATCCTTTGGGCACAGATTGAATTCTGATGTCTCAGTTCCTCATGTTGGTCCATGACATACTATGTTTGGTTCCCATTAAAGAAGCTTCTTTTGTATGTAGCTTGAAATGAAAGGAAACATACAGAGGTCTCTTGGTTTTCTTTAGAAAGAACACTCAGCCATAGGATACAAACATGTTGAATGTCTGAAATACAATCCTGAGAAATAGAGAGTTTATGTCCTTTTTCACCTTGGTCCATTCCATTCAACGACATTGAGTCTCTTCCTACTAGTCAACCTGGTTCTCTTGGAACAGACATTCCTGTAGTAAGGATTTCAGCATGGTATTCAAGCCTGTTTCAGAAAAGACCACAGCTGTGTGAACATCAATGCTGGTCTTCAGGCTCAGAGCTCTGTCATTCGACTTCTCTTCCTTACCCATCATACAGCCATTTGTTCTTATTAGTTCAGACAGACACTCGTCTGTCACACAGTGGATGTAAAAACATGTTGCTTAGTGTTCCCTGTGTAGTGCAGGCTCCGCATGACAATGCTGGTCACTGCTTTGTATGAAAACCCTGGGATCATGTGGGACATCATGAATATTTAGCTGCAGATATCTGTTTGTGATGCGTGTCTCTAGGCTTGTGTCTGCCAGGGTACAAGGTCCACCGTGAAATGACCCCTCACCAAAGCAAGGAAATAAACAACTATGCAAATTCTAGACTCTGCAGGGTGCCAGTGTGGATGTTCTGGGGTATGACTGACTTCATACCCATGGGGCTCTGTGAACCCAGGGTCCATCCGCCTCTGTGGAACTGAGAGCACAGTGGGAAAAAGCCAGAACCAGAAAGAGTCAAAATGGAAAACTAGAGCAAATAATCATGAGCTGGAAGTTGTTCGTGTCAATTACCTCGTTCCGCTCATATGCAAACAAATATAAAAATGGATTTGGGACTGGGTTGTTGAAAAATTCAACAGACAGAGAGAATTAGGGAACATTAACGTCCTTCTAGAAGGCCCCATTTGGGATTTGAAGACGCAGAGAGATCTGTGTTGCAGATTTTCAGTCACTCTTGCAGCAAATTTTAGTGAAAGAGAATGAAGATGACAATCAAGGGACCAAAGGACACTGTCCCAACATGAGTCCTTCCTGGTTGAAGAGGGAAGAATGCCCTCTTGTAATGCCAATGGAAAGAATCCTGTGAAGGACAAGAAGGGGAAAGCCAGTGCATGCTGTGCAGGGCATCTCAGCAGCCCAGAGAAAGGGTCGGCAGCTGATACGCACCCCCCGCCATTAAGGTACTTTTCACCTTTCACACTGTGGCACCTAGAGAGCCAGGGCTTTGGAGTCTGTAGCCAGGGTCCAGCTCTCAACTCTGTGCCCCTGGGCAGGTGGCTTTGGCTCACAGAACTCTTTGGGAGACTATGAACAATAAGTAGGACAGCAAGTACATTCGTTTTCAAACTATTTCCTTAAAAGATATTTATTTACTCCTGTGTGGGTATGCAGGCATATCACAACTTGTACATGGAAGTCAGGGGACCACTTTCTGAGTTGGGGTTCTCTTGTCACCTTGTGATATCCTGGGATGGAACTCAGGTCCTCAGGCTCACACAGGAATTCTTCTACCTGCTGAGCCATCTCACTGGTCCTATTTATACTATTTCCAGTAAAATCACTACGTTGAAGGAACTGCTTCAACATTGTCATGTCCAGCATCTTACTACTGCTTCTGTTCCTGGATCAGTAGAATTCGAACCCACAACTTTCTTCCTAAGATTATTTCTTTGTCCTTCCTCCCTCTGTAGCCTTTTGCAAGTGCCTGCACAGGTCCTATATCTTTCTGTCTGTTCTCTCCCAGGGTAACCAAGCTGATGAATTGTGGGGCTGTCCTGAAAACAATGTCTTATGTTTACTTCTGTAAAATCTTTATACTTAAATCCTGCATTTAAGCCTAGATCCACTCTGAATTTCCCCTTAAGGTTGAAAGACTCTCTCTTTCTTCCCTTGAGTTATTGCTTCATTTTGTGGAATGTCAGCTGGCTGTCATCATGTGGACAGTCACTGTCCACTCATCTACTCAAGCACCTTCACATCCCTGACCTACCCCACTGTTCCACACCGTCAGTGAATCAGGACAGAACAGTGCCTTATTTCATGTTCAAGCCTAGACCCTGTACATGCAAACTGACTGAGTTAAATGTGAGCAACAGTTTAGGGAGAGGTGGTATTTTCCTATGTTGCTTTTACTAATTAGTTGCATCGGATGAGAGAACTAGAGAAAAGTGTGTCTGTAAGTAACATCTTTGTGGAAGCAAGAGTTCTACATGTCAGTTTGAAATATGTTTTCAGAGATGTGAAAATTTCTCAGAATTATACCATATTCTCTGGTGGTGAGGTAACAGGTTTTAAAATAATTTTAAAAGCTTTAACAAAGCCCAGCCATCTGATTAACAAATAATCTAGCCTAAGAAGAAATCAAATCATTACAAGGTGTTTAATGATAATGGAAAATTTGTGTTAGGTTGTCAAAGATAGAGTCAAAGGGAAATTTGTAGACACCGTCCTTTCATTTTTAAACAAAAAAAGGTGGAAATATATTATTTAAATATTTAGCTCTGTAGATTTTTCAAGAGGAAACCAGGAAGCCCAAAGAAAGAAAATAAAGATCAATATGATTGATGGATAAGAAAGTAAGTGTGGGGAGAATTTGCTGTCTATAGACACAGTCAAGAGTTGTTCTAAAATAACAAAATACATAGACAAGTATTTGACAGCTATAATCAAGATATTAAGCAATCAAACCTACAACTATCAAAAATTAGTATTGAAAGGAGTTCTCATGATAGATAAATATTTTGAATTATTCAAAATAATTTTAAGTTTTTATATTAGCAATGAAGTTCTTATAAAATGAATTATTATCTAGCAGAAAAATTACCAAGTTGACTTGAAAATAATAAGAAAAATTTCAAACAGTATAACTGAAACAATTACTACAGAAATAATCTCAAAACTGTCTTTAACTTCAGGTTTACTTTCTATTTGCAAGAACAAGAAATTCTCATGCTTTTGCATTGCTCCAAAGCATATCGAAGCATCTGGGATTTCTAAATTTTTGGTCATCCACTAGCCACAGGGGATTTAGGACTGGGTCCAGTGGGTGCCTTGCACTGGAAGAGCTGGCTGCCACGGGGCATGGAAAAGCCAATATCTAAGCAAAGGTAGAAACAGATTCAAAGACTGCACTGTTTTACTTTCTTCTTATTGCTGTGATAAAAACACTAACCAAAACCAGCTTCAGGAGGAAAAGGTGTATTTTCTCTTACATCTCCCAGATCACAGTTCATCACTGAGGGAAGCTGAGGCAGGAACTCAGGACAGGAACCTAGTGTCAGAAGCTAAAGCACACAGCATAGAAGTACGCTGCTTCCTGGTTTGCTCTCTGACCTGTGCTTGGCCTGTTTTCTTACACAACACAAGTCCACATGCCCAGGGGTGGCACCACCCACAGTGGGTGGACCTTCCCAAATCACTCAAAAATCAAGAAAATGCCCCACAGACAAAGCCCCATGTCAGTACAATGGAGAAAATCCCTCAACCGAGGTTCCCTCAACCCAGGTGGGCCAAGTCGACAACTAAAGCTGTGCTGTGCGCCACACCAGTTCCTTCCTGATAGTGCCTGAGAGACAAAAATGATTCCATTAACATTAGGAGGAAAATCACATCAAGCAAGTGGTCTGCACTCCCAATGGGCAGCAGTCCGTTAGAAATTGGGACCCACAGAGAAGGTCTCTAGACAGAACAGCATTATGCAAATGTTTCTGTTGGTTTGACACAAGAAAAATGAGATAAAGCCAGTATATTTTCAAATAAAATTTTCTGAAAATTAATATAGATGTCTACTTATTGAGATAGCGACTTAATAAATTTTTTTCAATAAATAAAATCTGTAGCATCATGGAACAATTTCAGGAGTATGGATGAGTTCAAACAGCATATTATATAACAATATATAAAAAAGTCCTTCCTCTACTGCAACACAGCCTTAGAAGAAAAAAATAGCTAGAAAAAGACCTGTCACAGTTTCAATCCAAATATAGCTATGAAGGAAAACAAATTTTAATTTGAAGGTATTTTTTAAAAATTCAAACTACACAAAATCTCTAATAAATGAAAATACAAATGTCACATTTCTCTATGGGATGAATGAATTTTTTTAAAGTATCCACATCTGGAACAATTGCAATCAAAATTCTAAATTGCCTGAAGAGTAATAAATGCGTCAAATTATAAAGAATAGTTTAAAAGCAGTGGTGGGGGAGCACGTGGCCAACTTGGCCAAACATCGATCAATAGACGTAAGGCCAGCCAGGCACGCCACTGGAACAAAAGGGAAAGCTATACGGAGTCAAATTCTGCATGTATTTGAGAATTCAATAATCCTGCACTTATCATCATTGAAGAGATAACTGGTTAATTATATAGAGAACAAAAATAGCCTCCTATGCCTTCTCCAACCATACACCATCATCAGTAAAAAATCTAAATATTTCATTAGGAAACAAGAAAAGAAAGGCATAGCAAGTTAAAACAGCTAGATTTCAGAGGAACTGTAAACATTTTAGTCTAAGACGCAGACACAAAATAATAAGAGAGTAAAAACATTTGCCTATAGGATTTTTAATTACCCCTCATAGCAAAAAAAAAATAAACTAAACAAAAACATGAACATGGAATGTCAATGGCAAACAAAAAGTTTGTAAAACTTCTGACAAATTATCGATTTCTTTAAACATATAAAAAGCTATTATAAGGCAAAGGTCTGGAACGGTACAAATAGATGATAACTGACAGCTAATGATTGCCAAAATTGCATTTTGCAAAATGGCTTTTTAATAAGCCAAATCTTTAGTATTTAAAATCCTCCTAATAAATTTATTTTGGATATTAAATAGATGTATATACAGATGTATACATACATGCATACTACAGGAGTATATGCATGAGTGCATATGTCTACATAACACAGAGATTTTATGCTAACTATAACAAGGGTCAGCAGAATCCACTAGTTGACAAGGATAAGCATTACAATAACTGACAAAGTCTTAGAGCAATGGCTTTTGGAAAAATACAATGGCTGCATTGTGAGCATCTCTGCCAGAGGACTTGTCAGCTGTGAGCAGCATTTTCCCTGCTGAAGAAACCCATCTCTGGTAGACTCATCTCCTGTACATCTTGGAGGACACCTTGGAATCATAACCCAGAAGGACAGCGAGCTCAAGCTGCAAATGGCCACATTCAGGTAGTGGTAACAAGATGCAGAAGAAATAGCCAGAAAGTGAATTCCACAGTAGGCGCCAAATGGCCATTTCCTCCACAAGGAACCTGTGCCCTGTGACTTCAAGGGGTTACATGGTCTGGGCTCTCATTACTTCTCCTGCCACTCTGGCCCAGATCCTGGGTTGAGCAAAGGTGAAAGAGGTGAAGGTGAACAGAGTTGTCTTTCTGTGCACTGACTATTGAAACTCAGTCTCCAGAGTGTGGAACCCTCCCCTTTGGTGATTTTCATATATGCATTTTTTTTGAGACAGGGTCTCCCTATTTCCCTAGTCAGACTATGTAGCCCAGGCTTGCCTCAGTCTCACAGAAATCTGCCTGCCTCTGCCTCCTGAGTGTTGAGATTAAAGGCATGTGCCACCACACCCAGCTTTATTTCCGTATACTTTATTGCTAAATATGGGCTTTTGAACATTTTCACTCTGTAAATATAAGCTAAAAAATTACCTTTGCTCCTAAAAGGAATTCATAATTATTGAGCTTTTTTTTTTAATCAATTAGAAGATGAAGGGAAACAGGGAAGTCAATTAACCCTCCTGAAGACACGCAGCCATCTATGTTTTATTCTGCAACTGTGGGCAGCGGGCAAACAACCTCTGCCAGTCTTGGTAATTGCACCTTCCAGACCACCTCTGCCGAGTCCTGGGCTGTGTTTTCAGAGGCTCCTCGTAATGCCTCATCCCTTGCTCTTGTTCCTTCCCTTCACTCTACAGACTCTTCAGAGATGTCATGGACACATCTGGCAGCCCGACTCCTGTGAGATGCCACACAGGTGCCATCTGAGCTTTCTGTCTGGTACCTGTGAGTTGAGTAAACAGGAGCAGGGGAGACAAGCAGAGCAGTCTGTCTGTCAGTGTGCTCCCGACTACATGTCATCGTGGAGACCAGCCTGCAAGAACCACTGTTGCTGGACCTGCTGTCTACCATGAAGCTGTTACCTGGAGTGCCGGAAGTCAGCTCTCCAAGCACGCCTGGTCCTCTCTCTCTGCAGAGCTGCCTGGTCGCTCGTCAGTGGGGAGAGCTACGGGTGCAGGTTGGCATCCCACGAGCCTTCCGATGTGTCAGGAGAGGCAAAGTACATCCAGGGAGATCTGCTGGGCTGCAGGGATTCTGACACATGACACACAGTCTCAGCCTCACTGGTCACAATCGAAAAATGCTTCATTTCCCCCTGACTGTTCTTCCTTCCTTATGTCTGGCCCAGCAACTGACATCACATGTGGGAGGGGGACTCACTTGTCAACTCAATGGTGCAGAAATGCGATCACAAAAAAAAAAAAGAAAAGAAGAAAAGAATGAATTGTAAACTTGTGGCAGGGTGGGAAACGCTGGTAGTGGAAACATCAGTGACCGGGACACATTGAACTGGTTTCATGCAGCACATTCTCCCACTAAGTCACCCCTCTTCCCTTTGTAAACACCCCCGGGAGCTACCGAGAAAGACCGAGGTTAACAAAGACTTCATCACTCAGCCCCTTTGTACTCTTGAAGGGGTCTCTAAGCCCCTGTGGGGCAGAGCACAGGCAAAATCAACCCAAGGCAGTCCAGTTCCCACCATACAACCTGGCCAGCAACACAGAGCTTCCTTTCCAGAGGCTGCAGAGAGCCCAAGGCATTGTGGGAGGACTCTTCCTATTTTCTATCAGAGATGGAGAACCACTGAGAGAGAGACACCGGGAGAGGGAAAAAATAGAAAAGAAGAAAGAGAGGCAAATTACTGAAATCTAGCAGAGACAAGTACAAATCAATTATCTTAAAAAGCAGCTGTAAAATCAAGCTTCATAGATATATAAGACACTTACATTCTATTAAAATAATGCTGAAATTACAGGGCTATCATGCTCAGACCTGTCGGTGTCTCTCCCTTCGAGATGAGAGCTCACACCTCTTGGAAGGGAGGCTGACTTAGTCACTGGGCCGAGACAGTGGGACCAGGTAGGGTCTAGCTTCTCTACATCCGGAGTTCAGGGATGGAGGAACCAGAGGGGCCCTTGGAGGGTAGGCCATGCTTACTTCAGTTGTCCAGCTCAGCTGGGATGAGATGACCCACCACCCCAACAAGGGCACGGAAAGATTAAAAATAAAACCATAACCTAGCCATGAATTGCAAGGAAGATAACTGTGGAAAGCATATTTTTCAAGAAGAGGGAGAAGGAGTATTGGGAGAAAAGCAACAACTTTCTACAACCGTGAACAGCAGGACTGGGAAGAGTTGAGGACAGCAGCGGTGAATTGTTTCAAAATTGCCCTAAGACGGCGTTCCTAACCGCTAATTTCCAAACTTTATTCTTACTAACTTAAAAAAAAAAACTCCGCGTGTGTGTGTGTGTATCTGCATCTGTGTGTGTATGTGTGTGTATATGTGTCTGCACGTGTGCATGTCTGTGTGTGTACGCGTGCAGTCAGGTGCACGTGCACACAGGTACACAGGTATGCCCAGGGGTATGTGTGGCAGTCAGAAGACACTGAGTGTGGTCCTCACTGTCTCCTTTGTTTGACACAGGGTCTCCTGCTGTGGATTGATACCTATGCCAAGCTACTGAGCTTCCGGCGAGTGTCCTGTGTCCAGACTACCATTTCACTTACAGGATCCCTAGGCTTATAAATACACACAGACCTGATTGGCTTTTTATGTGTGCACCAGAGATTCAAACTCAGGTCCTTACACTGCACAGCAAGAGCTTTACATATCTCCCTAAACCCTAATTTTTTAAAAGTTTTTGTTAGCATATATTGTTATGTAAAATAATGAGTTTCCTTTTGACATTTTCATATATACATATAATGTGATTTGATTATATTCACCCCCTTCTCTCTCGCCCTCTGCCGACTTTTCCTGGTTCCCTTCTTTCCAAATACTCCCCTTTCCGCTTTCATATCTTTTTGGCAAACAATTCTGATAGAGCATTTGTTTTATATTTATCGTCATTTGAAAGGAAAATAGAAGCGTTAGACTCTTCTAGCTTTGGGTTTTTTTTTTTTTTTTTTGAAACATTGAAACTAGAGAAACACTCTTTCACTGATTAAGGAGAAGTCTTCGGTGGGCTGCCGATGGAGGCCTGTGGTGGCAGGGCTGGCTTGCCAGTGACATACTAATTCCACAGTCGCAGAGCTCTGTCTAGGCTGACAGGTCTGTCCTGCTTTGTGCTGGGCGCAATGTCTCCAGGCCTGGCTGTGGCATTATTGTTCAACTCAGAGCTGGTTTGCAGACAAAGGCAACCCTGTCAGGGGTTCTGAATAGCTCCCAGCTAATTGCTGACCCAAACAGGCCCAATTAGCTGCTCCAAGCTCAGTGAGGAGCCCCAGGGACCCATCTATCCTAGCAGGCACATTGTGCACTTACCTGGGCTGGGGGCTTTGTAGTGTCTTTCTGCAGATCAAAGGCTTACAGGAAAAATGACTGCTGGATCAACAGGCGAGTGCATAGCCACACACATCACAGACACCCACAGGGCCATGGCCAAAACAGGGGTCCAATGAGGCTTTTCCATGCATGTCTCAAAATGCTGCCCAGTGCTGTGATTTGATGAAATAATTCCAATTACTTAGTTCCAATGAACTCCCCAATGATCAGCCACTGATACAGCTTGTTTGGGATTCCTTCTGTGACACCAGGCATATTCAGGAGCCCTGAGTACAGGGACATCCCTTCCTTCTACAGCCTGCCTTACAGGAGCACAGCCTCACACAGATGCTTCTGCGGGGGACTTGCACCTAAAGACCCAGTCTCCAGCAGCTCTTGAATTCCTGATGCCTGGAGCTTTTGTCTGTCATATATGACATCATAGGAGGGCAGACAAGATCACAGTTTATCATTCACCGTGGTTCTTTCCCATTCGCTAATGATTTGGAACTCTCCGCTAGTTTTTAACGTATTTTGCCCTCAAGAGCATGGTTACCCACAAACCTTTCTTCATACTTTAGAGTAATTTTCTTAGGATTTATTTCTAAAGCAAAATTAGATTGAACTTTGACCTAATTAAATTTAGATCAAAGAATATTAAATCAAAGGATGCTGATAGACGCTGCCGGTTGTTTTCCAGGAGAAGTGCAGTACCTTTTTCTGCAAGCACAGTCACTAGCAAATGTGGGTTACCATGTTCTGAAAATGTTTATGAAATGTTATTAGCTTGTTACTAGAGTTGAACTTCTCCTATGTCTGGTAGTATAGTGCCATGGCTGCACATGTGTGGCGGTCAGAAACAGCTTTTAGAAGTTGGTTCTGCCCTACTACAATGTGTGTCTCAGGGATCAAACTGAGGTTATCAGGCTTGGCAGCAAGCCATCTAACTGACTCCCACTTATGTTTTTTAATGGTTTCTAATTCATTGCATAATTTATTTATGCCATATAACATTTTCTCTTGCTACCATTAAACGCTTTCAGTTGTTTGACAGGATGCTAGATTCTTTCTGGACATGTGCATGTTTTTACATTTTTAGGTGGCCAAATCTGTTAGTTCTCTTATCTATTCCATTGCTTTTCGGCTTAAAAAGACCTTTTCCATAGACCTCTGAAAATTTATTCTTAATGAGCCGGCTTTGGTGTAAGAGCCCTGGGCATCTTAAACATAGTTCCAGTAGCTGAGCACCCTGTAAGGCAGAGGCGTGAAGCTCATCTTTACATTTAGCTCTAAAGCTTGCGTTCTTTTACTTCCTCTTTTCCACTTGGCTTTACCTTCATTCATCTTCTCCGGCCCAGTGATCACTGTATCGTCCTGGCATCCTGCTAGCATTCACACTGGGTAGCTTGCTGGAGCTTGATGTTCCGGAGCCTACTACCTAAAATTATGGCAGTGGGTTTTAGGTGGTATCAGGTGCCTTTTGATTGATTGAAATATTTCAGTTTTGTCTTCCTTGGATGCATTTGGCCCTTCAGTTGAATTGAGATTTCTGCTCAATATTTTGATGTCATAGTTTCTTGTAGAGGAAACTTAATAAAGTGCTTATTATGGGGCCCACCATTTAAGATCACTGACTGCTCTTGCAGAGGACCTGGGTTTGGTTCCCAGCACCCATTTAGCACCTAACAACCATCTGTAACTCCAATACCAGGGGAATCTAACATCCTCATCTGACCTCCGGGGCCACTGTACAACATTGGTGCACTTACATACATGCAGAAAATACACTCATATGCATAAAATAAAAATAATATATAAAATATTTAAAAAATAAAAATAAAGCGTTTATGCAAAAATTCTCTTTCTATATCATGAACTCAGATCCATATTAACTTACATTTTGTCTTCGTGGTTCCTTAGCTTTATGTATTTATTTACCTTTTAAATGTAGCTGGAATCATATTTGCTGAAGATATGAATTGTTTTGTTGGTTCTAAAGCCAATTTCTCTTCCTCACTATTACAAACTGTTTTTTTTAAGCTGTATTGAGTTTTTATATAAACTATACCCTGATTCAGAGTCTTGGTCTTTTCTAACAGCTATCATCTTATTCCAATACCACATCGTTTTAATAATTGTTTCATAAATTTTAATATCAGATTAGCATGACTTCCTCATTACTCTTTTCAAAAAATTTTAAAATATATTAATTTCAATTACTTAAGATGAATTTTAGAATCATTTTGTCATATTTAAATAAAATTACTGTTTAGATTTTGACAAAATTAAACAAATGAATTTGTGGCAGGCAGGTGGTTCGGAGCATGACGAATGGCTCTGCTCCTTACTGCCATCCATCCCTTATGAGGTTGTGTTGCTGTCCCCTGTCCAGGGGTGGCGACTGTTTCCTCATTCCTTGACTCTCAGCTGGCATGTTATGTACTTTGAGTCATCACTTTGGGTGAATGTGATATTGTGTTGGTCCCTAGCCTAGTCTCCTGGAAGGAGCTTTGAGGCCTGCTATATTCCCAGGTGGCCCTCTCTAGACACCCTGGGCTCAAGCTCGAACCAGCATGCTGGAAGGTGATAGGACCCCTGAACGCAGGCAAACTCCTCTTCCTAGAAGACCATCCTGGACCAATTGCTCCTGCTGGCCTGAAAGGAGACATCCAGGTACTCCTGAGCCCAGCCCAAATGAGCAACCTGCATAATTTCAGGGAAAGAAATGGTTCTTGAAAGCCACAATGGGAGATTTCATTTTCAGGGAAAGGCAATTGACAGATATACAAGTGTTCCATATGTCTATTATGGCCAGAATCTTGTCCCCAATTCATGAGCTGATACCCTGATCCTTAGAGCAGCTGTACTTAGGATAGGGCCTTTGGAGGAGTAATTAAGGTTAAATGAGGACTTATGATGGAGAGATGACCCACTCTAGTGACATCATTTCAATTTGATACATCCATAAAACCCATTTACACATAGGTCCACATTCATAGGTATCAGAGTTTAGCATGTCAACATTTCCCTTTCATGGACACTGTTCAATCCCAACACACCATGAACATGTAAGGCACTCAGGAAGAGTGTATGTTATTCATAGAAAGACATGGTGCTGAGCAGGCTTTGGGTTGCCCCAGAGGGTTGCCAAGGAAGGGAACAGTCTAACTTCTACTGGGGGCAGGTTGGTCCACAAGAGGACTATTGAGTGTTGAGGGGGACTCATGATGAACTTGTCTAAATGAGGGCAGATGGAGAAAAGAAAGGGGAGCTAATGCCCATCATGGAAAAAAGAGGAGCCTTTATTCTTCCCAAGTTTCCACATCTGAGAAATGGAGTTATTACATGTTCTTGTAGACTGAGGTTACAGAAGTCAGGGCCAGCAAGACTCAGCTCACTTTCCCTTCACCTTCAGAGCGAGGCGCAGTCAGAGGAGCAAAGGATCAAGGTCTTGGCATGCTAGCTGTGTTATAGACGAAGCATACTTAGAAGGTTCTTTTGTTGATAAAGCACTGGCTCCTCACTTGGGCCCACAAGGTTACGAAAAGCAAGGTAGAAATCTAACATCTCTGCCTTCATTTTGTGTCTGTCTGGGTCCTTTACTTTAGCTAAAGGAACAGAAATAAGCCACTGTCCTTAACTTCCCTCAATTTTCACTCTTGGATCACCATGAATATCCAGAAGAAGAATAATTCAGTGCATCTACGGTGCCCCAAAGCGGGTACTTACCAGTGATGCTGAGGCTGCGCTCTGGAAGAGAAGTGATGGATCTCACAGGCATTAGACTGAGTCTACTAAATGAAGACAGAACTCAGGACCTCTTTGGACCACCCACAGACTAGAACTGAGACATCAGTCATCCAGAACACATCTTAACCAGGACTGCATAGCTATGCATAACTCTAACCCTAGTTTTTCCTTTATTTAAGCCTAAATCTAAAGAGTGGGTGGACTTGGGAGGCTGATGGGACCTCGTCCCTTGTGGTTCCACTGCTTCTGTCTGCTGTCTGCTTTCCATCCTTGCTAGTCTCTGAACTGGTGTATTAGAGATGGTGGCTGAGCCTGGCTTGTTGTGGTGGCTGGAGCCTCAGCTTTTTACCTTCAAACTCCAGTTTCATAGACACCAGCCCCTACCCTGGAGACAACCTTTCATTCCAAAGAACTGATACTTTTCATGCCTTTGAGGAAGATGATGGCTCATTCTGTATACTGCAATGTGTTGAGTGTTCTGAGATTTATTTAAGGCTACTTAAAAATTTTAAACCATCCAAGACTGATATTTTTATTACTTTTGAATCTTTCTACCTATTTATGTGAAGATCTTCCCTCTTCTGCAGCCACTGTTATAAATTTTTATTTTTCTAAATAGTTTCCTCTTCAACAAGATTCTCCAATTTCTTTTTAAAAACTAGATATTCATAATGCCTTCCTGGAACATCCCTAAATCTAACACACTGCTAAGGTATTTCTTTCTTGTTGTGTTTCATAATTTTATCATGGCTGCCTTGGTGACAACTGATTCCTGTCCTTTCGTCTGATGTGCTTCCCAAAGCTCTTGGGCTCCTCATTTTCACTGTCTTACTACTTTCATTCTCTCTTGTTTTAGGTACTTTTTATAAACTTTTGAAATAAAATCTTAGATGATTTATACTGATCTTTCTTCAAAAGAAAATAATGGCTGGGCCTGTAGTTCAGTGGTAGACCACTTGAATAGCATATAGGAACCCCTAGTTCAAGTCTCCTCAGCACAGTAGAGGGAGGAGAGGAGAGGAGATGGGAGAGAGAGAGAGAGAGAGAGAGAGAGAGAGAGAGTAAAAGAAAGGATAAACAGTCACTCTACTTCTACTGTCAGGACTGTGTAAGTTAGTTTTGTGAACTCATGTGTGTGAGTGCAGGTGTTTGTATACAGGTGTAGGTATACAGGGATGAGAGGTCAGAGGATAAGAGGATAACCTGGGCCACCAGGGTTTCTTCTGTCTCTACCTCCCATCTTGCCATAAAAACATGGTGCTTATTGACACATGCTACTGGTCATTGCTGTACATAGGTGCTAAGGATTTGAACTCAGGTCTCCTGCTCATGTGGCAAGCACTTTATCCACTGAGCCATCTCCCCAGCCCACAGGAAGTTGTAGGTTTTTTCCTCCTGGGTTGTTATCATTGTCACAATGCCAGTAGTCTGTGGCCTTCTTTTTTCTTTTTCTCCATTCTGTACATTCTATCCCCGCTCTTCTGAAAAGGTTGTAATCTCTCTGCAACTATAAGTTTTCTTCTGTAATTTGTCAATTATTCTAAAACTCAGTTTTACAGAGATCTCAGCTTTTATCATTTATAAGATTCTTCATTATAGACTGCCCTATTTACTTGCAAGAATATATATTTAAATTTTTCCTTTATTAGTTTTTGATTTTTGGATTTCATATTTGTACACAATACACTGTGATCAACTTCCCCCACTTCTTTCTCCCAGCCCCTCCCGACAACCCTCTTCTCCCCAACTAACTCCCCTTTGCCCGTGCACCCTCTGTTTGTTCTTTTTATAGTCCCTTCCTTCCCTCCTTCCCTCCTTCCCTTCTGCCTTTTCTCCTCCCTTTCTTCCTTCTTTCTTTCAGTTGGCTGTTTGATCGAAAGTATATTTAAATACTCTGTCTTTTATTTCCAAATGTTTTGATGGCTTTATTTTTAAAATCACCATTTACTTCTGAACTTTGCATGAAGTTCCAAAATGTATGTACTTGCACCAAAGTTTACAGCATCAAAATCCTTTAGGCAGATTTGCATAAACCATCCTTTCTGGGCAGGGAAGAATCCTCAGTGAGTAAATATTTTCTGCACCAGCATGAAGAACTGAGTTTGGATCCCAGTGCACACGTAAATGCCTAGAGTGGCAGCTAATGCCTGCAACCCTGTTGCCAGGGAGTAGAGAGAGGCCGGCCAAGCTCAGGGGCTTGCTGGCCAGCCAGTCTAGGCAAAACTTGAGCTCCAGACTCAGTGAAAGACTGTCTCTCAAAATAAGGCAGAGAGTGATAGAAAACTCCCAACATCCAACCCTGACCTCCACACATACATGTGTGTGTGCTCACATACATGCACTCATATACAGAAAAGTATCACACACACACACACACACACACACACACACACACACTGTACCCCAGAGAAACCATTATTCTGCAGCACATGCTCCTCCTCCTCCTCTTCCTCCTCCTCCTCCTCCTCCTCCTCCTCCTTCTCCTCCTTTCTCCTCTGTTTCTCTTCCTAGTCTCCTGCTCTTGCTGCCTATCTGCTCTTTCCACACTGGGCAGCCTGGACTCCTTCCTAAGAATGTCCAGGTCTTCTCTCTCACCAGCCACTGTGTCTACACTGTGCTGTGACTGCACAGCCCACCCTAGGCTGGGTGCTCAGCTTTATCCTCAGCTATGAACCCATCTATTTCCCTGGTATCAGGTCCTCTGAGACCATCCCTCAAATAGATTCTAAGCTGATCCTTGCACCCTCTCTGTGTCCTTCTGCTTCCTCCAGGGTCTTCAGCCCTTTCGATAGCCCATGAGAGCAGGCTGGCCTCTGTTCTGTTCACAGCAGGACCCCTCCACTCAGTCCAGGCCTCACAGGTATAAGCTGAGTTTATGAATGAAACTGCAAGTGAGTTTAATTGTTCCAAGGAGAAACTGCAGCTATACATTACTAAAGTGCACATTTCCAAAGCTAACGAGATGGCTCAGCAGTTAAGAGCACTGGCTGCCCTTGCAGAGGACCTGGGGTGGGTTCCCAGCACCCTCATTGTGGACAACTGTTTGTAACTCCAGTTCCAGGGGAATCCGATACCCTCTTCTGACCTCTACAGGCATTGCATGACACAGGTACACTTACATACATGCAGGCAACACACTTGTATAAATAAAATAAAAATTATAAATAAAATATTTTAATGAAAGCATAAAAAGTAAAAGTTAAAAAATACACATTTCCTGGAAGAGTCCAATAAGGATCCAACCATGAATGCACCACCCTAAACAATCTCAGAAATTTTGAATTTGTTGAGTTCCTTTGTCAGGTGATCCATGAATAACTATAAATAGAAACTGAGCCTGCTTACATGTCTATTATCCCTATGAGAGAAAGGAAGTGAGTTCCAGGTCAGTCTGAGCCGAATAGTGAGACTGTCTCTACATGTGCGTATGTATATGCATGTGTACACCCATATATATGCATCTATGCACTTCCATTAATTCACTCTGTTTATTTTTACGTTTTAAAGTATTTCCTCATTTTCTTTCTCCTATGTGATTCATCATAAATGGTTCTTAACTGTTTCCTCTGAAAAAGATGTTTCCTGCATCTGCTCATTTTCCCACCGTACATATTTTCATGGGATATTACTTACATAAACATTCATACACCGTGTTCTCGTAAATTTTACTATTTGCTAAAATAAACCATGCAAATGGGTATTCCCACTACAGATCATGCATTTTGCCTTGAATATCTGCCTTACAGTGAGGGGAGGTTTTGGTCGCTTCTTAGTTGTTTTGGTGTCCACTCGTTTCCTGTATTTCTAGATGCCTTTGAAGATAACTGCATTATTATATTCTAATGTGCCCATTGTAAACTGGATAGAATTCAACATCGTATTTTATTTTCAATGGAAAATTTTTACAATCTTGTATCTACATGTGCATTAAATTGTTAAAGCTGTCATAGAAGTGTATCCCGAACTGGGGACTCCACAACAGAAGCATATCATGTCAGAATTTTGAAGGCCAGAGTTCTGAGAACCGGGGTCAACTGGTCTGTGTCCATGTCCCAGAAGTGATTGCCACTTACTTCCAGTTGTAGAAGGGTCACTGTTTAGTAGTTATTTCCTCCTAATTGAAACATGCGCTATAGAGGGGTGAGATGGCTCATATGATTCCTAAAGTAAACATTACAAGGCTCAGGAAGCAGCTAAAACTTACAAGATTCACAAGGCTCCTTCCCAATATATAAAAGCGGTAACGGGTGCTAGGGAGGGGAGACACCAGATCAGCTGACCTAGCTGCCAGCAAGTCATTCAGGATGCTCCAGGGATGCAGCTTTCAGGAGTGGTCACCCATGCTGGGCCTTCTAGCAGTGCAACTGCATCTGAGGCACTCATGTTTCTGTAAGTAACCCTCACCTATGCTCCTGTAAATAACCCTAATAATTATAAACTCACTGGATCACTAAGCTTGACTTGGGTGGAATGAGTTTTGTGGCCTGTCTGGCACAGCTAGACATTTGTTCTCATCTCCCCAGGCAAAGCCACACAGTAGCACCTGCTCAGACTTGCTAATTGGTTTTCTTCTCTGTGTATGTCTATGTCTAAATGTCCCTAACACAGAAGGAGCCTGGCCATATTAGATTAGGGATACCCTCTGCTCCAGTTTAACATCCCTTTAACAGAACCACATCTGAAATGACCCTGTTTCCAAACAGGAACAATTCTGAAGTGCTGGGGCTGGGACTGAACACATAGAGGCATACAACTCCGCACATAACAGTCATTTGTCAGATGTGCATTATTTACGGCTTTTTATGTTTTGTTCATATGGCATTTCTAACCCGGTTTGGGTGTTTGTTTGGTTTGGGATCTGTTTTTCAGTGGATGATCGGCCACCATTATGTTTCTATACTCATTTGGGAAGTAGGCACTTGTTACTTCAGACTAATGCACAAGAGTTTCTCTTCAAGTTTTTAAGAACACATTTAAACTAATACTTGACTAATTACAGGAGTCAATAACAGACAAACACTCCACAATGGGAAACTATTTTCATTCATCTTAGTAAAAGGACTTAGGCTCTTTTAATTACTTTCATTCTTCTTTTGTTAATTTTAGCTGGTTTCTAAGTCTTATCTATCTCCTTTCACTCTTGCTTTTTTTAATAAAATAGGTAGAAATTCAATTAAAAAGATTGGCAGATGTAATAAATTTTAACCATACTTACAATAATTATTTTGACACTTAAATAATATCTTGATTAATCCTTCATTTAGTTGAAATGTTGTTGAGATAATCATAGGTTCACATGCAAGTTTAAAGAAATACTACAGAGAATCCATTGTTGACTTTCTGCAGCTCCCCCATGGTAACACTTTACAAGATCATAATATCGACTTCTGGGTTAGATGATGGATTGGAAGCCACCACTGTGAAACCTGGTGAGAAACAAGTCTCAGAATAAAACAACAGATCCTATTCCTGTAAGCAAGGGGAAAAGCAGTGAGTCTAAGGAGGCTGCGTTCTGCAAAGCAGCAGCCAGACCGGCCCCAGCTGCCCCATGCTGCTTGTGTCTGAGGTAGCTGCCAGGTCATGCCCTTCTGATTATGAATGAGCTGGAAAGAAATTGTGTGGACTGTGGAGATAGCCAGAGTCTGGATACAGCATGCACGGAGAGATGGCTGGAATCGAGCAGGCTGTGGAGACAGACGGAGGGAAAAACATAACTTGGGAGCCTGAACCAGGATGCGCCACAGCATCTTGGAGTCAACAGCCTTAACCACGCCTACCATTGCCTGAGGGAGCTACTTAGGAATATGGGGCATGTGTTGCTGAACTTGCTCAGTCTTCCCACCAGGCAGAGACAAAGGGAAATGCAGGTGAGACCGCCTTTCACGCTCTGTCAGAGCCCAGTCACCAACAACCTCCTGTGTGGAAAGAAAAATCCCCCAAGTACTGAAGACAAAAGTTAGAAGGAAGGAGGATCCTTCCAGGGAATTCCGGTAGAAAGTGGACTTCCCACAGGGAGAGCCTCAGGAGAAGGACACACTGACTTCCAGAGATTATGAAAACTAGCATCCCTCCTGGCTCCATCAGAGATTGCTACAAAAGACAGCAAAGGGAGAAGTGGTCACCCATCATTTCAATCGGGAAGAAATACTGACTGGGTTGTAGTACTTATATAATCTTCTTTTTTTCAAAATTTTCACTGTTGTGCTTGAATTCTTCAGTTGGCGTTTTTAGCTTGCATCTTGTCTGAGCAGGTTTCTCTGATTGTCCTATCCCTGAACTCATTCCACAGCATCTCTCTATTTTTCGTATCTCTAACTCAGATACTTTCCTTCTCACCTGTAATTTCCTTTTGTCCTCATTTCGTATTCCCTCCTCTTCTTGTTACTTAGTTACTGACATCCTTAGCTCCGAAAAGTTATAAACTATCAGCACCTAGTGCCACTGTCTCTGAACCTTATGTAGATACAAGCAAAGTGCACAAGTATCTTGACTACAATCTAACATTGGCACTCAGTCAAATCACTGTGCTTGTGACTGCGGTTGACCCACCTGAACTTAGCTGTAGTAGGGACCTAAATCCAACGAAGACAACTCACCAGGAAGAAGTATGTAAAATAAATATAAAGAAGGAAGAAAGGAGAAAAATAAAAACTAGAGGACACCTCTAGTCCAAAAGATGTGCAAAATACAACCAAGAAACACAGGAAAACTTGAGACGGCACCTCATAAGATAACCTGCACGAGTCTGCAGCTCCTCACTGTCAGAAACCAAGGATCCTGACATTTGATGGCTGCTGAGGGAAAAGGCATCAGTTTCTTCAGTGGTGTAGCCACTGGTAAGTTGTCCTTGCCCCAGTAAATGACCTCTCATCCACGGTCATGCAGGCAACCCTGCTTAAACTCAATGGCTCATACACACAAAGAAGACATGCAAGTGGGAGGGGCTTTCTCAAAAGAAGAATGGTTGGAAGAAGTGAGACGAAGGAGGGGATGAAAGCAGTGAATGGCATGAAAATGACTGCCATTCATTATGTGCATGTATGAAACGGCCAGAGAATAACCTAGAGGTAGAGACAAGGCATGAAAACCAACTGTAAGTTTTGCCTAGTTATCTTTCAGGGCCAACTTGACACAGCCTAGATTTAACTGAGAGAAAAGCTTCAAGTGAAGAATTTCCTAGGTCACAGTCACCTGTGGGTTTGTCTGTGGAAGATTATCTTGATTATTAATTAATGTACAAGGCTCCCGCCCACTAAAGGGAATACCACCCCTAGGTAGGTTGTTCTGAGTTGCATAAGAAAGCTAGCTAAGTGTGAGCCTCTGGGAAAGCCAGCAAACAGTGTTCCGCCATGGGTTCTGCTGTGAGTTCCTTGGCTGGAGGTGATGCTGTATAAAATAGCAAGCAGTCCCGTCCTCTAGCTTTGAGTTCTTGCCCTGACATCCCTCAGTGACTGACTCAGACCTGGAAATATAAGATGAAATAAACCACTTTTGTCCCCTAAGTTGCTTCTAGTTAGTGCTGCAACAGAAAGGGAACTCTAATAATATTATTTGGGAACGCAGTTAAATGACCTAAACATTTATTAGATTGGCAAAATCCATAGAACTGATTAAATATAAATGCTGGCAAAACGTGAAATTACTAGTTAATTCCTTTCATTTTTTCCTGGATTCTGTAGTTGTTTGGGGTGGGGTGATTGTCTTCTTTGGGTTCCTCGACAGGGGATCAGTGCCATTGTGTTTTTACTGCATGAAGTGACAAAGTTTTAGCTTATTTACAGATGTACTTTTGAAGGAGTCCATTTATTTGAGTCATATAAAGTACATAAAAGCACTTCCTATATAATTAAAATGCATTGCAGATGTTGCTGGTTATTATTCTAAAATTCTAAGTAACTAGTCATTGGAAAATAGGCTTCTGTGGACATTGTCTGAGATGTATAATTAACTAAGAAGCAGCCAGCAAGACCACCCAAGTGATGCCCATTCATAATACTTTCCGTTCAGACAAACTCAGTTATGCTTATGGATGTCCCACTGCTCCACATCCCTCCCAGATTTACAGTCTGAACCATGAAATCACAACCATTCTCCTGGTTACTCTTGCACCCTTAACTTGACAAGCACCACTAGGCCCTTGCTTTCCTCCACAGTAGCCAGTTCTATCTCAGGCCCTGTCTTCAACCTGCTGCCTTCTCAGGGAAGAGGTAGGAACGGTACTTTTCACAGCATCATTTGAAGTACATTCTTACCTAAGGAAAGCACACTTGAAAGAGATGGTTCCTTTCATTTGTGTGGGACTGAGTTCTCATTTTCTGAGTTAAGACAGTAGAGACCCCTAAGAATAAGCCTTCTTTTTGCATTGCTGTCTTGTTTGTATGAAGACTCTCAATGCTGGTCAGCACATACATGACAGTAAACCACTTGCCTTTGTTCTTTTTGTTTTTGTTAATGGTGGTGGCTTTAGTTTTGAATTTTGGAAGCAGAGTCTTCGTTATGTGACCCTGGCTGGTCTGCAACTCACTATATAGATAAGATTGGCCTAAAATTCTTGATGATTCTCCTGCTTTCAGCCCATCAAGTGCTGAGATTAAGGCATGAGCTATTATGGGAGTCTTTTGTACCCTTATGTCTGAATATGTAAGAGAGCAGTGCCATTATTTCAGGGAGCAAATATGACACAGTATTTTAAAAAATCCAGAGCAGGGCTGGGGTGATGGCTTGGTTAATAAAGTGCTTGATACACAAGCATGAGAACCTGAGTTTGATCCCCAGCATTCATGTAAAAATCAGGGTGAGGTGTTACCTGCCTATAATCTCAGTAATGGGGAAGTAGGGTCAAGAGGATGCCTGGAGTTTACTGGTCAGCCAACCTAGCCTAATCAGTGAGCTTCAGGTTCAGTGAGAGATCCTGTCTCAAAAAATAAGGCAGAGAATACAACTGGCTATGGTGACCTGCACCTTTAATCACAGCCTTTCGGAGTCAGAGGCAGGCAGATCTCTGTGAGATGGAGGCTATCCTGGCTCACATAGTGACTTCTAGGTGGGTTGGGACTAGGGAGACCCTCTCAAAAAATTAAAATTAAAAAAAATCTGAAACGGAGAGTGAATGAGGAAGATACATGCTAGCCTCTAGCCTCCAGATGCATGTATACACATATGCATACACACACTTGAACATGTACATAACCACAAAAAAAAACACACAAAATGTCTAAAGCAATTAAACTGAAGCCCCGCCTCCCTGAAAAATACCCTTAGAAGGAACAGTTTGATTTAAGAAGTCAAACACATTAGATTCAAATACCAGTTCTAGAGCACCTGAGGTCAACAACTTTGGCAAATGCTTAAATTCAAGTTGAGTAGTTCCCATCTGTTCACTGGGAATGAAACACACCCACGCCACAATGACCACCAATGACTTCTTCGTTGCTAGAATCCACTGCAGGAGAAAGGAAAATTACCAACTCTTACTAATTTTTTTGAATGAGGCAAAGGGGCCCACGAGATAGCTCAGTAGGCAAAGGCTCCACCAGCCTGAAGGCTTGAGTCCATCCCTGGAATCCACATAAAGGTAGAAGAAGAGAAGCACTCCACAAAGCTGTCCTTTGACCTCCACATGCACATATCATGGTACACACACCCAACACACATTGTGCACACACATATATACAATGATACATTTTTTTAAGTGATGAAAATGTTAAAATTATATTATATTTGCCTTCGACTTTTCTGGAGAGTTGCTAAATTCGATTATATAAAAGAAAAGTTGTTATATAAAGTACTCTACCAATTATGTTTTTCTAAATACAAGAAACTTCCCTTTGTGAGCTGGCTTCCTATTGGGAAAATAGAAAGCTCGTAATCAATGAAATTCCTATCACAATCTCCTCTGACTTCCAGGACTTCCTGCTTCCAGAGCTAGGCTCAGAACAAAGGCTAAACAATTTAACATGTCACACCAAGAAAATGAAGGAGTTTTCAAAAACAAGGATAAAATGTATATGTATGAGGAAAAGAATATTTCTTGCTCCTAAAATAAAGACTCTTTGTATTGTATGCAAGTGTTTTCATGGAAACAATGCTATAGCTAATTGTCTTCGCAGACTTCTACAAAAATACCAGACATTTTCAACTATTGTGATTAAACAGGCAAGATGAGCTTACTTCAAAGGATGGACAGATAAATGGCATGCACACATTTCCAGCTGAAAACATTCACAAACAGTATTTTTCTGCTGTCTGAGCAACTCTACTATAGAGTACATGGAATAAGTATGTCTCATTGAGCCTTGCAGGAACACACCTGTTGTATCCTACATACCGTGTCTGTGTTTGGAAGACATGTGTTTCAACTTTACATACAAAATAAGAAGCATTATTACTTTTTTTTAATAAAAATGGTGTATATCTGTGATTCCACTGCATGTTCCACAGTAATACGAAGTATCATCTTTAGTGTGTGTGTGTGTGTGTGTGTGTGTGTATGTGTGTGGTGTGAGCGTGTATGTGAAAGGACACTTGTCTGTGCATGTGATATGTATGTAGAGGCTGTGGGTCAACATTTGGTGTCTTTCTATATCACTCTCCATCTTGTGTTTTAAGACAGGGTTTCTTCTGGAGCTCACCGTGTCACTCAAACTGGCTGTTGAGTCAACCACCAGGATCCTCCTGTCCCTGGGACCCCCAGCACTGGAGTTACAGGCATGGCACACCTTACCCCCGCACTCAACGTTTACTTGGGTGCTGTAAGGAACATGTAATAAATAATTAGTTTATAAGTAGTAATGTTGTAAACCTATAGTTTCATGAGTGTAAGGAGCATGTGATAAATAATTAGCTTATAAGCAGTGATGTTGTAAACTCATAGTTTCATAAGTGTAAGGGGCATGTGATAATTAGTTTATAAGCAGTGATGTTATAAACCCGTAGTATTATAAGTTAGAGGCCTGTGGCTGAACTCTTTGCTGACAGGGCCTCAGAGCACTGTCTATATCGACCTCACAGTTACACTCCCCTTGCTCAGAGCCCAGGAGCTCTCCCCATATCAGAGCTCACAGTTACACTCCCTTGCTCAGAGCCCAGGGACTTTCCCTCTATCAGGCCTCACAGTCAGTCACACACGCTGTTAGGTTGTGATAAGAACAGGGCAATGCATGAAGTCACCCCAGTACCTGATTGGTTAATGTGAGCCACACTGCCAAGGAACTATAAAATTTGGGACCAACGGCTGGGCAGTTAACATTCCTTCACAAGAATTCCCGAGAGAACGTTCCCATGTCCGAAGACCAGTCGGAACAGGCCAGACCGGCCAAGAGTGATGCTGAGAAAGGGCTCGGGCGTGGAATGAGATCGTGAGCCGTACCTGAGAGCTTGTCACAGGACTGGAGCCAATAGTCCTGCCCGCTGAGCTGGAGCAGCCACGGAACCTGCCACAGGGCCAGAGCTTACAGCCACGACTACTAACCAGGGATGACTGTGTGGGGGCGTGTTGTTAATTGATAAATCTGTTTTAATTAATAAATCTGTTATATGTTAATACCTGGTCTCTAGCTCCCTTTCCCTAACCAACTTTGGTTAGGGCTTGATGCACAACAGGTACTGAGGAACTGAACATAGATAGGTCTTCATTCTTGAGCAGCAGACACTGTCACTGAACCCTTAAACATCCACAGCCCTTAAAATGTCCAAATAGAAACACACAAACAAGACTTTTCCTTTGGAAACTCCAATATAAGAACAGTCTAACACCAGGCCCCTCCTCAGTGATCACAAGTCTACTTCTTGTGTTTCTAAAACTTCTTTGAGAACACAAAACATGGCCTAAGCTTGCTCCTCAAAACTTGGCTTCCAACTCCTCCATCCTTACATGAAAATTGGCTTTAAATTTGACTTCTCTCAGCCATCCCTGGATCTCTGAATTGTTCCTGCCTTGTAGCATTTTGTGGTATTCAATCTCCAGGCTGCTATAGTAAATTAGAGATAGGGGAAACTCCTCTTGTTAGAAGTATGTTTATCCCCTCTCACCCAGAGTTGGGCAGTTGGTGCACCCTTGGACAAAAGGAGGACGGTGGGAGAGATGCTGTGCTGGTTCAGAATGGTTTTTATGAAACTGAGCATTGGGTATCCAAAGCGGCTACATGGAAAAGTAATCATCCTGTTGGAGATAGCAGTTGATGAAACCAAAAATATATGAGAGACCCAGCCTCCTTCTACCCACCTTCCCAACAGTCCTCGCTAAGATACCAGGCAGAGAGTGGGCCCTCTCTACCCTTGGTCCTCTGTACATCCTAACCATCAGCTTAATGCTGCCAGTAACATGATACTGAAAATGGTCACTGCTTTAAATTACTAGGTGGTTTTCAAACAACCTGATAATAACAGCATATGGCCATATTGGGCAAGCACTACTTGAAGCTCTCAATGCCTTGGCCTGCATTAGAATGGCTTACAATGTCATCCTGATCTACACTTCTCTAGTTCCCTCTGTTCCTATTCCTGATGACCAGGTTCCTAAGGAGGCATCCACATTTAAACTTGCCTATCCCAACCCCTAATGGAATGGCACACCACACTCCTGTAACGAGGGGCTTCCAGGTGATTCTTCAGTTGGTGAATGGGGAAATCTCAGAGTCTAGGACACTCCATTCCATTTTCAGAACATTCTGACTACATGCCAAAGCTTACCGGCTTGTTTTAGACATCCATATCTTTTCTGGAATATAAAATAACTACAAATTGGAAACTGTCTTCCCAGTTGGTCTCAACAAAGCCATCCCATGAATGAAGACTAAAGGTCTGTATGTTTTTCTCCTGTTACCACTTCTGCCTTGGAGTTGCCCTGAGGGATTGTAGGATTGTCATTGCTATTGAAACACTGCTGTCTGTCAAATAGAATTTCATCCTTCTTTCCTTTTGATGTGTTTCATTTGTGTCAACAAACAGAAGTTTTGAACACAAGTAGTGTGGTTAAGAGTGAGTACTATTCTTGCAAAAGAATGAAGTTCAGTTGCCAGCACCCATGTCAGGCAGCACACAATCACCTGTCACTCCAATTCAAGGGGATGTAACACCTTATTCTGGCTTCCTCAGGCACCTCAACATACATGCATACCTCCTCCACACAGACACATAGAGACAGTTTTCTTCCCTCTCTGTTCATTGGACCCTTCCATTCTGGGGAGTCTTGGCCTCTGTCCCCAGAGCCTCAGCTACTGAGGGTAGCTCTGACCTCATCCTTTATCCCTAGTGTTTGAAAAGTGACAGTATTTACAGTTATTGTCTTCCTGCATAGCTTTTTATGTTAGTTTTTTCTTTTCTTTTCTTTTAATTTCTGGGTTTTTTTTTCTCTATTTTGAAACTTCCCAATAATTTAAACTAGGACCAATCTGCTTTTTATATTTCATGTCATTATTGATACTTTTGTTACAGACATATTGGTTTTCAAATAAGTTTATTGTCTTTGTTTTCAGTCTCCTGGGTGTTTGACTGGTGCTTTTAGTTCCTTAGTCCAGCGAGCCAGATCATACTGTCCTACTCCAACTCCCTTTTCCACAGATACCTGTCCAGGCAAGCACTCTAACCAGAGCTGCACTCCCAGCCTTCCACAGTCATATTGATGACTGACAGTTCTGCCTTATTCATTTCTGTCTTTCCTATGTAGCACATATTATTGATGCAATCTTTATTCTGAAATACTTATTCATAAACGGATTATACTTATGTTCTTTTCCTTTTCAACCTCATTAAAAACCTTTATCAACTTCATTTCATCATCCTGCACTATGTGGCTCCTTTCACGTCTCTTACATCATCTCATCTTCTTGCCCCCTTTCACGTCTCTTACATCATCTCATCTTCTTGCCCTTGATCTCATCTTCTACTTCACATAATGGTCTCCCACCTTCAAACAGGATGTGATTCCCCCAAAAGTATCCTAGCACTGGCCTGCCTGCATCATAGAGTTTGGAACAAAATGGTGGGTTCATTGTCTTCCCAATGCACACAGGGAAGGAGTGTACCCTATATAAAAGAAGAAGATACTCTTTGTACTAGGATTCTTCACGCAAGAAAAAAAGTGTGCATCCAAAGAAAAAGCTGCAATTTCAATTAATTATCTTCTATATAAAACAAACTGTGTTTGTTTCGATGTATTGATGAGGATGATTCATTGCTGAGCCGGCCTCGGACCTCAGGAAGATTCATAGGGAGTGCTCTACCAAACCACTTCAAGTTTTTTACAAAACTACCACAATACTTTACAGAATCTGCTGCTGACAGTGAGCTCAGCTTTGAAACCTCTGGCATCTGTTGTCAAGCTTGCTGGGATGAAAAGAATGAGGCAGATGTAATGTGCCATTTGTATCCCTAGCTCAAGAGCCATACAGCTTCTACATCAGCTCCCATGAGCCCTTCTGTCACACAAACATGCTGGGGATAGCCCTTCTGGACATTGAGGTATAAATTCTAGCATCTCTTCTTCCCACTGAAGGTTAGCCACCTGGCCAGACACATTCTAGAAGCCCTCCTGATACCTCCTGCTTCCAACTGACCCACTGACAGACTCCATATACAGGAAGAAGTTCAGAACAGAAGAACCATCACATTCGTAAGCTAGGAACAGGGTGTTTGTTCATAGACACTAGGTTGTGGATGGCTTGTTATGTGGCATTTGGTAGCTGATATGCTCTTATGTCTTTTTGGTTGTCTTATGATAGCTAAGACTGTCTGATTCCCATGGATGTCATGCCATCAATCTAAGACAATGAAGAATTCAGATGGAATGTTTTCTCTCTAAACTCCTCCATCCTGTTTACTTCCTGGTTTGGTTGGGCAGTTTCAGGGATCCTTCAAAGTTATTTCAATCCTACAGGAGCTGACTTGCAAGGCTGCAGTTGGTGTCCTTTGTTACCTGTTGACCCGTTCATTACATCAACAGAAGAGTTGGACTTCAGTATTTGTTAAACTTTCCTTAGAGTTCTTTGTGTGGACACAAACCCAACATCTTAATGCTTATGAAGGAGAATTGGAGATAGTTAGTTCTGAATTTGGTAGACAGAGAAGGAGGATCCAGACTAGATTCTACTGAGTTCCAATTACTTTCATCTTCATCCAAGATGACCGACTTCTGGTTCTTGTCCCCAGCTGGCCCTTACAGGGAGCTTCTGTCGCTGCCTTTGGCTTCATCTGACTGGAATTTCAAAGTTCTTGCCCTTGCTTTACCCAATCAGATTCCTATTTTCTTATGAGTGAACTAGCCAGCAGCATGCCTCCACCCTGTCCATTCCAAAGCGGGGAAGAAAGGGCAGCTCAGTCCTGTCCACCTCCTATATATACAAAAGCCCAGACTTTACAGGGGTAGATGGTGCTCAAGTCCTGGACCCCTCCCCCTGCCGGGAGTCTGTCTCTCTGCGCTCTGTGGAATGCTACATTCCCCTCAATAAACCTTGACTGTGTGCTGACCACAAACTTCTCCTCTTGTAATTCTTCTCCTAGTTAAGAAACAGACCTAAGGCGACCCTAGGTGACCTTAGACGACATCACTTTCATAATTACAAGGAAATTTTTATACTAACAATGATTTGGGACAATTTAATTTGTTCTTCGAGTCATAGCATCTTTAGAAATCCCTTGTCCAACTTGTCCTATTCACCCTTGCTGGGACACACCATTTTGAACACTGTCACATCTTCAAAACAACTCATGGAGAGGAATGTATTACACAGATTTATCTTCTAATGGAATTTATTGAAAGAAAGCATGCAGATTGCCACACCCATCAATCTGGAGTTTAAGAACAGATACTTTGTTTTGAGACTTGTGCTCAAACACTCAGATTTGGACACTGAAGTCGTGTTGTCCTGAGTCACACAGAAGTTCTCACATTGCTGAGAATTTGGAAGGTTAAATAGTCTGCACTGTGGTCTCACAGTGAAATGACAAAGAGTCATACCCATCATATGGGTTACTGTAGTCAAAAATATTTTTCCAATTATGTATGTATGTCTGTGTCTCTGTGTGGGTACATGTGTACAAGTACGGTGCTTACAGAGGCTAGAAGCATTGGATACTCTTGGAACTAGAGTTATAGGTGGTTGTGAGTTGCCTAACCTGGGTGCTCGGAACTTCACCCAGGTCCTCTCCAAGAACAGCAAATGCTCTTAACCCCTGAGCCATCTTTCTAGCCCCTGTAAGCCACTCTGAGAAATGTTTTATGTATTGAAATTCCTCTATCAGTATTATTTCTTCACTAATGATGTTTTACTGGCATAATATTCTCATAGCCTCTTTTCCCATAATTAAGAGTCCTAATGTATTTAAAGCTTAGTTTAAAATATTCAAACATTCCAGATTTTTCCACAGATAATCTAAACATGTAACCAGGTAAAATTACATGTATGCACAGTTGGCTTTCTATAGCTATAGGTTCTGCATCTGAGGAGTCAACCAACTATGAATGCAATATATTGGGGGAACATTATGCCTACAGAGAGCATACACAGATGTTTCAATCTAGTCATTACTCCCTGTATGACACAGTATAATGAGTGTTTACCCAGCATTACACTGGATGAGGTGTTACATACTAAAAATGATTTAAAGCATGTAAGAGGATGCGTAGAGGTTCCTGTTCTGTGCAAACGCTCCACTAATGTGTATGGGGGACTGAAAAGCCTTCAGATTTGGGTATCTGAGGGGGTCCTGGAGTTAATTCTCCATGGACAATGAGGAACAAATATCATTTTATATGTATATTCCACACATCAGCAATAAAGTGGGAGGTTAACCAAATGGGTACTACAAGCTAAATTGAGACAAGAAAGTTTGGAGTGTGTAGAAAACTAAGATTTCTCCCCAGAATATATCTGTAATTTCAGATTTCTACAGTGTTTTGCTATAACAGAAGAAAAGAAACTGCATTCTTTGGTGTTCGCATTCCAGTCTCTCTTAGCATTCCCACATCCTGCTTTCCTAAAGTGCTAAAATGAATTCTCTACTGCTCCAACACCCAAGTCCTTGAGGTACTAAAGGAAATACTGCATCTAAAATGCATGGACAGGCAGAACAACTTTCATGTAGACAAGTGATATGTTTAGAATTATATCTAGCTACAATTTAATTAGATTAATATAATTAATATAATTAGTAGTGCTAATTTGCCCTAATTAGGTATGCTGTCTCTGAGAGATGAAGGTATGTTTTCCTTCCTCTCTCTCTCTTTCCCTCTCCTTCTCTTTCTCATCTTTTCATACACACACAGACACACACACACACACACACACATACACACACACACAGAGAGTTGGTTTAAAATGCTTTACGACCCTAAAACATTATAATAGTGCATAGAGTTCAGTGCAACAACACATCAATTTCACATGAACACACCATTAAGAGTAGGAGTTTGTAGGACACTCCAGAGACACATAAAATGCAACCCTACTAGGGAAAAAATTTGATAATATAGACTGAAAATTATCCCCACTGTCAAAAAAAGTGCTTATTTCACATTAATCCCAAGTTTAAGTCTGGTCATGATTACACACACAAAAAAATGAATTTAACAAACAGATTCTGGAGTTTACCTGATGAATAAAGCAGACTTAGTGAATTTTGAGTTAACAATCCTGCAGAAGTCAAGTTCCCAACACTCACTAAATCACAGGCCTCTAGATTCCTGGGCCATCCACTGAATACCTCAGAGACACTGTGGCCTGTGACCTTTCTCCAACCTCAGGAACAACTGGAAAAGTGAGTTCTCAGTCACCAAAGATCAGCCCCAGGCAGCTGAGTTCTGGCCATTCTGTCCAGCTCAATAATCTGCTCTTTGGAAATGACACCATTCAGCCTCCTTAATTATAAAAACAGATGTATTATCATAGTTATATCCAGAACTAGAAGAAACTGAGATCTGCTGATCATCCATCAAAATTCCACTTTTTAATAACAGCTAATTTGAGACTCTTCAATACCCAAGTCAGGTTATTAAGCTTGTTCAGAATAGGGCAATTAATACTCTCAATTTAACAGAACCTAGAATCACCCAGAAGACAAACTTCTGGATATGTTTGTAAGGAAGTTTCTAGGTTAGCTTAGTTGAAGTGAGAAGTTCCACCTTAAATGTGGACAGCACTGTCTTTTGGGCTAAGATCCTGGACTTAATAAAAAAAAAGACAAAGTAAGTAGAGCAACAGAATTCGTCTCTCTCTGCTTCCTAAGTGTGCAATGTGATCAGCTATCTTGTGTTCTTGCCACCATGCCTGCCCCACCATGATGGACTTTATCTCTTCAAACCCTGAGCCAAAACGGATCGTCCTTACAAACGTTCTTTTAGCTGGTATTTTGTCACAACAATATGAGAAGTATACAGGGCTACCAAGCACTTATCAGATTTTAGAACTGTAGTCAACTACTATCAGACTTAAGAAGTAAGAAAATATAGAAGTTACTTTCATACCACTGTGACAGAATATCTGACAGAAGCAACTTAAAGGATGAGAGATTTATTGTAGCTCATGGTTCCAGTCCATCCCTGTGGAGAAGGCATGAAGAAGCAGTTTAGTTCATGACAGTAGGAGTATGTGGCAGAGGCTGTACATGTCATGGCCAACAAAGTGGGGAGAGAGAGAGACAGAGGAGAGAGAGAGAGAGAGAGAGAGAGAGAGGAAATAGCACTTACCTACTCCGAGTGACCTACCTCTTCCTACCACTTCCTACCAGTACCTCCTTAAATAGTGCCACGAGCTAAGGACCAAGTGTTCAAAGCAGGAGCTAATGGAAACATTTCATATTAAACCACTAACAGAAGGCAAAGAAGAGTGAAGTTAATCTGTATAGGCTAATGCTCACCTTATACCAAACCCTGGTACAACTCACTCCAGGAAGCTCAGAATAGAAAGATGTTCCATATTTCTTGTTTTCACTGCATTATGGGTTCTAAAGATTTCCAGGCCCCCGGTAGCACTATCTTATTATTGTGACCAAGTCTGAGCATTGTTAAATATTGGCATGTATTTCAAGGAGAATGCAAAGAAATCTGGTAGTCAGCTGATATGTGTTTTCATCTTGTCTTTCTGGAATATGAATAAAGAAATGGTGTTAAATGCTTGCTTCTGCAGCCTAATCACAGGGCAGACACTGTGGTTGATAGTGTTTACATACTGCAAACTGCTCAACTTCTTCTACAGAGTAGGAGAGATGTATTTAAATGTGTTTGCATGGATTATACTTGTAGATCTCTAAAGTAGATTTGAATAATTATCGAGCATTGCCATCATGATGGTTTGCTGAGTTATAATTAAAATGCATCATTTTATTATACTTTCAATTTTTGCTCTAGAAAATGTTAAATTGTAACTACACATTCAAGTTTAAATTAATGTATTCCTTCAAAAAATAATTCGAGCCATCTTTTACCTATAAATATTATAATTTGGTAGTAGTGTGTGGGGAACAAAATTTGTATAAATATTTAAATAAGTGCATGGAAATCGTTAAACACTTCTACTAAATTTAAGATTTGGTACATATTCTTTCAGAAACAGTGACAAACATATCAATTTATATTTATCCAAGCTGACAATCCAGAATTGGAACTGCCAGATTCTTTTGCTAACTCCTTTCTGAGCTGAGAAGTAAAGTCTGCTTTGCGAAGCTACATCCCTAATGATCATTTGGCTCCTGAGTCTGACCACAGACTTTGGGTGTGCAAAGCATTATCAGGAAGGCACTGGGGAGATTCTGGGAAAGGCAAGAGCACACCCTGGAGCACCAGTTCTACAAGCAGAGAAATGCAGAAGCTAGTGAACATCCTGGGGCACCAACTAAACGAAAGTACGAACTGGGAATTTTCCTGTTGGACACAGAATATTAACTGACTTAGACTCTGGGTTGGAAGGACACATATCTAACATGTACTATAACAAGCAAAAATGTGAATTATCTGAAAGGATTTGAGACTGGGAGGTGAAAAGTGTTATGAAGGGACAGACATGTTCAACCAGAGATTCAGATGCCATCAGAAGGACGGTGCATTTTTCTGCTGACTGATGATTTGTTTACCCAAATGCTTTGCCTGGACAGGTTGTAAAAATGTTAACTTCTAACTCTACCGAGTTCATGGTTTCAAAAGAGTTGTGCCTCAAAAAAAATAAATAAAATGATTGAATTCACTAAGTGCTACTTTAGAAGTCCTAAGGAAGGCAGATCCCTATACTGAGCCCCTCCAGTGTGGTGGGGGCTGATTGGGAAGGGAGTGTAGCTTAGGAAGTATCACAAAGGAATATTCAAATGATAATACGGCTTGTCAAGGGAGGCATTGTCCTGGGTAAGGGTGAGTGCGGCACAGCACACAGTGCAATTCTATCCCTCACTCAGAAAGCACCTGTGCCCATCACTGACACTGGCCTTCTCCACTTGCACCTGCCCGCTCCTCCTTACTACCTCTGCATACTTGAGACAAGGACTTACAAAGTAAGAGAGATGCATTTAGCTCACAGTTTTAGAGATATTAGAGATCTGGCAGGAAAGGAACTGGCTGCCTTCTGCAAGGGGGCAGTTGGCAATGGAGATGGCAGAAGTGTGTGACATCACTACAACAGGAAAAAGACAGAGGGCAGATGGGTCTCTATAATGTTTGAGGTACACCCCCGATAGTCTAGAGATTTCTTTTCAGCTCCCACCTTTTAATAAGTAAGCCCACAGCCCCTCCTAATAGCACCACCCTGGGGCTTTCCTTGTGGTCCTTTGGAGGCCATTTAACTTTCAAGTCCTGAATGAATCACTATTACATAATTATTCACCCTGCTAGCTTGGTGAGGGCTGTTGCAGGACCACCGCCATCACTCTGCAGCACAGTTCTTGAAGCTGTTACCAGATGGCAAACAGGGAACCTTTGATCCAGACATAAGTCTGGAAGTTCTCAGAACTGTGGTTGCTTTATCCCTCTGTTTAAACCTTGACATGCCTTTTGAAGAATTCTTAGAAGTCAGAGCAATATGATGCTTAAAGTCATGGCCTCTTGAACCAAAGATGATAAATACAAATTCTACCCCTCACTCCCAGAGCCCTGACTAGCCTGTGAGGGTCACTGAGCCTCTTTGATCTATCTTTGTCTTCTACAAAGACAGTTTCAACAGAATTTTTCCTGTAAGGAGGTGTAGTAGTCAGCTCTTTGTTTCTGTGATGAAACACCTGAGTAAATCATTTCAAAGAGGAAAGGTTTACTTTGGCTCACAGTTTCAAAGGTTTCAGTTCATGTTCACTTGGCATGTGGCAGAACCAAGTGACTTACCTCATCGCAGAAAGAAGGAATAGTGAGCCAGAGGGAGGGAAAGATGGAGCGAAGCCGGGAGGGGGGAGAATGGCAGGCAGGGAAGCGGGGAGGCAGGGAGAGAAGGAGGGTAGAGACAAGATACTTCCCTAGAGACTGCCCCTAAGGCCCTACTCTTCCAACAAGATTCCAGTTTCTAAGTTTCCATCATCTTCCCCCAAATCCATCAAATTATGAATCCATCTGTAGTTCAGAGTCCCATGGTATAAAGGCTCCACTTCTGGACACTGCTGCACAGGGGACCAGCTGACAGACATCCCTGCCTTCACTGAGCTTCCATTCTTATGAATCTTCTTTCTAGAAAGAGAGCTATAAGATCCCTTACCTTGTTTCTTATTCAAAGAGTTAAGCAAGGTAATGCGTATGAACAGTTTGTGCCACGGCTGCCATTTCTAAAGCACTTTAGAAATACTAGCAGTTACTATGAGTATCACTGTTGATATTATTTAGCACTAGTTCAAGAACTCAAAAGAAGCTCCCTGCTCATCACCCCTTCCTTGCCTGTGATATTGGATTTTGATTACGTTCCCTTAACAGTACAATAAAGTAAGATTAAATGGGGTTCCAACAAAAACAATGAGATACACAGATAGCCCTATATTGACCAAGTGCTCATCCTATTTATCAGTACACTGCACTGTCTAATCTACTGTTCTCAGATAGAGATAGATTCGTGGAAACTTCTAGATATGAATGTGTGCCATACACCAGCATGACATCAGCCACCAAATTAATGTGTGTGAGGCTTGACATGAAATCAAAGTTAGCAATGTTTATAGCCTTCATTTCAACATAACAATCTGAAATTAGAACATTATGATCTAAATCCAGGTGTCAAGGTTGTTAGGTATAGATGAGTTGGGTGATGGTATTCAAGGTATCTTAATTTTTAAAATACATAATAATGAAAACCATTTAATACACATATATTTCATTTTGCTTTGTTTCTAGCCTTGTTTTGTTAGTTTTTAAGATATGCTTAAAAAGCAGTCTTCAAGGTGGTTCTTCTTAAAGAAAAGCTAAATGAATTTCAAATGTTCTAAGGCATACACTAAGGCTTTGAATCAAGAAGGAGCTTGACAGTATAGGTATTCTCTGTTTCAATCCATTCACAATCTTGCTAACCCTTTAACAAACTGCAGAGGAGTAAGTCAGGCCATTTCCAATGATGGAAACAAATAGCATTAACAAACGTGAAGCAGCAAACCGCCTAAAAGGCAAAGACATGGGAATTCAGTTACAGATTGAGGTGGGTTGGGGCGTCATCACATTCAGACCAGACAAGCGGAGACAGTTAAGAATTGTTCTTCTTTCCCCCACGATATTATTTAGGAAGGAAAAATCATCCAAGGGCTTAAGGTTATGATCACACAGAGGAGTCTAGACTCCTGAAAAATCTCACCGGTAATTGGCTGGGCACAAAAGAGTACCTCTCATGATGGCAACCAGGAAGGGAAGAAAGATGATTTGGACAAAGGGCTTCCGTCCCACAGGGATGCACCCTCATCTTCTGTGGCAAATCCAGAGCCTCTGACTTATGGAAACTCATGTTTCCAGCCTTGGTGAAGCAGGCAGTTGCATATCCTTTATCAAAAATGTTTTAAAGCACTGGTTTACAATTACAAAATTTGAAATACACTTTTCAAAGCCATTTCCTGGGGGGAAAATTTCACTTTAAAATATCTATAGTGACTAAAACAAAAATGAGTATCCACCTAAAATACAGTACCTAAACAGCTTGCCAGGATGGGCACTGCAGCACGTGGGAGACCCCTCCAAGAAGAGTCTCCCACACTCAGCCTCAGGAATGATGTCATGGCAATTAACAGTTAGCTTCTCAGAAACACAAAACACTGGGGTAGCCCAAGCCCAGGCAGGGAGAAGGACGTTACCACTATTGGAACCTCTACATGGAAGGGTTGTCCTCAAGCGAAACAAAACAACTAACAAAACCAAACAACCCCCAGAGAATTCCAGTCTCAGAAGCACTGCACCTGACTTGCTTTTTGATCCCGAACTTTTCAAAGGACTCAGTAGGAGGTTGATGGCTGACCTAGGAAATTAGTGTATCTGGCCACGGGAAGATTCTGAAAGGAGGAGAAGTCTGTCCAAACCAGTCTGTGCGGAGTCACAAGGAGGATCTGAGAAGCTGTTGGTAAAAGGACAAAGGCAGCCATGGGGAGCCCTAAGGGAGTCCCACGCCAATGGAAAGGAGGGGAAAGGGTGATCTGGCCCACCAGGGAGGCCCTGCTAATAGCAGCTTGAGCCCCTTCTCGAGAGCCACTGTTACCTTACGCTGGCCAGCATCCATGTTTTTCATTGGCTGGCCTACCCATTGCCAAGTCCTCTGAAAGAGTTAGTCCCTATTTCCATGCGACTATAGGAACTCACAGAATCAGCTGCATCCGGGCCAGCTGAGAAGCTGGGGTGGGCTGGGAGGGTGGTAGGTTCTGTGATAAGAGCACTCTGTCGGACTGGGAAGATGTTTGGTTCTCTGCTCGGGATTCTCTATAAGACCGGGAAGGTGGAGGATGCCGGGGCACCTCAGGAGAATGTCAGGGGCTTTGCTGCAGGAGCCTAATTTCTACACTGAGGAGTAGAATTTCTCTGAGGGAGTAAAAATGTCCCTGCTGGCAGGGACATTATCTAGAAACATTTTGATCAGAGATAGTCTAACTTGCCACATGAAAGAAAATCCTCATTGAGTTAAAATCTTTGCTGCTCTGGAGCACTGAAAATATTTGGTAAATAATTTTCATTTCACAATATTTCAGTATTAGCATTCTTTCAAATTACTATAGCAGTGAAAGATTTTCCATTATCTCAGTCTAATCCTCCACATGAAGACCCACTTGCATGATGCAAGGATAGCTGTCTTGTTATAATTCCTCTTGATCTGTCTTTATCAAATCTTTCGGCTGTGTGGATCATCCTCCATTTCCAGACATTCCATTTAACAAGTCTTTTCTGAAAACTTCTCTACGGATAACTTATCTTCCTGAAAGAGGGTAAAGTTCTCAAACATTAGGGTGCTTAAGAATTAACCAGTAATCACATAAAAATGACTCTATCCAGACTCTATCCCTAAGGATTTGAGCCCAAAAACCTCAAGAAAATTCTTTTCCCAGGAAATACATATCACTTTGATGTGGCAGCCCATAATCTAACTGTGGGGCTCACTGCAATTAGATCGGTGCATTTCCCTCAGTGTTTTGACTCTTGCTTTTGTCTTTCATAGTCTGACTCAGCTGTCTATCTTGCTGTAAAGATGCATGGTATATGTCTACCAGTAATTTGCCAGTAACCCATGCAGTACCCTCAGAAAACTGGAAAACATTACTCTTGCTTTAAAGCAGTTTGCCCACTCCAGGGTACACAGAGGTAGAACCAACCCAGAGCCCAGTCGCCATCCTGTCCTTGGCTACCAAACAATATGAACAATTTGTGTTGCCCTGGCTAGATTTAGAGAGTGTAAACCTTCTACACATTCCTTAACTGTCCAATCTTGGAATATATTGAACTCTTCAAAGTCTTGGTTTCTGAAACTTTGCCAATTTTGCAATCATGGGTATAAACAATCACTGCTGATTCAAACAAAATGGGAGGAAAACATCACGTAGGATGGTTTCTAAGGGCATCAAAGAGGGAAAGGAAGAAAAGTCAGTGTATTGGTTACTTTTCTGTTGCTGTGGTAAAACACCATGACCAAGGCAACTTAGAGAAGGAAGGGTTTATTGGTTCATGGTTCTAGAGAGATAAGAGTCCTTCATGGTGGATGAGGCACAGCAGGAGGCAGCTGGCACAGAAAGCTGAGAGTTCACATCTTTAAGCAGGCATAGAGAAGCAGAAAGACAGAAACTCAAAATGGGGCAGGGCTATAGACTTTCAAAGTCTGGCCCCTGTGTCATGCTTCCTCCAGCAAGGTTACATCTCCTAGACTTCTACAAACAGCTCTTACCTGGAACCAAGTGTTATTGGAACGTCTCAAGGCCATATAATAATGCAAAATGCATTTAAACCAACCTTAAATGTCCCCATAGTCTTTAACAGTCTCAACACAATACAAAGTCTAATGTCCAAAGTCTCTTCTGACACTCAAGGCAATCTTTGAGATCTTATAAAATCAAAAAGACAAATTACATACTTCCAACACACAATGGCACAAGATACACATTCCCATTTTCAAAGGGAGGAATAGAGGCATAGTGAGTAAATACAGGACCAATGTAAGACTGAAAACCAACAGGACATATACCGAATCCTCTAGCTCTGGGTCTGATATCTGGGGTTTTAATTACAAAAAGCTTAGATTTTTTCAGCCCCTCCAGCTTTGCTACATTTCTCTTTGGGTCAGTTCACTCCCTGTGTAAAGCTCCCCTTGGCAGATGTCTCCTAGCTCTGGCATCTACAACCTCTTGGGGTCCGTACTACACCTCAGGTTTTACCTGCATAGTATTAAACAATGGCTTCTTGGCCTCCCAGGAGGGGAGGCTATGCACCCTGCTACTTGGTGCTCAGCTTTAGTGGCTCTCTGAATGACCCCCACACTCTGGCATCCTTCATGCCTCTAAAACCAGCACCACATGAACAACAACAACTCAGGGTGAATCTATGCTCTCTTCGATCACATTTGGAGCTCCTTTAGAATGTTGTGGTTTCTAAGAGCAGAAAACTCCTTAGACTTTAGCCTCTTCACAAGCTGGAAGTTTAGCTTGATGGGGACTTTTCCAGTGGGCATTCTTTTCACTGATCAACTGCAAATCAAGAGGCTTTTCCTGAATGGTGCTAATCTCCTTATCAATAAGAGCCTGTTGTCCAGGACACAGCTTGACTGCAACATTAAGCTTCTTAATGCTCTTTTACTCTCCAAGCTGCACATTTTGTATTTCTTTCTACTCCACTTGCTGTTTTTCATTGTAGATTTGCATAGTATTTACCATTAATAACAATACTGCATATTCAATATTAAGCTGTCTTGAAATTTCCTCCACCAAACAAAATACTCCATTACTCCATTTTTTTGCACATGCCCCTCCCAGCTTAGCTTCAAGCAACTTCTTGAACCTTAGGTAGATTGTAATCAGATTCTTTGCTAAAATATCCCTATTGTTGTTTAAGTCCTTGTTACCATCTCGCTCTGGAGCTTCTTCAGCTGTGCCCCTATTAGAATAATCCACTAAAATCTACTTAGAGCATTTAACTGCTTTTCTAATCCAGACTTCCAAAGTCTTCCATGGTCCTCCAAAAAATAACATGGTTCCTCAGGAAACACCCACTCCTGGTACCAGATTCTGTACTGGTTATTCTTCTGCTGTGATAAAACACTGTGACCAAGGCAACTTATAAAAGAAAGATTTTATTTGGTTTACAACTCCAGAGGGATAAGAGTTCATCATGGTGTGGGAGGTATGGCTGGGACAGAAAGTTGAGCATTCACATCTTCAAACAGGCATAGGAAAGATAGAGAAAGAGAGAGAGAGAAATTTGAAATGGTGTAAGGTTCTAAACTGTCAAGCCCACCCACCCCTGACTGTAATGGCCTAGGAAAATGGGATAAAGACTTTTATTTTTCATTTTGCGGTTGGTCCAGACTTAAAGTGCGCTGGTGCTTGACCTTTGCCCAACCCCTCCTAGCGGCACACTCAGAAAGGAGTGACCTTGAGAGTTCCAAAAACTGGCCCAACTATACCACATGTGATGTTCTAAGCTGGGAGGGGCATGTGCAAATAGATAACCCCCTGGTCTGTTTTTGTTAGGAATGTGTACACGGGAAACTTCGTGACATTATTAATTCTTATTGGATGCTGCACATTGTAACCAGTCCCTAGGACTGTAACCAGTCCCTATAAAAGCTTCTTTCTAAGTATGATTAGGGTTCACTACAAGCAGCCCCGGTCGGTCGGAAATAAAATACCTTGCTATTCGATCCACATGGTTTTGGCTTTTTAATCTCAACCCATGACACTGACATGCTTCCTCCACAAACAGCATCATCAACTGGGGTCAAATATTCAAATACGTGGTGCCTATGAGTGACATTCTCATTGAGACCAACACAGTCAGGAAAAATAAAATGATAATTTCCAAGGCTGAATAATAGCTTCACAAAAATTTTTAAGCACTTAACAGATATAAAATCTAACTGAGGCTGGTGGGGAAGAAAAGGTGTGGTGCTGGTGGTCAATGGAATGCACTGGAATTCAGGAGTCGGGGACGCTAAGTGACCACCCCTCTGTCAAGGTTCCCATAGAAGTTCACATATTCCATTTGAACTGTTGTCATTTAGCCATGTCTTACCTGTTGCTCTCCTCGGCTTTCTTCTCCCCCTGTGAACACACCCAGAGTGGGCCAACCCACTGAAATTCTGCAGTATGATGTGAGCTACCATGCTTGGCTCGTGGAAGGACTTGAGAGGGAGCAAGGACACCAAGTCAAGGGCTGCTTTCTTCGACATGGAGAGGACTTGGAGCAAGGCTCTGACGATCTGGTGATGGGGACCTAGGGGAAGCAGGACGGCTCACTTACAGAAGTCCATAGAGAGAAGTCGGGAGTCAGTCAGAAAGACAGGATGCCACAGCCCACCAAAGTGGCCTGGGCCTAGCATCCCCAGATTCCACATACAGATTAGCAGTGCCCCACCACACCAGCTACCTTGTTTCTATTGCTTTGCTTTATTCCCCCTAATCTATTGTCATCTTTTCATTTTTATCATATAAAGTCAATCTAAATCTGAAAGTTACCAAAGACTTTTAAGACTTATTTTTATTTTTATTTTTTTAATTATGTGACTATGTGTGAGGGGGCTATGTGCATTTGAGTGTAAATGCCTGTGGAGTCCAGAAGAGGATGTCAGATCCTCTGGAACTGGAGTTTTAGGCAGTTGTGAGCTGCCTGACAAGGGTGCTGGGAACCTATTTTGGGTCATCTTTAAGAGTAGTATGCTTTCTTAACTGTTGAGCCATCTCTCCAGTCCCAAAGTTTTATTTTAAATAATTATCATATTTCTAAGTTGAGGTTCAGTGTAAAGCTTTTATAGTTTTCATGTCATATCCTATAGGATTACACACTAAAAAGAGACTGACCACAGAGCAATGGTCAACCTAGTGGCTGGGAAGGTGCATGAATTAAAAGGCAGAGCAGAGGGGGAATGGGGTCCAACATCACATCGTTCCTTGTCAGTGTCCCTGAGAATGTGACCAATGCCAAACAGGCTTCTCAAATGAGGACCAGCTCCGTGACCAGCTTCAGTGATGGTGATAGTTTCCAAAGCCAGTTCAGAACTTGCACTATATCCTTAGAGGAAAAGCCACACCTAAGAAACAGCAATCCTTTTCCTTTCCTAGGTTTATAGCACTGCTACGAGTCAGATGACATCAGCAGATAACCTTTAAAGGGTCAGATTGACTCACCCAGGAACTGACTACCAAAAGTCTGAACTCCCACGCCACAATTTCCAGGGAATTCTCTTAAATGTTAAGATATATTTTTCTCCTCTAAGATCATTAAGGTTATAGAGGGCATCTTGGAAGAGCCATGACCTTGAAACATACCTTCAAGTATCATGTTGGCCACTGCTCAAGGAAGTCCATGTCTTCAAATCACTGTCTCCTACATATACATGGAGGTCTGCATGTGTTCTTCTTTTGGTGGAGATGCCTAGACAAAAACTCTTCCACAAAGGTGAAGTAATAAGCCTCGTTTCATTCAAATCTGTAATTTTAAAATTCACATATATTTAAATATATTTTTCAATTCCTGTGCTACTTTTTTACAGATGTGTGAAGAAGCTTTTAAGAAAAGAAAGAGTTTTGTTATTGTTTTGTTCCACTTTCAACTTCTGGAATTTCGAATTCTGGAATACATGGAATGGCTCTACATGCATGTGGAGCAGGCAGCTGAATGTGATTTTTCAGACTACATATGTTAGATAGAATGAAATCGGCCACCTGTGGGGCATCTGAGGAACACTGTCATAAATGGTCCTACCTTGGGACCATGGTACTTAGGAACATACAGACCCGGCTTTTTCCATTAGAGCCCAGGTTAACATAAATAGGCTCTCCATCTATCCAAGTGTTCCCCAATGAAAGGAAAGGGGAATAGAATAGAAATTTAAAGCACAACTAGTGGTTGTGGGTTCATTTTCACCCACAGAGAGTTTCAGAATCCTCTCCAAAAAAAAAAAAAAAAAAGTATTGTTAAGGGGGAAAGGATTGCTTTTTGTATTGCTGCAATTTCCTGAAAACATTAACTTCATAAAGCCTGGATTCCAGCTTTTGGTATCTTTTGACAATCTCAATAGGGGTGAAGATCAAGGATTTCCCTGCTGGCAATTTGCAAATGCTGCTCTAAGCTTTTGCTTTCCAAGAGAGAAAGAAAACAGGCGAATAAAAGTCATTCCAAAAGGAAATCATGGTTAACTGCCTAGAAGACAGGGCCGATGTGGGTTTGTGAGACTAGCTGAATGATTCTGAGGTTTTCTTTCTGAGAATCTCTTCCTCTCCCTCCCCACCACACACATCTATTTACAGACATTTTTTTCCTAACCCCCTGGTTCTGTCTGTACTGCAGCTTTGAGAGCCAAGTGTTCCTCATTTCCCGCTATTCACTTATCAACAGATTTTTGAGCCTGCTGGGAGGAGAGTGTCTTTCTATTATTATTATTATTTGAAAAGCATCCCATTCTGTAGTATTTCAAAATTAGAATTCCACTTAGTAGCAAAATTAAAACAAAGAGATAAAGCATGGTCTGTGAAGTTCCAATGAGCCTCAGCCACATTTCATAGATTATTTTGATTTAGTTTTAACAAAATACCACATTAAATCACTCTAATGAGCTGTTTCTGTCCCCCTCTCAGCACAAGGTCATTAGGGGCAAGACAACCCTTTCTGAGATCTCCACTATTTCACATCAGGGATGCCACAGAAAGACTCTAGTGGTTTTCCGTAGCAGGAGAGAGGACAGGGCTCTCTGGACAGAAGGGTCTGAACAGAGCAGAGGAGCCGTTTGTCTCAGTCTCCAGGATGGGCCTGAGGCACTGGTAGCTTCCAGCTGCAGCACAGAAGAAAGTTCACCATCCCTTCTCCCTCTGCTCACTCAGAACCTGTGTTTCATGGATGCCCCTTGCACATGTGTGTTTCCAGAAAAGAAAAGAAAACCCTGAAATTAGCATACATATTTAAAATATCTGTCATTAACTGAATTGTGCTTTTTTTAAAAAAAGGATAACAGCTGCCTCTTTAATTAATGAGAGTTGCAGATAGAGGATACTCACAAGATATCTCACCACACATTACATTCCCCCATGGCAGGCCAGCGGCTCTCTTCCAGGCTGTGATGGATACAGACAGCAAGGTGAAAGGGACCAGGTAGCTGAACGTGACTGGCTTAGAGTTACAGTGTGATATGCTAATTATACAGGAAGAGCTCCTGTTCCAGCTTCCAATTAGGGGTCTAAACACCCTCGTCAGTACTTTGCGCTGTTGTTAGCATGACTAATTATTTATTTCCAGTGTAATTTCTGTGAGAGCTGGTATTCAAGTGAATAGTAAGTGGGTGGACTCCCACCCAAAACGTATGGACAAAAACAGGCTCATGACAAAGCTCTAGAATACAGTCTCAGGGATCATACATGCAGCAAAGTTTTCCAAAGGAGAAGGTGATGCTCTAGAAAGTTTGTTTTGAGGACCATTGGGCCACCTAACCATCACAGAAGCACCTGCCTGCCTGTGTACCTACTGGTCCTGAATATTCCAGTATACCTCTGAAGGCCTGAGGAGCAACCTGGAGTGCTGTAAGAAATGTGCCAATAAGCACAATCACCAAATCTAACCCAACACTGGCCCTCTTTCCTAGGTACCTAATCAAAGTCAAAACATACTCTTGGGCCAGTCTAGAGACCTAATCTGGGATTTACTGTGATTAAAGCTGATTTATATTACTAATCTGTTGAATTAGGAGAGGCTGCTGGTTGATGTTATTTGCAAAGTCTTATCAATGGAATGCTTTATTTTATGGCTATGGTTTATAAACCTAATAGCATGTGTATACTCTGGGAAAGTCTGTGTGTCTGCTATCCATGATCAAATCTGAAGACATCTCTACCAAAGTTAAAGGTGGCAGACTGTAATGTGATCACGTGGTAAGTTTTGCTAACACAGATAGTCTTGACTAGCTTCCAGGAAATGGGTTTGTACGTTATTTTACAGTGGCTTTCCTCAGATATCTGGGGTTCCACAGAGACATTCTAAGAGGGGAGGATCAAGCCTGACAGCTATATTAAGAAAAGAATAAACGACAAGAAAAACAAGACCTCACTCTGTCTTCACAGACTTCATGGTGCTTCACTTGGTCATACCATGGATTCTGATGCTGACCCAGAAGGATGGGCAGCCACCTCCCTCCTGTTGTAAAGGAGGAAGTGTGGGTCCCTGAGTTAGGTGTCGTCCAACAAAGACTTGATACAGGAGTAGGGATCAGTTGATCACATACATAGGCAAAGCAACAAGAATGAAAAGAGACTTACTTAGATGCATAGGGTGACATCATACCTTGGAAGCTGCATGAAAGTGCTCTGTTCTTAAAGACGATGCAGTGTGAACAGAACTGAACAAAGCAAGGCCCCAGCAAGAAGGGCCACCTTCCTGATAAGAAGTGGATCAGAATGAAGGATTGTTTCCAAGCCCAGTGGGAATGCATAGGACCCCTGCTAAGTACTTCTCTGGGCAATGGGTGGGGGACTAGGCCATAATACCAAGTGGATCAGAACAGAAGGAGAAAAAGGAATATGCACGGGGCACCTGGAGGGAGGAACTACCACAAAGTTCATCTAAGCACTGGTCCTGGGAGGGAGTCCCCTTGTCACTTGGACCAAGTGCCTGTTCTGCAGAACAGGTGTATCTCATTATGGAGCCAGTGGTGTAATCAAGCTTGGTGCGCTTGTTCCGACTGCCCATTCCCCAAGCATCATTCTGATGGTTTGACTTCCCAAGTAGCTGGCCTACAGGGAGAGAATGTGTTGGTCAGGATGAAGCAAACATCTGGTCGGCTTGACACTTATATTACTCACTGTAAATTAATGAACTGGCACTCAGGTTTCCCGTGTCAGTCTCCTCTGAGATGTGTTAACACAAGTTGGTGTTCTTGAGCCAGATCAACTCTGAGACCATGAAAAACTCAAGTCAGTGGATTCAAAGGCCTGACCTGAACCTTGCTGGGGGATCACTTAATAAAGCTTCTAAAGACTTTAAATTAAATGTCATCTGCAAAGATGAACACATAAATAATATTCTTTTCAGGAGTTAACCATAGGATTTTGAAGCAGTGTGATATGATCCAGACTTTGGGTTGGCTCCTGTTAGGTTTTAAGAGGACTCCTCTAAACAGTGGTTGACCCCACGGACAAATGATGAGGCAGGGTGGGGACCACTATGAGCCCAAAGCCATGTTCTTGTCATGATAAGGCAGAATGGGGACCTCTGAGACCCCAGAACCCTGAACCTGCCAGGTCAAGACAGGAAGTATACCAGAACATTTTTAATAATGAGACACTACCTGAGTTGAGGATCTAAGGAGTTGAGGATCTATATTCAGCTGGGTGTGGTGGCACACGCCTGTAATCCTAGTGCCCAGGACAGAAGCAGGAAGATTGTTACAAGTTAGGGCCTAGCCAAGGCCACCTGTGGAGGTCACACCTGAAAACAAAACAACACGAAAGGAAGAAGAATCAATGTATAGTAAACCCTGAAGAGCTTTTGAAGGACCCATAGAGCTTTTTCCCAATTGACATTTTGTTGCTCAGGATGGTGACAATGTGACAAATATGAGACTGTCTCACTCAAATGAATTCACTGAGTAAGAAATACAGGGTCAGGGCAGAAAAAAAGAGAGTCAAGCTCTCTCATCATCTGGAACTTTCTATAAGAACATCTGGCAGATCTGAGTGTGGCATGGTGGAATACTACAAGAAAAGGTGCCTTGACTGTGGGTCCACATGCTTGTTTTATGTGTGGTTCCAGGTCGTAGAGAAAGGGCACAGAGGAGGACTTGCCAAGGCAGATTTCTGATTCACAGAGCAGTCCTGGGCTTGGAGTGCTGGCATGTTCCCAAAAGGGTGCTGTTCTTCTGCGCATGTGTAAATTGTGGCTCTGGGGGCCCCAGGGGAAGTGGTCAGAACAGCACCTTCCTTTGAACATCTTGAATTACAGAGTGAGACCCACAGGCATGAAAATAAAGGAAATAACACAGCCTCCCAGGCTAACAGCTCCATTTCCCATTTTCACATCCATTACTTTCCTTGGATTGAGTCATTCCAATTCTGACAAATCTCGCAAAAATTGCAAATGTGCTTCTCTCCGACTGCCAGGTGGATAGTTCCTGTGCTATTTAGTTTACCTCGATCGGGTTACGGGGTCCGAATTGCATACATTTTCTTCATTAGGGGTGACTGGTGAATGATGAGGGCCCTTCCACTCCAGGGAGTGTGGCCACATTGGGTGCCTGCCACATCCCGGCATCACTTAGATAGTTGTCTGTTGGTGAGAGCTGGAGTAAATCACATCCGCAGATAATGGCACAGTAGGGACAGTGCCTAGGGGAGGGGAAAAAAAGGATAATACCTGAGTCATTTCATGTGCTATTTTCAGGAAAAAGAGTATTTGGAAAATTCAAAGGCATTTGATAATTCTGAACAGCTCATTAAATTACCCGGCTCATTCCCAAAGAGAGAGAGCTTCCAAATCTGCATTCATATTGCTAAGGGGGAGCATCAGGAATCACTCCTGCACAGATTTTTGGCGAGCATCTCGGCGCTTTTTTCTGAAGACATTCCCTCTATTGCCTGCTGCTTGCTGCTTCATAACACTTGACAAATTCACAGTTCTTAAAAGCCCCCATAAATGTTTGGTAAATTGCTCCATTTTATCAGGGAGTTCTCTGAGCCTTGTCCCTGATAGTCACCATGTTTTCATTCTCCAGTCCTTGTTTATCTTTATTTTTATGCATTTTCCAAGCTGAAAGGCTGTCATTATTAGGATCTGCCTTCTTATTATTATCAGGATGTTAACCACAGAGAAGATTTCCCATCTGTAAGCTGGAAATTCCCACAGTCTTGAGACCCTCACTACTCTCGGCAAACTAATAAAAAAGCAAATCAACAAAGCCATCTAAAGAGAGATTTAATTTAAGACACTCCAACCTTGTTTTGTGGAGTCTGGAGATATAACACACACGTATTTCCACTTCTCGGAAGTGGATTGTGTTAAGCAAGAACCAAAACAGGATAGGATTGCAGAGAGAAGCCAGTGAGTTCCATTTAGACTGAAGGAGTAATTTCTGGGTCTGTAGGTGTGGGAGAGGCAAAAGCAAAGACAGGAGCGAGGACAGAGTGATGGTGGAGGGTGGGGGAGGGGTCAGAGGAAGCACAGTGAGTTAGTAAAATTGCACTGGAGACCTGAAATTATAGACCTGTTTGGAATATTAATCCCCACAGCTGCATGAAGCAGGGCAGCCGATTGAAACTTGCTTGGAATACTTCCCCGGACAAGTTCTATTAAAAATGAGATAGTGTACTGTAAATATAGGACCGTGTGTTCCAGCGTTTTGTCAGTGCTCCAGCACCGGATTCATTCCCAATAGCACAATCTACTGGATATTATACCGGGTCTGTAAGGAGCAGCCGGCACATGTTTCCATCACTCACAACTGCTGCCTTTTTAAACATGGGCATGTAAATGAAATATCTTCCCCCGTCAAGCCCACCTCGGGTCTAGTACCCAGCTGACACACGGAGGTTTACAGGAATCAGAGTTTATGCTAATGGTGTGTATCAATCCATGCCTGCCCAGTGTTCACACTCAACCTTAATACTGACAAGAAGCCAGGTCAGCTGCGCAGCATTCACATTAAGAGAAAAAGAAATCCCAGAAAAAGAAATCCAACTAGAAACCAATTTTCCTTGAAGAGCTGCTGGCCCAGGTTTAATTTCTGCCCCCAAAGTCTGCATTTTCAGAGATTATCTAATAATTGCAGTAGGGGTAGGCTAGGTGAAAATACATAAGTAATACTTCCTCTTCTCCAATCTTGCAGCCAGTCATCAAGGTGATGTCTAAAATATTTCACAATACTTCAGAGAGGCCCTGGACATTGGGGCGGGGGGGATTCATGACTATCCAGAGGAGATTCCTCCCCAAATGACAAAGAATGGGGTATCCACTTGAACCAAGGCACTCATCTCGGTGCTGCCCAGGGAAATCTCTGAACTGTTCTCCAAATTCCTCATTCATTCCCAGAATGGCCACCTCTGATGCTTGTGGAATTAGCATTAAATCACAGCCTGAGAGGGAGCAAACCCTCCCCCGATACACAGCTGGATGAAACTGTTTCTCCAGGCATGGCTGATGCCCCGAGTAGCAAAGGGGATGGTAGGTGCTTAATAGAGACAACTGGTGACTCAGTCTCCTCAAGGGATATCCCAAACCATTTCAGAGCCTTAATTGCAGAGAGAAGTAGATTGACATTCTAAAGCTACTGAAATGTGCTCATTCTAAAGTCCACTTCGTCCTGTTCCCTAGGCTTTAGGTAGTAATGGGGGTGGGTCTCGAGACTTGGGACAGTCCACCTATGAAGCTTAGGAACATCAGATCTTGTGTGATCAGTGTGTCATAGCTCCTCTTCATGTGACACTTCCAGGAGCCCTGAGACAGGGCACACAGGAGAGCATCTCCAGCCAGAGTAGAAGAAGCTATAGTTGGATGACATGTGAGCTGCCCCTATGTACAGACTTGAGAGGACTCCGTAAAAGTAGGATGTGTCAAAGCAAATAAAAAGTAATGGGAGCATGGGGTGAAATGTCAGGAAACTCATACCATCCGTGCTGTACAAAATATCTTCCGGTGACCCTGGGTCCCTGTACACATGCGCACAGCGTACAGCATGCGTCTGGGGAATAGGGGTTCTTGTGGGTAGGTTTCTGTAAGGCACTGTCTCCTCGTAGTGGTTACTCCTTGAAAGTTCTGATGACCTTCATTTCCAGGCTGCCAGAGAGTTCTCGCCACAGAGGTGGCATCCACCACAGGATGTGGAGCATGTGATCACGCAGTCTTGCTGTTACTGGGATGAGGGTCATATCCTGTGTAAGTCCTTGGACACTAGGCAGAGTTATTACCAGGTTGTAAATCCAGGATTTTAACATTTATGAAACCCAGTGAACTGCTAAAGCCCAAATGTGGTTTCAGAGAATGACACTGATGAAGGTGTTTGGGAACAGCCTCATTTCCTGATGAGTCAGGCACTGGGGTCCCACAGCCTGCAGCTCTGTGGAAACTTGGTCTTAAGGCTGGGGCATCGCTGCCTAGAGCCCACCCAGCGTTTCCATGCTCAGTGACCACTTGCAGGCATTCAAAGAGTGGACCCCAAAGAGATGTGTTCATGTTCTGATCCGCAGAACTTACAAATGGACAAAGACATAGGTGGAAATTAGAGGATTTTCCCAAGATGGAATCATCTGAGTGGGCCCCACTCTGGTGACAAATATCCTTGAAAAGAAAGGCAGAGTAGGATTTCAGTAAAAAGGCCATGTGATAACAGAAGCACAGAGGATAACACCTCAGTCAGCCAGGATGGCCTGGAGCCCCAGAGGCTGGGAGAGGCAGGCAGGTGGCTTCCTGGAGCTTCTAGAAGGAACACTGAGACCCACATTTTCATCCTGGACTTCTGGTCTAGAGTGCTGAGTCAGTAAATGTGTGCTCGTTCTCAGCCCCCTGGGCTCTGGGAATGAGGCTCTACTGAACCCAGAAACACACACACCCTGCCCAGGCTATTGGGGGGGAGGAGCTTTACTTTATCCCAGGGGTAACAGGAAAGCTGTAACTCAACAGACATGACCCAGGCTAGCCAAAAATATTCATCACGATGAAGACACATGACATCTGGATCTTTCAAAAAGTCATGTCGACAGTTGAGCATTGTATCCTGGAACCAGCATGCCCAAGTTGCTGTAGCAATGAATTGCAGCTTAGAACTGGGGCCTGGATGTCTCCCCAGACTCAAGTGTTGACATCCTAACCCCAAGAGTTATAGTATTGGGATGTGATTAGGTGATGAAAGTGAAATTTCCCATGAACAGATTTGGTGTTCATGTGAAAGAGGTCCCAGACAGATTTTCCCCTACTAGACACCATGTATGGACATCTATGAGGCAAGACATAGCTCTTTGTTATATACTGATTTGGCTAGTACTTTGGTCCTGTGCTTACAGCCTCCAAATTGCTGTGCTTTAGAAGCCACAGATTACAATGCTTTTTTCATGTGTTTATATATGTATGTGTATATATGATGTATATCTATGTATGATGTATCTGTGTGATATGTATGTGATGTATATGATGCATGTATATACGTGTGTGATATATGTGATATGATATATGTATTTGTGATTGATGTGTGTGATGTGTGGACTGTATGTATGTGTAATGTATGTATGTGTATGTTATAAATGTGTGATGTATATATGTGTGTGATATACACGTGTCATGTACCTATCTGCTGTATGTGTGTGATGTATGTATGTGATGCATGTGTGTGTGGTATGGCCTGTGCGCATGCTTGTGAGTATAGGCATGTATGCTGCCGTAGCATTTGCACAGAGGTCAGGAGACAACCTCTGGTATTGGTCCTCACCTCCTACCTTGTTTGAGATAGACCCCATTGTTGTTCTACCTCCATATACACGAGGCTAGTAGGCCTGTGAGCTTCCGAAAAACAAATCCTGCCTCTACCTGCCCTGTCTCAGTAAGAATACTGGGATGTCTGGCTTTAACATGGGTTCTGAGAAATTCGAACTCAAGTCCTCATGCTTATATGGCAAAGACTTATACCCACTAAGCCATCTCCCCAGCCCAGTTATGATATTTTCTTATGAAAAACCCAAACAACTAAGGTACTAATGTATATATAGTTTTGATTACCAAATGGGAAGATTAATTTTCCAGTCTAAAATGTCCATGTTTTATTATTCTGAAGTTTTTCCTAAGTATATTATTAGTAGATATATAGAATACAACAAATATATTCAGTAAATAATAAGAATAAATATATAGTAACCATTCAGTGTGTGAGTTCAAAAAAAACATGCAAACATTATTCACAGTGTGAGCAAAAACAAGGGCAGGTCATCAGAACTGATTGGTGGCCCTCCTAAAAAGTGGATTATCCATGACCAGGGAGAAATGAACTGTTCTGACCGTCCCATAGATGAAGAAATCAAATGAACATAGTGTGGGTGAAGCACATGTTCCGCACAAAGCCAAGGGCAGAGACCACATGACTTGCCCCTGTCTTGTGTCCTCTGGGTCTTTGGTCACATCCTCAGATATGTTCTTACTTTGTTCTACAAAAGAAATTGTTCAATGTCTCTTTTGGATTCAAGAATCTAAGCATGAGTCCTGGAACTCTCACTGGTCAGAGGCAGATCCAGTACCTCAATTTACCTTTGCCTTTGCCTCGTCATTCTCATCTGTAAATTGGAGCTTATAGCAGCTGCCACTGGAGAGGAGACCATGAGGAATATTAAAGGAGACAGTTATGTCGGCTACTACTATGGTGTCAAAACAAAGCAGCTCTCGTAGAGGCTCTCCTGTTCTGACCTCTCGTGACATATAGGGCTTTGAGGACATTTTCAGACCAACAGCCTAAGAAATCTACAAATGAAGTTAAACCCTCTCTGGACCAGGGGATTTAGGGGCCATAGATGTTTGATTTTTCTCCATCTTTGAATTTCTGATATTTTGGTAGTTGGGAGCTTTATTTGTTTTGCATTTGTGATACTTAACATTTCTTGAATTTCCTTTTGGATTTCATTCAGCTGTATCCTACTGTTTCTCTTCATTGAGGGGGAATTTACATAAAATAAAATGAGTCCTTTCAAAGTGAATAATTAGTGGCATCCAGCACTTTCATAATACTGTACAACCACCTCTTTCTAACCAGTTTCAAAACATTTTTCATCACCCCAGAAGAAAAAAAGGAAATCCTATAACCTTGAATCAGATATTCTGGAATCCCCCTGATCACCATCCTCTAGGAACCACTGACCTCTTTCCTTTCTGAATGTCTCTGATAGCCTCTTCTGGGCATGCTATTACACAGACTCTTAAAATATGTGATTTGTGTGTGTGTGTGTGTGTGTATGTGTGTATGTCTAGTTTCTGGTAAACAGAAATCTGTTTCAAAGTTTGTCTGTTTTGTAACACACATCAGCATCAGCAGTCAGCTCTTCTGTTTTATAACTAAATATTATTCCACTGTGTATATATACCAGAATTTGTGCATTTACTATATGATGATGGACATGTGATCAACACTTTTGCCATTGTGAACAATGCTTTTATGAATGTTCATAAGTCTATGTTTTCAATTTTCTAATCCCCAAGTGGAAATAACTAATTCATATGATAGGTCCGTGTTGAAGTTGCCAAACTCAGAATTCTGTGAACTTATTGAATGTTTGTATGATGTCTACACTTTTCACATTCCCTTCAGCAGGAAGGATTCTTGCCTGAGCTTGCTGTTTTCTGTTTTGCTTTTTGCTGTCTGTTTGTCAATTGACTATAGCTCTCATATAGTAGAAGTGATCTGGTATTTCATTGCGGATTTTATCTGAGCTTCCTTTGTGACTAAGGATTCATGCATGTGCAATCTTTTCACAGTCTGGCATGATGTTTTCATCTGCAAAGGTTCAAACTCAGCAACTGTGCAATGGCATTATAAGCAAAATTGCAAAGCAATCTTAGAACATTTTAAGTAAGTTTGTAATTGTGCTGGGCTACATTCATGTAGCTGTCCTGGAATACATGCTTGATGGTAGACCATCTATGTGTTCTGGTGGTCCCATGCATCTTCTTTGGAGAAGTACATACTCAAGACCTTTGTTTATTTTATCTGCTATTGAGTTATAAATCTCACTCATATAGTCACAAGCAACTCCTTTTTCAAATATATAATTTACAAGTATTTTCTATTGTTCTGTCGGTTGTTTTTAATTTTTTTGTTTGATTGAACTTTTATTTCACGTGTTAAGCCCGATTTCTTGAATCTTTGACTTATACAGCACCCTTAAGAACAGTACTCTTAAGCCTAAGACTGCCTCTCATCACCACTGCAAGCCTTGGATTCTTCACATTCAGAGACGGAGTCTGAAATGAAAGGAAAGTCACTGAGGACAAAAATAACTTGAAAAATCAGAATATCAGTTAAGAATTAAGCATTCTTGGGTTTAAATTCTAACTTGTCTTACTTAACAGCCATGTAAGCCTGAAACCAATTCTTGTACCTTTGTCATCTTTATTCTGTTGGGTGTTTAATGAAGACAATCATAGAGCACATTTCATAGGGCTTTTGGAAGAATCATCGAGATGATGCCTTTAACTAGTACACTGAAAGAATACTACCTATTCACATTTTTGATAGTGAATACTTTAAAGAAGCAAATAAAGATTAGCATGTCCATAGCCTTTCAAGCGACAGACTTAAACCTCACACAGTCTCTATATCAAAATGGCTATTTCTTTTATTTGACAAGATCCACCCTCACATGCCTTTCCTTTTCAAATTTACTAGCTCTGCAGAAGAAAAATTTCTCTGGGCTCTGTTCCTGCAGTGTGCTGTGAAGGAATGAATGGAGTCCCTGGTCCTGGAGCTACAGCTGTAGGCCAGATGGCCCCATGACCAGATCATCACAGCCCAACACCCTACATCCCTTCTCTGTGCCAACTGGAGACTTGAAAAGAAAATGGGTAATAATAATAAATTAACTAAACCCTAAGTAAACTGTTAATTCAGCATTTCTTGGGTAGCCCTAGTCCTTATGCTAAGGAGAAGAAAGAAAAGAAAGGCATCCCACTCGGCCCTGTGGTCCTAGGAACTCTCAGTGAAGTACCAAGTGCAAAGTCTCTTTTGATAATGGAATAGATCTGGCAAAACAAGAAGTTAGAGGACGGGATTCAGAATAATACAGTGACAACCATAAGACATCAAGTAACTCAGAGGTGGAAGAAGAGGCCAGAGGCTGCTGTTCTGATGAAAAACATACCAGGTACATGGCTCTCCTTCACCCTGTTTGAGGGCAGAGTAACCCTTCTCACCCTGCCTGAGGGAGCTTCCACTATGGGACTCAAGGGTGACTTGGTCTTCTTAATCCTGCCTGAGGGCACTTCCATCTGGGGCTCAGGGTTGGCTTGGCCATCCTCATCGTGGAAGAGAGCATTTCCTGTGCAAGCCTCATCAACAATTAAGCTTAAGCTAAGCTCTGAGAATGTGTGGCATTTACTATACCAACATTACCATCACAAGAAAAAATAGCCTAACACTTACATTTAGTTTTCAAGAATAGACCTGAATGCTGAGGACACTGGTTCTACCAGACATCTCTGGGAACCACCTATCTCTATCTGTGCTGACCAAACTGCCTGCTGGAACTCCATCCCAGGAACTGTTTCCACAGTTCTGTCCTGCCCATAATTTTATTCAAAATTATTTTTCCAGCTTCAATTCAGGATGTAAAAGCTTGCCTCCACCTTAACCTTAACAAACCATCTGGTCTTTTCATCCCTAATTCTAGAATATCTCACTCATCCAAGGTCAGCCAACCTTCCCAGTCGCCACTGTGTGCAAGGGGAGGCTGCCTTTCAGAGTTTTACTGTGTTAATTCTCAAGTATATCCACATTAAGTCATTCTTCCATTATTTTGGGAGGTAGAGTACCAAGCTGAGGTCGCTAAGGAGACAAGATCAGGTGCCAGGGTAACAAGACAGAAGAGCATGTGGTTTAACCGAGGTTAATTAAAAATCATGAGTCCAGATTATATCCATTGATAAGTCATTCCCACAAGAAGGTAAGGCCTTGGATCTCCCTTGGGGAGTTTGCCCACCCAGCTCAGGACCCACACTTTCTTAGACCACAGGCCGAAGCCTAAAGCGGGCCGCAGCAGCTCCGCCTGTCACTCCACACCAAGCATATTTGCTCTACCCTGCCCTGGAACCTGCCAGGGTTATTATAGAGGTTATTATAGAATACCTTATCCCATCTCTAACCCTGGGTCTAGACCAGGAAATATCATGACTGTTTGCTCAATCCCCTTCAGGTCTTTACTTCCATGAAATACTATTTTTTTTCACATCTTAATTAAATTTTTTGTTATTTTCACACAGTGCTCTTAACCACTGAATCACTTCTGCAGCCTGATATATCTTTTTAAAACATTTAATATTCTTTTTTTACAATACGTATTTTTATTTAATTTTTGTGCATTTCATACAATATATCTTAATCAATTTCCATCCTTTTTCCTATCTGCACTCATCCCATAAGCCCCCTCTGCCACTCAGGGCTCGGGGACTGCTGTGGAAGAGGAGGTGGAAAGATTGTAAGAGCCAGGGAATGATAGATGACCACAAGGAAACAAAGTTTTCCATTCAGCTGGAAAGTTGCTCATACGAACTTACAGCAATGGTGAGAGCATGCACGAGACCACTGTAAGCTCAAACCAGACAAAAACCCAGCATAGAACTGGAGAAATGAATAAGAAACCTCAAGCTTAGCTGAGAAGCTACTAGGTGAGGAAGAGTTGGTCCTCTTTAAGGGAGTAATGATAAATAGGCTAACCAGGCTCCAGTGGATGAACTCACACCAAGGAACATCTGGGTACATAAACTCAACTCAATAGGCCTTAACATATGACAGAATACATGAAACCCAACCAGGTCAGTTGTTTTGTCATTCACAGGCTTCACAGCTGTGTAAGGTTGATGATTATTTTTTTCTTTCTAGGAGCAGGAGTGGCACCTTCCAGCACTATGAACACTGGCCAGTAGAGACGAGGTTCTGAAGTCAGCACCAGCTTGATTTCCCTGTTTGTTCTACAGCTCATGCACTTAGTGTCTTCAGCAATAGGTTCTTATCATCAAATTCTGGTGAATAACTAACAGCCAGGGATTAATGATAAAGTCAAGGAGAACCAAGGTACACAGGGGATGTATCTCGACATAATAGAGGCAATATACTATAAGCCCACAGACATATCATACTAAATGGAAAAAAAAAACTGAAAGCATTCTTATTAAAATCAGGAATCAGAATGTTCACTGTCTCCAACCTGTTCAAAATGGTACTTGAAGTCTTAGCTAGAGCAATAACACAAAGGAAGTTGATAAGGGGGAATACAAATTGGAAAGAAAGAAGTCAAAAGTATCCTTTTTTGCAGATGATATGATTCTATACATACAAGATCCTAAAGACTTCACCAGAAAACTCCTAGAGCTGATAAATACATTCAGCAAAGTAGCAGGATATAAAATTAATATCCCGAAAATCAGTAGCCTTCCTATACACCAACAACAAACATACTGAGAAAGAAGTCAGGAAATGATCTCCTTTGTGATAGCCTCAAAGTCCATAAAATAGCTTGAATAAATCTAACAAAGGAAGTTTAGAACTTGTACATAAAATCATTAGGATGTTAAATTAAAGAAGATATCAGAAGATGGAAAGACCTCCCAGGTTCATGTATTCATAGAATTAATACTGTGGAAATGGCCATCCTACCAAAATCTTACAGAGATATAGTAATTTAAAAAAATGTGATGTAGCCATAAAAACAGATGCATTGATCAGTGAAATGGAATTGAGGATCTAGATTTAAATCCACACATTTACAACCACCTGATATTTGACAAAGAAGCAAAAACTACACTGGAGAAAAGACAGCATGTTCAACAAATGGTGCTGGTCAAACTGGATAAAAGCATGTAGAAAAATAAAACTAGATCCCTATCCCTCACCACGCACAAAAATCAAATAGATTAAGCACCTCATCATAAGACCCATACCCTGAATCTGACTGAAGAGAAAGTAGACAATACATTGGAACTGATAGGCACAGGAAAGGATTTTATGAGCAGGACTCCTGTAGGAGAGTCATTACATTCAACAATTGACAAACGGAACCACATAAAACTAAAAGGCTTCTGTACATCAAAGGATACCATCACTTGAGTGAACAGATACCTAAAGAATGGGAAAAAAAGTCTTTACCAGCAATAACTATGACAGAAGGTTAGTATCTAGAATCGAAAAATAATTTTAAAAAATTAAACATGAAAGACCAAACAACCTAACTAAACAGTGAAGCAAGGAGCCAAACTGGGATTTCTCTAAACATGCAATGCAAATTGCTCAGACATACATAAAATAATGTTCAACATCCTTAGTTATCAGGGAAATGAAGGTTAAAACAACTTTGAGATTTACCTCAGCCCACTCAGATGGCTAAGATCTCAAAAGCAAAGAACAAATGCTGGCAAGGATGTGGGGAAAGAAAACCTCTTACCCACTGCTGGTGTTGGTGCAAACTGGCACAGCCTCTATGAAATCAGTGAGGAGACTCCTCCAAAAGTCTAGAAACTAATCTACCATTTGGCCTTGCCATACCACTTCTTATCTACCCGAAATACTCTACACCCTTCTAAAGAAATACGTCTTCATCCATGATCATTGCTACTCTTTCCATAATTTTTTCATAATCTCTGCTTGAGTGCTCCAATTCTTCAACTTTATCATCCAGTCTTGATAATTTGTTTTCCGTTTTATTCATTCTGTTGGTGAGGCGTTCTCCTGTTGTTTCAAATTGGCTTATTGAGTTTTTCGCTTCCTTCTCCATTTCCGTCTGAGTTTTCTTCAATATTTCTGTCTTTTGTGAATTCAGTCAAAAATTTATCCTTATCGTCTTTTAGTTCTTTGATTTGTTTGTGTGTGTTCTTTAAATTCATTGAATTCCTTGATCATGTTTTTGATTGTTCTTTTAAACTCTGGGTCCTGGATTATCTCTATAGAGTTCTCATTGTAAAAATCTTTTGTAGGACTGGTGATAAGTGATGGGGACATATTATTTGAGTTTTCATATTATTTTTTCATTGTGATTTTGACATGTGGATTTCTTTTGTTGTTTGTGATTCTGATGTGAGACTCAAGCTTTCTTTTGTTGAGTTGAAGTCTGATTCTGTTTGTATACGTGATGTAACTTGATTGTTTTCTTATTCAGTGTGAAAAGCTGGTTGATCAAGGCTTTAGATTCTCTCTTTTAATTTTATATTGGAGGGACCAAATGGCTCTAGTCCAGTTGCTCATGGGTTCTCTCAGAGGCACAGGTCAGAGGAGATCAGATGCTCTTGGGCTTTCTCTTAAGGTCTGGGCCCCTCTAGCCAGCAGGCACAGCACAATTTTGGAAGATTGCTAAGAAGAAGCTGAATTCAGGTTTTCTCAGGCAGTTTGCAAAGGTCTGGTCCCCTACGAAAGGGCACAGAACCCCTAGCCCTTTGTTGGATAAATCTACAGTTTCCTCTCTGCTGCCAGGGATAGGCTTCCAAATGTGATTGACATCCCACTAACCAATGACTTAAGCAGGGGAAGTCTAGCGGAAGCGCAGGGAAGGCTGGGAAGGAGAAAGGCGGGCATGGCGCCAGGGCTCCACCTTGGGCACATGTTCCAGAGGTGGGGGAGACATGGGGGAGCACTTATGATCAAAATGCAGGCTCCACCATCTGAAATCTCCATCTCTCTCCCTGGGGATGAATCCTTAGTAAGTAACCCGGAATAAATTAATTTCTCTAAGACAGCATTCTCTGTCCTCTCAATTGGTTCTAACCTAGGGGTGGAGGGGGTGGGGCTGAACACCGGGCCGCACCAAGAGAGTTCATACCTGCAACACTGGGAGGGGCTGCAGATGGTACCAATGTAGAGGGAAGAGAACAGTGAGATTTGGAGAGCTCACAACCACACAGAGGTAAGAGAATAGCCCAGAGATCTGGGGGGCTAAGAGTAAATGTGTGTCTGTGTCCAAGGCTAGAAGGAGAAGAGAATGTGGAGTGAGGGAGTTTGGACTTGCTGTGTCAATAGGAGAGCAGCAGTGGACAGAATCAGATTTAACAGGGAAGAAGGTTGGTCTCTGGAATCCAAGGCAAGTCAATGGTGGGTACTACCAAGATAGAAGGCTGGTCTCAGGAATGCAAAAGCAAGTTGGGCTTGGGGACAGCCTGTGAAGGATCTAACAAACTAGACTAAAATATTGAGCTGGTCTGAGTACAGGGGATCAGGTCTCAGTGGGCAGTTCTGGAATAAAAAGATCCAGAGATCTGGGGTGCTAAGAGCAAGAGTGGACCTGTGTCCAAGGCTAGAAAGAGAACAGAATGGGAAAGAAGAACAGGATGTGAGGTGGGGAGAACGGAGTTGCTCAGGTGGTAGGAGAGTGAGAAAGCGGTGGGCAGGATTGAACTCACCAGGGAAGAAGGCTGGTCACAGGAATCAAGGCAGGTTGAGGGAGGGGACAGCCAGGGTCGATGGATGGTCTAGGTCAGGCAGAGGCACACTGGGGGTGGGAACAGTGAAGGTTCTAACAAGCGAGACTGGAAAATTGAGCTGGTCTGAGTACAGGGAGTGGACATAGTAAGCAGGTCTGGACTAAGAGTGCAATCCAGAGATCTGGGGTGCTAAGGACAAAAGCAGGCCTGTGTGCAAGGCTAGAAAGAGAACAGAATGGGAAAGAATCTAGAGCTTCTTAAAGTATATAAATACACATTATAAAAAGAGATGAAGGGGCTGGAGAGATGGCTCAGCAGTTAAGGGCACTGGTTGTTCTTGCAGAGGACCTGGGTTTGATTTCCAGCACCCACATGGCAGCTAACAACTTCAATAACTCCAGTTCCGGGGCATCTGAAGCCCTCTTCTGACCTCCTTTTTGGGCACTGCATGAGACAGGTGCACCTACCTACATGCAGACAATACACTCATACACATAAAATGAAAATAATGAAAAATATAAAAAAATAAAAAGAGATTAAAAGGAGTTACCTATAACAGGGGGACCTGCCCCTTCTGGAAATCATAGGCTAACATCAACTACAAAAAGCCCTCAATGCCAGAAATGGACTGCCTCTCTAATAGCTATTGATTGGGGTCCCATTGATCCTCAAAGTGTACTGGCCTTTGCCCTAGTCTTGGAAACCCTATTTTAAAAGTATAAACCAGCATTTATTCCCTCCATTCCTCATCTCTTATTCCCCATTCTGATTCTTCTATAGACTTATCTCATATACTTGTACTTTATAACTTATTGTTCATGTTATTAACTGTCTATCTTCTGCTCAAATCAATGTCTTATCTGTATGTCAGTGTCAGTATTTTTTAAGTCTTTTTGTTTCCCTGATATCATCTCAATGAATGAACAGCATCTGTGGTTATCCATAAATACCATGTCAACAAAATATATATTGAATCATCATGCATTTAGTGCAGCAATGGTGATTATGAAAAACCTTCCATAAATGTATGGTGGCTAAATGAAAATGTGATCAATAAACAAAAATTTATTCTGTAAATAAATTCTTCTAAAACAAATCTGACACGTAGAGGAAGACAATGTTCCGGTACAAAGTTCACAACAAGCACACATCTGTCTACATCTATCTTTAAAATAGAATACTTGGGGAAAAAATGTATTTCAATTGAAGTGTGTTTGCCTAGCTCTCATGAGGCCCTGGGTTTGAGTTCAGCATAGCAAAAGAAAAAATAGTCAGTTGCAATTTTTGTCATTAAAAAAAAAAGTTGGTCTTAATCCCCAGGAAACATCACCAGCTGTTAGGTGTCAGTTTCTTCTGTGCCGTTTTCTCTCCTTAGTATCAGCTACCCTTCTAGGCCAAGGAGAAAGAGAATCATCCAGGTTACCACCCTTCTGGGTAGCTTCCTGGAGATGTGGTTCCTCTAAGATGTGGCTGTTATCGACCCATCAACAGAAGGAAGCTCCCTTGTTCCCTTCGATTGCTCTCTCACTGTACTTCTTTTCAGAACGAATGTCCCAAACCAGAGACACAGACTGCACAAGATCCACAGGCCTCCCCAGTAGAGGAGGGAGGAATGGGGACACTGCCTTCACATTCAACCTTGACCCCCACTTGCTAAATTTCCATGTGTTTGCCTACTTTACAGAGAAAATAGAGACTCACAAGAAGACTCTGCTAGCCCCCTTCCTGAACATGTGGCTCCTTGGTGACATTCTACCTCTCCTTTTCTTCCAGCTATCTCACAGACATAACGAATTATTAAAATCAAATCCCTACTTGCTTCTTTCCCCTTTTGCAAGTATTCCATCAGTCAAGTAAAGCCTCTATTATTTCTGATATGGATGACATTATTTCTGCCTTTGTTTAACTAAATTCTTTCCTGTATCTTAATATTTGAAGGAACATTTCTCTAAAGAATTTTTTTGGTATGTTCCCATTTTCAGATTTAAAGATACGTTATTCTATCATCTTTTGGCTTTCATAATTTCTCTTGGGAAACCTGTTTCAAGTCTTGTTATCTAGTCTGCTTTGTTTCAGTCTAGGTACTTGGTGTCCTCCTCCTTTTCCTGGTGCTTAGTGTACTGGTACTAAAAGGTCTCAGCATGGTTTCCTTTAGAGTCATCAGAAATGAATTTTGTTGGATCCGGAGAGATCACTCAGGGGTTAAGAGCACTTACTGCTCTTCCAGAGGACCTGGGTTCAGTTCCCAGCATCCAAATGGCAGTGGGCAAAACACCCACATAAAAATAAATAAAATCTTTTTGAAAAGTTTGTCTGTAGGTTTATATCATTCCACAATTCTCAGCCTCTATTTTAAATGCTTCTTTTCTGTCATTTCCTCACTGCCACACTTGAGCACCAATTATGCATATGGCAGATGTGTTCACTATATAGCCCATATCCGCTTTAATTTTTCAGATACATTTTCCTTCTTGCTTTTAAGTTTAGTTTTCTTCTCTTTTTATTCTAGTTTATTAACTCCTCTTTCTACAGAGTTGGAAATACTTTAAATATATTCTATGTGTTCTCAACTTCAGATGCTGTGTTGTTAAAATCTTGGTCAGCAGTTAAATTGTTCTTAATATTCCTAACCCATGACTCTTACTTTTAGGGAAGGGTATTCATTTGTAGTGTGTAACCTTATTCCTTGGGCATGGGTGCTGAACACTTTGATTGGGTTTTTCCTTCTGTTACTAATCAGTCAAAGAGTTTGGGTTTGGGGGGGCGTCAATTCAAGGTGGAAGTCATAAAGGGACATGCAATGTGAAGGGAACCAGACTTTACTGAGGCTTGTGTTTGTGTCCGAGCACACAAAAGACATGGAAAGCTCATGTGCACATCTTGTACAGGAAAGAGTCAGCTCTTTCACACAATCCCAGGGTTTTGGCTGTCTGTATCCTACCAGAGTTTCACATAGTGATCTGCTCATGCCTTTCAGTCTGTCTACGCTGGATAACAAACACAGGCACACTGCACATGCAGGAAAGGCTGAGTTTTCAGGAAAGCTAAGAGGAGACAGTGGATCCTGAGCCTGGTCATTGGTGGACACATTTTTAAAATAATCTATTGTCCCCTGGGAAGGGAATCCATGCTGCCTCACTCTTTGCCTGGGGTGGACTTAATCTGTGTTTATCCCCACACTATGAAGACATTGAATTCTTATTCTCTCTTTTGTCTGATGTTTTTATTTCTATTGTTTATTGAAGACTTGTCTAGGGATTGGCATGTACTTTGAGAGAAATGGCCTATCGAAGGTTTGATTTTTTCTTTGGTTTCCTCTTCTGTGGCCTTTTTACCGTCACATACTATCTGGTGTAGGAAACTTGAATCTGACCTCTTTTTCTTTAGTCAGTGAAGTTGCCACTTTTTTTTTTTTTTTTGGATTCTGTTTGGAATCCTTTTGGATTCTATTCCTTTTGTGTTTTTCTTCGGTGAACACTGACCTAACTTTGTACATTTCCTTCCTGGAAGCCTGTGGCCTGTCCTCATAATTGCTCAGAATTCCATCAAACAGTCAGTTATATGATTTACTTAACTATTATGATTGCTTTTTGGGGGAGAAGATAATTAAACCAATGTAAACTTGTCTATCCTGGCCAAAATGAGAGATCTTATTTCCCACTTAGGGAAGAAAAAATTTGACATTTCCAAAACTAAATTATTCCCTGAGTTTTGATCCCTTTTTTCCCCTTTTGGAATTCCATTTCATGTCTAATTCCCTCCCCAACCTTGTCCCCAGGAATCTAGGGATTTGCCTGTGTCTCTATTGATGTTTATTGACATAGAGTTTCCTGAAAATGAAGTTACATAATATAAACCATGTTGGTCTTCCTGGTATCGTGTGTTCAGATCCAAACATGTGACTGTGCCCATTAAAGTCTTTTCCTTTTCATTGCTCTGTGTGGTGGTTTGAAAGAAATGCACCCTCATAGGCTTGTGTATTTCAATACTGGGTCCCCAGATGGTAGTGCTATTTGGGGAGGTTATGGGATCTTCAGGAGGTGCGGCCTTGCTAGAGGAAGTACATCACCTGGCGTGGGTTTTGAGGGTTTGCAGCCTGGCCCTCCTTTCTGCTTCCTGTATATGAAACACCTTCAACAAGCTTCCTGCTCTTGCCACTATATCATGGCTTCTCCGCTATTATCAATTCTCCTTCTGGAACCCTGAGCTCAAATAAATTCTTTCTTTTTTATTTTGGTCATGGCATTTTATCACAGCAGCACAATTTTATCACAGCAGCAGAAAAGTAACTAAGATGCTCAGTAGCACTCCACTACTGTGTTCAACTTTGATTGTGTAGCTATTTATCTCATAGACACTTGGGTTGTTTCCTCCAGGAGGAAAGCACCTGTCAACATTCCGTTGCACAAGCACAAATCTTTCTCTTCTGTATGAAATTTTCAACAACTAGATCTCTGCATCATTCAGTAAATTGATGATTAACTCCAAGAGAAACTGTCACACAGATCACTGTTTTATGGAACAGTGGGTTTACAAACTCACCAATAATTTTTCATTCATCCTTCTAATTTGACTTGTGCTTCTTCTTTATAAATGCTGAATAGACTGCCTAAGAAGTCCAGCCTGAAAGGATCCCTTTGTGACTCATAGGACAGACTGTGTTCCCTTCCCCCTCACATGACAAAGCAGATGGAATGATCATGATTGTTTCAGATAAAATGAAGTCTATACCCTAGGTCTGGAAGCAGATTTCCAGTTCAGCCTGGATACAGGAATCTGTGCAGGTCTTGCTAGAGAAGAGTAGGAGGAAGTGAATTATAGAGAGCTACATGTGCCTTGTACTATTTTGAAAGGCTCTTATGTATGAAAAGGTATGACATATGTGAAGTATATCTTTACATTTAAAAACATAGTAGTAGAACTCATCTATGTAGAAATGTATACTTATGTATTTAGAAAATGCATAAAAATCAAAGGCCATGGGAATACTGGACTAACTTATTTGTCCTCTCTAAGTATGTGTTCCTTTATCCTAAATTTCACCCATAAGCAGTTACTTAACAGATATGTTGAGGAAAGCCAGGTACTTTGAGGAAAGTAGGGAGAAGAAAGCCTAGGTCCATGGTCCCAGCACAGCACCAGGAAGAGTCAGCGCAGCCCACCTGCTTGCACCAGAAGTGTTAAAAGATGCCAGCCTTCTAAAGCTATCCCATTAACATACAGTTTCTAGCATAACTGGATTGAAAAAGTTGAAGATCTACTTATGAAGTATTGTACAATCTTCCCATGCAGTAAACTGATGGAAATGCTGTCCAGTTGTCTATTATGTTTTATTCTAGTAGCTACAGAGACTAAAATGACAGCATGACTTAGAGAAACACACACAGAAAAATGAGCACTATTCTAGAAGGTCTATGTAAGAAAGTCTATCATATCCGTACTTTGAAAAAGAAAGAAAAATCAATCAGCTCCAGCAATGACCCTGGAGTGGCCTATGAACTGATGCTCAGCTCCCATAGACAGGAGTGCCCAAATGTCCCCAGTGTATGGCCACCATGCCCTGGGACAGTGAGCCTTGCTAGTGCTGCCACCTGCATGATGAGGTGGGGCCTGTGAGAGCAAATTCTGTCCATTTCCTATGGCCACTGTGGAGTGTCAGCAAGAGGTGATGATATATACATAACCATGTGATGTTCTTAACTAGGTATCATTCTATCCCTATTGCTCCAATAAATCTACCCAGCTGCTTAAAGCAAGGGAGACATCGCAGCAGTAACATTGACAGAGGACCTGGCTATTAAGCTGTCTGCAGACTCTAGAATCAGTGAAATGTTTGACAGCGCAGGGACAAATACATATTAGCAACATTGCTTAATCCATGTTTCAAGGGCAGAATTTGAAACCATGCTTTCAAACCTTGCTGGCTCTGATCACTGGAAGGATACTGTCATAAAAGAAATACCATAAGCCATGCCTCGGCCATGACGTGTGTCCTTTGTCCTACATCAGCTTGCCAGCTCCCTCAAGCAGAGTGTGTCTCAAAAGACAGAAGGCACATGGTTGAGATAAAGGGAAAAGAATGTCTGGTTGTGAGGATAGCTCAGTCAGTGAAGTGTTTCCCTTACAAGAGGGAAGACCTGAGTTCTAGTCCAAGAACCCACGTAAAAAAGCCACATACGGTGGCATACACTTTTAATCCCAATACTGTGGAGGTAAATTCCTGGGGCTTACTGCCCAGTCTGACTGGTTCATTCAGAGTCTAAAGGAATGACACAAAGCTTATTCTATGACCTCCACAGGCACATTTGCACACACACACACACACACATCTGGGTTCACAGTCACTACAGGTACAGCGGTCATGGGAGACATTTGTCCCAAAGCACCACTGTCCAGCCTCAGCATCAAAACAGACTCAGCTTCACAGAGCCGGGAGGGCCACAGACCAAGGCTGCCTTGCTCTCCCCACCTCCACCCCACCCCTACCCTGGCTACCAGAGAAATGCCTGCAAGCAAGTCTTTTCATGGGATTTTTCCCCAAAGCATATGGCTTTGGTACTTCAGTCACACAGAAGTTGTTTAGTCATAATGACCTAAGAAGCAGAAAAATGAAAAACTCATTTAAAAAAAATGAAAGTTTTTTTTTTTTCTCTTCCCGCTTCCTTCCAGTGTTCTTGCTATGGGGGAAGGGTCTCTTGATTCTTATCTCCCTGAAAGAGAATTCAGTCATAAGAAACACAGACAGCTTAAACAGAAGTTTCTTTAACAAAGCAAAGTCAGCACTTCCGAGGCAGGAGTGGGTTAACGAGGAGGAGAGCGGCCCTGTGAGCTCCGAAGCGCGACTTGTCAGAAAGGTTTTATGAACATTTATGTGGTTTCATTCATGGGGGTAAAGTGATATACTTTTCTCTCCCAAATCATAGGAGACCAGATCTTCCTTTTAAGGTATTTCTTCTCAAGAGCTTCTAGAAAAGTTCACAAAGGGTGATCGTCAAAAGCCACTATATAGCTGGGCCTATTGATACATGCCTTTAATCCCAGCACCAGGAGGCAGAAACAGGTGGGTCTCTGTAAAATGGAGGCCAGCATGGTCTACATAGCAAGTTCCAGGCCAGCTGCAGCTACAGGGAGACCCTGTCTCAAAAACAAAAACAAAAACCACAATGTAAGTGATAAATGGGGGACATGGAGAAATATACTTACTGCCAGACCTGAGACCTGAGTTAAATTCCTGGAACCCACATGGTGGAGAGAAGAGAGAACTGACTCCCCCAAGTTGTCCTCTGACCTCCACACCTGTGCCCCCCCACACACAGACATAGACACACACAAAATAAATAAGTGAATTGATGTAATAAAATTTATTCTTTGAGAATTTCATAGATGTGTTCAATGGATTTTGATCGTTTTCCACCCCAGCTCTCCGTGTCTCCTGGATTCTTCATCCCGAATGTTTCCTTCCAACTTCATATTCTCTTCTTTTTTTCTCTTCTCTGTTTTTCATGACCCACTGAGTCCAGTTAGTGCCTCCAATGTGTTCATGGGTGAGGCCATCCACTGGTGCATAGGCAACCCAGCAGGGGCCATACCGCTAAAGAAATCTGACTCTCCCTCCTGCTGGTTGTTGACTGAATTAATTTTGAAGAGATCTTGTGCAGGTAGCCACAGCTGCTGTGAATCTATGAGTGCAATGCCTTGCCATGTCCAATAGACACATTCACAACAGTCCTCCACAATCTCTGGTTCTCTCTCTCTCTGTGTGTGTCTACAATCTCTGGTTCTCTCTCTCTCTCTCTCTCTCTCTCTGTGTGTGTGTGTGTGTGTGTGTCTGTGTGTCTGTGTGGTGTATCTCTGTGTGTCTCTCCCTCTCTCTCTTTGAGATTTTAGATTATTATTTGTCCGTGTGTGTGTGTCTATGAGCATGTATATGCATATACCTAAGGCAGTTAGAAGATGGCATTGAATCCCAAGGACCTGGAATTTCAGGCATTAGTGAGCCACACGATGTTAGTTCTGGGAATGAAATTCTGGTCCTCTCCAAAAGCAAGTTCCCTTAAACACTGAGCCATCTCTGCAGCCCACAAAGTCTGCCTCTTAAATTCTTTCAGCTCTTTCTACTATAGTGTTCCCTGAGCCTTGGGTAGATCATCATAAATGGGATGTGGATATTACATTCCCCTCAATTGTTTTTAGATAAAGCCAGGGATTTTTTGAGGATGTAGACCCTTAGTGCACATGTGTGGCAATTGGGAAAGTACGCTGGTGCCTTAGTTCCTGCTATAGCAAGAACAACCCAGCTGCATGTCAAGGACATTAACCACAAAGGAGGAAACATGACCATGAGGAAGCAGGGTTACCATGGCACAGCTGCAGTTTTTCCTGCCCCTCAAACACAATGGTCCTTGCCCACCTGGTATCATTCTCTCTTCTCTCCTCTTTGTCTCCCTTCCTCATTCTCACCGCCTCCCTCTGGGAAGCATCTGGTGTATATACCCTGACCTAGAGTCACTGATCCTGGCTGGTACTATGAACCTTAATGAACACAGTAACCAGAGCCATTGTTGGAGAGAAGACTTGGCATGACCCGAGATGTCACCAGGTTCTACACCGTCCTATCATGTCTGCATTGTCACCTAAGGGTGGGACCTTTTGGCCTGGAGGCTGCTTTGACTAGCTCAGCACTGGAAGACAAAGTCTTCCCAGGTCAGTGAACCAACTCTCCTTAAGAATGATGCTCCTCTCTTCACTCTGCACTTAGTATTCATGACACAGCTCCAGAACCACCTCCTGGATCTGCTACACAGTGGCCTTACCACAAAAAGTCAAGAGAGTGCAGTTTTGATAGTTTTTCAAATCAGTGTGAGACAGAGAGGCACTGTTTTGGCTGGAAAGACAAAAAAGAAAAATCCAAGATAATAGATAGAGCAAGATCTTCTAAAAATTTTTGTTGTTGTTTAAACACCTTTAAATGTCCTTAAAGCAAAGTCAAGTGGTGGAGGCATGGGCATGTTTACCTTTCCTTGGAGTTCCTGTCCCATTAAATGGCAGAATGGCTCACATAGCAGATGCTGAACTAAAAACCAATAGTCCTCTTCGGGTTCGAATGGCTGCCTTTGGTTCATTGCTGAGCCTTCACAGGTGTTACAATGAAAGCATCCTGAAATGCTAAGAGGTTCCCACTGCAGAGAGTCCTACCTTCTGCTTAGGTACACTTTGCTGAGGATCTGGCACAAATCAACCAGGAACCATCTTAGCTTGTGTCAGTGTCCGCAGTGGCCCAGCTGCCAAGTCAGTGTTCCGAGATCCCCAGACCCAATCTGCTTGAAGCTGATAATACTAACAACCATGGGCATCACAGCAGGATTCGCCATGGCCAGCACCCTGAAGCCAGAGTTGACGGGAGACTGACAGCTTCCTTCTCTGCAGATGACAGACAGCAGAACCACAGGACATAGAACACAGCCCTAGCCTGCTCCAGCCAACTTTTTGAATTGCCTGACCCACCAAGGCCTAGCATGGCAGTGCCTGGCAGAAACAGTAAGAAACCAACATCAGGAATTCTACCTGATTCCAAGTTACTAAGGGAGAGGCCAAAGGCACAAAATTGAGAGCGGGCTTCATAGACTCTTTCCCCTTTCTTACTCTGGCTTGCTATCATCAAGGAGAGTAAGTGACAAGCAGCTATTTATCTGTGGAACGTAATCTAATTCCAAAAGAAAACCTCTCTCAGTGCCATGTTCATTGGTGGGTGGCAATGGCTGGCCACTTTTCCATGACCTAACTGGCCTTTACAGCAGCCTTGGTCCTAAAAAGTTGGGAGAAAGTCTGGAAGACAGGACATGTGGCAAACATGTTCCTGTAGCAGGTCTGGGCTTACAGGACCCTCCAGCCTGCCATTCCTGTTAGGCCTTTCTGAGGTGTCCATGGAACCACACAGCACCAGCCTCAGTCCCTTGAGATGGCTCAACCTGTTATCTCATAACTGTGGGGACCTGGCCCTTCTGCAGTGTGCTGATTGTCCTGCCCTGTCCATGGCCTCTGTGTGGCACATGCAGGAGACCACGACAAAATCCATCTGGGCAGCGAAGGATGGCCAGATCTGATGAGCAGGTGCCCCGACTTCCAGGCTGGGCAGTGAAGTAGGATTCTCTCCACTTCTTGGACACAGAAGGGTGTGCAGAAATGCTAGCTGAACTCCACGAACGACTCTTGCTGACTTTGCTGTCCAAGATGTGCAAGGGAGACAGAGTTCTAGGGGTGATTGCTGGGGCCTGGCTACTTCCCCGGTTTCAGAGGTTGAACCCCCAAGAAGATTGGATCAAGTGTGCTGGGGCCCAGGGAAGGGCACACTGGCCACATGAGGACCTTTCCAATGTGTGTGTCTGAGATGACTGGAGCCTCTTCCTTCCATTTTTTTCTAATTAGGAAATCTGTCTGCACTTAATTTGCTAAGATGCTTGACTTCAGAAGACCTTCACGGCCCTGGAACTTGAATGCTTCTATGCAGGAGGCTTCTTCCTTCTGGTCTCTCCTCCTTCCTTTCTCTAGGCCTCCTCTTCTTTGTTCCTTCCTCCCTTCTCCTTTTGCTTTATTCCTTTCCTCCTTTTTTCCTTTCAGCTATACTATTAGGAGTTTCATTATTCCATTCCCATGTGTGCGTGCATTCTGACCACATTCCCCAATCACGCTTTCTCATGCCTCCTTCCCTCTCTACTCTTCCCCAACTCTACTAATCCCCCTTTACATTCCTGTCTTATTTTAACTCACCCCTAGTTTCGCATGTGAAAGGGGACATGTGATGCTTCTCTCTGTAAGCCCTGATTATTTCATTTAACATGATGATACCTTCTTCTAGGCATTTTCCTACAAACGACACAATTTCATTCTTCTTTATGCATGAATAAAACTCTGTCACATATGTATGTGTGATCCATGTTTATAATTCATCCATTGGTGGGCACTTAGACTGGTTCCCTATCCTCACTATTGTGAGCAGTGCTGAAGTAAACATGGATGTGCAGGTATCTGTGGCATGCTGACTGAGAGCCCTTCAGAGTGGTAGAGCTGGATCATATGGCAGTTCTATTTTTTGCTTTCTGAGGACGCTCACAGTGATGTCTGCAGAGGCTACATTAGTCTACATTCCTGCCACATGTATACATGTCCCTCTTTTCCCACACTGTCACCAATATTTATTGGTATTTGTTTTCTTTTCATTCTTTATTTTTGGAATTTCAGTGGACTTTTATTGAGATAAATGAACAGAAATGAAGACTTCACCATCTTTTCTGAAATTTAGACGCTCAGTAGAGATTCTGGTCTGTAGCTATGTACATACACCAAACTACATCTCAACACAACTGAGCCCCACTGGAACAACTGCCAATTAAACAAAAGGCCAACTTTCCCTTTCCCCAAAATCTTTTCAAACTTCTAAGTCCCTGTTGTTGGCAGTGAGTGGGGATCAAGACAGAAGTGATTAGCACTTCCCTGAAGACCAGGCCTCTTCTGGATCACAGAAATGAAATACTTAGACTGACCCTGTGTCCGGGGCCAAGTGTATATTTGTTCTACAGCCCCTACCTCAGAGGTCCGCACTGAACTCATTGGTGGCAGGCACTCTGCCTCTGGGAGCCAGCTCAGTCCTCTGCCTCAGAGCCTTTAGCCTTCATTGCAGAGGTACTTTATGTACATTCCAAACAAAGAAAGCACTTAACAACAAAAAATAAAACTTAAAAAATCAAAGGAAAAGAAAGAAATGTATACATTTTCTTAGAGGTGACTAAAAGAAAGCCCCTGAAACTCTCCAGCTTTGTGGTGAAGCAAGCCTGCACAGTGTCCTCGCAGCACATCTGGGTCTGTCAGCTGATGGACGAGCACTAGCACTTCTGGAGGCCCCAGGAGACCTTCTGCAGCAAGTTCCTACTAGTAAATAATCATGTTCTGTCTCACTTTTGTCCTTCAGGTAATGTGTATACATGGTTTTATGAAACAGGAAACAAATTAGAATATCATTACTGTGATAGTTCTCCACAATCTATTGTGGGTGATCAGGTCATAGACATTTTATAATGAGCTTGGTTAGTCTGGTCAAGTCTACTACTATCCTTGTGGTCTGCCCAGAGTTATTCTTCAGAGGAGCACTGGAATAGCTGGAAGATAAAGGACTCCTCCAGTAATTAAGCCATGCTTTGCCCATCTACATTCTGTTAAGCTTGGCTGGCCAATAAGCTGCCAGGAAGTAGGAATCAAGGAATATAGAAGAAGAAATGAGTCTGTTTTTCTGTTTACAAAACACACTCATTTCAACTATTTAGCTTGGCTATTCCTCGGGGTTTATTCCTTCATGGACTCCACAGGATCAGCAATACAGCTGTCACCAACTGCAGATATATGATCATCAAATACTTTTAACCAAACAACAAAAACCAAACCTGCGTTAGAATCTGTTGATTCTACTTCCAAACGACATTGCAAATCCACCTCCTTCAGAGCTCCATGGTTCTGCCTTTGCCCTACTGTATTACAGGCACTAGAGGAACTGAACAAAGATAGATCACAATGGAGATTCGTTAGACTGGCTTACACAGTATCTACTGCACAGTACCGTAATGGTTGATTGCACCCAGAGGAGGCTAAGAACATGGTAGCCGCTCAGTCCATGAGATAAGGTATCTCTGCAGTCCCAATCTGGTACTTAAGGCCTAGAGAATCACAGGATAGCCACTGGTTTACAGTCCATGTCAGCTCACTGGAGAGCTGCTGGTTTACAGTTCATGTTGAATCACTGGAGAGCCTCTGGTTTATAGTCCATGCTGGATCCCTGGAGAGCCGCTCGTTTACAGTTCATGTTGGATCCCCAGGTAGTCGCTGGTTTCCAGTCCATGTTGGATCCCTGGGTAGCTGCTGGTTTATAGTTCATGTTGAATCACTGGAGAGTCTCTGGTTTACAGTAAATGTTGGATCACTGGAGAGCTGCTGGTTTACAGTCCATGTTGGATCCCCAGAGAGCTGCTGGTTTACAGTCCATGTTGGATCCCTGGGTAGCTGCTGGTTTACACTCCATGTTGGAAGGCTGAAGACCTGGGTTCTGATGTCAGTGGAGCAATAGAGTAAATGCATTCACAAACCAGGAATAAAGGCAGATAGGTAAAAGCAACCCCACTTTTCCCTGAGTCCTTTTATATCCAGGCTACTCCTGGAAGGTGTTGCCTGTTCTGGGCGAGGGTCCTCCTTCATCCCTTCACGGAATTTCCCTCAGCGACCTGCCCAGAGGTATGTCTCTTAGTTGATTTCAGATCCAATCAAGTTCACAACCAAAATTAACCATGATCCTTGTTATGTCTTTTCCTTCCACAAACCTCATTTAACCCTGGTCATGTCACTATATTGGAGTATTCTGAATAACACCATCATCATCTGTCTCTCCTAACTGAATGAATATTTTCTGAGAGTTTTATATATTAAGGAAGGATTAAAATACATAATTAAAATTCATCCATCTTAGATGACCATGAGATTTGAGGCAGAAAAATAAAATCCTACAAAGTATACTTTAGAAAGGAGAATTCTTGGGTGGGAACTTGTCATCTTATTTGTAATCCTGTTTAACTCTAGGTCAGTCTTTAAACGTACTCACTATGAATTTTAAGCCTTCATTTGGATCGATGACAAATCTTTAAAAGTATATGCTCAAGATCAACCTTCTTTGGACATAGTTTAACAAGCTGTGACAACAGAATTGTTCGTGGTAGTTGAGGACTGTGTGCAGAAGTCTAAGTGGGATGTCCTACCCCACTTTGACTTAACCTAGAGTTAGAGCTTCCTCTCTTCACACAGAAGCAGTATCAAGTAGGGTCAAATAATGTAGAAGCGATAGCATGAGAGCTTTAACTGGAGAAATGTGACCCCAAAGACTTTATCTTTACCCCTGTGCCTTAAAACCTAACATGGGATTTTAATTCTGAAGGATGAAACAGACATCACACACGAAACGTCTGAAACCTGAAATGGTATGGGTAAGAATGCAAAACCTCTCTCCATTCTCTTTAACCTTTCCTGAACTCTTCCAAAACATAAGAAAATTCGGAGTCCTCACTAATGTTGGAGAGATATTTTCTTCAATAGTGTAGCTACTGGTAAAGTGCCCATGCTCCTGTAAACAAAGCCTCATGCATGCTCCTTTAAACAACCGTAACGAGAAGCATTGGGTCACAAAGAATGACATGAAAGTAGAGGAAAGGCTAGTTGAGGAAAGGAAGGGAATTGGAAAGAAGAGACGGCAATGGAGTGAACAGTATTGGAACACATTACATCCATGCATGAAGATGTCATAATGCAACTCATCATTATGCATAATTAATATATGCTAATAAAACACTGTAAAAGCCCCTAAGTTAAAAGTCGAGGCTGAAGTATAGTTAGAATACAATAGTCAAAAACTCAACTAATCATAAGGTAGATAAATAACCACTAAGAATTCTATTTTGTGGAGCTACTTTGTGGAAAATGAGAGGAGTCTAAGAAAAATCAGAAGCTACAAGAAGGACTGAGAAAGACCTGAGCGGCAACTTTGATGAAAGTTGTTGTTTCTGGGGGAGAATATACAAAGTAATATGAGGACATTTCAGACTCTGGGTGTAAATGGAAGACACACCCAAAGGAGGCACTGTGCCATATGAGATGCGTCCCCTGACGAGCATTCGAAAGAACAGGCACTGTAGCTGGCAGCACAGTACAAGAGCAGAGAGCTGGTCTGCCATGGGCATGTGTCTGAGTTCAGTCTCCAGCACCACTAAAACATATTAACAAAACGGTAGAAAATAAGAGCACCATGCAAATGTAGCATTCAGAGCCAGCAGAGGGGGAGGAAAGCTGTGAAATGCTGACTTCTAGATGTAACCAGGTTGTCAGATACATCAACTTGCAGTAGCTGAGGTTACCTACACAAGATCAAGCCAGCCAAAATTCCTGCATAGAGACCTCACCCCTATTGGAGGAGCTCTTGGCAGTTATGGTTGCTGAGAGAAGAAGAGTCACTTTGCTTAGGGGACTTGATCTTAGGTAGCTTGACCGTGCCCCAGGGGCCACATACTCATGTGTGTATGGGCTGCACTAATTGGATCAGGGTACTGTTATTAACAATTTAAAAACAGAGGACATAAAGTTAGGAAAGATGGGAGACACTAGGGAGAGTTGGGGGAGGTAGTGGTGGATGGTATGATCGAAATACAGCGTATAAATGTATGCAATTCTCAAAGAATCAAGTATTAAATATTATATTTTGCATGTAGACTAATGTAGGACTTTCATTTTATAACCTAAGTCAAATCTCAGTCAATCAGAACAGTCAGTTTACAGTTCAGCATGCAGAGAACTTTACGACGAAACTTGTCAAATACCCAGCTGTAACCGCTAGTCGGTCACGGTACGTACTTCTCTTTCACTCTCAACATCTAAACAGTCTTTTCTTTGGTTTCTTCTTCACAGCTCCTCACATTCTGTTACACTGGTGTATATTCCTTGAATGCAAACCATGTTTGGGCAAAGCCTTCAATATTTTTACTACTTTTTTCTTTTATAATTCATCACCATTTCATGAAAGCATTTGCAGTTCAAGAGGATTAGCCATTTCTTGATGTTGTTTTCCTTCTTTCTTGTGAGTTCCACATATGTGTAAAAGTGTAACACCCTGACTCGTGTATCTGGACCTGTTATCTTGGTAACCTGTCACTCACCATTTCCCTTTTTAGCTGAATGTTTGTATATTTCATACAACATATTCTGATCATATTTAGATTCCCTCCCCACCTGCCCTCCTTACTGTCCCCCCACCCAATTAAATGTTCTCTCCCTCCCTCTCTATCTCTCATGTATGTGTGTATATGAGGTCCTATAAAATTAAATTTTATCCCTTCAGTATGAGTTCATCCACTAGAACCTGGTTAACCTACCTAGAATCACACACACTGAATTTCCCCTTTCCAGAAGCCATATGTTGCCAATAGCTCCCCAGGTAGGGCTGGGGTTTCTTACCCACTTCCCCATGCTGGGATTCTGTCTGTTTTGAGCTGAGGTGGTACTTGCACGTGCTATCAACATTGTTGTGGGTTCAGAGGACTAAATCCCCAGCTCTCTGAGCAACTGTTTTCTTGTGGTTATCTGTCATCTCTGGCTCTTAAATCTTTCCACTCCCTCTTCTTATGATCCCTGAGCCTTGGGAGGTAGAGATTTGATGTAGGTGTCCAATTCAGGTATAAGAACTCTGCATTCTCCTATTCTCAGCACATTGGCCAGTTGTGGGTTTCTAGGTTAATCACTATCTACTGCATAGGGGAGCTTTTTTGGTGAGAGTTGAGAGATGCATTAATCTACAAGTATATCGATAAGTCATTAGGAATCAGTTGTAATAAATATCTATTTAGCAGAATAATAATACTAGGTTCTTCTTTATGGCCTGTGTTCTGTCTACCCATAAGTTCCTATGCATGATATCAATATTAAGTATGGACACAATCTTGTGAAGCGGCCCTTAAATCCAATTAGAAAGTGGTTTGTTACTCTCATAATGTTCGTGCCACTGTTGTGCCAGTGGGCATATCTCGCCAGGCCAGTTGTTTATGCACGCAGGATTCACAGCTAAATAAGTTTAATGATTAATTTTCTTTCCAGACAGCGTGCATTGTAACCCCCAGTAGTCTGATGGTATTTAGATCCCCTTCCATATCCACACCTGCACCCACCGCCCTCTACCCAACTTAATGTACTGTCATATATAATATGACCTATAGGGTCTGACTTGTGCCCCCAGATGTCCTTCAGTGCTGGGTCCATCCACTGTACCCACCAAGAATTCCATCCCTGTGACATTGTTTACCCCATCCCAGCAGCCATCAACTGCCAAAAGTTCCTCAGGCTGGGTTGGAACTTCATACCTACTTTCTCATGTCTATACTGGGGTTTTGTCTATATAGCATTTGTGCATGCTGTCACCATCAATGTTAATTCATATGAGTACCTGACCAACCGTCTGGAAGACTGTTTCCTTGCAGTCGTTCATCCCCTCGTTCTCTTACAGTCTTCCATCTCCCCCTTCGCAATGCCTTGAGAGGCACAGGTCCTATTCAGGGGTCACTCTGCAGCCCCTTGTTCTCTACACATTCGTCAATTGTAAGTTTCTATATTAATCATCATCTTCTGCAAAAGAAACTACTACCTTTTTAGTCACTTTACTGTCATTTGAGCCAGATGGCCAAAGCCAACATCACCAGAATGGGGCAGTGACTATCAGCTGCCTTCTGACACAATATATCATGATGACGTTAAAAATAAAAATTCAGAATCAGGGCTAAGGATGTAGCTTAGCTGATAAGGGCTTGCCTAGCATATATGAAGTACTGGTTCAAATTTCAGCACACATAAATCCCAGCAGAGTGATAGAACCTGTAATCCCAGAACTCAAGAGGAAGAAGGGGAGTGTTCAAAACTTGAAGGTCATCTCTGGCTATATAGCAAGTTCAAGGCAAGCCTGGGATACATGGGATCTACATGGTACTATTTTCATAAAAGAAAATGACCTGTGTTTAGGACATAATCCTGAAACTTAGAGGCAATGCAGAATAACATCTACAATTTACAGTCAAATGGCTCAGGGGAAAGAAGAAATATAAAAAGAATGACCATCAGATGTGGTAAGATGTTAACATTTAAGAAATCTAGATGATGAGTGTACAGGCATTCTTTGGGTTACTTGTATAGCTTTCCTAGAAGTCTAAAACTAATTAAAATAAAACTCTAAAAAGTAGACGTATACAGGGCCAATGAAGTGACTCACAGGTAAAAGCCCTTGTTGAACAAACCTGCTGACCAAAGTTAGATCCTCAAGAGAACCAACTCCTGAGAAATTGTCCTCTGACCTCCACACATGCCATAACACACATGTACCCACATATAATTATACACACACATTTACACATATATAATAACAATAAATTTAATTTATTTAAATTTAAAATGTAAATGTATTCAAATTCAAATTTTTGTAAATAAGTAGTATATAAACAAGAAATTGCCAGTCCCATGATTACACAGTCCAATCCACTGATTTACCATTTAGTCTACTAAAATTAATTTCTATTAAAATTTTACATTAGCAGGAAGGAGAGATGGCTCAGTGGCTAACAGCACGGGCTACTCTTGAAGAGGATCTGAGTTCAGTTCCCAGCACCCACATGGTGACTAACAATCTTCCTAACTCCAGTTCCAGGGGATCTGACACCCTCTTCTGGCCTCCAGGTGCATTGCACAACACAGGTGCACTTGCATACATGTAGGCAATCCAAATATACACATAAAATTAAAAATACATATATAAATTTTTTTTAATTTGAGATTTTCCAAAATTACACAGAGTAAAATTGACCTGTATTAAGCTCATCACCATGATGTGGGAGTTTCAAATCAATAACCAATTTCCTGGTGCCCCATATTTGCTCTTCCTATATTTTTGACTTTTAAAATTTCTTCAATTCACCGTTTTTTTACTATAATTACTTCCGACATCTTTCAAGCTGATTGAGTACTTACCAGTCTTTATTCAGATAGTAATATCTCTTAATTAAGAAACATCTGCAAACTTCGTGAATTTGTTGCTTTATCTCCTTCTACTGGATCATTAATTAAGAGATCAATTAAATCTCATCCAGACAGCAGATGCAAGGCAAGGTCTGTTGGCACTACTGGACAGAAGGTCGTTCATGGTACCCATGTTTACAGCCTCTCTGAGAGGTTATTCTAATTACTTATGCAAGATCATTTGCATCAATATGGGACATGTTTGCATCCTCCACAAGAAGGTATCTGATGCTTCCCCAAATCCCTTAACAACCTTGTTTTACTATCTGATACAAAAACAAAATCATCATATTGATATTTCATAATTGACTTTTAAGTTGCTCATCAACTCTATTTTTTTTTAAAGAATCAATAGCAATTCTCTATCTACATCTATTCCAATTATTTTACTCATACCAAATATTTATTTATGGAGTACCTACTACCTTGAACTGCAAGGGGAAAGAATGTTCCTTGGCTCCACACACTGCCTCTTTAAGAGCATCCAGCACATGTTGACGGAGATTTACTCCCATGGGCAGTTTACTTACTGGAAGGAATGTGTAAAAGTAATCTTTCATATCTAATAAGCAGCATGGCATGAGACTAGCCAGTGCCTTCAAACTTAGCTGAGAATTAAAACAGTGCACACTGAAAGATAGAAGATAGTCCAAAACTCAAAAAGCTTTGGAATAATGAGCCTGTTGACATGAGGAGAAGTGAAAGTTCTGAGATGGTGAATGGATAGGTATGGAAAAGGCAGATACACTCCCACAAGGTCCCTGCCCCATCCTGTCAATCATTCCCTCCAAGAAGGACAGACAGCAAAATGGAAACCCAAGTTCACACGAATCAAGAGGATAGTCAAAAGCTGAGATGCTCTGTAAGTCTGTTCTTGGAAATCTGCAGTGTAAGGTGGCAGAGAAATGAATATTGTATGAGACAGGGATTAAGTGCTGAGCTTAGTGCTTCTGGACTTAGTTCTTCTATCCCCACCTACCACCCCTGGAATAAAACGGAAGTAGTGATCTAAGAGAAGTGGATCTCAGCCTGAAGAAGAACTAGGGCAAGATTTTTGGATTATGTGTGAAGGAATGACAAGAGACAGTAAGTGGGGGTGCTCCCACATAGGACATCCAGACCCACATCAGGAAATTCCGTGGCAAACTTCAGCTGGTTATAGTCCTAATATAAGATGACCTCAGCAGGGCTGGGGAGAGAGTGCAGCAGTTAAGAGCACTGGCTGTTCTTGCAGAGAACCCAAGTTCAAATTCCAGCATCCACATGGCAGAAAACAAGGATCCCACGCCCGCTTCTCTCTTCTATGAGCATTGCACGACACAGGTGCACTTACATATGTACATGCAGGCAATACACTCACACACATAAAATAAAAATTTTTTTAAATAAATGAAATATTTTTTAGAAAGAGGACCTCCAGAAGGGGGCATCTTATTGACCTAGGCAATCCACTGGAGCGTTCTCTTTTTGGATGATGCAGGACATAAGATCCCTGAGCTCTAAAGAAGTATTTACACTTCAATTGCACTGAAGCACTTGCTCCAGGTATTGTATTTTGAGCTGGGCCTTTATTGACCATGAGCCCCAGGCACATAACAAGATATATAAACCCTAGATTTTTATCCAAGCTCTAGTCCCTTAAAACCCACCTGGTGGGGTGGAACCCCCATTAAAATTAAACACAAGGAAGAGAAGGACATCTAATCCTATATTTTCAGCCCAGAGAAATGGAGGTCAGAAGCCAGTACTATCTGGTTTGGTAATTTCAACTCTCTCTCCATTCCCCATGGAAAAAGGTCATGGTGTTTGTATTAGTTATTTTTCTATTGCTGTGATAAAACACCAAATCCAAGGAAAGTTATAAAAGGAAGAGTTTATTTAGAGTTCCAAAGGAATTAGAGTCCATCATGGCGGGGAGCCATAGCAGCAGAGGTGCCTGGAGTATGAGCAGAAGCTAAGCACTCACAACCTCAAGAAGGCACAGGAAGCAGAGAGTGACTGGAGACCCCGCAAGACTTAAGAACTTTCTAAGCCCACCCCCAGTGACAAGCTTCCTCCAGCATGGCCACACCTTCTAAGACCTCCCAAAACACCACCACAACTCGGGACAAAATGTTTGAATATTTAGAGCCTATGAGAGACATGCTCATTCAAACCAGCAAAGTATCCAAAGCTATATAGACTTAAAACAGGGATAGCAGATAATTTTCTTAATGATCTGGCTGCAAAGTTTCTAAAAACAAGGACTGAATCCAGTACCATGGACAGTCAGCACTCAACTGACTTCGAGTGTGATTAAAACTCTGATACCAGCAAGAGCTTTCTTACATCTGGGAAGAAAGGCAATAAAGTTTCAGAGTCTCTAATATAACCTCTTCCAGTGAGACATCTTCATGCAACAGTTGCTTTTAAAAACAAAACACAAATAATTATTACCTAATTTTCATGGGAACTTCTCAGGGATAATGGTTAAGTATGAGTCAAATCTATAGGAAATTGTAGGTTTTTATTTATGTAACCACCATTATTGGGTATATATATATATATATATATATATATATATATATATATGAAGAGAGAGAGAGAATACTGTCTGTAACTAGGATTAAAGAAGTTAATAAGACCCTCCCACTGCTGCAGGCCTAAACTCCTCACCCTCTACCAGGAGTCCAGACATTTCCAGACTGCCTGAGAGCATCTGAATTGAAACCAGCCTCTGCCTAGCAAGTTTCTCAAATTGTGCTGTACCTGCTGACTAGTAGGGGCCCAGACGTTAGAAGGAAGCCTGAGAGAATCTGATTGGTGCCTGACTTGGGCTTCTGTGGGAACTCCTGAGTATCTGGACTATAGCCATATGATCCTTCATTCTAAAATCAAAAGAGAGAACCTGAAACCTAGACCAACCAGCTTTTCACACCTGATAAGAAAACAACCAAGGCACATCAAGAATACAAGCAAAATCAGTCTTCAACTCAACAAAAGAAGACCTAAGATTCATACCAGAGTCACAAACAACAGAAGAAATCCACATGCCAAAATCACAATAAAAAAATAATAATATGAAAACCACGAATAATATGCCCCCACCAAACACCATCAATCCTATAGAAGAGTTCTACAATGAGAACCCCCAAGATATAACGCAGGACACAGAATTTAAAGAACAATCATAAACATGATCAAAGAATTTAATGAATTTAAAGAACAAACAAACACATTAAAGAACTAAAAGAAGAGAAATAAACTTATGACTAAATTCACAAAAGAGACAGAAATACTGAAGAAAACTCAGACTGAAAAGAAGAAGGAAGTGGAACACTTAATAAGCCAATTAGAAACAATGGGAGAAAGCCTCAGCAATAGCATGAATGAAATAGAAAAGAGAATATCAAGACTAGATGATAAAATTGAAGAATTGAACTATTCAAGCAAAGGTTATGAAAAATTAAACACAAGAATGTAATACACAGGAAATGGAAAACACCATGAAAAACACCAAATTTATGCACCATAGGCGTAGAGGAAGGAGGAGAATCTCAGGATAGTCATACTGACCAGATCTTCAACAGGACTGTAGAAGAAAATTTCCCCAAATTAAGGAAAGACATACCCATACATATACAAGAAGCACATAGAACACCAAATAGACAGGACCAGAAAAGACATTTTCCATACCATACCAGAATGAAAACACTAAATGTACAGAACAAGACAGAATATTGAAACCTGCAAAAGAAAAACAAGTTACATGTAAAGGAAAACCCATCAGAATCACAACTGACTTTCAATGCAAACTGAAATCCAGAGGAGCCTGGACCAAAGTATTCCTGGTACTAAATGACCATAAATACCAACCCAGAATACTTTACTCAGCAAAAAATGCTTATTATACTTTAAGGGGAAAGAAAAATCTTCCATGACATGAATATGCTGAAAGAATTCATGTCCAGAAACCTTGAAGGAATACAAAGAGCTGGATAAAGGAAGGACTATACCCAAGGGACAACAGAAAGAAAATAAATGAAGACATAAATGTGGAAAAACAAAGGCAGATCAAGAATGCAAAGAGAAATTAAAGTGATGTAAACCAATATATATCTTTCAATAATAACATTAAATATCAATGAACTGAACTCTCCAGTTAAAAGGCACAGGCTAGTTCAAGGGATTAAGAAACAAAATCCATCTTTTCGTTGTCTGTAAGAAGCCCTTGATTGCTTCTCAGAACTTAAAAGTAAGCCCCTTTGACTGAAAACAGGACATAATTCAGACACAGGATTTAGAGCAGTGGAGCTGGAACTGACCTGGAAGTCACTTCCCTTGAGGGCTAGCTCTCATGGCACTGGAGAGCACTACACAAGCTGCTAAGGGAGAACATCAATCAATGGCCCAACACCAGCTTCATGACCAAATAAACACATCTCCCTCCCAACTTCATGTCTTCTTTTCTATGATAACCCATAACCCATTGAGTCCAATTAGTGCCCTAAAACATTTTAACAGCACTAATTGGAAGGAATTTACAAATCTATCACCAGAAAGACATTTCTATCTAATATATGATTCCACACATTCATTAGGCAAAAGTCTTTAAGATATCAATTGTCTTTTTTTTTAAAGACAAGTTTTCACTATGTAGCACTAGTTGACCTGAACTCATTACATAGACCACAATAACCTCAATTTCACAGAGATCTGCCTGCCTCTGCCTCTCAAGTGCTGGAATTAAAGAAGTGTGGCACCAAGCCTGGCTGATATGATATCAACTGTCTTAACAACAAAGTTAACAAATTTAGTTTCATGAATACATATTGTATAAATAGTTATTGCCTGGGGAGTTATTATTTTCACTGATGAGCTAAATAGAAGAATTAACTGGAGTTTATAAGACTTGCAAAGGAACTTTCTTACCCTATGAAAAATAAGAGTTAGTACCTTTGAAGTAGTGAAAAGGACAGACTGAGAGATGGTTCATTGATTGGGAGCACTAACTGCTCTCACAGAGGACCATGATTCGAATCCCAGAACCCACAGGGCGACCAACTGCTCAAAACTCCAGTTCTAGGGGATTCAATTGCCTCTTCTGACCTCCTTGGGCATTACACATCACAGTGCACTCACATGCATGCAGGCAATACACTCATACACATAAAAAAAAAATAGTGAAAAAGAACTAGAGGAATATACTTTAAGTAAAGAAAAAATAATAATACAGAGATGCATGCTAATACTTCTTGTGTTTAACATTGTTTTAGAGATCCTAGACTTTACAATAAGGTAAGAAAATAAATTTAAATTACAAAAAATAGAAAGTAGTTATTCTTACATAATACTGTTAATCATATAAATAGTCATAAAATCTCTAGATCAACTTTTCACATAGATATAATGTTTTAGTAAAGTCATTGGGCAAAAAAAAAAATCAATGTATAATGCTGGTATGCAGCAAGATTGGAGGTGAAGCCTTTGCAAAGATTGCAGATGATCTTGTGTTTAATCCACAGCACTGAAAAAAAATGTATGAAAGTAGTTGTATTTATATGCAGTGGAAAGATTCCAAGTGTATGGCTTTAAAGTAAATGTTACCAACTCAGGAAAAAAACATAATAATCCTAAAAACAACAATTATTCAATATTTGATGGAGAAAATGATGACTTTTAAAAAGGTTTTAGAATTAACTATAAATATAGATCATGTAGTTACTTATGCATTATAAAGTTAACAACTATCTGTAGAAAAATACAGTCACATTAATGTTGGAAAAATTGAACATAAGCGCCCCCTGCTTTAACTAGTTCTCATATAAATACATTTTAGTTAATGTGGCTTAGTTAACACTCATCTCCCAATAACATATTTCAAATTTCAGTTTCCACAGTATTTTTCTGTAACCAAGCTTTGCCTGCTAACGTTCCAATCCATACATCACTACGTAAGTAACAGGTGAGCACAATGAGTGGTGACCTATCGTGTGACGCTTTCAGAGCGGACTAGAGATTGCTTCCTGCACATCTGTCACTTAGCTCACCCGGAAAGCAAAGCGCCCCGTCATGTTACCTCCTTGTCTCCCTGTGATAAACTCACACGTCCTTTTACAACAATGGAGAACGGAAGAGGAAATCAGCCAATCAAGGTGAAAATGGGGGGTATTCCTTTCCTCCTGTTGCGCTGACAGATGACATCAGACATGAAGACTTAAAAAATGTAAACTTACTCTCCTACAGTCATCGAGGGTAGACATCTGGAATACAGAGATAACTCTTTCCGGAAGCTCCAGGACCTCATCTTCCTGCCTCTTCCTGCTTCTGGAGGCTGCCTTGCGGTATTTGACTTACGTCCATAACACGCCAGGCTCTGCTTCCGTCTTCATGTCAGCTGGTCTTCCGTCTCCCTCTTATGAGTGGCTCTGTCAGGTCCACTTTGATAATCCAGAATAGTTTCCTATCACATGACCCTTCACTTAAGTAGATCTGCAGAAACCCTTTTGTCTCCTAAGTCACAGTGCACAGCCTCTGGGAATTGGATATGGACAAGTAGGGACGGAGCCCTGTTTAACCGACCACAGGAAGTGAAGAAACAGGGAGAGATAGCACTGAAGTGAAGATGGGTGTCGATGGCAGAGGACTGACTGTGAGGATGTTGGCACAAGAGGGCCACAGTGAAGACAACCCACCAAACCATGCGCTGAGATGGATGAAGAGGTCTCAGAGGAACAGACATGGCAGACATTTCACCGCAGAGCTCTCTGAGGTCTTCCACAGCAATAACAGTGCAAAGATGAGCACTTTGGAAGCTGGTCTGAACGCAGAGAGGAGGATGAGAATTCTCTAAGTTGCTTGCTATGTATGGCCTGTTCTAGGAACAGAAGGCATGCATTGGGCTGACAATTCTTTCTAGGAGTTTTGCAGAGAAAGAAAATACTTTAATTCAATTCTCAGTGTTTCTCATGTCTTAAATCACAGAGTACTAAGCAAACATTAGTTTTACTACTTTTTACTTCCTGTACATTTACAGCTGACAGTAAAAGACGTTTTAATGTTTTGACAAGAAATTTTAAAGGTCGCAGAACCATCGTAATTATTGAGATTGCTTCGTGTGGTTTCAGTTTGCAGGTCATTTTTATGGCTCCCCACAGCCCTGCAAAGTGACGACTGCCCATGGGTTAGACCTCAGTTCTCTCTAAACTGCAGTGCAGACTGAATGTGGTTTTAGCTGAAGCACTCACAGGTGCTCTTCATGGGACCCGAGCAATTGCTTCTAGACTTTATGTACCTAAAACTCAAAGGACAACCTTAACATAGATGATCTGGGGAGACTTCCTTACAAAGACTTCTTTAAAATTGAGAATTTCTGCTCATCAGTGAAGAGATGGTACCTGCTTCAGATATAACTTTAAAAAGCTTAGCAACCAAATACAAAAAATACAAAAAATTGTCACAAAACAGAAAAGAAATAACCACTTGAAAGAGAATTGAAGAAAAGGCTCCAGTAAAGCATTCAAAGAGAAACAAAATGGACAATTGGTATGTGAAATGTCTAGCTTTATCAGTAATTGAGAAAATACATAGGGGACTGGGAGATGGCTCCATGGAAAAGAAATTGCTGTGTAAGTATAAGTATCTAAGGTTGGATCCCCATAACCCATGAAAAGCCAGGTATAGTATGCATGTCGGAAATACTAGCACTCCTACCAGGAGATGGCACAGACAGGAGAATCCCCAAAAGCTCTCGGGCTGGGCAGCCAAACATACACGCTGATGAGCAATGAAGAGACCCAGCTTCAAGGTGGAAGGTGAGGACCAACACCTAAAGTTATCCTCTGACCTCCACGCGGGTACCTTGGCACATATACACTTGCACTCACACAGTGTACATATAGACATCATACACACACAAAGGAACATATACATACTATAGCCTCTAGACCTGGGAATGAAGCTCAGAAGTAAAATGTAGAAGAACCGTGCCATTCCTCTCATTTTTTTCTTTGCCACATGGTAAGAGGACAAAGAAGAAACAATAGACCTTCTGACAAACCTAGAATATTCAGAAAACCTCCTAAGATGGGCTATCATCTGCTAATGGCTAATTAAAGTTTTTTTTCACTAGAAGAGATGAATCAACAAACACTTCCCCAAAGGAATTCAGGATTATTCCGTCATGTCAGGGTCAGTCTCATCCACTAAAATCCTAAAGTCCCACAGGAAGTGTGGGAAGAAACTCCCAGGGCAAATGTGAGACAATTGGAGCATCAATAAAATAATAGAAACCCACAGAACAAAGGAACCAGCAAATCGTTCAGTTATTTGGATTAGTACTTCAAACAATGGATATAAATGAATGGCCTTGCCTAGAACAGAGTTCCAGTTTGTAAATGAAAAAGAAATGAAGCAAACAGAAAACAACAACTCAGCAAACACCATATAATCATAATGGATGCTGGGTGAAAATATAATATGTTGATTCAGTTCTAAAATACATGATGACAGAACTAACAACCATGCAGTGGAGAAACCCAGCAGCCACCGCCTTCACCCGGTGATCAGCCTCCCACCATCAGTGGTGGGGCGATGAAGGTTGGGACTGCGCTAAGGGCACCCGTCAGCCCCAGCATCCTCCCGAGTGCTACTCAAGCTGTCTCACTAGGAGAAAATACTTGGAAGCCCAGATGAAGACATATTCTGCAGAACCCATTGGTACTCTTCAAAGGTGAAGGTGGTGAGTTCAAGGCCTGCTGAGGCACAGATTCCTCACAGATTAGAGGAAGCTGAGGAAAGATGGTGATCAACAAAGGTGAAGTCAGAGGCTGGATGAGACCCCCCCACCCAGAACAGGAATTCGAAACCCGAATCAGGAGTAATGGGATTGTGCCAGTACTAACACTTGCTTTGATGCTACATGATTCATAGGCACACGTTTCCTTCGAGGGAGCCCACAGGAGAGAACTCTAGAGAGCACTTCTGCAAAGTTTATGAATTCTAAAATAAAAAATTTTAAGTGATGCAGAAATACCAGAAAAGGCAAAACTATGGTAACAGGAAGAGGTTTCTTGGAACAGGGCCTTTTGTGCTCAGTAAGAATTTTAGCCTAGATGCTGAGGACTCTAAGAGTTCACAGAAGGCTTTCAAAGGAGGTGAGGACACTGGATTGGGTCACACTGACATTTCTTCAGTTCTTTCCAGCAGATTGTGGGCTGGAGACAGAGTTCTGGTTATGAGAAATCCAGGCTGGAAAACAGAGTGGTCTGGTCTGCATCCTCGCCAAGAATATGGGAGTTTGAAAGTGGAGGTCTTTGAAGGATGACTCATCCAGTGAGAGTGGCACAGTGAGCCAAAGAAGGACTGAGACCAATATGCAGTTCAAGTTTCTCTCCTGAGATCCTGGGTAAAGTCAACAATGAAGAATAATGAGCAAAGATCAGATGGGAAGATTAAATGATTTTCTTGTGTGACAAATGACAGAAGAAATGCATTTGGTATTAGTCTTTGTTATTCTTTGCCAATGATTTCTGTCTGGGGACTATGGATTGCAGATTATTTTATATAATATATATACACAGATACATATATACATACTCCATCCATGGTCAAACAGCTTCAGGGCCATGAGAACTATCTGGAAAACTGGTAATAAAGCCAGTGCAATCCATTCCTCTTCCATGAAGGCCCGCAGCTCCTGCCTGCAATGTCCATTCCTGGCCACTGCCAAGCTGGAATCTCTTCACCTTTGGATTCATTCCACTTTGGAACAGAGGTCAGCCCTCTGTGCAGTTTAGAAACGTTTGGCTGTTTTTGTATCCCAACAGATGCAGCCGCCTCTAACAACTGCACTCTCTGGGTGTGCTAATTCATTTAGGGGAGGCATAATTGATTTTTCACTGAAACATGTAATGAAGGCTCAATGGTCCCAACCACAGGGTGTCTCCTTGTGCCTACATGTTTGATCTAATCCAGCTCATCAGGGGATGCCTCCATCCGCATCCCGCTTGTAGCCACTTAAAGGTAACTCAGCAGTGCTCTTTGATCCACTGTGTGAAACTAGCAAGGGTTTACCCATGAGCCTCTACTTGTGCGAAAAGTCAAGACCAAATGTAGAGTCAGCTGAAATCATCGTTGACCCTTTGGGAAAGACTCCCACACACTTCCTGGATCTCCTGGGTGGGTTTTCATGCACAGATTTGTTCAAGATTTTAAGAACACAATCTGCTGAATACAATTTGATTTACATGAGGAAACTTCCCTCAGAACCCAGATGCTGAGTCTGGAGTGCATTTGAGCTAGCATCATGCATGAAGCCTCTAAAGGAGGGAGTTGCCTTCACCCTGTGCCTAGTAGCTCCAGTGACATCACAGATCTTCAACATGCACCCCAGTCTCTGCCACGTGGCACAGTGCAGACTCAACCTCTGAATCTCACTGTATCTTGGAACTTCTAAGTGGAGCTTTCTCATCGACACCGGGAAAATCCCATGGGACTGAAAATCATTCAGTAAGAAGCTAAATAAAGGTAGAGCATAGCTGCTTGCAAGAAATGACTCCAGCTTAAAACACCACGTGTCCTTTCCAACACCCTTCATACAGAGTCACAGAATGCAATGACTCATGTGGCCCTTGAGGCATTGGGCTTTGTGAGGGAACTCAGCCTCGGCTTCAACACTCCCACCACCATCCTGGACAAAGCTTGCATCAGGGATACTGAGACTAGCTCCTATGCTTGCTGGCCCCTGGCCTTCAAGAAGTTCTTTTATTTTCTGAAATCCAGATTTCTTCCTCCGCAGTGTAGAGAGGATGTTGTCTGTCCCAAGAGACAAGAATGAAGTGATGAGATGCTCCGCCTCCAACATTCTCTCTACTGTGCTCATTTGTTCTAGCAAGACAGATCTCTGCAGGGATTCCTGCTACAGAGTACAGGTCATTCACAAGGTTAGTACCTTAATGTGTTTGGCCAACAAATAAGAGCCCAACTCCAGGCACTCTGAGCACAGGAGAAAACAAGACAGCCATAGGCTGCTCTTAGGACATCCTTTAAAAGGGAGACAACAGAACACGGGTCACTTGTCTTTCTCTCTGGGCTGAAAGAGAAAAGCAAATCCTTGGGTAGCATCATCGATCACACAGAACAGGGAAAGGATGGTTCTGAAGACTGGAAGTCCTGGGCATAAATGAGGGGACCTTTAGACAGGCCCTGAATGGAGCCTCTCCCCCAAAACTCTGGGCAAAGCTGCTTGTTGGAAACCCTGGGCAAAGTTTCTAAAACCAAAGAGCTTAGAGAAGCTGGTGTATGTGTTGACCTGACTCCTTTGGTTTGGCTTCTTAGCAAGCTTGCAAAAAGATACCATGTGTGGCTATACAGGGGAGGCCCATATTCTAGATATGTCTTGGTATGCCTTTCTCTGATCTTATGAAGAATATTTTCCATTGCATGGCCACTGGCATTGTGAGGTCCTCAGAACAATGGCCTATTATAACTGTTCTTGACTGTAAGGAACAAAACAGATCAAGCAAGAGTTTACATGTATGTGACCACATGTGACCCTGTGACCATGTATTCCAATGTCTGTGAACATGTGTGTGCTCATACATGGAAGAAACAGAATGTTGCATTTCATTCAGGAGCTGAAACACCTGACTCATCTGAAAATCCACTTTCTGAACACAGTACCACAGTCAACCCTGTGTTCAACACAGGCCTGACTTTTCCATACTCTTGAGCATGCTTAAGACACAGGAGTTCCTAGGTAAACATTTGACAGAGAGAATGTCCTTCCATTCAGATCATAAAACCACATCAGACAGCAAACACATGCATGCAACACATGCATAGAGATAGGTTCCATTTTCCAAACATTCGACAAATAGAATATGCCATCCACAAACCCAGAAGAATGCACAGAACAGCCTGGAATGTCTAAACACCCATCTACAGACCTTAAAATGTTACTGGTAAAATATGTAACACAGCTATTGACATACATGAATCTGGCATGGTCAATTTAAAAAAGCCGTGGGGCTGGAGAACTGGCTCAGTGCTTATGAGCACTGGCTGCTTTTGTGGAGGACCTAAGTTCAATTCCCAGCACCCACATGGTGGCTAACAATGATTTATAACCTCAGTTCCAGGGGATCTGACATCATTTTCTTACCTCCATGGGCATTACATGACATGGGTGCACTAACAGACATGCAGGCAATACACCCTTACACATAAAATAAAAATAGTAAAATGTCTCCTAAAATCTGTGAACTCTAGACAAAAGAGAAATCCATCTTGTTTCTGAGCACCCATAGTTATCCCTACGGCTGCTAAAAAAAAGTACGTTCAGGGGCTGAAGGAATAGTGCGTGTGGTAGAGTGCTTGCTGTGGAAGTATAAGAACTTGAGTTCAAACCTAGAACCCATACTTTTAAAAAGTTAAGTGCAAGAAGCACCTGTATTCCCTGAGAGGGGAAGGCAGAGTCAGAAGAATCCTTGGGGCTCATGACCAACCAGTCCAGCTGAGTCAGCAAGCTCCAGACAAGTGAGAGACCCTGTCTCAAAAAGCAAGGCAAAGAGCACCTGAAAAACAGTTGTCTTCTGGCCTCTGCACATGCACCCACATTCACATACACACACATGTGCCTATGCACACATACTCAGATGCACACACTCATACACATATCACAATATACTCACATGCACATATATCCACATGTACACATATATGCACTCACACACATGCATCTAAACTCACACTCATTCGTACCACATTCACACTCAGACACACATATGCACATGCACTCATAGGCACCATATTCACATGCACTCACACATGCGCATACACCCACACTCACACACAATGTGTTTTAAGCCTTTCATCTCTGCACTATGCAACTATGCCTCATTTACTAAATATTTACTTTAGCGTTCAAGAATAGAGACCACCCTCTTTCCTGGATCTCCTTCCGCACCTTACAGCTTTGTGTGGCTTTTTAATTAAAAGAAAGGTTTTAAGATGTAATTTGATGTGTCAAGGGAAAAAAAAAAAGGAGAAAAGATCAATGAGATGGGAGAAGAAAGTCACGTATTTGCAGATTTTTAATGAAGAGATTTTTAAAATATTTTCTTGCATACACAAAGTTACTATTTCGGTAGGTGAGTTGTAAACGCTCCTTTTCGTTCCATAATTATAAGTGAAATGTTCTTTAATGTGCAATAATAATGTTCAAGCCGTGCTATTTCGCAGTTAATAATTATACACAACAGCGTGAAGCACAGGAGCTAAGAGAAACTTTTCCTCCTTAATGCATTTCCCACATCTCTTCTCTCCAGTACCTGCCGGATCTGCAATGACTGTACTTTTTAATCCTCTTTCTTCTCCAAATAGAAGCACCAGTTAGTTAGTTTCTTAAGGGAAGAGTGTGAGGCGAGACTGCTGATGGGATGAAATTTCCTCCATGAGAAGGGAAACCTATACGAGGCCGGCTTTTAAAAAAATGAAAGGAAGAGAAATACATGCTCAGACTACCACTAAGCTGCTGATGTGCTTGCTGCAATCTTCAGTCTTAAAAGGTCAGAAGTCTGCTGTATGGCTGAGCACAGTGCTCCCGAAACAAGCCCGGGAGTGGACGATGAAGGCAGAGGTCATCCAGCCCCAGCACAGATGTCAATTCCTCCAGGCGGAGGAATTAACGTACCACAGAGAAGCACACTTGTTACTCTGGACATGCACGCTTCCCAAATATCTTGGGGTTGGCCTGCTAGCTTCTCAAATTCAAAGTTTCCTCAAATCGCTGAATATACTGAATCTTCATTTTTTTTTTTAGTAAAAGGAAAAAGATGCTATGTGTATTAAGAAAAGCCATACAAGATGAATTATGACTTAGAAACTCATCTGAGGAAAGCAACTTACCCCTCAACTTGAACATTTTAAATAGTTTAAATGAATTAGGTTCTGCATAATTTAAAGGACCATTGAAGGCAGGTAACCAGGATACAGCAACTGGTTCAGCAGAAAGAGGCATCTCTGATTTTCAACATGCTGAAAGCTCATTTGGACAGCTGCCTGAGCTGCTTCAGCTAACATCAAGCTCAACCAGCTGCTGTGATCACTCTTCCTTTCGAATACTTCACATAACCTAACCATATGGACTAATACCCAGCCAGGCCTTTATTTTCCCAACTATTACTGAACAATAAAAAAAAAAATACCTTGGCATCACGCATGTGATATGGATCCAACCAGATCCTGAGTACAATATTGGAAAAAGTACAAATCTTATTTAGTATTGAATTTGGTTGGGGATGAAGCTAAAAAAGCCCACTATGCTATATAAATGTGGGCATGGAGTCATTACCGAGCTAGGTGGCATTCTACTTCATGCATGAGAGGTTGTAACGTGCACACTGCACCACATGACAGAGTTGAGAAAGAACTCCTGTTTCTTACTCATGGATATATTCAGGGTTTCCCTGGAGCTTCCATGGGTTTACAGAATTATAGAATAATATGAAGTTGGAATACATCAAGGCCTCAGATACCATGTGGCCTCACCTCCATTTCACAGACGAACAATGTGACGATTTGGAGGGTGTTTTGTCCAGGACTTAGACAAGACAAGTCGTATTGTGGTAACCGTCAATTCAAAAATCACAAAAATAGACTTAAATGTCTGGATAACTGTTCCATTGTAGTATTTCTCTCTGCAGGCCTAGTTGGTGTGTACTTTACTAAAGGACAAGACTTAGATTTCCATTCGGAGTAATGAAAACCTAAGATAATTCAGATCTGCCCTCAAGCAATAAAACAAGAAAAGGATGACAATATATGTTAACAACAAAAAATTGAGAAAAACTAGATAACAAAAAAGAAACTTGCTCCCTTGGGTGGAGCAAGAATTTAGGTCTACTTTTGTTCTGGGAGTATATGCTAAGTGGAAGCTACATCTGCGATTCTGAGATTGGGGTGCCTATGTGGTATTCATGGAACAAAGCACAGACCCTGGGACATACCGAGGGTAAGGGCCCTGTTATTCCTTTATTCACCCTGGTCTAGAGCCTCAAAAAATGCCCCTAGGAGACTGCATGCACCAGAAATTGACCACTCATGGACTACAGGTCAGATATTGATCATCTGGATGGTCCAAGGTACTAAAGGTAATATAATCCCAGAGAGGTCTGAGCCCCAACCCCTGCTAGAAGTAAATACAATTGTCCCCAGAGAAATATAATACCCTAGGCTTCATATTATTTCCATGGATTATTTCTAACAAAAATGTGTTTCACAATCAAAGACACCCAGGTTAATGAAGAGAGAAGCTGTTATGAAAATGAATCATTATCAACAACAGGCAACAGGAAAGAACCCAGGAGGCCTGAGATACTGCACTTATCAAAGACTCCAAAACTGCTCTGTTTTCCCTGTTCCTGAAGATAAAACTTGACTGGAGAGATGACTCAGCTATTAAGAGCACACATTGCTCCTACAGATGACCCAAACTTGATTTCCAGCAGCCACATTATTCTGTGTATTCAAGGCGCACAACCTCCTGGAACTCCAGTTCCAGGGAATCTGTATTAGCTTGCTTTCTGTTGCTGTGATAGTAACACCGACCAAGGGAACACTGGTGGGGAGGCATGGAGGCAGAGGTGACTAGAGCAGACGCGGCAGCTAAGCGCCCACATCTTCGGGCACAGGAAGCAAAGAGTGACTGGAGATCCCACAAGGCTTATGAACTCTCTAAGCCCGCCTCCAGTGACGTGCTTCCTCCAGCACGGCCACACCTTCTGAGACCTCCCAAAACAGTGCCTCCAACTGGGCACAGAATGCTGAATGGAGCCTATGGGGACATTCTCATTCAAACCAGCACAGGATCTGATACCCATTTCTGGCCCCCATGGATACACACCCTCCCTCCCCCCGCCAGCCCCCCCCCCCCCACACAATCAAAAATAAATCTTTTTTTTTTAAAAGAAGATATCATCTAAATTCCAATTTGTGATATAAAACTGGAAACTCTTAAAAATAGCATCATATTTTTAAAGTAACTGTAAGTTTTAAACTGAAATGAAGAAGTTAATAGATGAATTTAAGAGCAAATGAGACATAGTTGGAAGACGCTTATAAAGTCAAAGTTCATGATTAAAGCAGCCTCTAGAAAATATAAAAAGGAAAAAGAAGCTTCTGCCTGAAGGTGAAAAGAATGTCTCTTAAATTTCTGTTAAAAGAACTTAGTGCATAAAATTGGTTCCTCAGTGAGAAACAGCTGGTAGTCTAAGCAGGAGATGATGGGATGCAAACCTGTCTGCAAAGGGAAGTTCCTATCGAAAAATTAGTTACAAAGGCTAAAAATCAATGAGAAAGCACAAGTTTAATTTGCCTACAGGAGGTGGAGAGAGAAGATGTGGTAGAGACAATACTTAAGTGATAACGTAAGGAATATGTGAAGATCTGATAGAAGACATCTATCCACAGATTCACCAAACCCACCCAGGGTTGATCACATCTAAAAGAAAGCCAAAGAAAATAATTCAAAGTGCAGAAAACCAAAGGAAAGGAAAGGAGACAGAGCCAAAGGAGGCCCAGCAGCCCAGCATCTGTTTTCGTACCAATCAAGATGCAGAGTAGGACTTTCTGAGAGCCTTTTTCTCTCCGTTCTAGTCGGAGTGGTGCCGGGCTTTCAGGAGCTTGGTTCTATGCCTTGGCTACATGTGGAATCTGCTATGTCATTTTGAAAAAGTGTATCAAAACAAACACCTGAGCAATTCACAGGCTCTCCAGGAAAACCAGTAGTACACTGGTTTTCTGGTATTTATCTCTTTGTTAAAGTCTCTGCAGCTAAACACTGACTATCCAACCTGGAAACCATAGCCACAGAGGTACTGGGTAGAGAACAAGGACAAGATGCCAGCATGAATGAGAAGGATAGTATAAAGGGATCAAGAACAAGCTAGGGGGCTGGAGAGATGGTACAGTGGTTAATAGCACTGGCTTCTCAGGCAGAGGACCAGGGTTTGAATCCTAGCACCCACGTGGCTACTAACAACCACCTGTAACTCCAGTTCCTGACACCCTCCTCTGGCCTCTGCAGGCATTGCATGACAAGGGTGAGCTTACACACATGCAGGCAAGACACTCATATACTAAAGTTATCAGGCTTGGCAACAAGCACCCTTGTCCGGTCATCTTGCTGCCCGTTGAAGTATTTTTATGATAGCTGTTCTTAAGACCTTATCAGACCATTCTGCTCTCTTGGCCATTATGATGTTAGCATCTGTCTATCATTCAAATATTCTGTTTAACCAGGTGACTGCCCTACATCACTGCCAAGTAGGTGGGACTGCAGATGTTTGATGGCACTTTTTTGACAGCAGAGGTAGGTTCCTGGTCATTATTGGATAGTATACCAGTTCCCACTAACCTCACTCTTTTGTCATCTGGATGAAATTATTTCTGTTCACATGGACTTTGCTGGGTGACAAGAAGAATCACCACGTCTGGGTGGTGGTAAAATCCTAATTCTCCTGAGTGTCTCTCCATCCAAGACCATTTAGTCTGAAAGGTGACTAGGACTTCATCACCACCTGCAAGGTGGGGAGTCTAGATTCCTTTAGCCTTTGTCAAGGGTTGCATGTGGGCAGAGCCACCACCTTTGTTATGTGTAGATAGAGTGTGTGCAATTAAAGATTTTCTGTCTTGTGAGGCTGCCCTGTTCCTGGTCTTCTGTTTGTTGAGAAGTTTGGATTTCTGCTGAGACTTATTTTGTTTGTACTCACCAGAGTTTCTTCGTTTCTATCATCTCCACTTTATGGACTGGGATACAGGAACAGTGCTATCCCATCCCACCTTTCAAAGAAAAAAATCCAAGTCTCATGCCTTGCATCTCCAGCTCCAGCTCCCTCACTGCTCTATACTTAGAGTCTGTTCATATATGCGTGTGTGTGTGTGTGTGTGTGTGTGTGTGTGTGTGTGTGTGAGACTATTGAGTTAACGGAATAGGACAAAGTATATCTAGTATTCTTTCCTAAATCTACAGGGCTATATTCATGTATTTGGGCTGCTTTATCTAAATATTATGGATTGAGTAGTTTAAAACCAGCAAATATTAAATATTTACTTCTCTAAGTTTTTGATGTGGACACTAATCCCATTCATAAAAGCTCTATATGAACTCATCACCTCCCACCTTCACCTTGAGGGTGAGGATTCCTACTTGTGAAGAAGAGCAGGGAAGAAACATTCAGATAACAAGAGCTTCCAGTAACCCCTAAGGGATTACATTCAATTGACCTGTGTTGATACCAGGTGACTCTAGTGACACCAAGTGACACCAAATGATGTAATGTCCAGCAGAAGTTGAGAATCGAAAACCTCAGCTAACTGGAGAGTTAAGAAATAAATAAATGATTATAGTTTTTAAAATGCATCAATTAAGCTGCCTTACCCTTAAAGTTGTGTTCTTTTTAAATTTCAGCCCATGTTACTGAGCCTCTTTCTTGAAGTTGAGTGTACCTTTGTAAATGAGAGGAACTGTATCATGTTGATTGTATACCTCTGATGTCATTACAGGAGAACGATTCTCTGAGAATGAAACTCAATATCAGAGGCAGCTATATGTAATTTTGAAACGCCCTGAAAGATTTGTATTGTTTTCCTACAAATACTGAATAGCTTCCTTCCTTTTGTTAGATCTTGTCCTATAATTTAGATATGAAATTTATTTAATTCCTGACTTTGATTTGTTTGATTGAAGTGCTCATCTGAGAACAGCAGAGCAGTGACTTTTTGAAAATAAAAAATTACAGGGGATAATTTATTTGCTAAAAGTTAGCAAGCCTACAGAAGATGTACAGCACGTTTTATCAACCGAAATGGTGAGAGTCTACAGATGATTAGAACTAATGGGTTTGTAAAATATTCTCTCTGTGCCTAGGGAAAAAGTAGCAGTTGGAGAACAGGAAGGGGAGATCCTGCAGTGTGGGCTGTTTGTACAAATGAAGTCATGGATGAAAGCCACCAGGCATGGAACAAGGAGTGCCTTGAAGTAGTCAGAGAGCCTGGCAAGCCCTTTGGAAAGAGAGAGTTCTCAATTTCTTCAAATTTTGTGATTAATTCTCTGAGGGTGTACACATTTGTGGGAGGGGGTCTGTGGAGGTTGTGTGTGTGCATCTGTCTGTGTGCCCGTGTTTGCATATCTTTCTCTGTGTGTGTGTGTGTGTGTGTGTGTGTGTGTGTGTGTGTGTGTGTGTGTGAAAGGTCAGAGGTCTATGTCCAGTTTCTTCTTTAATCACTCTCTTCCTTATTTTTAAGACAAAGTCTCTCTCTGAATCCGGAGCTCATTAATTTGACTAGGTTGACCTGCCTTTGAACTCCACGGATCCTTCTGTCTCCACTTCTCCCACACTGCAGTTACAGGCACAAGCCACTGTGCCAGCTTTTTACATGGCTGCTGGGTATTGAACTCAGGTCCTCACACTTGCACAGCAAGAACTTTACAGACTGAGTCCCATTTTGCGAACAATTTCATGTGAAGAAGTTGAAATAAATAAATCGCTTCCCTGAAGCTGTGATGAGCAGGGAGGCCCAAAGCAAGCCTGGGAGGAGAGAGTTTCTTCGGCTTATGCTTCCAGGTCATAGTCCATCCCTGATGGAAGTCAAGGAGGGAATTCAATGTAGGAACCTGAACCTGAGGACCAAGGAAGACTCTGCTCACCAGTTTGTTCTCTAGCTCACTCGCAAGGCTCACACTTAGCTTTCTTATACACCTAGGGACCACCTGCCTAAGGATTGTACCACCCTACATCAATGAACAATCAAGACAATCCCCCACAGACATGCCCACAGGGCCATCTGATCTAGGAAATTCCTCAGTCAAGGCATTGACAGTTCAAGCTAACTAGGACACCAGCCAAATCACACGGTCACTAAGAAGCGGCCAAGAAGGAGGAAGGTTACCCCCTGCTGCAGGGCTCATGTCAAAGGAGAGGTGTTCTGATGCTCCTGAGGCAGTGGTAAGACCATCAGTGGCAAGAAATCCAAGCAACTGTCTATAAGTCCTGAGAACAGATAGTCTCACATTCTGTTTCTTTGAGGTTAGCAAAACAGACCATATTTCAATCTGTATTTATTAAAACCTAAATACCAGATTCCAGGATGGTCCTGGAATGTGGTCTGTGCCATTCCAGAAGATCTGGTGCTGCATTGTTTATGTGGACTTTTGCAGAGTGATATATGACCCTCTTCTCCTAGACATACCTTTCAGACCCTCATTTACCACTTATGCACACAAGAATGTCTAACATCTGCCAGGCCACCCAGCCCAGCTCTTAGGATATGGCAAAGGACAGATTAAAAGGGATTCATAAAAACATCCGATACGCTCAGCAGAGTTTCCCCCCAAAACTGAAAACAGTAATTCATTAGCCCCTCACTACTCCACCCTGACAGGCCCCAGCCGGAAGGTCCCATTTTGAGTCACCCAGGGCTGCAGTTAGAGAGTGGCTTCAGATAGGTCATTGGAAGGCTGGTCTGGGTGAGATGGACAATGTGGCTTCTTTGCACATGTGAGCCAGGCCTCTCAGCAGATAAGATATAACCAGAAGGGCCTGCCAGATTTCTCTGTCACTTTATCTTTCAGTGCAGTTTTTCCAAAGCCCAATTAAGCTTTCTTATAGCATGTCATTCTGGATGTCGGCAGACTCTGAGGGATAACTAGTATCCTTAGTGCCAAAAGCCCCTCCCATCCAGCAGCACTGGGCTGCATCCCCATAGTGACACAGGTGAGATTCATGTCAACGTTTTAGAGGACTCACAGGGCCTGGATAGATGGGGCTTACCAAGTGAACATCCTTCTGAGTACTTAGGGGCTAATGACATCATAGTATTTATAAGTGATATGGCTTTAGGCAATGTTTTACACTCTAACATGTCTGATGTCTCTTTGGACTTTATCACAGACTTGTCAATTATCACCTTCTTACTGTTATTTCTAAGAAATTTCATTCCACATTGTTCTGTGTACTCCCAGATTGTTAAATGGCATATCAGAGCTTTAATGGCCCTGTCTATGGTAAGGCGTCTAAACTGTTGTTCGCATAGACTGTTCCTTCCTCCATGTTCAGAGAGCCCTGTGTCCCCTTGGCCATGCTGAGGCACACCCAGTTACAAAATCAAACACTATCCCGAGTCCTGTTGTGATGCTTCATTAGGTATCATGGACACCTGTGACTGACCAACAGTACATGAAGATGAGGAGGTCCTCTGCAGTATCGAGCAGCCCAGAAAGTCAGGTGAAGGCCCCAAAATGGAACTGAGGTTCCCTGAGGAAGAGGAGATTCCACTTGTAAACTGCAGGGTCAGTCATGGCTGGGAACATCCTACATTGATCTGTTCCAGACTTGGGCACAGACTTTTGGAGTCACTGTCTGTCTTGTCATTGCATGATAGATGGAAAGATGGATGGAAGATAGATAAATAGATGGTAGAACGATGACAAATAGATAAATGATTAACAAACAATAGGTAAATATATCAAAAGAATCTTGAGAGATAAATTAGACAAATGACAGAAAATAGTACATAGATGATAGATAGCAATAAATAAAAAATATAGAGAGAAATTAGATAAGATAGAACATAGAGGATGGATAGATGATGGATAGATATTAGATACATAAATAGATAGATAATAGATCAGATAGACATAAATCGTAGATAGATAGATCATAGATAGATCATAGAAATCCCCACACTGATAAATTGCTAATATAGTATCTGGAATGATAAGTGGCATTTTGGGGAAATCTAACCTTCAAACTGGATTTGGATGTTTGATTGTTAAAGCACCACCTGTCCTAAAGACGATGAGGCATGCGTAAGCACATTTCAGGAGGAAACGTGGGGCAAGGGCTCATGGCAGAAACTAGTCATTGGTGAAACTATTGAAAATGGAGTTTGGAGGCCAGACTCAAAGGGTGAGCCTGTGCTGACAGGAAGCAGAGGGATCTGCGTCCCAGAGAGTGAGCCCAGAGGAGAAACGGGAATCTGGACCACCTCGGCAGACCCTCACTCATAGCCTTCCCAGACATTCACATGCTTCCCTTCCCCAGTCACTTTTCTCTTGACCATGAGACCTACTTCCAGTCCTAAGCAACAACATGAGGGGTGACTACATCTTATAACTGCTCTTTACCTGCTTCTGCACAACAGGAAATAGAGATCTAGAATTCACCTTCAGCCTGTGTTTGCGGTATGAGCAGACTGGTCATTCCCCTTTGCTCTAGCCTATAGCCACAGAGCCAAGAGATGTACAGTAAAAGCAAGAAACAAACTATGTTACATCACTAAGATGGGAGGAATGGGAGATTCTGAGCATCGCCACAGCAAACACTGCTACTTCTTCAACTGTGCATAAGGACCCACCTTTAAAATGTTACTCTTTGGGGGCTGGGAAGATGGTTCAAAGGTTGAGTGCTTGGCGTACAAGCTTGAAGACCTGAGTTCCAATCCCCAACACTTACGTAAAAAGGCAAGTGGGACAGCACATGTCTGTTACCTAACATGGGGGTTGGGGGGCAGAGACAGAAGGATCTCCAGAGCTCACTGGTTAGCTCTGGGTTCAGTGAGAGATCCTGTCTCAAAAATTAAGATGGATAGTAGTATAGTAAGATAGCTAATGTCTACCTCCACTGAGGTAGACTGTATCCCCACACATGTGTACACACACACAGAGAGAGAGAGAGAGAGAGAGAGAGAGAGAGAGAGAGAGAGAGATACAAGGTATTACTCTACATAACTGCTCAAATTAAAGCCACTTTGAAAGTTTCATGTGCTTCCACAAACCTGGTAGTAATATCTTTATTGTCTTAGAGCCTTCAAAGACAAGATAATCTTGCATTTGAAGAAACCAGAGTCCCTTGTTTAAGAACAGCTGTGTTAAACATATTGGCTATGCTCTCCTCAAGCAATCATGATCAGCATAACACTAATATTTCAGATTTCTCCTGTTGAAAGGTTAGTCTTCCAGCACCCTACAGACTTCCCAATATCCTGCAGGGAAATTAAAGGAAGGTTAGACTTAGCAGAACTTGGACTGAATGAAATATCTTTAAAACAGTTTGGGAAGATATGACAGACAGTGTGCAGCTGAGAACTTAAAACAATAATGCAGCTCCTAATACAATAAAAGGACTGGAAAATGAAACCTCTACAAAGAGGCTTTACAGCAAGAACCTTATGATTAAAGAAGTCATTTGATCCCATGCTCACAGTTCCAAATAACCCCAGCTCCATTTATGAAACTAGAAACTCAAATTTGGCCTCATTTCATAGTGTCAAAAGTGAGCCTACAAGCAGGTGCATGTGGGGAAACTAAGTAACTGTGAGAGTGTGTGGTTGAGCTAGATGGCAAGCAGCTCAGAAAAATTCAAGCTTTAAATTTTGAAACAATGCTAAGAGCTTAGCTTTTAATCCTTGCTCTGATATAAATTTCATTTCACAGAATGGCCTCAGGAGCCAGACAAGGAGCTTGCGTGCTTCTTGTCTGCTGACCCATCCACTGTCTGTGAATCATATTTGTGTGCATGTTTCTGTAGAACAACTAAGAACAGATTGCGGGCATTTTGCTATTTGCTTTCAAATGTTTGGCATACCTACCTAAAAACAATGACTTTGGAGGACTGGAGAGATAGCTCAGTAAAAGCACTGACCGCTCTTGAAGAGGACTGGGGTTCAATTCTCAGAACTCACCTGACGGCTAGCAAACTTTTGTATTCCAGTTGCAGGGGATCTGACACCTTCTTCTGACCTTCCTGGGCACACGTACACACATGCAGGCAATTCACTCATACATAAAATAAAGAATAATAACAATTTTTTAAAAACCAATAACTTTGTTTTACAGAAACACAATCATCAAAATTAGAAATTTTAATGTTGATGTTGTATCTGACCCATGGTATATATTCACATTTTGAATTTAAAACACTGTGTGTGTTGGGACTAGAGAGATCTCCCAGTGGTTAAGAGGACTGGCTATTCTTGCAGAGGACCCAGATTTGATTCCCAGCACCCACACGGTGGCTAACAACCATCTGTAACTCCAGTTCCAGGAGAATCCAACATCCTCTTCTGACCTCCATGAACATTGCACAACATGGGTGCACTTACATATATGGAATCAATACGCTCATTTGCATAAAATATTTTTAAATTTTATGTGTGTGCTTGTACCCGTTTGTGTATGCAAGTGTCATGTGTGGGTGCACTTGGAGATGTGTGGGCTTGAATGTCATCCTCAGGAACTCTGTCCAACTCCTTTGAGACAGGATCACTCATTGGCCTGGTGCACACCAATTAGGCTAGACTGACTGGCCAGCAAACTCCAGAGACCTGCCTGTTCCTTCCTTCCCAGGCTGGGATTAGCTCATGCCACTGTGCCCAGCTCTTTTATGTGAGTTCTGGAGACTGAATCAGACCCCTGTGTTTGCACGGCAAGTACTTACGGGTGGCACCATCTACCTACCCTTGATGTTCTCATTGTCTTATTGTCTCCCACATTCACCTCGTGCCTTTTAAAACAGTCAACCCCCGAGCCCAGAATTTTTGTCAGGGTCATGGACTTCTTTAAACTGGAAGGACTTCTTGGCTTTTCTTTTTCTTTCTTCAGCTTGAAACTTTTACTTTGTACAGAATCTTTCTGTGTGGTTTTATCTAATGCTTCCTTGAGGTGAGATTCAAGTGATGTTGTTAGAAGCAGAAAGAGCATCAAGAGATACTGTGTCCATCTAGGTGTGTGACCTGGAGATGCCATGACCTTGCTTTGTCCCGACACAAAGGGTGTCGGTTTGACCACTTGACATCTGTCAGCTTTCAGCACTCTCACGTTACTCTTTCCCTTTGTAATTTATGGGCAATTTGTAGGGAGGTGTCTGTTACGTGCAAGGCCTGATTCTCATCAAACTTTCACACATTAGTGTGAGCATCCCTTGATAATTTCCTAGCTCCTTTCCCCTTTTATGTTGGCAAGATGATATTCCACTGTGAGAAATAAATTTTCCCTTCTTTCTTAGTTATGCGTGTGTAAGTGAATGTGTGATAGTCGGGATGTATGAAAGCATATGTGTGTGTAACATATGTATGTATACATATCAATGTAGACTTAACAAAACCCATCTTGTTCATTGTTCTAAGCCATTGTTGCTATTGTATGCTTGATGCTCAGTTAGCAACTGCCCCTTCAGGCTGTTGCCATCAATGGAGAGCTTCACATTCACCCTTGAAAGCTTTGCTTATTCCGGTACAGATTGTTCCAAACTTGGTCTGCCTTTCTCTGCCCCAACTCTTCAGTGTACCCAAAGTCCCCTGATTTCTCTGAGAGGAAAGTGCTCTTTAGAAACCAAGATATAAGTATTGATGTCATCCTATATAGGCCTTTTTAAACATTTTTATTTATTATTTTTATTCTTTGTGTATGAGTGCATTGCCTACACGTGTGTAAGTGCACCCACATGGTGCAGTGCTTGAGGAGGTCAGAAGAGGGTGTCAGATCCCCTAGAACTGGAGTTATAGAGGGTTGTTAGTTGCCATGTCAGTGCTGGGAATTGAACCTGGGTCCTTTGCCAGAGCAGCCAGTTTTCTTAACCACTGAGCCATTTCTCCAGCCCCTGCACACAGGTCTTTAAGCTTCCATACCTGGAAAGTGCACACATGCACACACAGACATTTGCATTAGTAAGAAATGTATATGCATGCGTACGCAGAACTTTATAGTAGTAAGTACATACATGTGCATGTGTACATATAGACATCTATATCGGAAATACATACATGTGTGCACACACATACATTTACATTAGGAAGTACAGGCATATGCATATGTGCATAGATAGAAATTTATTTATTACATACATGAAGATAAAATTTTACATTAGGAGTAGAGGCTGTGTTCACATACCTCCCCACACACATACAGTGATTTGTGTACCTATGTGACACCTGGAGCCCGAAGTTCAGGATGTCCAGCTCCAGGGAGGCACTGCAAGATGCCCCTGCTCCTAAATGTGGAGCTGCATTATCAGCTGCAGGGAGTTCAGAATGCAGCTTCACTCATCACAGAATTGTGAACCCTTACCTGACAGCTGGAGTTGAATGCATTCGTTGAGCTTCTGAGCAGAATTCACATATAGTACAGTACACAGGTCTTGTGCACATAGTTGAATGCGTCCTCACAAATACATATAGCCACTTAACTCCACGTCCCGATCAGACACAGTGATTTGCTCCCCCGTCCATCCTCTGGTGAGCCTTCCCCATCCAGCCCCCCTGCTCCTGGACACTGCACTCATCTAACTTTATCACCAAGCCTCACTGCCTGCTGCTGAGATTTACGTGAAGGGAATCACAGTGCTGCTCTTCTGTACCTCACTTCTCTCCCTCAACTTCTGTCTGAGCCGTCCGCTGCTGCTGCATGAATCAGCTGTCCATTGCTTTTACAGCCAAGTAGGATTCCAGTCTGGGATGGAGTCACAGTGTGATAACCAATCCCCTAAGCAAGGACATCTGACCATGACTACTGTGGACAAAACTACTATACCCTTGCTGGCTTTTAGAAGAAACTGTCACAAAACTTTGCAAAGTGATTCTGACTTTTTATAATCCCTAGCTTATGTGAAGCTCTCTAGCCTCTCTAAATCACTGTCAACAGTTGATGTTGCCAATGTGTTTTTAAAAAGCACAGCCCTCTGATGAGTAACTCCTCTCAGGTTGCAGTTTAATTAGAACTGAAAAAAATCTTATCATCCATTCTAAATTAATTTTTGCATATTACCTGAAATAGGAGTTATTATTTGTCTTTATGGATATTCAGTCATCCTAACACCATTAGTTGTATTTTTTGTTTGTCTAAAAAAATCAAACAGTAAAATGTGGGCCAGTTTCTGACATTCCTTTTACGCCACTCAGTCTCAAGCCAGGGAGACTAAGCCAGGGAGACTGAGACAGTGCACAGGTGTATCTAACTGTCATCATCACCTAAAGGGTCAGGGTGGGGGAACAATAGCTGTCTAATACACAGAATGCAGCAAAGCCACTAAAGAGCCAACAGTGCATAAAGGGACAGTGCTGCATCTGAGACTTCTTGTCTATACTGACAGCAATACAGCATCTTTTAACTGTAATAGTTTATAGTGAGCCTTGAAGTAGCCTTGGCTAGCACAAGTCCTCCAACCTTTATCTTATTTTTCAAGATTATTTTCTCATATATCATGACACTTTCATGAAAACTTCAACCAACCAACAGAATGGGGATTTTAATTGGTATTACATGAAATATATCAACTGATTTTGGAGAACTGACACTTTTCTAATCCTTGAATACAGTGCAGTTTCTAATATACTTAAATCTTTCATTGTTTCAAATACTATTTGGAGCTTTTTCTATGTCGAAAGCATGTAATTCTTTCATTTGGTTTCCAGGTTCCCCCAGTGTCTGATATTTTGGTGTTAACTGTATCTCAATTGTATGTTGCTTTTCAAATCAGATTTCACAGTTACTACTAACACTTGGAAACCCAGGCAATTTTGTAAGCCGAATTTTTGTCCTGTGACTTGGCTTTATTCATGTGTTCACCACAGCAATTCTTAATGATACCTCTATGTATTCAAACAGACTATCTGCAATTGCACATTGTTGTGGTTTGAATGAGTAATGTCCCCCATAGGCTTGGGTATTTGAACACTTGGTCCTCAGTTGCTGCTGCTGTTTGGGGAGGTTATGGAACTTTTTGGAGGTAGAATCTTGCAAGGGGAGGTAAGACACTGGGGTGGGCTTTGGGTGTGCTTTGGCCCCATTTCCTGCTCTCTCTCTGCTTCCTGTGTGTAGATAAAAATGTCATCAGCCAGTTTCCTGTTCCTGCCGCCTTGCTTTCCCTGACTGTGCCTGCCTCTCCAGTGTGATGGCCTGCATCCTCCCTGGACCTTTCACATCACTTCAAGTCTTGTGCCCTGGCCTTGAAGGTGCATGAGAAGGTGTAGGTTCCCTTCTGTGTCCTCATGAAGATGGGTATCGTGCAGTCAATGCCTATCAAATTAAGAGAGTGTTTTCTATTTCTAGTTTACTGGAACTTTTCTACATAAATTGGCATAGGGTTTTCAATGTAAAAGTAAGCCTGAACCGCAGATAAATTCCATTTGACCCTAATATGTGATGGTTTATTTGCTGGCATCTTGCTGTTGCTGGAATAAATCCAGTAATAAGTTGTTAAATGTTCTTGCTTCTATATTCAAAGAGGTAGAGTGTCCTCTTCCTCACCTTACTGCTAGCCTTGTCAGGTTTTGTTTTCATGGCTATCCTTGCCTACTGAAACAGTTTGGAAAGTATTCATTCTGTTTTCTCAAAGAGTTTGATAATATTGGTTTTATTTCTTCCATGAACAAATGTGTTTTTGTATTTGTGTGTGTGTGTGTGTGTGTATGTACAAATTCAAATAGGAAATCTGTTGTTTCTTTTTGAAACAGGGCCTTGCTATACAGATCAGACTAACCTTGAAGTCACTGTGAAGCACAGGCTGTCCTTGAACTCATAGCAATCCCCCTGCCTCAGCCACATGAATGCTAGGATTACAGGTGTGTATCACAACACACTGCTTCAACTGGGATTGTCTTTTTTTATCTTTTTGAGACAGGATCTCAATGTTTTCCCAGCAAGCCTGGAACTTGCTATGTAGAGTAGGCTAGCCCTGATCTCACAGAGATCTGCTTGCCTTTGCCTCTTAGGTGTGGGATTGAAGGCATAATAGTAGTATAGACTATGCCCAACCCAACTGAAATTGTTTTGATAGCATCCATTGCCTAATTTATTGGCACAAAGTTTCAGGGAGTTTGTATCATAGACGCAGTATATGAAGGCTGTTGCTCTCAAGTTTATCCCAGATACTGGTTATTTCATATTTCCTTTTCTTTTCTCCTACTCAAGAACAGAAATGTATCCATTTATCTGTATTTTTAAACATTAACTATAGACTTTGCTAAGCCTCTATATAATTTTTAACTCATTTATTGAAACCTGATCTTTGTTACTTTCTTTGTCCTTTTGGATTTAGTGTGTTTTTTAGAATAAATTGTCTTGTTAGATGATAGGGTTTAAATGTTTTTCTTTAATCAAATGTTTAAAGCTCTGTTTCCCTTCAGTTCCACCTTCTGCCCCTTCTGACTCTGACACATGGTATTCCCGCTGTCATGCAGCTTAAGTCCTTATATGCTGACATGGATGGCTTGGGGGATTATTTAGGCATGTTTTACTTGCTTTCCAACTTTTTGAATATTTTTATGTATCTCAGGGTTATGGACTTGCAATTAAATCCCTTTGGCCAAAAAATAATCCTCGGTAAGATTCTAATCGTTTAATATTTTGAGAATTGCTTATGGCCAGGCTGTGGTCTCCACTGATGAGTACCTTACAGGCTGCGGAAAAGTACTGACTTCCTCTGCTGTTGGGAGCAGTGCTCTAGTACTGTCAGCTAAGTCTGTTTGATAATATCGATAATTTTTTTGTCTATTCTTCTTTTAGTAACTGAGGCAGGAGTGTTAAAATCCTTAGGACTAGAAATGGTGTCCCTAAACTTTCTATTTTTTTAGATGAGTAAATAGTTATGAAATGGAACCAGATGTCTATCAGCAGATAATGAAAATGCAGTACATATACACAATGGAATTCTATTCAGCCATAAAGAAAAGTGAAATAGTGACATTTACTGAAAGATGAATGAATTGGAAATGTTTATGCCAAACCCAGAAAATAAATACTGTATGTTTTCTCTCATATGCAGATCCAGGATTTTAGTTTCCATTTATGTTCATATGTGTGGGATGGAGGGCATAATGTAAGGTTGGCCCTAGCCAGGCCACCTGCTATGAGGATTAAGGGAATGGCTCCTGTGGGCATGGTGCTCCACTTCAGCCAGGGGTGACACCAGCTTCTGCCCTGCATCTGGAGAGAACCTGCATCAAGATGATCCATCCAGAGACAGAATACTATTGGCTGCAGTTGGGAAACCCCCCCTCATAGGGCAACTGGCTGATCAAACCCATAAAACTCCTTGCACTTCCTCGAATAAACGAGTTTGCAGTGTGAGCTGGTAGGAGAGACCCAGAAGAGCTGATTGTGTGGCAGAAGTCCAAAGATAGTTTTCTGGACAGTTCCATCTTTGTTTTATTCAGGTCTTCAGCTGATCGAAGGGGGCCTACCCCCTGATGCAGGGTAAGCTATTTAACCCAGTGTTCACCAACTTAAATGTTAATATTATCCAGAAGCTCACACTGATGTAAAGCAACAGACCTGCCCCTTGGTAGATCTGGCCACCTAGAGACCTATGCTTGAGGGAGAGGAAAGGAGAGGATGCAAAAAGAAGACTTTTCTTCCCTACCTTCCCTTAAAGGGACAGAAGGCAAGGTTGCTTAGCTCATTCCCCTAAAGAGCACTGGGACTTCAGAGAATCTATGAAGAGAGATTGGGGAGATAGCTTAGCAGTAAGTGCTTGCTGAGCAAACATATGAACTTGAGTTTGATCCCAAGCACCCATGTGAAAAGCTGGCTCTGTAATCCCAGCACTAAGAAGGCAGAGCCAGGTGGATTCCTAGGGCTTTCTGGCCAGCCAACCTAATCCAATTGAAGAGTTCCAGATTCAGTGAGAGACCTTGTCTCAAAAATCAAATTGTAGAGCACCTAAGAAAGGGACCCAAGGTTGGCTTCTGGACTAATGCACACATGTGCCCATGCACCTGCACATACACACACACACACACACACGCACGCACCTGCACACACACACACACGCACACACCTGCACACACACACACACACACACACACACAATCTGTGGCAAGGACCAAGAGTATCTGTTTACAAGAGATTAGGTGCAGGATGGAGAGTTTGGGATCCTCTTTATGAAGGGGTGTAGCCATCTATCATTATTCTAGTTTCATTCTGTTGCTGTGATAAAGCACTTTGACTGAAAGCAACTAAGCAAAAACAATGAAGGAGCTTGCTCACTGGCTCACTCTCTGACGCTTAGCTGGCTTTTTACATAGCCAAGACCACCTGCCTAAGAATGGCACAACCCACAGTGGGCTGGGCTCTCTTTTATCACTTAACAATCAAAAGAATCTTCCACACACTCACCAGCCAATCTGATCTCAGCAATTCCTCACTAGAGGCTTTCCTCCCAGATTGCTCCATTCTGCGTCAAGCTGACCAGTAAAGCCAAAGAGGACACACATGTTCTTAATTTCTGAGGTCTCAGCGGATCTAAGAGTTAATGCTTCAGGAAGCAGCTACAAGCTTCCAGGGATGAGGCATGAGACCAAGCAGCTGACTCCTATTGCTAGACCAGAAAGTGAACAGGAGGCCACCCCTGTGGAGTGACCCTCAGGACCACTGCGGAGTTAGTCATATCCAGGGCCAGCTGTACCTTTGTAGCCTTATTCATTACAAGCAAGCTAGCAGAATGCAATGCAGAAAACAGTGAAAAGGCCCTCACCACGGACAGTGTGCTCTCAGATTATCTTCTCTTCTGATTTATTTATTTCCCAGCACTGCCATACAAAATATTACAGGCTGAATGACTTAAAATGACAACAGGCATCTCTTCTATCACATTCAGAAGTTAGAAGTCTGAGATCAAGGAACAGGTAGGCAGGACCAGGCTCTCTCAAGGTCTCCTAGGAGATCTGCTCCCTACTTTTCTCTCAACTTGGGATATTCCCCGAAGTCCTTGACACTCCCTAGTTTTCAGGTATAACTCGTGACCTCTGCCCTGTCTCCACATGACTCTGCTCCCTCTGTGTCAGTGTCTTTTCTTGTAAAGCCACCAGTCCTGTTGAATTTTGGTACACTCTGATGACATCACCCTAACTTGGTTATATCTACAAAGACTTTCTAGGAAAGATCACATTTGCAAGTAGTGGAGGTGCCCAGTCGAGTGGCACAACAGCCTAAAGGCAAGAACAAGCATGCAGAGGGAGAAGTCAAGGGACCAGATACATCTGGCTCGACTCAGTCTTTTCTAAATGTTTATTATTAATTTTTTTAAGTTAACGTATGAAACAATGGGTTCCGCCATGACACCTGCATCCACGCGTGTCTTCATAGCTGCTCGTTATCAACACCCCTTTCCTCCCTGTTTCCTCCCACTTGTCCTTTCCTCCTCCCAATCAGCCCCCATCTACTCAGATCCTATTTATATATTTTTTTTTTACATCTAGATTCTGTATATGAAAGAAACATGCAATAGATTTGTCTTTCTGAGTCTGTCCTATTTTGCTTAACATGATGATCCATTGTCCTGTAAATGTTCCATCCATTGTCCTATAAATAACATCATTTCACTCTTCTCTGCAGCTGAATAAGACTCTATCTGTATACATACCACATCCTCTTCACCCCTTCATCTGTTGACCGGCTTCCAGGATGGTTCTGTAGCTTGTCTATTGTGTGTGCACGTCTCTGTGATATACTAACTTAGATTCTTTGGCATACATACCCTTTGGAGTACATACCCAAGAATGACATAGCTGAATCATATAGTTAGTTCTATTTTTACTCTTTTTGGAGATTCTTAATATTGATTTCCATAGTGACTACACTAGTTTACATTCTCACCAGCACACTAGAAGTGGTCTTTTCTCTCTGCAGCAGCATTTTTTTTACATTTATTATATATCTATTTATTTATTTATTTATTTATCATGTGTGTCTGTGTGTCTGTACTAATGTGTACACATGGAGTGGCATGCATTTGGAAGTCAGAGAACAACTTGTAGGAGTCAATTCTCTGCTTCCATCATGTGGGTACTGGGGACCGAACTCAGACTGTCAAGGGTGGCAACAATCACCTTTACCTGCTGAGTCATCTTGTCAGGCAGTCACGAACACATGTTGTTTTCTTTTGTTGTTGTTGTTTGTGTGTTGTTTTGTTTTATTTTGGAGACAGTGTCTCCCTGTAGCCACAGCTGGCCTGGAACTTACTGTGTAGACCAGGTTGACCTTGATCTCACAGGGATCTGTCTCCCTTGCCTCTCCGGTGCTGGGATTAAAAGTGTGTGCTACCACACCCAGCTTGATACTGTTGTTTTCTTGATAGCATTCTTGGGTGAGATGAAATCTCAGTGTCATTTCCATTTGCTTTACACTGGTGCCTAGCAATGTTGAACATTTAAAAAATATGTATCTGACGTTTATATTTCACCTTTTGAAAACTGTTCAGTTTGTCAATTTGTAAATTGAATGATCTGTGTTTTCTAGTTCTTCATCTGTTCTAGGCAGTAGTGCACCATCTAATGTTTAAGTGGCCAGGGTTTCCTCCCGTGGTGTAGTCTGTCTCTCAGTTTCACTGATTTTTCCCTGTCTATGCAGAAGCTCTTTCATTTCATGCAATCCCAATTGCCACTGTTCCCCACTATTTCCTGAATTACTGGAGTCCTTGTTTTAATATCTTTGTTATGCCTACATCTTGACCTGCTGCCCTGTGGTTTCTGTAGCAGTCTCCGAGTTTCATGGCTTACATCAAGGTCTTTCCTCTATTTTGAACTGATTTTGTGTACAAGGTGAGAGACAGAGATGTAATTTCATTCTTCTACTGGTAGATATTTTGCCCAGCACCATTTATTTAAAAGCTTTCTTTTCTCCTATTGTAGGTTTTTGGAACTTTTCTTGAAAATTTGGTGCTTAGAGTTGGTGCTTTCCTCTGGATCCTGTATCTATTCCATTGATCTGAGTGGTGGTTTGGATGAGAATGTTCCCTATAGGCTCCAAGTATGTAGATATTTTGTTCCAAGGTAGTGGCATTGTTTGGGGAGGTTTTAGGTGTGGCCTTGCTAGAGGAAGTATGTCACTGGGGGCAGACTCTGAGAGTTCTTAAGTCTTGCCAGATTTCCAGTCACTCTGTTTCCTGTGCCTGCTTGGACATGTAATCACTTGGCTTTCTGCTCTGCCCACTTCTGTCGTCTTGCCTCTCTGCCATGATGACTCTTGGTCAAATGGAACCTTCCTTCTATAAATTGCTTTTGTCACAGTGTCTTATTACAGCAATAGAAAAGTAACTAATACAGCCTGTGTGTCTGTTTTTCTATCAGTACCACGCTGTTTAGTTACTATGGCTCTGTAGTATAATTTGAAATCCGATATTTTGATACCTACAGTATTGTTCTTTTTCCTTGTGATTGCTTTGGCTATCCAAAGTCTTTTGTGCTTCCATATGAATTTCAGAATTGTTTTTTCTAGTTCTGAGAAGAGTGTCATTGGAGGTATTTTTATTGGGGGTGGTGTTTTGTTTGGGTTTGGTTTGGCTTTTTTTTTTTTTTTTTTTTTTTTTTGGGAGAAGGTCTCTATAGTTCCAGCTGGCCTGGAACTCACTTTGTAGCTCAGGCTGCCCCTCAGTCTCACACAGATCTGCTGGTCTCTGCCTCTTGGGTGCTAGAATTAAAGGTGTGAGCTACCACACCCAGCTGTCTTTGGAGTTTTGATGGGGATTGCATTGAATCTGTAGATTTCACAACATTAATTGTTCTGATCCCTGAGCTTGAATTCTTTCTGTCTTTTAGTGTCCTGTTAGATTTCTTTCTTCTCTGGTCTAAAGTTTTCATTATCAAAGTCTTTCATTGCCTTGGGTTTTCTCCTATAGATTGTTTAGGTGACTGTGAATAAAATTGTTTTCCTGATTTCTTTCTCATGTACTTTCTTTTACAGATAAATAGAAAGGCTACTGATTTTGTATATTTATTTTGAATCGTGTTACTTTGCTGAGGGTGTTTATCTGAGAGTTGTCTAGTAGAGTTTTTAGGGTTTTTTAAACTCAAGATCACATCACTGCAAATGGGGTAATTTGACTTCTTTTTCTCTTTGTATCTCTTTTATTTCTTTCTCTTGCCTTATCATTCTTGCTAAGACTTTAAGAATCATGAATAAAAATGAAGAGACTAGAAGCCCTTATGTTTTCCTGATTTTGGAAGAAATGTTTCACTTTTCCCCATTTATAACATTAGTTATAGGATTATAGCACTGTCATGAATAGTTTATTCAGTTGAGGTATGTTCCTTCCTTTCCTAGTTTCTGTGGGGTTTCTACCATAATACAATGCTGACATTTGTCAAGACTTTTTCTGCGTCTCTTGAGGTAATCATGTGATTTCTGTCCTGAGTCTATTTATGTGCTGTCTTATATTGTATTGATTTGCATATGCTGACTCATCCTTCATGCCTCAATTGGAAGCAAGTGATCGTTGTTAATAATATTTTTTAAATATCATGGATTTGATTTCCAAACATTTATTGAAAAGTTTGTGTCCATGTTTTTTTGAGGATCTGTACGACAGTGTTGTTTTTTGCTATGTGGTTTTAGTATTGCAGTAATACTGGCTCATAAAATGAGTTTGGGAGTGGTCCTGCCCTTTCTACTTTATGGGATAGCTTGAGGCGGATTGACGCTAGTTCTTTAAAGGAAAGGTACAATTCAGCAGAACCTCCGTTTGGTCCTGAACGTTCCTTTGCTGGGAGACTGTATTACTGCCTCATTCTCACTGTTCATTATAGATCTGATTTTAAGTTAATTATATCCCCTTGGTTTAATTTTGGTAGTTAATATGTACATACAAATTTATCCATTTCTCCTACAATTTCCAGCTATTTTGGAATGTAGGGTTTTTTCCAAGTACTCCCTAAGAATTTTTTAGATTTCTTTAGTATCATGGTAATAGTCTCTAGCTTTTTTCCCATATACATATATAAATAACTTTTGTGCATTTCATACATCTTAATCATATTTAGAGCCCCTGCCCTATCTGCCCCGCCATAACTACTCTGCCAGATTTCATGCAGTCTGTCATATATGTTAAGTTCAATAGAGTCAAGCTTGTGTCCCCAGATGTCCCTCAGGGTGAGTTCATCCCCCGGAGTCTGGTCATTCTATTTCGCGTCACTCTGTTAAAGACCAACTCTCCCTCACCCACCAGTAGTCAGCTGCCAGCAGTTCCTTGCCTGAGGCTGGGACCTCTTGCTCTTTTCTCCACTTCTATGGTTTTTGTCTGATTGAGCTTGCATGGGTCTTGTGCTTGCTGTCACCACTGTTTTGAGTGCATATGAGCAACTTCCCAGAAGCCTGGAAAACTCTGTTTCCTTGTGATCAGCTACCACCTCTAGCTCTTACAGTCTTTCTACCACCTCTTCCAAAGTGGCCTCCGAACCCTGGGGGCATAAGTTTTATTGTAGGAGTCCTGTCCAGGGACACGCACTCTTCAGTCTCTTATTCTTTACACTTTAGCCAGTTGTGGCTTTCTAGATTAATCATCCTCTGTTGCATGAGGAAGCTTCACTGGTGTAAGTTGAAGCTGCATTAGTTTCTCTCTACAGCCCTGTTCCGCTCTGCTCCGTGAGCCTTAGATGTGGAGATTCCATTATAAACCCATCCTTTAGGGCTAGGCATCTCAGACACTAGTTCTCTGTGTTTGAACAGTTGTAGAACTCTGTAATAGCTTCTACCTATGCACAAAGAAACTTCTTTGGTAAGTGGTGACAGCTATACTTGTCTATAAATATGAGGATAAATAAGAATTTATATTTGTCTACAGATGTGGGAGACAGGATTTTTCTCTAGAATCTATGACTTCTCTGTAGTTTTGCTAAGGCTTTGTCCATATTTTCAATCAACTTTTGTTTCATGGATTCTGTGTATTGTCTTTTAGACCCCATTTTATTAATTCTATCCTGATCTTTATTCTATCTTGTTATCTTTTGATTTGGGGTCTGACTGATTCTTGACTTTGAGGTATATGATTAAGTTTGTTTGAGATCTCGCTGATGGTTTTACATATGTATACATACTGTGTAGCACATGTAATGACCCATTTGCATGTGTGTTGCATGCATGAAAGCAAAGAGTTGACACTGAAAGTCTCCCTTGATTGTTCTCCACCTTGTTCTTTGAGACGGGGTTTTCCAGTTGAACCCAGACAGAGCTTACTGATTCAGTTAGTCTACCTAGCCAGCTTCCTCTGTCTCTCTACCTTCCCCACCCACCCAGTATTTACATGGGTTCTGAGGATTGTGTGGCAAGCACTTTATCCACTGAGCCATCTCCCCAGCCCACTCCAATTTTTTAAATGTGAACTCTCGGCTGAAATAGCTTCTCTTAAAATTGCCTTTGCTATATCCCAAAGGTTCTGGTACATTGTTCTCTGCTTTTTGTTTGAGTGTAAGAATTTTTCTTCTTGATTTCTTTAATGACCCACTGGTCATTCATGAGTATATGCTTCACCTCTTCAGTGACCTCCGTGGCAAGATATTCCCACTGGTGTAATAACGGCATGATCATTATGGGTGTGACCCCTTTCTGATTGGATCTGAGGCCTGCTCCACAAGAGAATACTCATGCCTGGTGTCGTAAACCTGGTCAAGAGCCCATGAATGGGGAGGTCACAGATTGTTAGGGGAAAACCTACTGCCATTGTTCTTGTGTTAAATGGACATGGTATCAAACTGTCCTCTAAATGCTTATGATTATACTCAGAATTAGTGCCTCCCTTAACCTTCATCAGAGAAGCTTCTGTTTGTAGTAGATAGCAGCTTATGCAAAGACTCACAGTTGGTCATAGTGCATAGAGTAAGTGACTGTGGAGTGATCATCTTTAAATAGACATCTAAATGACCTTCTCTATTCAGGGAATGTTGCAGAACAGGGGCCAGATGGAAGGTAGGAGCCATAGGTTGTGGAGGAATGATGCCAAACAGTGTCTTCTGGACATGATATTGCCATATTGTTCATGCAAAGGGAAGAGGCCTATGAAGTCCCACCCTTAACTGAGGGACTATGGGCGAATCTAGAGAAAGAAGTGTCATTTTCTTCAATGGTGGCCACCAATAAGTTGCCCGTGTTCCAGGAAATAACCTCCACTCATGTTCATGCAAAAAACTGTAATTAAACTCAGTGGATCCCACAGAAGAAGGAGAGGAGCTTGGTGGGAATAATAAAGATTTCAGCAGGAGAGGAAGGAGATGAAAGAGGGTGATGGTATACGTGGAAAATTACCAAAATTAAACACACACACACACACACACACACACACACACACACACACACATACACACACAGAGATATGAAATTGTCAGTTGAACACAAGAATGTATGGTTCAATTTCCGTATGTTTATATAATTTCTGTAGTCTCTTTTGGTACTGATTCCTAGTTCTATTCTACTATGATCTTATTTAAGAAATTATTTTGGTTCTTTTCTAAGACTAGTTCTAAAATGAGACCTATTTTAGAGAAAGTTCTATGGGGTTTCTAAGAAGAATACATATTCTACAAATGCTGGTTAGAATGTTCTGTAGATGTCTAATAAGTCAATTTGATCTAAGATTCAATTTAATTCTGAAGTTTATTCATTTATTTTTGTCTGGATGATCAACCTGTTAATCAGAGTGTGTTATTAAAGTCGCCCGCTGTAGTTAGATCTGGGCCTGCTGGGCCTTTATGTCCAGTTTTGTTGTTTGTTTATATTTGTTTGATTGATTTATAAAATGATCCCAACATTCAGTGCACATGATAATTTATAATTATTATATCATCTTTATGGATTATTTCTTTTATTTTTATGTTTCTTTTATTTTATGTTCTTTATATTTTCTGAATAATTTTTGCTCCAGATCTGCTGTGTCAGAAATAAGTATAGCTATAACTGGTTTGAGCTTCCATCTGCTTGGAATATTTACTGATATTCTTTCTCTCATTCTGTGCATGTCTTTCCCAGTGATTAGTGTTTATTGTGGATAAGAAATATTTGAGTCTTGTCATTTTAGTACAGTAGGTAGTCTGCATCTTTCCATTTTAGGATAAAGATAATCTACCTTTAGGGTCATTGTTGAGAGGGATTTACTTGTTCCTGTAATTTTTTTGGTTGTTTTTCTAGTTGGCTCAATTACTGTTTGTTCTTTTCCTTTTTCTCTGTTCATATTAGATATGCTGATTGGTTGAGTCGGACTTGATTGATTCTTCCTAGGTATCTTGTGTTCATTTATTCTTTCCCATGTTCTCTCGCTTAAGACTTTCTTACTCTTCTGCATTTAAGATTCCTTTAAGCTTCTTCTACAATGCTAGTTTGGTGGTTCTTGACGTCTTTAATTTGTACTTATCTTGAATGATCTTTATTTGACTGTCAATTTTAAAAGTTAAGATACAACATTAGTAGGTATGTATGTACTTTCAGGGCTTGTAATCTATCGCTCCATGTTTTCTTTTACACTTTTAGGATTTCTGTTGAGAAATAAGGTGCTGTTTGGGGTTATTCTGATGGGTTTGCTTATGTAAAGGAGTTGACATTTTCTCTTGCAACTCTTAATACAATTTCTTCATGGAAGTCCTAACATTTTATAGCTAGATGTCATGGGGGAGGTTCTCTGATCATGTCTATTTGGAGTTTAAAATGTTTCTTGCACTTGGTTATCCATTTCTTTTCCAAGGTTTGGGTCCTTTATCTGTTCTAATTCCATTGAATGTATTTTCAACTTCTTTAATTTTTAATCTCAGGTCATTTTTTACCCCATGGATTCTTGAGTTTGAATTCTTAGTCATGTCCCACAGTTGTTGATTCTTTGTTCTTCAGTTTAAAGATGTTCTATGTCCCTCACCTTCATCAATAACATTCTTCTTTCTGCTTAGTCTATGGTGACACTTCCTGTCTGCTATATTCTTGGTTAATTGAGTTTTTTTCAGGTTTAACATTTCTGTTGATGCTGCTTTAATCTGTTTCCTTGACGAACTTGTCACCCATGTTCCTGAGTTTCTCTTCTACATGGCTGACTTTCTTATCCACATCTGGAATTGATTTCTTTGTTTTATTCATCTGACTGGTTTTTTATTTAAATCATTGATCAATTTTACAAGTAGACTTCTAAATTCTTTGACTTTTCACACATTTTAATATCTTTAGATTTAGTAACTGGGGACTTGTGATCATTTGAAAGCTTCACATTGCCGTGTTTTTTTTTTTTTTTTATATTTCTTATGCTTCTCTGTTGCAATTTATATACCTGTTCATTTGGATACCTGTTTCAGATATCTATGAATCTTACTAAAAAACCTGTTCTTGAGTGCTCAATCTCTTATAACACTCAGAAATAAAAATGAAACCCACGTTTGGGTCTTCTGTTTGGTTCCTCACTGATCTATAGGTCTGCTTTTGTGCCGTACCATGCTGGTTTTATTTCTGTAGCTCTGTAATATATCTTTAAATCTAGTATGTCAATTCCTGAAACATTATTCTTTTCACCCAGAATTTCTTTGGCTATCCAGAGTCTTTTGTGATTCCATATGAATTTTAGGGATTTTTTTTTCCATTTCTGTGAAGAATGTCATGGGGATTTTTATTGGGATTATACTGAATCTTTAAATTGCTTTTGATAGGCCAATCATTTTTACAATATTGATTCTATCAATTCATGAGCATGGAAGGTCTTTCTATTTTCTAGTGTCTTCCTCAATTTTCCATCTTCACAGATTTAAATTTTTCATTAGAGAAGTCTTTCACTTCTTTGGTTAGGTTCATTCCTGAAGTTTTTTGAGGGTGTTAATAAGAGTGTTCCCCTGTTCTCCTTATCCAACTGCTTGTTACTGGAATATAAAAAGACTATTGATTTTTATAAGATGATTTTTGTACCCTGCCACTTGGCTGAAAGCTTGGATCACTTCTAGAAGTTTTCTGGTGGAATATTTGAAATCTCTTGGATATACTATATCATCTGCAAATCAGAATAATTTGACTTCTTTTCCCATTAGTATTCCTTTAATTTCCTTTTCTTGTCTTATCGCTGTAGTTAGGGCTTCAAGTACAATTTTGAAAAGGAGTGGGGATAGTGGACAGCCCTATCTCTTTACTGATTTTAATGGGACACTTTAAGCTTGTATTCATTTATAGTAATATTGGCTGTAGATTCGTCTTATATATTCTTTATTATTTTGAGGTATGTTTTCTCAGGTCCTATGCTCTCCAGGACTTTTATCATGAAGCTGTATTGGATTCTTGTCAGAGGCATATTCTGCAGCTATTGAGATGATCATGAGTGCTTTCATCTTGGGTTTATTTACAAGATTTATTACATTTATTAACTTATACATTTTGAACTATCCTACCATCTCTGGAATAAAATCAACTTGATCATGATGATATATGCCCATATGTGTTTTGTGAATATTTTATTCAGAATTTTTGCAACTCTGTTCATCAAGGATACTGGCTAGAATGTTCTTTTTAAGTCCTCTTTGCCTGGTTTTGATATTAGAGTAATCCTGTCTTCCTAGAATGAGTTTGGGAGTGCTCCCTTTGTTTCTATTTTTCTAAATAGTTTAAGCAGTATTGGTTGTAGTTCTTCTTTGAAGGTCTAGTAGAATTTTTCTGTGAATCATCTGGACCTGGGTTTTCTTTAGTCAGAAGGCTTTGTATTACTGTTTCAGTCTCCTTATTTGTTATGAGTTTGTTTAAGCCGTTGATCTCTTCTTGGTTTAAATTTGGTGGTTCCGATGACTCTAGAAATTCATCCATTTATTTTAAACTTTGTACTCTAATGGAGTATTGGTTTTTAAAGTATTCCCTTAAAATATTCTAATTTTCTTTGGTGTCTGTTGTAATGTTTCCCTCATTTGTTGCACTGGATCTGCTTTTTCTTTTAGCTAATCTTGGCAAGGTTCTGTTGATCTCATTTATCTTTTCAAAAACCAGATCTTAGATTCCTTGATTCTTTGAGTTGTTTTTATCTCATTGATTTCTGCTTTGATTTTTATTAGTTCTTCCTATCCACAGGGTTTGGATTTGGTTTGTTACTGTTTTCCAAGATTCTTGAGTTACAGTATTAATTCATTTGTGTTCTTTATTATTTTTTTAATGTAAGTGCTTAGAACCATAAATTTCCCTTTTAGGACTGCTTTTCCTATACCCCAGAGGTTTCCTTGTGTTGGGTTTTTGTTTTCATTTAATTCCAGAAATTTTGAATTTTCTTTCTGATTTCTTCTTTGAGACATTCATCATTAAGTAGTATGCTGTTTAATCTCCACTGTCCCAGAGAATGGAGGGTGGTTGAACAGGTCCTCAGGAGGCCCAGAGTGCAACGGGAAGAATTTCCCAGGAGAATGCTTCAGTGGACAGCTCACTTACTGAAACCAATGCAGGGATTTATATAGGGAGGCCTTTCTGGCCATTAAAGAAGGCGGGAAAGTTAAAGGTGGGGTCTTTAGGTGAAAGCGGGAAGGTTGTAGAGCTGACATGGAAATTAGGAATGAGGAAACTAAACCCAAAAATCTGGTTTTGGTCTGGGGTGATCTTTGGGAGGGGGGAGATTAAGCAACTGCTGAGGAACGAGGATGTCATATCTGCAGTGGCTTCCTAGGACCTAGGTTATAGCTTTAGGCAGAGCAGGCCAGGACACTCTCCGGGGTCACACTGCACACTCAAATGCCTTTACACAATAGGCCCAGGTCCCATAATTTTCATCTTTTAGACCTTGGAATACGTTGATCCAAGTTTGTCTGGCTTTTAAAGTTTACATTGAAAAGCAGCTGTTGTTCTGATGGGTTTTCCTTTGTATGATACTCATGGTTTTTCTCTTGCAGCTTTCGATATTGTCTCTTTGTTCTGTGTATTTAATGTTTTACTACGATATGCCATGGATAATTTCTTATCTGATCCTGTCTATTTTGTGTTGTGTGCTTTTTGTATCTGATGAGTAATGTCTTTCCTTAATTTAGGGGGTTTTTCTTCTATAATCCTATTGAAGATCTGGTCTCTGCTTTTGGCCTTGGATTCATCTCCTTCTGTGTATAATTTGTACATTTGGTCTTTTCATGGTGTTCTAAAGCTCTTGCATATTCCTTTTCATTTTTACTTTCTATATTCTTTGCTTGAGAGGTCCAGCTCCTTTACTTTAGCTTCAAGTCCTGATATTCTATCTTCTACTTGATCTATTCTACTGGAAAGCCTTTCCCATGAATTTTCTAATTGGGTTATTGAATTTTCCAGTTCCATCTTCATCTCAGCTTGAGTTTTCTTCAGCATTTCTGTCTCTTTCCTGAACTTGTTTTCAAATCCTGAATTGTCTGACTTTTCATTCAGCTGTGTATTTGTATTTTCCTGAACTTCACGTAGGAGTTTATTTTTATCCTCCTTGAGATCATTGAGGTGTTTGTCTATGTCTTCTTTAAACTCCTTGAATTCTTTGATTATGTTTGTGAGTGTTTTTTAAAATTTTGCATCCTGGGATTCCCCTAGGTAGTTCTCCATTGTAGAACATTTCTATAAGACTAGTAGATTTGGGTGGGGATTTGGGTGGGGATATATAGACTTAGCTTTTCATAAGGTTTGTGTTTTTCACAATGTGATCTGGGCACGTGGACTACTTTTGTTGATTGTGTATCAATATGAAATTCTTGTCTGTCTTTGTTGAGTGGAAGTTTGGTTCTGTTTTTGTTGTCCTCCTTGGTTGATTTCAGATCAAATATGAAGAGTTAGTTGGTCAATCCATTGGAGTCTCAGTGCTGAGATTTTTTTATTGCAGAGACAGGGATGATTCCAGGCTGGTCCAGTGTACAAGCAGGCTGACCTGGAGCATAAGCATCATGACCCAGGATAGTCTTGGGAGCACTCCTGGGTCCAATTTATAATTAATACTTCTAAACACAAAAAGGCCTCATTGTATTTCCAAAATCATTGAATATGTATCACTATGGAAGGCCATCCACAAACCAAAGCAAACTCAGTAACTCCATTAAGACTCAGAAACACGGAGTCCATCTTCAAGCATTCATGTGGCATCAGCCTGGGTGCCCAGTCGACAGGACACTTACGATGCACAACCCATCATGTCTCCTCCACTCACACTTTGGTCTTGAGAGACACACCAAAGTGTGAGTGGAGCCCTGGATCTGTGGTAGTGGTTCAAGTCAGAAGGACCATGATGTCCATCGCTTTGCTGAGTGTAAGTCTCCTGTATCAGAGGTAAGCAGCCACTCCCCATAAAAGGACCACATCCCCTAACCAGCCAAACTCTCTGCTAAGTTGTTGCTTTTACAAGTTCAAGAATTGCATTTGTATATATCTTTTTTAAATATTTGTATTGTTTTTATTTTATGTGTATGAGGGTATTACCTGCATGTGTGTAAGCTCACCAGTGTCATGCAGTGTCCACAGGGGTCAGAAGACTGGGTCAGATCCCCTGGAACTGGAGTTATGGACAGTTTTTAGCCATCATTTGGGTGCTGGAAATCAAACCCAGGTCCTCTGCAAGAGTAGTTGGTGCTCTTAATTTCTGAGCCATCTCTCCAGCACCAATTTCTATGTCTTAGAAAAGAATATATTATTAAGAATATATTATTATTTTGAAAGTCAGTGACTGTGAAATGTTCTCTAAATACTTGAATACGAATATATCTTGTGATATTTTCATATGGTTTTATGTAACAAATAATCTCTTCCCTCCCATTCTTAACCCTCCCTTGTGGAAGGCATAGGAAGAAGAACTCAGTCCTGGTCTGATGTGATATCCTCAAGTTTCATCTCCAGATGCTCAGGATAAAATTACAAAGGTGCTGAAGATAGAAATCATGGTTGACAACACATTTTACCTACCAGTCTAACATTGTTTATCAGCCTAATAAAATGTGCCAATACTCACCACCTCTCTAAAATATGCACTAATAATAAGTAGAGACACAGGACATAATGTGGTCATTGATAATATATGAATTTATAGCTCCTGGAAAAAGAAAATGATGGAACATCTCACAGAGGGCAAAGCTGGCTCTGGATGGAACAGGGGCTGTTCCCCTTTGTTAAGCATCAGATGAAAACAACATTGATCTTGTTTTTAGTTATAAAATAGCAATACTCATTTTGTATTATCAGGAAACAGAAACCAATCTTCATGTTATTACCTTTCAGGTCCCATATGTCCCAGCTTCCTCCTCTCTCTCTCTCTCTCTCTCTCTCTCTCTCTCTCCCCCCCTTCCTCTGTGTGTGTGTGTGTGTGTGTGTGCGTGCGCACACTCACATCCTGTTGATACGTAACATTTAATGATTTTATTTGGAGGTCAGAGCTAAGTATTGCTCACACTAATTGACGTTCCAACTTATTAACCACATCAAATTTTTTCTCCATGTCTTAAAGCACAAGGCAAACAAAATCTCTGAATAAGCTCTGTGTTACAACTATTCATAGTACTATATTCCTGAAATTATCTGTATTTTCCTCAACAAAACATTCAGACTTATCTGAAGAAACCACAACTTCAAGATGGCTTATCTGCTATTGAGGACAAGTTCACAGAGTCCACTTCCATTTATGATGGTAAGTTCAAGCCCTTATGTGATACAAACAAATAAAAACATAGCTTGCTCTTTGCACAACACAGATGCATGTTCGTACGTGCAGGTAATACACTAATACACATAAAATAAAAATAATAAATAAAATATTTTTGAAAAATCATAGCTAGCTCTCACATATCGGTTAAATTATATCAACTTCTCCTTGTCTCCATGGAAACCTAATATGTAAATCACAACTTCCCTTTATAGCAAGCATTAGACTCAGCTTCGGACTTCTCAAGTACTGTATCTGCATGTTGTTTTTCTCAATCAATCACATTTTAACTTTTGTTTTCCTGTAACAGGCACATTACTTTGAACTTGTGACTGCTGAACTTCAACTAGTTAAATTTTCAACTGGCTGTGCAAATACCATTTTGGAATACATTATTTCTTTTGTGTCTTTTCATTCATATGTAATACAAAATGCTAAACGAGTAGACAAATTCATTAGTCCAACTGACATTTTGCACTGTGGTGGCTTCAAACTCATAATTATTAATAGAGAGATAAAGTTGTTCCAAAAGTGCAGCTCAGACTTCCTTCCTAACGTGAGAATATTCATTATCTTAATTATTCTTTATCCTGGAACTAAAATGATGCCTTTTACAAAGAAAGTAATAGTAAATAAGAACAATAGCTAACTTTTCTTGAGCCAGAGTAACTGTTGGGGACTCTGCTAATAATGGCACATATCTTTCCTTTTTTTTAAAAAAAAATTATTTGTTATCTTTACTTTATATGTTTGGGTGTATACCCTGCCTGTAATTAGCTATACCTGCATTGTGCAATGCTCATGGAGGTCAGAAGAGGGTGGTGGATCCCCTGGAACTGAAGTTGCGGATGGTTGTTAGCTGCCGTGGGGGTGCTAGGAATCAAACATGGATTTTCTGCAGGAACAGCCAGTGCTCTTGACCACTGAGCCATATTTCCAGTCCTACTTCTCTCCTTTAATACCTTCAAGAAACCTAACAGATACACACTCACCTGAATTCCTGATGCTAGTTTGCACCTTAGCAGTGTCCCTGTCATGGTGATACCACTGTAGGCTTGCAGGATATGGGACCTCAGGTTTTTATGTTAGGCATCTATCTACATATTCAGATGAACATCCTACACTCAGAAGATATTGCTGTAATACGTGGTCAAAGATCAAGCCTCAAAATGTTTATGGACAGAGTTGCCCCAAAGAGTCTAAAAATGATTCTCTCGAAGAGGAGGTGTAGGCTCACCTTGGGGTACCCATCCCCAGAGGCACTGAGAATCCCTGGACTCTATGGACAGGTTCTGGGACATTCAAATGTTGTGAGCATCACCGAGGTCTTCCTCAAAATGATGGAGATGGGCTCCCTGCCCCTACCTACCCTCTAGAGAGGGTGTGGCTTATTTTCCATAAGAAAGGCATGGATTGGGACACTGCCTGTAGGAAGTTTGGAAGCTAAACAAATGTCTGGTCCGTGTCCAGGAAGCTCTGAGCAGGAGTGAAAGTGGACTGGCCGTATGAGGCAGCACCTGGCCTCTCTCTCCTCTCTAGCTGCCTGGGCCAGGTAGAGTCCTGCAGTGTGGGAATGAGGATGGCTGGGCACAGAGGTCTTCAGCACGGGGAGCCTCCATGCTGCTGAATTAATCACTGGAAACAGGAACGCTGCTACTTAGGCAACCACAGTCCTTGCAGAGTTGTAGGTGGAGGTTTCTGGAAGGAGGAAGGTGAATGTGCTCAGGTGCACAGTGTGGAAGGAAGAACTCAGTTGCCCACTGCTGAGGTTCTAAAGCGGCTTAGCCACCTCTGAACTTCCAACCTCTTGGACTTTGGATAGGGTGAGTATTTCAGCTAATATGACACATGGGGTCCAGGGGCATTTATTTGGAATAAGAAAAGGTGACTATATTTACACTCTATTGTATGGACGGGTCAGAAGAGACTGAAGGCGCATGGAGGAAATTGAATGAACCAGTGTTCAATACTGAGAACAGTTAAGAACAAACTTGTGTCATTTACAGGAAAATGGAGCAACCAGAGATTATCATATTAAAGGAATTTACTCAATCCCAGCAAGACAAATATTGCATGTCTTCTTAGCTTTGTGGATCCTAGATTTTATATACATTCATAGAATCATGCATGCATATATCACATGAAAGTAGAAGTGAAACTGTCTAGGGGAACGAAATGGACCAATGGAGAGTGAAAACTGCAAGGGAGCAGGACATGGGGAATATGCTCAACACATATTATGTACCTGTACTAAGATTTCATTGTAAAACCCAGTACCGTATATGACCGATATGTTAATAAATAAATAAAGTAAGCACCAAATAAATCAAAGATTTCTTTAAGGAAAACAAACATTAGACTTCAACATCCTGACATGGGACAGAACTAGGAAGGACTGTGGAAATGGACACATCCTGCTCTTCTATGAAGACCCTTTTGCAAAGGAAGACTGAATGTCAAGGAAGAACAAATGAGGCCAGAGGCCAAACATTTAACTCCTCTCCCTAGGGAAAACCACCAACCAGGTTCTTGCCACCCATGATCAAAAACATCACAGCAGGTGTGAGTGAGCTCTGGCTGTTCTTCCAAGAGTGCTGCCCCTGCTGCAACGTGGAGCAACAGTCACAGTCCAGTGGGACTTGAAGGAACATGTGCTTCCCTCATCAGACTCCAAGGGCTTTAGGAGCAGTCCTGAAGGAGTCTCCTATGGTAGAACTTTGCTCAGGTGGCACCTGCTTGAAGCTCGTGGCAGGAAATCTGTCACTTATTTTTCCCCAGAAGAACTGGAAGCTATCTCAGCCTCTACAGGATAGAGTCATAGTACAAGGAAGAGGCTTTTCCCGTGACCTTGGATTCCAGAAAGACTTCCACCCCATTACTCCGGCTCAAACTTCCAGGAGTCCGAGAACATACTCTCTGAGGAGGGGTCTGCAGCTCGCTGCTCAGAAGTTCGTGCCAACAGCAGAAAGATCAGTAGCTACATCTCCAGAGAACTGATGGAGCACCCCTCCCTGTACCTGCTGGTGTTTATTTACAAAAGGGATAGAAGCTTCAAATTTTAAATCCTCACTGTTTATTCTATTATGTTAATTTTTTTCAAAAAATCAACCACTAAAAAGACAATTTTGTGTCCAAAAGACAATTTTTAATATAAAAATTAAGGCTATTCCTAGGGCTACAAAAGAAGGTGCCAATTTAAGGGGGGAAAAGATTAGGAAATAATAACTAAAGCTGTGTGCCTTATCACTTCAGGTAAAAATATCTTATGAATAATATAATCATTGTCTCTGGTTATTGGGTATGAAAAAGATAAGTAGCCCAGCATCAAGCGATAGAGGAACGTCAGCAGGCGCAGACTTGAGTTAGGAATCACTAGGTCATCTATGAGCAGGATTATCCCACACATAGGCCCTGAGGTCAATTTAAATTATTAAATTTATCTCTGAAACAGCGGGGCCAAGCCAAGCCATTTTTGTATTTGTGTGTTATCTTTCAGTCCCGTTCACCCTGGCTTAGCAAGGGGGTGTCAGATGACAGTAAAAGTACAATCAAAATCAGGGAAGATCCAAACTCCAGCTCTGGCTTTTAGATGGCCAGTGACTGACACAGGGGAGCCTGCATAGGGTAGCTCATGTCATCCCACTGTGGAATGGCTCTACACATGGCTTTTGATTTTATTTTCACATTGGCACAGTGGCAGTGTGTTTGGGGCTCTGGAGCTCTGGGATCATCGGAAGGGATGCCAGGTTACTGGCTCTTCATGGGTCATTCCCACATCCTGGTTCTTTGGAGTTTTCCAGCCTCCTCTGAAGGTTAGTGTAGCCCTGTTTAAGAATCAGATGGATACCACTGATTTGGATAGAATGTCTGGACAGTGAACCACAGGGATTCTCCGGTCTCTAGCTCCCCAGCATTGGATTACAAGCATGTGTCACCATTCTTGGCTTCATATGTAGGTTCTGGGGATCAAACTCAGATCCTTATGCTTCCATGGCAGTGCTCTAACAACAGAGCCATCTCTCCAGCCTCCAAAGGAAAGACATTTTATAATTTGCTACCCCTAAGCATGAATGAATACCACACCTGAGTTCTGCAAGGTCTCTATAATTCTCATCCTTAATAAAATTACACACCCAACCATAATCATTAGACTTTTCTAGCCTGTAGCCATAATTCAACAAAGGCTTGGGTGTCCTCTGTGAACCAGCAATGCAAACAGCATGGGGGTATAAAAGACCGATTTTTTTCCATCTCACCAAATTTATGTTCTAGAGAAGGAAGGGAATGAAAGAAATAATGAACTATTCAATAATTCTGATAGTGTAAAGGTATGCTGTAAAGGTATAAAGAGGGGATGCCTGAGGGAGGAGAAGGAATTAACAGGACCAGCTGGCAGTGTGCGTGTCAGGTAGAGAGAAGAGCAAAGCCACCTGGAGCAGCCAGAGTTTTATTCGCAAGAAGAGCAGGAGGCTGACATGCCTGAGAAGTGATAAATAAGGAGTGGAATCAGAGAAGCAGTTGAAATCCATACTACAAGGACCCCTTGTGCTGGGACAGCCACTCTAGATGGAAGGGATCACAGAACCTGGCTTCCATGTTAAACACTCCTACTTGTTATGGCACAGAGAGGAGCCAGAAGGAGCAACATTGCTACCAAACAGGTCAAGTGACACACAGGGATAGGAAGAGCAGAGCCTAGGAAATGTGATTTGACTTTCTTTCCTTTGGCATGCACAATAGCTGACTTAAGCTCTTTGTCTAGTAAGTCCAGCATCTGGGTCCCCTTGGGGTTACTTTCTTTCGCTTGCATTTTTTTCTAAGTGGGAACCACATTTTCCCATTTCTGTGTGTGTCTGTAGGATTGTGTTGGAAACTGGACATTTTGAATATAGAATGAGGCCACTCTGGCATCCATTCTGTTTCCTTTTCAGGTGATGTTTGCAGCTGTTTTTCTGGTTTTTTCCTTTCCTTTTCTTTTCTTTTCTTTTTTCTGTTATTCATGACTATTGAATTCTCCGCTTGGTTATCTTAATAGTCAGATGATATTCTGCCAGAGATTTTCAAAATGATTGAGTCAGTGAGTCTTCCAGGAAACATTCAAAACTTTCTCTATGTGCTGGGGCACACCTTCCACACTGAGGCCATTTACAAATCTTTCCTAGCCTAGCCTTCACTTTTTGTTTGTGTAGGGTCTTAAGGGCAACTGGTGGCAAGTCATTGGAGACCTCTTTGGGTCTTTGTGTGTATATGTATGTTCATGTATGTGCAGGTGAATGTGTGTGTAGGGGTGAATGTGTATTTGTGTGTACATGCATGTAGAGACCAATGGACCACTTTAGGTGCTGTTCCTTAGGCACCTGTTAACTTTTTGTTGTTGTTGAGACAGTGTCTCCCTGTGGCCCCAGCTGGCTGGGGCTCCCTATGTAGACCAGGCAGTCCCCAGTCTCATAGAGATTGCCTGCCTCTGCCTCCTGAGTACTGGAATAAATTACACCTGACCTCATTGTTTTCTTAAGACAAAGTTTCTCACTATCCTATAGCTCACCAAATAGGCTCTATTGGGCCACCCCCTGGGAATCTACCTATTTCTCTCTCCCTAGTGCTGTGGTTACAAGTATATACGCCATGCCTGGCATTTTTATGTGGGTTCTAGGGGTTGAACTCAGGTCCTCGTGCTTGCAAGGCAAGCACTTTATTGACTGAATCATTTCTCCAGCACTTTTAGGTTTTTACTAAGCATATATAGATCTTTTAAAAATCCCAGGGATACGCCAGAGGTTTTCAAAGCCCTCTATAGAAATCATGTTGCCTAGCGTTTCTAGTCTGGCTGCTGTTTGCTATCATAAAACACACTTACCAAAACCATCCTGAAGAGGAAAGGATTCCCAATCACAGTTTATCTTTGAGGGAAGCCAGGGCAGGAACTTGGGGTAGGAACTTGGAGGCAGAAACTGAAGCACAGCCACAGAGGAATGCTGCTTACAAATTTGCTTTTGCTCAGCCTGCTTTCCTATACAACTCAGAACTACCTGCCGAGGGGTGGGACCACCCACAGTGGGCTGAGCCCTCCTAGTCACTCAACAATCCAGAAATGCTCCACAGACATGTCCACGGACCAATCTATAGAGGAAATTCTCCAGTTGAGGTTCCCGTTTCCCAGGTGTGTCAAGTTACTACTGAAGCTATCTAGATGCTTTGAAAAGAAATTGACTTAATTTTGCTAGCCACCTTGATATTGAAATTTTAATTTTTAATTTTATTTATCACTTTTATTTTCTGTTTATGAGTGTATTGCTTGCGTGTGTGTAAGTGCACACGTGTCCTGCAATGCTCCTGGAGGTCAGAAGAGGGCATCAGATCCCCTGGACTGGAGCTACAGATGGTTGTTAGCTGCTATATGGAAGCTGGGACCTCTGTAAGAGTGGCCAGTGCTCTTAACTCCTGAGCCATCTCTCCAGCCATACAGTTTTAATTTTTAAAAATATTTTATTTATTATTATTTTATGTGGATGACTGTATTGCCTACATGTGTATAAGTGCCCCTGTGTCATGCAGTGCCCATGGAGGTCAGAAGAGAGTACTGAATCCCCTGGAGTTACAGACGGCTATTAGCTGACATGTGGGTGTTGGGAGTCGAACCTGGGTCCTCTTCAAGAGCAGTCAGTTCTCTTAACCACTGAGCCATATCTCCATCCCAGATATTGAAGTTTTAAGTAGGTGTTGGGTTATTATTTTTGATAAGTGTCTTTGATATGACATTTTCCCATGAAGCTTTGAGCTTCTACACATGAGAATTGACTTTATCTAAGGAACTATGAGGCTGATTAGTTACTTTTCTGTTGTGATAAAACATCCTGACAAAAGCAACTTAAAGAAGAAAGGCTTATTTTGGCTCATGGTTCAGGAGAGACTGAGTTAATCATGGTGTGGAAGGCATCACGACAGGCAGGGAATGTGTGGTAGCAAGAACAGGAAGTTGACTGGCCACATTTTCATCCACACAGCAGAAAGCAGAAAGTAGGAGGAGGCTATAACACTCCACCCACCTCCCCAATAATGTACTTCCTCCATCAAGGTTCCTCCTCCTAAAAGTTCCATAACATTCCCAAACAGCACTGCCAACTGGGGACCAAGTATTAAAATACATGAGCCTATGATGGACATTTCTCATTCAAACCACCACAGGGACCAAATCAGGACAGTTCGTTAGGGATGGGCCATACCTGCTCTGCTCCCTCTAGGGGTTGTACGGCTACTGGGTGTTCTTCAGGGATACTCTGAACTTGACACCACTTGCTGTCAAGGATACTACAGAACTAAAGAGAGAAGGATGGAAGCAGACCAAAAAAGAACTCACAGTCTGGGGGGTCTTACCAAAGTTCAGTAGTTTTTCTTGAGTTAATGCCATTCGGACTCTGGTGAGCCTTTGGTCAATTAGATAGCTCTGTAGAACGTTGAAAAGGAACAAGTGGTAATTCCCCCAGTTTTGCTACAGAAGGCTATGGAAGCCTTCATTCCATCATTCTGAAAGTCCCTCCCTCAGGAGGTGGTTCTATTTTAAAGTTGTTTGAAGAAGACTCAATAGGACTTCCCCAGGATTGAGGAGGAAAACTCAAGGATAACTTCAAGAGTTTGGCTCTATGAAAGTAGAAATGTTGAATTACCATTTTCCGAAGTGAGCAAGACTGAGGGAAAACAAACTTCTGCAGGGGGAGCAAGAGGACGGTTGTAGACACGGTAAACTTGGAGTGCGTGTTAGGTAGGCATTCCGGAAAGATCTCATGAGCTGTTGGAGACCCAAGTCAGAATGCAGATAGGAAATTAGAAGATATTCTCTATTAAAAAGACTGAAGTGGGATACTGACCAAGTAAGAACAATGTGTCTTCTCTGAAGTCCTAAAATGTGAGATGTTTCTCTGTCCAGAGACTGAAAATGAGAATTCAGTAGAGAGAAACAGAAACAGAAGAAAGATGGAATGGAGTCTAGAAGTCAAGGGAAGAGGTCTGTGCAAAGAGAAAGAAGTCACTGATCACTTTATAGCCATCAGCAACCTGAGTAAAAGGAGGTCATTGGATTGACCAGAGCAGAAGTCCCAATTGTCTTGAAAAGAGCATGCTAAATAGAGGAGCAAGAAATCTGTAAGTGGGTTTAAGGAAGGAGGGGAGAGGGAGTAGACGATGTGTGGGTTTTTAGTTGTTCTATTTCAGGGAGCAGAGAAGTGAGTTCACATCCTGGTCTTGGGCATGAAACAGTCTGAGGTTCAAGCTCTGATGCCAGGAAAGGAGGAGGGTCACAGGAAGCCAGGATGATGCAAGCTATTTCAAGGAATTGTAGACAGACATGCTTCATTCATGAGCTCACAGGCCACACTAGGTAGGCAGCTATGGCAGCACACATGGACCACACACAGGCAAGCAAGGCATACACACAGACCAGCACATAGGCTGCACAGAGGCAGGCGTAGAGGCCTACAAATACACACATTCAGGCTTGTGAAGGTGGAGAGCTCCAGCCTCTCATGTCAAGGCCATATTTATACAGTCACACAAAAATGGCCATCTCCCAAAATTAGTTATATAACAGAATACACAAATGTTTACTCAGGGGTTCCCTGGATATCCAGTGTCAGTCATTTTGCATTGACTCGTAGATATCCAGTCTGACTCATATGCCATATCCGTATCAGCATCATATTGTCTGTGGTGGTTTGAATGCTCTCCATGGGCACCAAGAATTCAGACATTTTGTCTCCAGTTGGTGGTGCTGTTTTGGGAGGTTTAGTAGGTGTGGCTTTGCTGGAGGAAGCATGTCCCTGGGGGACTCTGAGAGTTCTTCAGTCTTGCCAGATTTCTAGCGGCTCCTTGCTTCCTGTGCCTACTAGAAGATGTGATCACCGGGCTGGCTTTCTATTCTGGCTGCCTCTGCTTCCATGCCTCCAGACCATGGATTCTAATCCCTCTGGAATTGTAAACCAAATAAATTCTTCCTTCTGTAAGTTGCCTTGGTCATGGTGTTTTATTACAGCAACAGAAAAGGAACCAATACGTTGTCTAAACATAAGCTGATCCTTATGGCCTTCTGTTCCCACAGTCAACACAGGTTCCAAGTACATTACAAAATGCTGTGCTGCGGTGAGATTCGAATCCAAGGCTTTGGGCTTGTGAAATAAATGCTTAATTATTGACCTACGTCCCTAGCATCTTGACAGCAAGCACCTTGCAACAGCATAAACAGAGGGAGGAGCTGGCAGACAAGTATCAAGTACGTGGAGGATGAAGGTTTCTTAAAAACCAGTTGCGGTAGCTCAACTCCAAGCAGCCGTCAGATGAAGCGCATGACTGGGCCTTGGCAGCACCTAAGTGCAGTATCCGGAGCTGTAGGAAGCCCTGCAAAAGAGCCCCAATAGTTTATCAGGACCAGCCCAGCAGGAGACAGAGCATGCAACCAATCTCTCTTGAAGGATGTGGGATTCTGGGAGGTTTTATTTGTTTTTATCCATCCATTGGCTCATTCATCCATCTATCTATATTTTGGGGAGTCCAGTTCCATGGTAAAACAGAACTGTGATTTATGTATGTCAGATCTCCCGAGTCCCTCTTTAGAATCGCATGCATGTGTAACTAAGTTCATAAATAATAACTCAGACTGTCCACGTTAGACATGCGCAGTCCCTCATGACAAATCCTGAGGTCATCAGCAACACTAAAAACATTCTGAAGTCAGAACAGCCCCTGTAAAACAATTGAACCCCATCATAGCGGTCTGATTTTGGCTCCTAAAGTAGGCACACCAGGAGAATGGCCACCCCTAAGGATATTGTTGTGGCCACATTTTTTTCCCCATCTGGATGCACCACATGTTATAATATTTCACGTTTCCCTTTCATATCAATCTTCCAGAAAGCAGATTGTTAAGCCTTTTACAATTAGCAGCTCCAAAATGCTCATCTGAGAAAATGAACCTGAAAATATTTTTACCTCAGATATTTTCAAGGATGCCTTTGCTTCTCTTGTCTCCGAAAGCAAGTCTCTCTTGCCATACTGCAGAAGTTTCTGATTTCCTTCCTCTTCTCTCTGATAGAAAGAATTGAAGATGGTAACAATTGATGCTCGGCCTGGGTTCCTAACTCCCTGTGCACACCTCATTTACCACCCAATCAAATTCAGCCGTTGCAGCAGTTACCAGGCAGACCCTACCCTGGAGTTTAAAATTCCCCTCCTACAATATATATAGTTAGTCTTAATAAATAAATGACTTGGACCATGCATTATATATCACTCAAATCCACGAGGACACAAATTATGTATAATACATCGGCTGTGTAATTTATTTATTAAGCAAAACGTGAATTTCCCATGCTCGTGTGTGGAGTACAGTTTGTCACACACGGCTAAATGATGTATTCTTATTAGTCCCACTCAATTACCAAGTCATCCCTCTGTGCGCCGTGTATTTGTTAATGATAGCGCCGCAACGCGTCTACAGTACCTGTGATTTTAGTGATTCATAACCGCTCACTAAAACTGTGAAAATGATAAATTGACTGCTGTTGATTAAATGCCGCCAACGGTATGTTTCAGATGTGTTTGTCGCAGTTAGGAGTTAAAGAAACAGCATTGCTCAAGATCATTTAAATATCTAATTAAGCCAAGCCTTCACTAGATAGAAGAAGACAAAAAACTCAAAATCAGAGGAAGCTGGATGGGAGGAAGCACCATCTGTAGGCACTTGCCAACACAGCCGTGGTGATTAGAAACTGTCACAGTAACAGTTTGAAAGGAACAACACCCCCACTCCACTGAAAGGCACAGAGAAGTTCGTCCCTTCTGCTCCTCAGGACAGTGACCGGGCTGTCAGATGACCAGTCTCATCTTTGGGGTTATGAGTTTCTGTTACATCTGAGGAGGCACAAGGCGAAGGTTTACGACGGCTTTAAAATTGGAGCCAATTTCTAGAGACTTGGGGGGGGTGTAGAAGCGAGGGGCAGGACTACTCAAGCAATTTCCAACAGCATCCGCTTGGCTTCCTTCTACCTCCATCAAAGGGCTTTTTAATGCTTCCGTGTGACAAATGGTAGCAGAAAGGAAAATACCATTTCAAACAAAGATTAATTATCTTTATGGCTTTGGCTAATTTTTTTTTCTTCCCCTTAGCTGGATCCATATAGATTTTATGAAGAATATTCAAAGCAGGCTAGAATGAGATTCAGCCCAGAGAATGTTCTGGAGTTAACACTCTGCTCTAAGCCAGGCTGCCAGGGTGAGCACCCAGAAAACAAAAATAGTCATCAGGAAAGGCGGTAGTCTTCTTAAGACGAGACCGGAGGGATTTGTTTCTCCGAAGTCAATTGCAACATCTACATAGAAAGCAGATGATTTCTTTCAGAAATGAATCTTCCTAAATCAGACTACGTCACCAGCACATGCGGAGCAAAGAGTAATAACAAACAAAAAGAATGCAATATTTTCAATTTCAGAATTGTATGTCTAGAACATTTTTTAAATTTTGTTTGTTTAGTTTTTAGAAAGATAACCTCTGGACATCGTCCCCATGGTAGCTTTTTTCTAAAGTACTATTTTCAAATGAAGGCGGGGCATTCATTACCAGCACTGTAAATCTGTAGCTGACAATGAAGAAAAGAAACACGTTGTCATATTGTCTAAGGAAAAGTCATTCTCACTCTTCAGACTTGAAGTCCATCAAAGATGAGATGCAGTCTTAGAACCTCTAGTGGCTCGTGGTGACAGTCACCAGTCACAGTACAGACTTAGGGAGGATACAGGACATTTTTAACAGAGCTCCAGACCTGGCAGATACGTATCCAGTTAAACTGACTTGTCTTGAAAGTTCTATTATTGCCTCTTTGTTAAAAATCTGTCCTGTCCCTTTAATGACATTCAGAGGCTTTGTTCTCACATCTGAAAGTAATTCTCTGGTGTTCAGACGACCCCAGAGTCTCAGGAGCTCTTGCTAAGCCCTGAATGAAGGGCATCCTGTGGTGGCCCAGGGCTTGGTCCACCCATTATGGGCTGCTTGTTTACATGTCTGCTTATATCGTCCTTCCACTTCAAACACAAAACACTACTGTGGATCTCCTCTGAGCAAAGAAACACACCAGACACACTGGATCATGCAAGGATAGTGGACTCCCAGACCTGAAGCCTCTCTTCCCTAGGAACACTTAGAGTTCACTCTAAGTACAGATACAGAGCCAATGCCTTACTTTTTCCTAATTAACTGAATTCTTCAGGCAATGACTTTACCCTCTGTACTCCACATTTCAAGATAACCTGGGGGGGCGGGGGCGACAAGAACCATAATGAGGTGGATACAAGCAAGTACATTAGATTTTGTGTGTGTGTGTGTGTGTGTGTGTGTGTGTGTGTGTGTGTGTGGTGTATGTATCTGTGATGATGTCATAAAGAAACCCTCTCTTTGATACAAGAATTGAAATTATCAGTTTAAAATAAATGACAAATGTTGGGCTCAGAGACCATTCGTTTCCACTCCCATCCCGTTTTTAGTTCCAGGATCTTCCACTTCCCACAACAGCACTAGGACCTTGATATTTGCATGTTGCTAAGGGACTTGCAGTTGGTGAGTAGGACCCTGACCCAAGCACTCGCAGTGTGGAGTGTCCTGGACACCCTTCCACAGCATCCCAGGGAGACATCACATGGAGAGCTTCTCTCCCCACCACAGCACACACGATTAGCAGCCCGTGGGACCTGGGCCCATTTCACCTCTGCACATCGTTTCCCACATTTCTCACTCCAGGATACAGGGCCTGATCACTCCACACTTGTCCATAGTGATGGAATTGTAATACTCTGCCTCAGAGTCCTTTCTTGACCATCATCCCCTAACATTTACTGGGTGTTATCACAACACAGAGCTCTGCTCTGTGTTTGAAAATGACATCATCAACACCAAGGGTCCTTACATTTCCTCTCAGTACTTTCAGACCATGACCTTGTGTCACAAAAGTGAAAAAAAAAAAACTTAAGAGAAACATGGTCAAGAAAATAAAATCTCTGGCCCAGATGAAGACCCAGTTTGCCAGTTTCTCTGGTCAATCACCTGGTCATAGGACCACTGCTGGTCATATGGTCATAGGACCCATCCCAAGAAAAGCAGGTTCACCTGAAGTCATGAAGGCAGGATTCCGAGTCCATTAATGAGATGGTGAATTTTTCCTGACTGGAATCTCTGCCCTAGTACCGTGCTACTGGACCAGGCCACAGACATGCGGTGTTCTGTAAGTTTGCCTGATTTTCTTGCTTTTCTGTTCAGAAAAGTGTAACCTCTCCTTTTCTTCTTTAAACTTATTTTCTAACCATGCTTTTCCTAACATCTTGGCCAACATCTTGGATTCCTTTACTTTTTCATTAAAGCTCCCTTCCTCTCTCAGCCATGGGGCTGAGGCTATCCACCCCATACCTGACCTCCGTGCAGGCATGGTTTTATGACTTCTTTTTCCTCCTCAGGGAAGGTGCTAAGTTTTACAGCTTGTCTGCCCTTAGGATTTTTCTTTTAATTCTAATAAAATTATTCTAAAGCTTCCATTTGAGTCCATTCTTAAATTCTTTTATGAGTGAAACTAAAAAAATCCCCAAAAGGGGACCCCGTTCTCCTCGTATCACTAGTGATGCACATAGTCTTAGAAGTTTTTCAACAATGTCTTAGACTCACTTCCTTCTCAAGAGTCCTGTTTCCTTTACTAAAGTTTAAATGCAAAGTAGTTTTAAGAGGGAGAAAAGTCCTGGATTGGCATTGGTGATACAGAAAAGTTCTGTTTTTCTTTGTCATGATTGAAACCTTTAGACAGTCTTTTATGGGACAATTTGTAATGCAGAACATAAATGGAAAAATTCTTACAGCATTGTTCATCTGTAAAGAGTAATGCTGAGGGTGGGGAATCTCTTTTACCAGTCAGAGCTGTACAATGAGAAGACTTTGATTTTATACAGAAGCTGTGTAGAAAAGCAAGCAAAAGATTTTTTTTGAAAAGCTCCTGGAATTAAAGTGACTATAAAATGAAAACAGAGTCCTTTGACCAGCTTTTGGACCGACCAGTCCTTTGATGGATAGGTTTCTGTCCCCTGTCAACTGTGGGCTACAGAGCATGGGCAGGTAGAACTAGATGCCTCACAGAACGATCTAGTGGAAGCAAAGCCCAGATTTTGCTGGCTTCTGTCTGGTGTGACCTGTAGCACTGATGCCCAGGTGAGGCTGAGGAGGAAGGGTTCCTGTGTAGAGAGCTGAGGCCATCTGCAGCAGAGCAAGGTCCTGGACAGACTGCCCTTCCACAAATTAGATAACAGTGGTCTGCTTGCTTGCTTTCAATAGTTCTTTGAAATACAATACCTCTGGGAATATTAATCTGTTTGGCCTTCATTTATACCTAATGTGATTTAGTTTAAAACACTTTCTCTCCAATAACCAGCTGAGGTCTTTCTCCTTGGGGAAAAAAAGAATTGTTTGAAAGTAGTTTGGGCTTACAGGAGACCTTGCCTCAAAAAAAAAAAAAAAAAAAAAAAAAAAATATATATATATATATATATATATATATATATATATTGGTTTTATATATAAAAACCAAAGCAAAAAAAAATATAAGGAACAGGATGAGGTAGGAAAGATTGCCATTTTTTAAAATGAGATTCGTGCTGGGGAAGATGATAGACCATATGAGGGTCATTTACCCTCCAAATATCCTATAGACGCATTTCCCTTCTTTACCCTGTAAAGAAGTATAGTATCACTTTTTATAGATTTCTAAAAACCTTTTATTTGTGTGTGTTGTATACGTGTCTGTGTGTGTGTGTGCCTGTGTGTGTATTGTGTTGTGTGTGAGTATATAATCTGTGTGCATAAATCTGTGGAAGCCAGAGTTCAACACTGGGTACCTTCCTCTACCACTTTAGAGACCTTATCCAGGGTATCTCACTTTACCTGGAACTTAACATCTCAGCTAGACTGGCTGGTCAGCAAACCCCTGGAAGCCTCCTGTCCCCTCCACACAATTCTGGGATTATAGGCGTGTTGTGCAGAAAGTACTTTACCTCCTGAGCCATTACCCCAGCCCTGTTTTTAACTTATTAAAAACACTTAGACGGACAATAACTGATCTCCCCACACAGTCAGTCACAGAGGCAACATCAGATCAGATACCAGCTCTTATGGCTCAAAGGCCAGATCCACCTTACTGGGTTGAAAGCCTACAACCCTTCAATCTGTGTGTAGTAGATGTTTGCAGTTGCACCTCCATGTCACCTATCAATCACCCCAACACCATGTTCATAGCACTAGACAGGAACACATGATTTACACTTCAGAGAAACAGTAGCAGGACCTTCAGGAGACTGGTCAATCTTCATCCTCAGCAGGAAGCAGAGAGAGATGAGGGCTTGTGCTCAACTGGCTTTCTCTTTTTAGTTCAGTTCAGCACCCCAGCCCATGGAATGCTGTGGCCCACAGTTAACCTCACTTAGACAGTCCCTTACACATGTGCCGGAAGGCTTGTCTGCTACGTGATTCTACGTAATCCTGCCAAGCTGACAACACTAACCCTCCTTGTACTGAATAAAATGATACAGCATTACACATCACACATGGAAGGAATGGAAAGTAAAGAGCAGGGACTGCTACACCCACTCACCAGCCAGCAAGGCCAGATGCTTTCTCATTTTTGTGTGCTCCGTCTTTGAAAATCCAGTGTCCTGTGACCACAGAGGTCAGCTGTGATGATGGGACTATTTCCAGATGAAGCAGCATGAACTCATACATGTGTTCAGCTCAGTAAAACTTAACAAATTAAAGGGACGCCATATAAGAGCTCCCAAGGAATGCCATCGCCGCAAATAAAGAATACAAACCCTTTACCTAGGAGGACTGATGATACCACTGACAAATGGCTGGGTAAGAATGTTAGAAATGGCAAGAAATAAAAGAATTCTTAAAATTCAAAAGGGAGGGAGCCACAGTGGACAGAGAACAGAAAGCCCGACTCAAGCAGAAGCTGTGCCTCACGTCTTTGAGAATGAGTTGGTCAGAAGATAATGGGGTTCCTTCTTTGTAGCATCAGTGCAGGTTCAGGAAGCAGTAGACAACTTCTTGGCAACAAAACAGCATCATGCAGCTGGCGACAGAGAGTGACAGTGATGGGCCTGACACCCCCACGAGGTCTGACACCTGTGCCTCCCCTCGCACAGTGTCTAAGGAGGCACGGACAAAGACCAACTCCCACAGCTCCTTCAGCAAGGCCTCTGCAGCACCTGAAAAGGCACGCTGCAGGAGCACATGTCCACCTCACTGTCTCTGCGGGAGATGTAGTGATTTTGACATTGATAATGCAGGACAATCCTATCCAGAGCCCAGGGGTCTGAAAAATACTCTAAGTGGATCAGAAAGAGGGCTGGACGTAGCTCAGTGGAACAGCACTTGCCTATATCATAATGCTCTTGGTTCAATCCCCAGCCCAAGACAGAACAAAGCAAAAGAAATGCATCAGGCAAGGGTGAGCAGCACCCAACCAGTCTCACTTGACCTACAGGAGTGACTTTGTTGGGTATCTGTTGGACAACCAAACACCCAGATAGACTGCTCTGATTGAACTCACCACAGCAGCCCAAGCAAAAGCACACTCTACATGGCGTTGTGGTGTTATTCAGTATGCCAACACAAGGCATCCCGATACACAGGAAAATCAGATGACGAGAGATACTTCAGTAAGATCTGCTGCATGGGTCATAGAGAGATCTAGAAGTCAGCTGAACCTATCGGTGAGCCTGTGCATTTCACAACCATCATCATTCTCATCAGAGAAAAATTATAGTGGTCTTGCTAACACCAATAGAGCTTTTTCTGTAGTTCAGTCAGCCTGTTAAATCTAATTTACTCCTGAAGACCCTTGTAAGTGGAGAAACAGGTTCACAAAAGCTTGTGAGATGCTCCAAGGCCTCAGGGTCACACATGGCAAAGCTCAGAGTGGCACCGGGTTCGATCCCTCCCCAGTGCCCACACTTTAACCCTGCCTCATATTTATAAGACTTTTCTAATAAAACAAAGTCTATGCAATGTCCTCCATGAAACCTGGGCTTGCCCAGAGTAACATTACATATTCATGTCCTCTCATAAATGCCTGCCTGGCTAGAGACAGAGATCCATAAGGTATCGCCCTTCAGCAACGTAGAAACAGACTACAAAGTCCAGCCCGCTACACGTGTGGTCTGTCCCTGAAGCAGCAGAGGTTTCCCCAGGGCAACCCTAGTCAACTGGGCTTAGAACTGTTCTTTAATTCAGAATCAGTCATGAGAGACTGAGGTATAGCTCTGTGTGTCAGGAAATAGACACAGGAAAAAGCTCAATCTTAAAGGAACTGTTATAACCCTCAAACACATACATGGCATAACCTTGGCTACATCCTGTTCTACTCATTTAAACTTTTTTTGAGATCAGCTTTTCTCCTTGTGTAGCCCAGGGTGGCCTCAAATTTGTAATTCTCTTTTACAGGCTTCCTCAATGAAGCATTCTTTAATTTTCTTTCCTTCTTTTAACAACTGGCCTTTTCAATATAGGATGTTCAGTGGCAGCTGTAACAGCTGTTGTGGCAATAAATTGCTCCTAAGCTTGGACACAGACATTTTCTGCCCAAGTTGAACTTTCCTTACTTTCTAGGGGTTTTCCATTCTCACAATCACCAGTTGCCAAGCTCTGTATAAACCTGAGAGGGTTATTGCCAAGACTCCAATTGCTCTTTCTCTTTTTCTTTATTTTGAAAAGGCTTAACGTAAACCAAGTGTCCTGCACCTGAAAGGATATGGATCCACTGGAGCAGGAAGATGAGGCGCCACCAAGAGGGATGGAGTTTCCCCAGCCTCTCAGCCTCTGGAGGAGCTCTGGGTACCCAAAATGACCCTTGGCCATGGCTTGTGAAGAAAGGGTTAACAGTACAACCTTCTTTTCCTTTTTCACACTGGTCTTTGCCTTCTAAGAAGATACTGGAAGGAAAAAGGAACAGTCACAGCAGCAGGAGCCTCCCGCACCAGGCATCCGTGGTGGCCCGTCCTCGTGTCCCCGTGTCCTTCCCAGGCCCCGAGTCACACATCACTCATCTTGTCACATTGAACTCCGGATGCTCCTGCCCTAGAGAACGCTCTGACTCCGGCAATCTTTCTTCATTCTCACTAACAATTTGGTAATGAAATATTGATTTTTAGTTAGATTCATATTGATGCTATTAGGTTTGCATTGATAAATCATGCTTGCCTCCTGTCTGGGAGCTGGAGACCGCTACCCAGAGCCCTGGAGATTACAATCAACTCATTGATGTGTTAATTTGATGGATTTTTTCGTTCTCTTAGAAGGAGTGGGAGGGTAGAGGAAGATTTTTCAGGGCGGCTGTTGTAAAGTTTTCACAGTGAAATCAGAGACAGTAATTGCAGGCTTCACAAGGTATATTCTCCTTAGAAGAATCCCCAGCCTCCTCTGGCCAGGACATTAAAAGCAGGAAGATAATGGGGACTGGGGCAAAGTGTGGGAGGGTTCGGGCAGGGGCTGAGGAGGATATGACACATCTTGTAAACACTGCTCCACTTGAGTTAAATCCTAATTAAGCTATTCCAAGGCCTTCCTGAGAATGTGCAGCCCCGCCACCCTGTTCTCTGTGTGAAGTTGCTCCGGGACAAGGCAGATGGGCTGTGGGCTTCCCCTCCTTGCTGATGACGGAGGCCTGGTCTTGGGGCACACTCTTGCCCTTCTTTTTCTTGCTAAGTGGCACTTTGCAAGTCAGTGTCCCCAGCTTCTGCAGCCTACTGCAAACAGCCCCTGGGTTTGATTTATGATCCTGTGCTAATGTAATGTCTGTCATTAAGGGACAATACTTGGCCACACCAAAGGATCAGATTGTGATTTCCTTTGGAGACCTGGCATTTAAAGGGGATGCTGGGAGAGGCTGCGGGAGAGAAGGCTTTAGAAGTAGTTAGGGAAGGAATCATCTTATTGCGTTGCATTTTAAAGGCAAAATCATTTCATATTCAAGTATGATGTCTTCACCCTTGTGAGCTCATCCTCCAACTTCTTCCTTCCAGTGAGCTTGAATGGGCAGCTCCACACTGCCTTCGTGCATGTGTGTGTATGTATGTGTGTGTGTGTGTGTGTGTGTGTACAGGCACAAGGCCTGTTTTCTGAAATAAATACATAAACATGTTTACACATGTTCACACATGCATGTCTGGTGTTGGGTGGTCACTGGTCACTGGAGGAAGACGGAGGGCTGAGGTAGAAAGTGTCTCACTTCCTTCATCTCAGCACTTGGTGGGGTCCACCGACTGGTCCACTTCCTTCATCTCAGCACTTGGTGGGGTCCACCGACTGGCCAGTCCGAGGAGAGTGCCATGTTTAATGCACAGTCCTCATCAGAAGATGGTACAGTAGACCCATTAGAAGACAAGCTACACAGATGGGGCTGGGAAGATGGCTTAGTTGGTAAAGTGCTAGCTGCAGAAGAATGCGGAGCTAAACTTGGACCGTGTACAAAGCCAGGCTTCGTGGGAAGCACTTATAATCCTAGTCCAGGGAAGGTGGAAACAAGAGCATCCCTGGGGCTCGCTAGTCAGCTGACCTCGCTGAGTTGGTGAGCTCCAGGCTTAGTGAGAGACCCTGTCTCGAAAAATAAGGTGGAAAAGGAACTAACAAAGACACCTGACGTAGACTTGTGGCCTCCACATGCACCCACATGTACATACACATACACACATAGATAGATAGAAAGATAAGTCACGCAGAGGTGTGGGGGCTCCAAGGAAATTTCACCCTTCACCTCTTTGTCAACCTTTCCCAAGTTTAAGCATTTCATACACATGTGTCTGTCTGTCCATCTGAGGGGAAAGAGTGGGTGGGGAGGGAAGGGACAAACCAAGAGCCCACCTGTTGACTCACGCTCAAGAGAGTTCTATTGTCACTGTTAGAGGCCACCCTCATCCCTGGTTTCCTGTCTTTTCTGTGGCAGCTCCAGTTGTGCTTTTAAACACACGCACAAACACAACTCACACCCCAGAACGTTCAGACCCTGTGAGTCTGACATCCGTGACTCTACATGGCAAAGTGATCCAGTCAGCCACGCTGGGCAAGTGAGACCCAACAAGGGAGGTTCACCTCCTCACCTGCCTGCCCTCACGCCCTCCTTCACCCATTCACCTGTGCAGTGAGGCTGGCGGTCACTTGCCTGGAGAGCAGATCACCTCTATCACCTCTGTCTGCCAGGGCCATGCAGGATCAGCATCTGGCATGTCTGCAAGTTGAGTGAATATCTGCTCTGATGTCTCTACCCCTCTGTGACTAGACTGTCTGTATTCTACACTGAGGTCTACACTGGGACCATCTCAGGGCTAGATCCATGTAAGGCTCAATTGTGGTACTGGACCTAAAGATAGTGAAAAGTATGATATGGGTCTGGAGAGTTGGCTGAGTGATTAAGAAAGCTAGAAGGCTTGCTACTCTTGCCTTGACCAGAGTCAAGAGCAGCTATGAAATCTCAGAGGAGTTCCTTGGGCTCTCTGTGCTTGCCTTGTGGATAGCATAAAGATTACCAGAATACTTAGCTTACCACCTTTCATTGAATGAATGATATATACCTTATACCCATACATATGAATATAGCATACATATCATATAAATAGAAGTGTATACACATACTATATATGTATACACATACAATTACATATCATATACACATACACGTGTGTATCGCATACATATAAACACATACAAATCATAGACATAAACACATGCACATACATGTCATGTACTGATATGCATACACGCATAGACAGTACACAGAGCAGGGATGAGAATAGTCAAGGCCTAATATATGCACCAGCTGTTATTTTTGCCTGGCAAGGTGGACCCAGTCTCTTGCTTGGGGATGTTTTTGGAGCTGTAGATCCTGCCTCATTTAGCCTGGAACTGTTCTCCCTTTTTCCCACAGGCTCTAACATTCCTGTCACATCTGGCTTGGGCCCGTTTGAGCCTTCCTTACCTGGCCATTACACAGATTGTAAATAGAGCTCATATTTCATTACAGATGACACTGGCTGGAATTTCATACCAGGTACTGATCGTCAACACTGGGAGCAAGGAAAGAGGAGGCTTGGATGGAGGGGACAGTGGAGGCAGACAGAAGGAGCGGTCAGTGGGAAAGCAGGAGGAACAGGAAAGACAGAGGAATGGAAGTAAGCAAGCCAGTGCAAGACCCCAGATTCAGGAATGAAGGCACAGAATCCAAAGAGACAGAGGCCAGCACACGGTCAGCAGGGGCACCAGAAAGCAGAGTAACAGGACCACAACTCGGCCCCAAAGACACGGATGTGTAAATCTCTGGGGGAGGTCAGGTCATGCGTTTTGACCACTGATCACAGAGCAGGGCCAGACTGCCATTGCCTGGTTTTATGATCCCTTCTCCCAGGATAAGCTAGCTGGAGCGAAGGCAAGAGGCCACAACCCTGATTCAGGGTGTATACTACAGAGCCAGGGCTGGACTCCAAGATTTACAAAAGCTTGCCCACAGAGCAGACATCACCCAGATTCATTCAGGCACCTCAGCAGTTTCTTAATCAGCAGGAGCAATTCCCCAAGGCCTGGAAGGCCTCCTGCGTTTGGAAAGCAGGTCCAATCCCGAGGTCTAGTTTCTAACCCTAAACAAAGCGTCAGAGCAAATGCAGCTTGCTGTCCAGGTGCTAAGGGCACAGCAGCAATTCCAAATCATTGACTCTACTTCCCAAACCTAAAATTTCAAGTCCCAGAAAGTTAGAGACATTGCAAATTATGTTGGTTTCTGTAGAAGAACTTTCCATTCTTACTTACTTTCGGTTTTTACCCAGCCTACACGAAGTCTTTAACCTGGTGAAGAAGGCCATCTGAGAAAACTTTTCACATTGAAGATCATCACCAACCTCTTTTCTTCCAAGACAAACAGGCTTTAGTGCTTGGATCTCCGGCCCCTGCTTCAATCACAGCTTTCGCAGCCTCCGCCTGCAAGGGCAGGTCAGAGAAAGCGACAGTGGGGGGTTAGACTTCAAGAACCAGCTCACAATTCCCTGTCTGACAAAAATAGCTTCTTTCATGGCAAATTTAAGAATCTGAGCATTGGTGCACCTTCTCTGTGGGGGACAAGCACAAAGCAAGGGCAGAATATGCAGGCACTTTCTTACAAGGGCCCGAAAACTTAAGAACCCCTTTGGATGTGTGAGTCTGCACCTTAGCACTGTTCTTTAGACCCTGACAATAAAAGGGCTTTGTCACCAGAGTGCTCCTTCCCATCCATTGTATTTAGCCTGTGCACCTGTTGGAATGTTGACAGCGTTTCCAGGAGGCCTTCTTCCCAAAGAAGGGGACCTTCCTTGTCATCTGTGACAGTCCACTGGAGAATCATTTTTCAAAACAGGCCTTCAACATGAAGCCTTCTCTCTAACGTGCCGAAGTCACCCTCGATCAGTAGTCCACTGTGGCACCGGAAGACCTCTGTGAGCAGCTGCAGGTGGTAGGTTACTCTGCAGGCTGTACATACTCCATAGTTTCTTTTACCTCCTATGAATTCAATGCTGAATGTAGTGGGAAGCCTGACTCCCCAACACCATCTGGATCCCAAGACCTTCACGTCCTTACTTTCTTATTTTTCATGATGATGACTGCCTGCTATTTGTGCAATTTTTGAATTTTCATTAATAAAAAATACTTTTGAAATGGTGGGTATTGTCAGTGAATAAAGTGAATAATATATCATTTTAAAAGACATCTAGAAATCACTGCCTTATATTTCAGCATATTATTCTCGTTGTGCCTTAGAATTGGTATAGAAGTCAGGACTCTGCACCAAGTTATTCCAACATAGTCCACGATTAAATATGGCTGCCTGTACATGACCTACATAATGGCAACAGCTGACATGCCAACAAAGATGGGTAAATTTTCCTACAGGCAATCAATGGCTGCTGAGAGTGGGAGAATCAGTTTCCCCCAGGGATGAGCTTCCCTATAGGTTATCCAATCCCAAGTAGTCAGCCCTAAATGCATGCATGCCTGTTACTTTAATTGCTTGTGGTACATTCTATTTTGTGTAAGAGTAACACAGTTAAAGTCTGGAGCCAAACGTGGCTGATTTAGCTGTCAACTTCATACACCGGGAAAGAGAGAACCTCTAGTGGGAAAGTGCTAGAATACATAGGGGAGGAAGACAAAAGGAGAGGGTTCCATTTATGTGGCTATTAGGCAAGCCATCATCCATGCTGGGCAGATTTCCGGGGTGGCCTTAGGGGAGCACACCCACTCGCTTGTAGTTAACTAACCCTTCACTTATTCCTCTGTAAGTAAGCCCAAGTAAGCTCACTGGCTCCTCACGGTGAACGTTAGCGGACTCATACCTCAGTTTATCATTGGGACCTTGGGGGGAGTTGGAGGACATTGTTTATATCTCCCCCATGGAAGGAGTTTTAACCATAGGCTCTTCACTTCAGCTGGCTCCTGCCCTTCCGCTCTTGCTCAAGCCCATCTTCCTAGATCCCAGGTCCCAGGTACCTCTCAGGAGCTGCTTGTCCTCTGTAGCAGGTTCTTTCCACTCAGTTGAATATATGAGGTTCTGTTCTCAGGAAAGAGTCCTGAGTCCATCCAAAGTCCTCCTTTTCCTCATGACTTGTCCTTACCTCAGAGCAGTGAGAAGTTTCCACTGTGGGTTTCCACATAAAGAGCTATCTCCACGACATCCTCTCCTCTCCTCTCCAAAGCTTGCTTTGTTTGGCCTAACGAAGCTATTCCTGAGTCTCTCCAGAGGCCTGAGCATTGACAGAGACAATCCTCCAGCTTAGTTCTCACCACACTGGCTTGATCCACATGAAACAGGTCAGCAGGACCTGACCCTTCTACAGTATTCAACTGAGAGCTAAACACTGTTAATAATTTCACGATAAGTCTTTGTAAACACTCCTTAATGTTTCTCCATTTAAATGATCTTGTTGATAGACTGCTGTCAGACCCTCTCTTCTGGCATCGATAACAGCTATCCAGAAATGGAAAGCGGTGACTGCCCCAGAGGGTGCTACCCTGGGCTCTGGGGCTCCTGAGTCTGGCAGTGCTGAGAGACATTGCTACTACTCCTAAGATTGTATCAGTGGTAACCGCAACTCTGGCCCCACCAATTCTGTATCAACTACAGCAACTGTCAATCAAGCAGCTGCTATTTTATCAGAGACTTCAAGTCAGCTACAGAGGACCCAAAGAGACTTGGTCCCAGAAATGGAAACCACTGCAACATCATAGCTTCTGCATGAACAATGGCTTTGCTTTGGGAGACTTGATTTAGGCCATGACATGTTCAGATGACCCTTAGATAATCCTTGCCACACCTGCTTCAGGTGACCCTACCCATAAACTGCCCAGGACCTCCCTGCAGCAGCCCTCAATCTGATCAGGAAGAAAGCCTCACCCACCCACTACAAGAGTGATTAGCAATATCAGCAGGGCTCATTGCACTGGAGTGATCAGGAAACTGCCTTCTATGCAGTGTCCACCTTGATGTGGCAGCCTAGGCCTCTGTAATTTTATTGTCTATTTCTATGTGTGATTTATTGTTGCGGATAGAATTGACTGTGCTTGTTACACAAAAAGCAGACATCTCTGCTGTCAACATTAGGCACACCCAATGGCAACTAGAAGGCAAGTAAAGAGTTCCAGAGAGCAGCAACAAGCAGCAGCTGAAAGAGCAAAACACAAGGCAAGAAGCTAGGGAGGTGAGCTTGTAGAACTCCAGGCTCAGCCACTCAGAGATTTCCCGACAGACACCAATCGTTTTCGCCCCTTCCTCTGAGACGCCACCTAGAGTACCTGTTCTACTTTGCTTTCTCCTGCAGTAATGAAACACTGCTCAAAAGCGCCTTGGGGGTGGAGAAGTTTTCTTTGCATGCTGGATAGATTTAGTTGTCAACTTGATAAGTCTGGGAAGAGGGAATCTCAACTGGGGAATCGATTCCATTAGAGTGGCCTCGTGGCCATATCTGTGAGGCATTTTCTTGATTGTTGAGTGATGTAGGAGCATCCAGTCCACAGTGGGTGGTGCCACACTAGGGCAGGTGGTCCTATGTTGTATAAGAAAGCAGGCTGAGCAGAGGCCAGCGGCCAGAGGAGCAAACCAGTAAGCAGCGTTTCTCCATGGTCTGTGCCTCAGTTCCTGCCTCCAGGTCCCTGCCCTAACCTCCCTCAGTGATAAACTGTGACCTGAGAGATATAAGATAAAATAAACCCTTTCCTCCCCAAATTGTCTTTGGTCGGTGTTTTTATCACACATGGAAAGTAAATAGAATAATTTGGCTTACACTTCTAGATCACACTATATCACTGAGGGACGTCAGGACAGGAACTGAAGCAGAAACTATGTTGGAATGCCACTTACTGGCTTGTTCCTTGGCTTAATCTCAGCTAGCTTTCATATTCACCCCAGGACCACCTGCCCAGGGATGGCACTGCCCCATTGAGTTGGGTCTTCATGCATCAATCATCAATCAAGACAATCTCTCCCAATCTGACCGAAGGCCAATCTGATCAAGGGAAATTATTCAATTGAGGTTTCCCCCTTCCCAGATGACTTTAGATTGTGTCGAGTTGACAATAAAAACTAACTTAGCTCAGTAGCTACGAGCTCAACACTAGAAGCTCAGAGCTATAACATTAGCTGCTACATGTTCAGCCACTGTACTCAAAACCCAGAGTTATAAGCCTCTGGCTTTGAAAGCCTGGAGCTGTAAGTCCCTAGATTTCAGAGTCCAGAGTTGTAAACTGAAAGCGCTCAAAGCTTAGAGAAGGTAATACTAAGAAAGCTGACCCTATTGACTACTCACACCCAGTCCACCATGCTTGTGTGCAAAGGGGTCGTACATAGTACTCACCCAATGAACTTGCATGAACTGGCCACTTGTTCTTAGTGGGTATTCTTCAGCTTCCAGTCTGCCTCACTCTCTTGTTGAGGTTCGTATCAGTATCTCCTATGCCAGTGACTTCCTTTCCCCTGGAATTCATCAGAATTCTGCCTCTAGACTTCCAATATCTATAGTGTCTTTGCTCATCTAACCCCGTTTCATGGGTTCAAATACGATCTAAACGTGTGACTTCCAATTGCTCACTCTGATGTTTCCCCTGAATTCCAGGCAAATGTATCCCATTATCCACTCTTCCTGTGTCCCAAACATCGAGTTCCTCTTTCAGTGTCTCGGAGGGATTATGTCAAAACTTAAAATGGACCAGTACACAGGAGTTCTGCAGCAGGTCTTGCTTTTTGGTGACTTGTTGGTTGCAGTGTGCTATGGACTGGAATATGTCTGTCTGTTCCCAAGTCGAATGACAAGCACAGCTGCCATTTACATTCGTGCAAGCCATTTGCTTCGGGGAGCATTTCTACCAGAAAAACTAGTATCGTAAGTGGCTATCCTGAGATAACATGTGGCACAGTCCTTGCTTCTAAATTCCATTCATTTGTATATGTATTCAGTTATGCTTGTGCATGTGTGTGTGTGTGTTTGCGTGCGCATGTGCACATGCACAAAAAATGAAGAAGCCAGAAAATAATTTTGGGTGTCGTTCCTTATTCACCATCCACTTTTTTTGTGAGACAAGATCTCTCACTGGCCTAGAACTTGTCAAATAGGCAAGACTGGGCTGGCCACTAAGTCCCAGAGATCCACCTATCTCACCTCCCTAACACTGAGATTATAAGTGTGCACCACCATACCCAGCCTTTTTTTTTTTAACATGGACTCTGAAGATTGAATTACAGTCCTTGTGCTTTCAAGGCAAGCACTTTATAGAGTCATCACCCAGTCCTCCTTGGTCCTGTATTCATTCATTACTTACTTTCATAAAGAAGCCTAGAACATCACTTGAATTAACTTCCTGACTTTTATTTGACCCTTGCCAACTATTTAAACAAAAAAAGCTCCCAAAATTATTATGGACCAATTTAACACAAGTTCAAAATTCTTTCTTTTTTGCTTTGCCTAAGCTGCTGAAGAAATATCTAAAATGACATATATAAATTGAAAATCATTTCCCGCTTGCGAACATATCTTAAATTGATGTGGCCAAGACTGTTCCCTGTAATTGTTAAATTCATTTAGATTTTCATGATATATTGTTCTCTGCATGAAAATCATTCATCACTCTTCCCCGGCCTTTTTTGTAAAGACAGAGAAAGTTCCATAGGACATGCCAGCATCATGCTCTTCCAGGCAAGCCATGCCCCAGATACCCTTTAGTGCAAGGACCACTTTCACTCCAATATCTCAATACTAAGATCAGACACAGGGTCCTGAGTGCAGGATAGAGACTGAACTTTTTCTTCTGGAAAAATAAAAATAGGTAATTATGTCTTTTAAGTATGCGCTTCCTACCAAGCTTCCTTCAAGGCTCAATATCTGCAGCTTCCCTATCCAGTAATATGTACAGGAAGCAATACTAGGTGAACTTGGTGAAACTCCAGTACACAGGAGTTCTGCCGCAATTCTCGCTTTTTGGTGGCTTATTGGTTGCAGTGTGCTATTGACTGGAGTATGTCTGTCCATTCCCAAGTCGAATGACAAACACAGCTGCCATTTACCTTCATGCAATCCATTTGCATGGTGAATGTCAAGGCAATTACAAAATTGTCAATAGTAGTATGCCATCTTCTAATTGGTTCTAGCTGAGAGCTTAGTTTCAGGGTTGTAAGAAAACTAGAACAATCCAAAGGAATCCAGTCCTACAGGTTCTCTCCAGTTAAAGGCTGCATGTCAAAGTTCCAAGTGATTCTGTTTTCAATTGTGACCCTCCCTCAACAAAAGCTAATTGGTTTCCTATTATCTGCTGCCCCTCTCATATACAGATTAAAATAAGGAAGATCAATTTTCTTTCTTAAAGATTTTATTTATTTGTATTTCATATGTATGAATGTTTGCCTGCATGTATATAGCTTATTTACCATGTGTATGTAATATCTGAAGAGCCCAGAAAATGGTGTTGACTCCCCTTAAACTGGATTTATAGACAGTCATTAGCTGACATGTGGGTGTTGGGGACCAAATCCAGGTCCTCTGGAAAAGCAATAAGTGTTTGTAACTGCTGAACCATCCCTTAGTCCCAGAAAGTCAGTTTGCATATCATTTGTTAATCTTACATTAAGAATGTTTACTATTTTATAGAGTAAAATATAGGACTACTTTTGGGAGTGCAAGGAATTGAGACAAGGACTCCCTAGATCCCCAGCTGGCCTCAATCACAGGAAAGTCCTCTGCCTCCAGGATAAAGGCAGGTACCACTATACTAGGTCATATGGACTTAGTTTTTAAAGGCAATTTTAAAGGCAATTCTTCAAGATTTTTGTATACTGAAGAAATGGAATTGACACAAAATATTTTATGTAAATTATAATTAAACTTTGTTCTGTTTATATTCCAAAGTACTTAAAAAAGATTTATTTTTATTATTTACTAATCTATGTATGTGTGTGTATATCTTTGCGTGTGTGAGCGTGTGCATGCACGCATATGCCTAAGAGTGCCCACAGAGGCCAGAAGAGGGGTCAGATTCCCTGAAGCTGAAGTTATGTTTACATGGAGTTGTGAACCACCCAACATAGGTGCTGGGAACCAAACACAGGTCCTCCGTAAGAGCAGAAAGTGCTCTTAGTCACTTAACCATCTTTCTAGCAACCCTCACAAGTACTTTTGTGTTAATTGTTAGTTCTATATGTTCATGGGGGATGGAACAGATACATTACATGCCAATAACCTTCAAGGCTCTGCTTGTGGAGTCCAAGAAGTCTTCCAGAGCTCCAAAACAAGAAGAGTTAAGGAGGCCATTCCAAGAAGAGGATACCTGGAACAAGGGCAGCTTTGCCACCTACCAACAGGTGTGCAAGATGACAGTGGGGCATTCAAAGCCATTGTTTAAGTGGACTTGCAAAGTATTAGTCTCCAGCTCCAGAAGCAGACACTACGCATGTATACTTGGCTCAGGGACCCCTTTCTGAATTAGATCTCAAGTTCTTCATTTGTTTTTGTGTTTGATTTCTCCTTTGAATAAAAGTCAATTTTAGCTTTAAGTGCAACTTTAAGATTCTTTTTAAATGCTTAGGAAAGCATCCTGACAGTTTCTTGACTTAATGACATGCCTGGGACCCTGAACCAAGGGGCAGCATACCTCACCCACCTGAAGGAACTCTACATGATGTCTTGGTGGCACTGAGCAAAGAAGCCAGATCTCAAAAAGCATCTTCCAGCCACTGCTTCCTGCACTCTGCTCTGTGCTCTAAAGAACTGTGCTGTGGCTCTGGGCAAAACCTCCAACAGTTAAAAAGCATATGAACAACTCTTACCTTGCTGATGCAGATATGCCTTCCTACCCCACAGGCACCGGTCATCGACTACAATGTGGCCTTTCTTCAGACTTCACAATCAGCCAGATTCCCAGTATACTTCAACACACTCAGTTTTGTTTATTTGTGGGTACAGTAAAGTCCTCTGAGCACACATATGTCCAAAAGTAGATCTACTAATGTCAAATTCTTCAATATAGTACAAACTTCCAAATTAAAGGTAGCATGAATTTGATGTGGACTGAATCCACATCAGCAGGTGGGGTTCCTCTGCTCTCCAGGATTGTTCCCTATGTTTTGTAAAAGGTCCAACCTAACCCAAACAGCAAGCACACCAGAACACTGGCCAGAAAGGTCAGCAGAATTCCAACCCAGACACGAGGAAGAGCCCTTCCCCAAAAGCCATCTCCTTTCACAAAGTGGTACCTGCAGAATGGCCCTGAGCCTTGGGCTGTTTCAAACCTAATTTTTTCCCATTTCATTGGCCAGGACATGGCAGGAGGAACTCAGCAGGGGTAAGAAGACAAACCCCTTTTACATTTCTTCTTCTTTTCTAACACCAAGCCATGATCAAGAGTGAGCTGTCCTGGCCAACTGCCCATCCCTAGGGTCTGCAGCTGGGAGGCCTGCGCAGGGTCTTATTGTGGACTCTGTTAAAGACTGTATGCCTGTTTCCCAGGGTCCTCTACTCTTCTGTCACTGGGCTTTTAAGATACTATTACATGTCACCATGGTAGCCATAGGGTATACACATCTCTGGATCCCCAGGGCAGGAACACTAGGTCTCTTGAGAGCTCTCCAAGGGTGTTATGCTATGTTCCACATAGGAGCTGAGAAAGGGCCTTTCCCCCACTGGCATTGTAGGTAATCCTTTCTCTTTGGTGAAGATTCACATGTTATACATTTTATTAATTACTCTCTCATTGCTACAACAAAATACCTGAATAAAGGCAACTTAGAAAAGGCAGGATTAATGTAGCTCACAGTTCCAGGGTACAATCCATCATGGCAAGGAAGTCATAACATTGCTAAGAGAGTGAGGCAGCACTTTATTCACGCTAGCACCTGGCTCTGCGGTTTAACACCCAAAAGACAGCCCAACAAAGCAAAAGTTCGGCCTTTTACACCCCATTGCTTCACCTTTAGAGCTTAGTCTCTTTGTCTCCCGTATATTGTAATACGTATTCTGATTGTGCATCCCATGCTACAGGGTTATGACAGCTTTGTACATGCACAGATCGTGCTGCTTTGCCTTCCCTTTGTCCTGGGGCCTGGGCAGAGGGAGTTCTGTCACAGTGCTGCCTCAATAACAGAGAATTACAAAGCTAGCATTGGCCTCCAACCTCACAGATGAGGCCGATAGGAAGAATCTCCTCTATTTAAAATAGCAATTCCCATGGCCACCATGAGGTACAGGTCCTAATAATCAGCAGGACGTCATCTGACTGTGGCCCATCGTGGCCCACTCTGCTTGTCTGCTTTCGGCTGCAAAGCCCTGTGCCCTCCCATCTGGAAGTAAGGCACCCCCGCCCCCCACTGAGACCCCTCCAGTGGAGATCAGCAAACATCTGCACCAGGTTCCTATCCCTAGGAGTGCGGACACCTTTTACTGAATTCAATGGCACTTGTGCTCACTGCTTTAATCACACTCTCAGGTTTTAGCCTTTCAGAGTAAAACCCGTGTCCTCAGGGCAAGAAGTTCCTGGCACCCGAGGACAGGTGCAGAAGTATTAGCTAGGGAGGAAGTCCGGTCCTAGGGCCACATTCTTTTCACAGACAGCACAAGGTCTACTGATCCGGGAGCCCTGCGTCTGTGTTCCTTTATCTGAAATTGTGACCAATACCCCAAATACATCATTGGTGAAGAGATTAAGTGACATAATGTGTCTGGTGCTGAGAAGACACTTTGAATGTCATGACCAAACCCAAAGGACACAAGATCTGAGGTAAATATTTGAAGGTGACTTTGTGGGTATTGCAATGGAGAACAGCTCTGTGCTAGTTCAGTCAGGGTCTTTCAGCAACCACCTCCAGGACACATGGAGTGAGTCAGCTGCACTTTTCTCCAGGCTCAGGCTGGCTAAGCATGCGTTCCAGAATCCACAGTAGAGTAGGCCCAACTCTGGCAGTTCAGCCTACAGGGTGGAGCTTCTCACTCATAGCCCACACAGGGTCAGTAGGCTTACCATGTGTTTCTAAGTCCCCACCGATGCCTGACACTCCACTTTACCTTTCTATTTCTAATCTTTTCCCATTTCTATGATATGACTTCTAGAAAGACTGCTCATCAGAATGTACTATGTTCATTAAAGGAAGCCTCGCTATCTTCTCAAAGGACATTTACATCAACTGACTTCAGTGGGGTTTAGTGTAAGATGAAAGGGAAGCGGTATGGTTGGAAAACAATCAAAGAGGAAAACAAGGGCCAGACTTGGCTTCTCTCACTAGGGAGGGAGAGTAGTGGAGGGCAATGGGAGCTGAGTTTCATATCTCTTCCCTTAGATTTATGTGGTACTTCCACTTCAAAGAACTCTGTTCAAGTCTGTGTGTTACATGTCTTTTAAAACAGAACAGACATTCTGGAATGAGAGGATAGTTCTGCAGAAAGAAAGGAAACAGTCAAGCCTGTCTTTGGAGGGGGCCTGGGTCAGGCCTGCTTCTGAAGGGGCTCCAAGCCAATGCGAGAATGGAACTTCCAGCGTGATCATTTGCCATTCTTCATCTCAATGGGGAGTGGAGAGAGAGGTCATTTTTTGAGGTTAGGGAGAATGACCACTCTGACCAAGGAAGTTACTGAATATTCCAGAAGCATTTAAACTGTCACCTTGCCCTCCAAGTGCTGTGTATCTAAGTGACTTTCATAGGGGTTTACATACATACATACACACACACACACACACACACACACACACACACACACACACTTCTCTGCCCTGTGACTTTGGCTTTAAATCACTCAGCAAAATTTGACTAAGGGGCTGGGGTGCAGTTCAAATACTAGAGTCATTATCTAGAATGTATAAAGTCCTGGGTTCACTACATAAATCTGGTGTGGTGCTACAGGACAATAATCCCAACACTCAGGAGGTAAGGGCAGGAAGATCAGATCAAAATCATTCTCTGCTACATAGAGTTCAAGACCAGCCTAAACTAGAAACACCTTGTCTCAAAAAATAAACAGACAAAAACTTGATCAAATCCAAATACAGCCCAAGAGTAACAATTAGGGAGGTAGGTTCAGCTACCAAAGATTCAGTCTCTTCTTCCAGAAGTTTACCATGGGCAAGTGGAAAGGCCTCTAAGATGGAGATTGAGCAGAGCATCCCCCTGCTCTCCTCCACTTCTCTCATGCATGCAGTGAAAGCAAAGCACTGCTTCACAAGGTTAGACCCACAAGAACAAACCGAATCCTGCAAAGTCAGCAGGAATTCGTTTGACAGACATCTATGAATTGTCACTTTCTATGTACCAGGGATGAAAGGACAGCAACAACTAAGCTACAGACAAAGCAACCAAATAGTAATAACACTGTGGCCTCCATCACAGCAAGTCAGGACCCCGGCAGACAGACATGATGCAGGATTTCTGAATGGGGTGCTAGGTGACAGTGGGGAGGCCATGCATCCATGCTGTATCTGACATACAGGTGAGCAAGGTCCAGCCATCAGTCAAATCCATGGGACAACATGTAAAGCAATGGTCTGGTTATAGGGCTGTGAGTCTATGTGATTGTAGGAACTGCTTCAAGTGTTTCCACAGCTGTGTCTACTGCAGACTGTGGAACCCCAGGGAAGATGGCCAGAGTTAGGGAGAGCAAGGACAAGTGTAGCCCAGGACACTGGAGACCTCATGGGTCCCTCTCACCTCCCACCCTCCCACTTCTCGGGGTGCATGAGTGATCCGAGTCAGTGCTATCTTCTCTTTCCCTCTGATCCAGGCAGGCACCTCATCCAGTGCCCAGAAAAACACCAGACCAATGGAGTAGGAGCCTGCGGCTGCCCCAGAGCATCAAGACTGGGAGTCAAGTGCTGCCACAGAGCTATGGGACTGGTGACCTGGTCCAGTGGCTGTTCAAAGGTTGTACTGAGCAAGTGTTTCAGCTCCACGGCAGTCATAATTGTCAATGCCTCGAAGCCTAGCTCTCTTAGAACCAACCAGCCAAGAGAAATCCATGCCTTTGGGCAGGCTGCATGGGCCCCAGTGAGGGATCTTATTCCAGTCCTCACAAGGGCACAAAGTGGGATAGAAGTATGTTGCTAACAGTATAGAGCACACTGAGGGATTCAGAGGCAAGGGATATCATGCCTCAAAGCAGAAGGGACATACCAGGAGATGCTCTTCAGGCTCCTGGTCAGAGGGAGTCACTTAGAAGTTGCCAGGCAAGCTTTTCTTATCTGTGCACACATACATAGCATGAAGGGGACTTTGATACAGAAGAGGCCTCAACTTTCTTTTTTTATTCATTTACTTAATTATTTTACTTTTTGGCAATGTGAGGATCAAACCCAAGACCACATGTTAGGTAAACGTTCTACCGCCAACTATGTCTCTGGTTCAGACAAAAGTTTTGTGAACTGTCTTCACTCTTTTCTGCAACTTTTAAAAATATTAACTGACCTAATATAGACTGCATAAATACTACTGTACATAACCACTAAGCTCTATGTATGAACAAAAGTATTTTGCAATACAAATATAACCACTTCTGTTTTCAGTCCTCCTGGTTATTTTTCCAAATAAAGGGCACTAAAATTATGAACTCCCCAAAACTGGGAACTCTGTGTTTGAAGTTCTCAACTTCTTTTGAAGTTATTAGAATCCTTTGAGCAATAACTCAGAATATTTGGGGGTGGAGAGGCTAGGCACCTCCTTTTGCCAAGATCCTCATGACTCCGTGTGCAATCACCACTTGAGAACTGGTGTGGCATCTGTGACACCTCATCTGGCCTGAATCTGACCAAGTTTTCAGAAAATCACAGATAAGCTGAAATGTCATCTCAAGATTCGGTCTACAGCTTGATCTTTTGTTCCAGAATCAGCCCACTGTTAAGAACAATCAAGTGGGTCAACCCACAAAGATGTCACTCACAAAACATTGCAACACTAAGCAAACTGGACTGAGCTGCACGTACACACATAGGAGCTCAGTGAAACAAAATGTTCAGACATAGGGGCACAGGTTCTTTCTCTGTGCCATGTACACCTGTGTATTGATTAAAATTTGGTCTTCTGAAGAGCTGGTCGAAGACCATCAGGGCTGTATAGGAAAACCCATTCTAGGTGAACAGAGCCTGCTTCTGCCATCACACAGAGAACCTCTTACTCCTGAATTAGCAACATGTACTGCAGGAGTAGGCTGACTTCATTACCATCCCAGAAGAAAAGCTATGAATTTCAAACCTTAGCTTCTCCAATAACTTAACTTGCCCAATAAGCATCACGTAAAATTGATTCCTAATAAGGAAATGAATAAATGCTACTTAATGGCTGCGGTAAGTATAAGATGTGGAGGAATTATGGCTCAATAAAGTGACTGTTCTGCCTCCATATTTACCACTGCAGAGGATGCCACCTGGTACAGTGTCGTACAGCCTGGAATACGACAAAGAGTTACCACTCAGGTTACCACTCACCTCTGCCCCTCCCCGTCCACATGGGTACCTGAAGACAGTCCCACTGCCTACCAGATCAGTGGCTTCCACAGGCTGATCAGCCTCGGTGTTTAACTCCTATCTGTAGAGTGAGACTTATGCTGATATTTTCATGCTGGTGATATGGGGCTCAAATTCTGACACATAGAGCAAATTGGCAATTGATGCACTTGCCTGGCATTGCAACCTATCCATCTTACAATGCCCCGGACATTCCTCAGGCACAGGCACTATCGCACATACACACATATATACATACATATGTACTTACAGAGGTATATGCATTTGCATGCTCTGTGTGGCTGCTAGTGAGGCATTCCATAAATCTTCATTGCATTGAACTGGCACTGAATTTTTAACAAACTCTAGAGATTACTCTTTTAAATAATGTATCGAATTATTCCAAGAGACTCAAACATTCTCCTTTCAAAGAGCTTAATTGGCTGCCATCGTAATTTTTCTAAGTTTTCATGTAAAAATTGTTTTTTTAAGATTTATTTTACTTACTTTACATGTATGTGGAACATATGTGTGCAGGTGTTCACAGAGATCAGAAGAGAATATGCAACCTCCTGGAACTGGAGTTAGAGACAATTGTGAACTGCTTTATGTGGGTGCTGGGAAGTGAATCCCTCGACAAGAGCAGAAAGTGCTCTTAACAGCTAAGCCATCTTGCCAGCTCTCGTGTAAAAATTATTAATGACACGATACAAAAATGATTAGTCCACATCAACTGGGTTGTTTAGCATTTCGGCAGGGCTCATCAAGAAAGCCAAAGCATCATAGTGGGCCTATCTGAAGCGTTGATCTGTAACTCTTGGCCCCTCAGCATTCAGACATGGAAGGGAATCCTTGAAACCAAGGTGCTTAGGAAGAGTAAATGGGGAAGAGGAACAAGAGCAGAGAGAAGGCCTTCTACTGCTTATGGAAACACAAAGCGCATAAAAAGTAAATTAAAGCTTGTCAACGGATTCTCTTCCCTGGGGATAGACGTGTGTGTAATCAAGATGTCTAGAATCGCCAAGCCATATGCTAGGAAAACAGACTCCAAATAGGCTGCTTGAAATTCCAGTACAAAAAAACCCAACGTGATTTAAACTCTAAGTCCCTGCTTCCAATTAGCATTTTGTTTTCTGTGTAAGGTCATGTGATCTCCCTAGATTTACTGATGTACCAAGACACAACAGTTGAAATTTATTAGTAAAATTTCTAGGGTAAGGTTTAAAACATTAAGCATGTTAAAATGTTAAGGTGTCAGCCTTATGCCCTTGAATACAGTCATTTCTCTTGCAACATAGACTTCCATCACACAAATTGGATATAATTGATCTAATAATTATAAAATGCAATTTGAATTATTATAGACCTTTATTGATTAGGAGGGACCCCTATCCAGTGCCTACACAAGGGAGGAGGATGGCCGGTACTTTGTTTGAGAAGCATTAAGAAGCTGCAAGGTGTGTTGGGTTCCTGAGGCAGGAGCAGCTCCAGAGGTCCTGAGCTTGAGTTAAAAGGAGTCAGAGCGGAGCTCTCAAGGTAGTTGAGAAAGACAAGTACACCCTTTACGTGCTGTGGGTTTACCTAGAACCTGTTTACCTGAAGCGTCGGTGACATTTTTATTTTCCAGTTTGTCTCATATAGCTACTGGGAAGGAGTCTCTTTATTGAAATTTATGCAAGACAATTTATTTATTCTGCAGAAATTTCAATAAAAAGAGAATTTGGGTTTGTCTGGTTAAAATTCCTTTTCAAGAAATGAATTTAGTGTTGTGGGATTTCATAGGTTTTTCTAAAGAAAGCAGCTTAACATAGTTTTTCTCTCCTTTTTTTCCCCATTTGTATGTCTGTGATATGTGGGTGTCTGTGTGTGTTTGCATGTATGAGGAGACACAAGGTGGGTATCAGTTATCTTCCTTGGTCACTCTCCATCTTATTCACTGAGGCCGAATCTCTCAGTTGAACCTAGACTTCACCAATATGTCTAATCTGTCTAACCAGCTTGCTCCTGTGATCCCCTGTCTTCTCCTATGCACTAGAATTACAGGTGGGCCGTGATGCTCACCAAGCATTGACATGGGCTCCTGAGATTTGAACTCCAGTCCTCGTGCTTGCTCCTTGTGCAGCAGGACCTTTAACCACCGCGCTATCTCCTCAGCCCTGGGCTGATAGTTTCTCCAGAGTGTTCAGTCACAGTATCTGTTTCCTCAACCTGTTCTTTTACCAAATAAAGCTGTTGATCTGCAGAATGCCCCCAAAGGTTAACCCTGTTGTCTAGTGATATAGGTCTACATGCCAAACAACTGATTTTGTCCGAGTGAGACTGGAGAGTGACATTCCTCTGTGCACAGGTGTTGACCAGTGTGCACAACCATGCACACATACAATGCAAGTCAGAGAGGGACAGCAACAAGAACAGTCTAACACAGGGGAGCACAGCACTTCTGAAGAGGGTAATACCTCTTCTGCCTGTGCTAACCGCCACCCAGATGACGTCCTCACCGCTGTGCAATCCGTCACTTCAGAAATGCACTAGGGACTAGGAACATGGCTCAGGTGGAAGAGTACTTTCCATGCAAGCAAAAGGACTTGAGCTTGAATTCCCAGCACATAAAAAATGAGTTTCGGTGGTGTGCACCTGTAATCCCAGGGCTGAGAAGGTAGAAACTGGAAGACCGCTGGGGCCTGCTGGCCAGTCAGTCCAGCCAATCAGTGAGTTCCTGATTCACTGAGAGGCTTTGTCTCAAAAGCCTCAAAAGGTGGAGAGTGATTGAGGAAAACACCTTATCTTAGCCTCTGGCCTCTACATGCACTCGTACACATACACACATGAAAATATGTGTGCACGAGCACACACACACGTACATACACACAGAGCAATGAACTGTTTTCCAACCACCAAAGGGCCTTACACACCTGAGTTTGGGCAGTCATTCTCTGCAGATACCAGCGGCTCCTGTAGTTCCTCTCCTGGGAACCTCCAGTATATTCCCTAATCCAGTAATGTGCCCCTAAATTCACCTGGTAAAGTGAAGCATCTAAAAGCCCATTCTCTTCTTTTATTTCTAGGTAAGGAATGAATTCTGGAGAGGTTTGAACTAAGAAAAACTGGTGTCAGTTAATGATAGTGAGGGACTCAGTGTCAGACATTTGTAGAACATCATACTTATAACCTCCCATGCCTGTGATGATTAGTGTTCATTGTCAGCTTGACAGAATCTAAGATAATCATAGGACAGAGTTTAGAGTCGCCTGGGGCTGTGAACATGCCTGTGGGGAGTTATCTTGACTGTGTTAGTCATCTTGGAAAGAATCTTAATTGGGAGGGACCACCCTTCCCTGGGCAGAGAGTCCTAGAAATGCACATGTGGAGAGAGGGTGCTGATGTCAGCATGCATGCACTCATTGCTCTTCTCTTCTGACTACAAACGGATGCTTCCGCTCCTGCTGCCTTGACTCTCCTGCCGGGGTGGACTGTACCTTGAACTGTGAGCTGAAACAAACCCTTCTCTCTTAAGTTGCTTTGCTCTGAGTAGTCACAGCAAAAGGAAAAGAAACTAAGACATTGCCAATGACACAATGAAGCCATTTTGGCAGATAAGACAACAGAGAAATACCATAGACTTCTGTCTCTGTGGCCTGGTTCAGCTACTGTGTTAGTTTGCTTTTAATTGCTGTGACAAAATACTCTGATCAAAACCAGCTTGGGAAAGAAAGGCTTTATTTGGCTTACAAGCACAGTCCATCATCAAGGGAAGCCAAGGCAGGAACTCAGGAGAACCTGGAGCACAGACCACAGTAAGCACTGCTTACTGGCTTGCTCTCCTGGCCCGTGCTCAGCCTACTTTCTTATACAATACAGGACCACCTGCTCAGGGGTCGCACCACCCACAGTGGACTGGGCCCTCCCACATCACTCAACAATCAAAAATATGCCTCTCAGACATGGCCACAGGTCAGTCCAATGGCACCAATTCCCCAATTAAGGCTCCCTCAACCCAGGTGTGTCAGGTTGACACTAAAGTCATCCAGCACAGCTACTTTCTGTAATAGTGACAGCTAGGTATAAACTCCTCGGAATGTAAGCCGTATTGGGGAATTCACTGTGTATTTACCAGATCTCTTTTGAGGAAATGCATATACACATGGGCTGTCAGGTCTGCCATGTGCCCACTGTGTTTATAAACTAAGTTGAGTAAGTACCCTGGCTTAAAATCACACAGACCTGAGCCTGTTCTTCTGTTTATTATTCTTTCAAAAATAATGACTCAGGGGATGGAGACATGTCCCATTCATTAAGAGTGCATATCGCTCTTACCCAAGACCTGAGTTCAGTTCTCAGCACCCATATTCGTTGGCTCACAAGTACCTATAACTCCAGCTCTAAGGTTATCCAGTGTCCTCTTCAGTGACCTCCACAGGCACCTTTATTCATATTCCCATTCCCTACACACAGGCATGCATATAATTAAAAATAAATAGACAAATAAAAGTAGTGATTGAGTTATTCAATAATGACCAAATGGGCCACCTCCCCCAGATCTGCCACTCTCTCACCCTTTTCAACTCTCTTAAATGTCACTTTTATCAAACATGAGACTGAGAAAATGATGCAATCACTTTGGAATGTGGTGAAGATGCAAGATACAAAGGATAGAATCATTGCTACAGAACACCACCCAGTAAACTGTTATAGCATTCTGGCAAGCGTTGCAGAAAGAAATCACAGAGTTCACCTTGGCCTAAGTGTGTCTCACAGTAAGTCCTCCACCACTACCTCCTCCCTAAGCCGTGCACTCTCACAGCTTGAAATAAATCACTCAGCATCTAGCCCGGGTGGACAAGAGGCTTCTGATTCAAGCCAAAGAACTGAGTGTACAATTTTTAAGACTGCTCCTCTGTGGTCTGAGTTTGGTGTTAGAAACATTGGTGGACACATGTCTTGCCTGTTTGTGATGTCCCTTGGGAGTCACTAGACAAAGGAAAGGGTGTCCATGGTGGCTTAAGTCATTATTCTTAGAGTGCTCTCTTATGCACACCAGCAGGGTGACAATGGGAAACCCAGACCCAGAGAACGGGATGTTATCTTTCACGTCAACTCATCAGATGACTTGGTGGGGGGACAGGGGATTGGGAGCGCAGAAAGGGCAGTGGAAAATAATTTAATCTTGTCCCTCTTACCCTGTCATGCATACAGGAAGATGGAACATCATAAGTGAAATCAATTGGCTAAAGTGTTCCTGAAACTGCTGACATAAAACTGGAAGCTTGTGAAGGCCAGAAATTGCGTTGCTTTGAGCCCGTGATCATCCAGGCAGCATTAAGCTCCACATAGCCAGCCCACTGCTGAGTGGATAGCATCTCCTTCATAAAGCTCAACATGGAGGAGCAATGGGCTTACTGGCCACTTGCTCCCTCTGCTGGACCCCTGGACCTTGTTTATAATAAAGCAGCAGTCATTACCACCACTATCAGCAGCTATTGAACCTCCTGGGTACCAGGCACTGTGTAATCAATTGTCCTGCGTGAACTCATTTATTCCCCCCCAAATTCTCAAAAGGGAGTCATTTTTAACCCCACTTTGGATATAAGTGACCTGAAGTGACAGGATGTAACTGATCTCAGGCAGCTCGGTTCCAGGCGGTAGAACGGGGCTGGCTTCGTGGATGGCAGGCGGTGTATGAACCTGTGTTGACAGTCAAGTTTGGCACCTGTCCTCATCAGTGAGGTTCATGGATGCATCATTGGTTCCCCGAGAGCCTAGCAAGTGTTTAGAAGAATCTAGATTCATTTCCTCAGTCTTCCCTTGCAGACTGCATCATGTCAGTCTTTGCTCTAGGCAGTCCTGGGACTGTTGGTCTCCCAGTCATGGCCCCACTCTAACAGGCTGGTGCTTAAAGATGGGTGATGAGAGGTAGGATGTGAAATGGGACAGATGCCGGTGCAGCCCATGGCACCCGGTCATCTGAGAAAGATACCTGGGGTCCCTAGAAGAGAGTGAAGTTATTGAACCCAGGAAGAAACGCAAGCAAAAACAGATTTGGAATGACTCTGAAGAGAAAACAGATTTGAAGATATAAATTGTGTACACATGATGTGTTAATGATACTGAGGGAAAGGAGGCTGTGATCCAAGGAGTGTACATGCACATGTACCACCGAGGACCACGTGTGCAGATCAATACGTGTGGAAATCCATTCCTGGATACAAAACATGGCAAAGACGAGAATAACTAGACCTCAGCAATGTGACTGCCTCTGGCTCTCCTGGGTTTGGAAAGCATCTGTGTGATGGACAGCTGTGTGGAGGGCGGTGCTGCTGAGTCACTGCGGCAGCTCCTCGAAGCTGTGCTGTCTTCTTGCTAGGCTTCGGGACCCTGTGTGTGCAGTACGGGGCCAGCTGATGCCTTCCAGGCTTCTCCTAGACACCACCAGCCTCACAAACAAGAGACTATGGTCCTGGTGTTCCAGCATTGACCAGGATGATCATGATACTTGTCCCTGGCAAAGACATGCCAGCAAGACATGTTATGGCTCCTAGAACAAAGCCCAGGAACAAGCCCAATGAAGTGACAGTCCCATTCCCACCTCATGGGAATAATGGGCTCTGTTTGAAGTTTTACTTCTGGGGTTAAGGCTTTATAGCTTTTGCAATAAATCTGATTCCATGTAATTAGATTGGAATTTAAATTCATTTTTTTGTGTTCCAATTTTTTAAACTTTATTATTAAATTCCTTTCACAGCACACCCTACTTTTTTTACTTTGGGGGTGATTAGACATGGTGTATGTGTATACATGGATGTATATATGCATACATGTACATCTGCGCGTATAGGCACAGGTGACTGTATGTGTGAGAACACATGTACACAGGTGAGTGTATGTGTGAGAACACATGGACTCATGTGTATGAACACGTGTGGGTAATACCAAGCTCATTTCTAGAATGTAAAATTATACTTTCCTGTGCTGGCCCCAAATTCAGCATACAGGGAGATTTTACATCCCCGGTAAGGGTAAGCTCTGAACCCAGAGTAAGAATATGAAGGAACAAATCTCTAATTCAAATAAGAAGAAGTAAATGAACAAATCTCTAAGTCAAATAAGAATAATGTTTGCTCTCCCTTAGAGCTTCTTTACAACTCTGAATCTTCAAGCAGGTTTCTTCGTGGTGTTTCATGTGGCTCTGACATGAGAGTCTAACTCCACATTGGGACCAATGCTAGAAATCTTCCAAATTTATTGACATTTCTACTGGAGTTATGTTTTTAATAATATTTTTTCCAAAATTGCTATGACCAATGAGCCGGTTCCCACAAGATCTATGTGTGCGAGTATACACCAGCACACTTGTATTTCCACAGATTCATTTAACAAGTATTGATCATACAGGGTACCAGGAGCAGGACTAGAGATTTAGAGAACCTCAAATGTGGTTGTAGAAATAAGACATGAAGTGAAGAAGGTCTTTTGACCCTGTCATTGCAAAACCATTTATAAATGTAAATAAAGAACCAGCACAGCACAGAGTGTGAGAAGAGAGAAGGTGGATGGTGTGGGTACAGCCACCTCGCAGAGCGTGTGAGATGGCAGCAGGTGCGTGGTGTGGGCAGATGGTCTGAGCATGACCATCATAGCAGAGGATGTGAGATGGTGTGGCAAGTACTTTGAAGTGTGGCAGAAAGGGCTTCCTGGGCAGGTGTGGCTCAGGGCATAGCTGTACCCATGAAAGCAGTGCCCTGGGAGGTTACAGTCCAAGGGAAAGACAAATAGGCCATCTGGAGCTGAGCAGACCCTGGAAGGGCTCAACTCTGCTTGGACAGTCTAGAGTCATGACTATGAGAGCAAAAGCCCAGCAGGCTGACGACACAGGCCTAGGGGGAAAGGCACTGGCAGCGTAGACCATTCAGAGGTGCTTGGATTCAAACATTGTACTCAAAGTCTTCCTGAAACAGAGGCAGATCATGCAGAATGTGGGCCTGAAGCATGTCCAAGCAGAGTATGTACAAGAGGCTCTGGCTGGAGAAGTTTCTAGAAGGGGAACACAATCTGAAGATAGGTTACCCAAGACTTAATGCCTTATCACAGGGCCCTGAATCTTGAAAATTCTCAAAGAAGGAAAGGGAGAGATGCCAGAATCAGGACTGGCTGGGACCCAGGGAAGTTGGCAATGGCCAAGCCTAAGGTGTCAGTAAATAGTGAGGACCTAGGTGGAGGAAGAACAGCTGAGGACAATGCTCAGCCTCCATCCTCAAGGCTTCATCCCAGATTGTGTGCTCATCTATACATCCCAAAGCATTAAGGAAAGTTCCTGCTAGTATTATCAATTCTAAGAGGACTTCAAACCTGGAATTAGAACATGTACAGAGACTGTGAAAGCCTTAACAAGAAGGGTTATACAAGAAGGGCCCACAAGACACATTTGTTTCATATAAAACTTTCACTATAAATTTTTTTTTCATGCACAGCATCTGTTGACCCGTCTCATCACAGTTCTGAAGCAGGTGTTCTAATCCCCTCCACCTCACTGTTTCATCAAACACCTGTCCATCAAAATGCAGCATCACAGAGCACTCTTGGTGATGCTCTCTCCCCATCTGTGACCCAACACGGCCATGACGAGGAAAAAGATGGCACAGGGGAATGTGAGACTGTCCAACACACAGTCAGGATCGTGTTCGATTGCTGTCTGCTCCCATGTTGCAATGTGGGATGCTGCCTTTACCTCACGCAGAGCTGATGTCTACAAATCATCTCTCTTTCCCTCTCTCCTGCCCCGTCTGTCTCTCACTCCCCTATGTACTATGTGCATACTGCTTGTAGTGTGTGTAGGGATTTGTGTATTCATGTACATATGTATGTGATACATGTGCTTGTGTATATTCGTTCATACCCTATCATCAATCCTGTGACTAACATTCTTCATCCGCTCTGTTCTGACTTAAAGAAGTTAGGTCAATATCTTGCCATTAATAACCAAGAGATGATGTGAACCCTTCTTGATTTCAAAGCCTAAGCTCCAATTCTGAGAAGCAGCCAGAAGCAATGTACATCCCAGAGATAAAGTAGAAAGTGTAGGTCAGATGCACACACATACACACAAACACATTCTCTCTCTCTCTCTCTCTCTCTCTCTCTCTCTCTCTCTCTCTCTCTTTCTCGACAAAACAGGGAAACTTGAAGAAAATGTCAACTGCCACCCTAGGTGAGGAACACTCACATCAAGGTGGTCAGGATAAATCCATAGTGGGGTCCACACCATCAAAGCACTCAGTTTCATAAGTTTCAATTTTCTACTGTTGATAAATCACCCAATATTTATTCCCAACTATAGATTCAGCTCTTTCAAGTCAATGCTTTCATTCTGTTAATAAGGTAGAATCAAAATCTATGCGTGTGAATGCACATGTATACAACACACATGGCAAGCCAAGAGAATGTTGTTTCTTCAAGGGTCACTAAAGTTTAAGTGATTCATGAAAGCTGCATAAGTTTGAGGTATATGATGGAATGGTTAACTGTGCATCTACAGAGAAGTGCCAGCAATTGGGATACGTTCTGAGAAGGAGTGAGCATCTTCGGGTACATGTACACACAGACAATTAGTGATGGTATAGCTCACGGTCACATCACTATCCATCATTGACCGTACTGTCACATGGCATATGCCTGTGCATTGTGAAATCACAATCATAATCACACTGATCCATCACCTTACAGTCACCTTTTAATTGCAGAGAGACACTTGCGATCGACTCTCAAAATACACTTCAAGTATATACCTATATCACATCCCCAAGGCTCAGAGACCATCATGGAAAAGGCAGCAGAAAGATTGTAAGAGCCAGAAGAAGTGGATGTCTGCCATGAATCAGCATTGACCAGACATGACAGTAACACTGGACACATGAATTCAACAGAGTCTGAGACTACACGCAAAAGATCAAGCCTGACAAAATCTCAGCATCGATGGGAAGAAGGTAGCAAAGTCTCAGCCTTACCTGAGAAGGCAGTGATGACTGATGGCCGCTTGGGGAGAAAGAGTCAGCCTTCTTCAGGGTTACAGACCCCAAGGGCTAACAATGTTCAACAGATGTTCCTATACCGATGTACTAGCTGCACTAAGTGATAAACAAAAACAAAACAAAAAAAAAGAGCACATGAAGTTGGGAGGGAGAATGGTCCGGGAGAGGACAGGGAAGGTATTAGAGGGCAGGAAATCAGGGCTGGACTTGATCAAAATATAAGGGCACTTGAGCAACAACTCAGCAGTTAAGAGCACTGACTGCAGAGGACCTGAGTTTGGTTCCTGGCACCCACATGACAATTGTATGTAACTCCAGTTCCTGAGATTCTGTCACCCTCTTCAGGCCTCCACAGGCAGTACACACACATATGGTATACTTATATGCATGTAAAATCATTATACACCTAAAATAAAAATAAATAAATAAAATATTTTATATGCATATATAAAATTCTCAAACAATAAAAAGATCATATGTAAACAAAACAATACTAGTTATAGTCCCTACATGATTATATATTGGGTCATTAGGATATAGTCATCTGATAACTGATGCTTGGCACCTTAGACCAGTGTCTCCTCACAGTCTCTGATTCCCATTCCCTGATGACCACCATCTTCTCCTTGTCTCTGAGTTGGCTTTTTCCATTACACATGTAACTATGATTATAGAGAATCTCTTTTTCTGTTTGTCTTATTTCATTTACCATTGCTCTATAAGCTCATCCATGTTGCCATGGAAACATACCCCCTTTTTGAATGGATAATATTCAATTGTGTGTTTGCCTGTACCTCATATTTTCTTTAATCATCCTTCTATCCATAGACATTCGAATGTTTTCTATATGTTGGCAATTTCGAAGAGCACAGCCATGGACGTGGGAATGCAGACGCATTCTAGATATACTGAAGTCTCTTCTCTAGATACGGACTGAGTAGTAGGCGGATCTGCTCCATGCAATTCTACTTTGAAATTTTTTAGAGTAAATACAATTCAATTTTTCCATAAGAAATGCGTCATTTTACAATTCCATCAAAATGTACAAGGGTTTTGCTTTCTTCAAACCTTTCTAACACTCAATTTCTTCTCTTAATAACCACTTTTTAATAATCTCCATTGATGATAGCTCATTGTGGTTTTGATCTGCATTTCAATAGAGACATCTTTATATACTCCTGTCAGTTGTTTGTCTTCCTTGAAAAATGTCTATCTAAATCCTTTGGGTTTTTGCTGTTGAGCTGTATGAGTTGCTTACATGGTTTGGATAACTACCCACTTGTCATACATATGCTCAGATGACATTTCTTCATTTCAGAGGTTTCTTTTCCTCTTGTTTTACCTCTATTTGCTCTACAACAGTATTTGGACTTAATGTAAGCTAGAACCTTTATTTTTAGTTCATTACCTGCTGCAAATACCAAAGATCTTTCCCATGATGTTTTCTTCTAGGGATTTTTATTATTTCAGGCCTTACATGTACGTCTTTAGTCTATTTCTGTTTAGTTTCAGGTAGGGTATAAGGTAAAGGTTTTGCTTATCTGTATACAGTTTCCCAGCACTGTTTATTCAAGACTGTTTCTTTTTGTTGTTGAATAGTAACCCTGTCAAAGATTTCTTGAACATGTATGTGCGTATGTGACTAGGATCTCCCTTCCACCAATCTATGTGTCTATTTTTACACCAGGGCTATCTGTTTTGATTATTAGAGCTTTGTAATACAGTGTGCAATCAATACATATGATGCCTCCAGCTTCAATCTTTCTCAAGATACTTCTTTCTTTTGGCAATTCCATATAAAAATGGATTTTCTTCGATTTCTGTAAAGCATGCTATTGGAATTTGTGTATACATTAGGTTGACTCTACAGATCACTTTAGGTACATTTTTAAAATATTACTTCTAATCCATACACACAGGATATCTCTCCATTTATTTGTAGATTATTTCTTCCATTGGTATTGTAGTTTTCAGGTTATAGGCCTTTCAACTACTTTGTTAAATTTATTCTTATGTATCTTGTTCTTTCTGCCTCTATTGTGAGCTTATCTTCTTGATTTCTTTACCAGCTATTTCATCAGTAATGTATGGGAATACAACTGATTTTTATATGTGGATTTTTGTCCTATAAGTTTGCCAAATTTATTAATTCTAAGAGTTTTATGGAATTTTAAGGAATATATACAAAAGCCATTTAACTTCTTTCATTCTAGTTTGAATGGATTTTATTTCTTTTTCATGACTAGTTTCTTTGGCCATGAATTCCAGTGCCATATTGACGAGTAGTAGTAAAAGTAGACATCATTGTTTTTATCTTGATCTTAGAGGAAGAGCTTTTAATTATTCACCACTGAGTGTGATGTTTAGCTGTGAATGACCCATATGTGGCTTTTCTTATATTGAAGTGTATTGTTGGTAAATATAAGTTATAGTTATTGTTATGAAATGATATTGAATTTTATCAAATGTACTGACTGAGATGACCATATGACTTTTATTCTTCATGTTATTACTATGACATATCATTATTAATTTGTGTTTATAGAAACATTTATCCCAGAAAAATAATCCTGTCTGGTGCTCGTATATGATCACTTTATTGGTTTGCAGAACTGTATTTGTCACTACTTTGTCAAGGACACTTGCAGCCACATTCACAGAAATATTGATCTGTTCCTTCTATTTGTGTACTATCCTTATCTGCCTGTGATATGAGGTTACTGCTGGTCTCATAAAGCACCTTCTTAAGTGTTTGATTTTTTGGAAAGATTTGAAAATCTTTAATGCTTAGAAGAAATCACCTGTGTACACGGCTGCTCCTGGACTCTGTTGAATATTCATATAATCTCCTTGCTATTTGCAAGTTGATAAAACTGACCAGTACATTTGATTAGACTTATTCTAAGATGTTATTCATCTATTCAGATTTTTTATTTCCTCATCAATAAATGCTGGTGAGTGGTATGTTTCTAGGATTCTGTTTTCTGCCAGTTTATCCAGTTCATACTGAGTAGTTGTTCATGATGGTCTCTTAGGACGGATAGTATTTCTTTACTATCAGTTGTACTATCGCCTCTGCCATTTATAATTGTATTAGGTTCTCTGTCCCTCTTTTTCTAGATTAGGTTAGGTAATGGTTTAGTGATCTTGCTTATATTTTCAAAAATCCAACTCTGTTTCAGTTATTTTTCTTCTTTTACATCTCTGCTTCATTTTATTTCTTATTATCTGTTAAGTCTTCATTTCATTCAATAATAAGGATTCTCTGCTTTATTATTGAAAGCTTTATTATTGCCTTCATTTGACTAATTTTGGCTTTGTTGCTCCTTTTTCTAGTGCCTTGAACTGTAAAGTTATTTGTTTGCAGGCTTTCTTTTTTCTACTATCGACATACTATTTATAGCATTAATTGCTATAAATTTCCCTCAAAAAACTGCTTTTACCACATCCTTTAGTTTTGCTTCATCATATTCCCATTTTTCGGCTGTCCCAAGAGACTTTGTAATTTCCTTATTTCCTGTGATCACTAGTTGTTCAGCAACATGTTATCTAATTTCCACATACTCTGAATTTTCTGGCTTTTTTTCCCCCCCTGACTTATTGGCTTTTAGTTTCATTGCATTATGGTCTGATAACTTTGAAAGGTCAAATCTCCTCCTTTAATTGGTTAAAACTTGTTTTGTGTCCAAGCATGTGATCTATCCAGGAAAGTGACCCATGTCACTAGAGAAAAATACTACTGCACTACTTCCTGCCCTCAAGGTCTTCTGCAGGAAATGTCAGGGATAGCCTTATCATCACTCCCTTCTATGCGGAAGTTGCTCTTTCCCAGCCCATAATGGGCTAGGACCTCCTACTTCAACCAGCAACTAAGAAAATGCCTCACAGACATTGCCACAGGCCATTTTAATGGGGGAAATTCCTAAAGAGATATTCCCCTCTTTCCAGTGACTCTAATTTGTGTCAAGTTGACAAAAACTAACCAGCACATTTGATTAGAATTATTCTGAGATGTTTTTAATCTATTTCAAATGGAATTATTTCCTTGATTTCTTTCTCGGTGTGTTTGTCATTGGTATATAGGAAGGCTATTGATTTTTGTGTGTTAATTTTGTATCCTGCTACTTTGCTGAATGTGTTTATCAGCGGTAGGAGTCTTTAAGGTGTTTTATGTATAGAATCAAATCATCTGCAAATAAGGACCTGATGGCTTCATCCTTTCCTATCTGTGTCCCTTTTCTCTCCTATTTTATTGCACTAAGACAAAGCACCTTTTTCTTATTCCTAATTTTAATGGAAAAGCTTCAAGTTTTTCTCCTTTTAGCATGATGTGAGCTGTTGGCTTGTGTTTTGCCTTTATTATGTTAATATAACATAATCTATACCTTAGATTCTCCAGGACTTTTAACATGAAAGGATGTTAGATTTGTTACCATCTTGGCTTTTTCTCTATCTGAGAGGTGATCTTGTGGTTTCTGTCCTTGAGTCTATGGTGGAGTACATTTATTGAGTGGCATATTGTTTTAAGTTTTTATCAACTTGACACAAACTAGAGGCACCTGAAAAGACAGAATCTTAAACTGAGGAATGGTCTCCATCAAACTGACCTATAAGCATGTCTGTGAGACATTTTCTTAATTGCTAATTAATATAGGAGGCCCAGCCCACTATTGGACATGGCTATCCCTAGGCAGGTATACTTATGTTGTATAAGAAGGTAAGCTAAGCCAGCCAGAGGAAACAAGGCAGTAAGCTGTGTTTCTCCATGATCTCTGATTCAGCTCCTGCCTTGAGCTTCTGCCCTGGCTTCCCCTCAATAATGGACTGTAAAATGTAAGACAAAATAAGTCCTTTCTTGCCCACAAGTTGGTTTTGGTCAGTGTTTTATCACAGCAACAGAAAACAAAGCAGAACATATATTTTGAGCCCTCCCTGCATCTCTTGGATGAAACTGACTTGATCATGGTGAATGGCCTTTGTTATGAGTTCTTGAATTCTGTTGCAAGTATTTTATTGAAAATTGTTGCATCTCTGTTTATCAGGGAAACAGGTCTATAATTTTCTTCTATGTGTGTTTGTGTGTGACCAATTTGCTGTTTTTTTCTTTCTCCCTGGAGGATAGTCTACTTACCAGAGGCCAAACTCTTAAAGAAAACTGTTTTTCCCCCTCCCAGAAACTATCAATTACCAAAAGTTCCTCAGCTAGCGGTGGGATATTGTGCCCACCTCCACACTCTATGCTTAGATTTTGTCTAGCTTGAGCTTGCACAGGTCTTATGCATGCTATCACAACCACTGTGAGTTCATATCTGCAACTGCCTGTTGTGTCCAGAAAACACCATTTCCTTATAGTCATCCACTGCCTCTGGCTCTTGCAATCTTCCTGACCCAACTTCCACAGGGATCCCAGAGGATGGAAAGAGGGGGTCTGAGATAGATGTCCCGTTAGGGCTGAGCAATTCACAGTCTCTTATTCTTTGCACTTTAACTATAGGTTTCTGTGTTAATTGCCATCTACTGCAACATGAAGCTTCTCTGATGAGGGTTGAGAAAAGACACAGCAATAAGTCATTAGGAGTTGTAGAAGCCTGCTTAATACCATATCCACTAAGTAGAATAATAGTACTTAGGTTGTCTAGGCTTTTGACCTGTCAGGGTATGGTAGTACATGCCTTTAGTCCCAACACTCAGAACGCAGAAGCAGGAGCATCTCTGTAAGCTCCAAACCAGCCCAGTCTACACAGTGACTTCTATGCCAGTCAGGAATACACAGTGAGATCCTGTCCCCTGCCCCAACTCCCCACCAAAAAAAAAGAAGGAAAACAATTTTCTTTGTTGTTTTTGTTGTGTCTGTTTGGTTTGGGTATCAGTATAATGCTGGCTTTGTAAAAATGAATTTGGAAGCACACTTTCTTCTTCTATTTTACAGAATAGTTTGAGAAACATTGGTTTTAGGTCTTCTTTAGAGATCTGATAGAATGCTCCGTTAAATTCATCTGGGCCTGAGTTTTTTGTTTTTATTTGGAATATTTTTATTGCTCATTCAATCTCATTACTTATGATGGATCTATTTAAATTATTTATCACTTCTTGGTTTAACTTTGGTATGTCATATGTATTAAGAAATGTATATTTCTTTTAGATTTTCCAACTTAGTGGAATAAAAATTTTGGAAGCATATCCTTATAATCCTCTTTTTCCTTGGTATCTGTTATAATAGATCCCTTTTTATCTCTAATTCTATTAATTCTGGTCTTCTCACTCTTTCTTTTGCTTAATTTGACTAAGAATTTGTCAGAGAATCAACTCTTTGTCTCATTGATTCTTTGTATTGCTTTTCTTTCATCTCTTTCATTAATTTCTGCTCTGATTTTGATTGGTATATGGAGGTGTTGTTTGTACTAGTTTTCCCAATTTCTGAAGTTGTGGGATTCCTGGAACCCCTTCTCTGTACCCAGTATCCGTAGATTAGCTGCTCTCTTCGCTTCTGTAAAACACTTGGCTTTAGAATATCAAACTGAACAGAGATGACTCCATTTTGTGCTTTCTAACAAGCCTTCAGTCATGGGACCTGAAAAAGGGAACAAGCCCAGGCAAATTTAGCAAGTCTCTGCAAATATTATAACAGGACCAGACTTAGACAATGGTCAGCACATTTCAACAGACTTAGGCAACGGTCAGCATATTCCTTTGCCCTGGAAACAGCACCCACCAATGAGAGGCTTCATAGTCACCTTTAACTAATTTTGGTATATAGCTTATAGCAACCAATCAATTGAAAATATCTCAAATCTATAAAAAGCTCCTTCCCACTCTCCTAGAGGTTCTCAGAACAGATCACTGCGCTGGTGAGGTCTGGGAGGCTGAGCTTAAGCTTGAACAAAGGCTCTTTGTTTTTGCACACACTCTGGATTCCGTGGTGGCTCTTGGGGAGCCGTTCCTTGGGCATAACAAAGTCACATCATTAAGTTGTTGGTTTAGGTTCTTTCTGGGTTTTTTTTCATTTTTTAACTGAATTTTTTGCAATTTTCATTCAATATAATTTGATATTTCGATCCCCTCCCCTTTTTTCACTTCCCCTTATTGCCCCCTGCCCAATTTAATGTACTCTAGTATATATATAAAAACATATAATTTGTGTCCTAAATGTCCTTCATTGTGGGTTCATTCATTGGAGCCTGATTAATCTACCATAAGTAATATGCCTAAAAGAGACTGTCTCTGCCCCTCCCAGAAGCCATCTGTTGCCACAATTTCCTTAGGTTAGGTTAGAGCTTCTTTCACTTTCTCATGTCTACACTGGGAATGTTTTCTGCTTTGAGCTTGTGTGGGACTTGTGCATGCTGTCACTGTTGCTGTGTGTTCATATGAGTAACTGACCAGCTGTCTGGAAAACTTTATTTCCTTGTCATCCACCACCCCTGGATCTTATAATCTTTCTGTCCCCTCTTCCGCGATGATTCCCTGAGCCTTGGGGGTGAGGGCAGAAGTTTGACCTAAGTGTCCTTCAAGAATAAGCACTCTGCAGCCTCTTGTTCTCTGTGTGTTGCTTAGTTGTGGGTTTCTGTGTTAATCGCCATCTATCCATAAGGAAACTTCTCTGGTGAGAGTTGAAAGATGCATTAATCTATGGGTCTAACAATAATTCATCAAGAGTCAGTTTAATATGATAATTATTTAGTAGAAAACTAGTATTAAGTTTTCCCCTTTGTCCTGTCACCTGTTTAGCCTTGGGTTCATAAGACTGATATCAATGTCAGGTATGAGCTCCACCCTAGGAAGTAGATCTTAAATCCAATTAAACAGAGATTAGTTACTCCATAACATTTGTGTGGGTATTGCACCAACCAGCATATCCTGCCAGGCCAATTCTTATTGTAGTCACAGGATTCAAAGCTGGATAAGGATAATGATTAGTTTTTCCTTCTGGTAGCATGCATAGAAACTTCTAGCACTATGTCTTTCTGATTTTTTGATGTAAGCACTTAGAGCTATAAACTTTCCACTTCGGACTGCCTTCACTGTATCCCATAGATTTGAGTATGTTATGTTTTCTTTTGATTCAATTCTAGGACATTTTAATTTCCTTTTTTCTTTTCTTCAGTGGTCCATTCATCATTTAGTGGTATATTGTTCAAGCTCCATGACTGTTTTGTTTCCTATTACTGTTGATATCTAGTTTAGTCCACTGTGGTTAGTTAACAGATGAGAAATTATTTTTTCAGTTTTCCTGTTTTGAGAGATGCTTTATGTCCCGCTGTGAGGTCTATTTTAGTGAAGGTTCCAGGGGCTGCTGAGAAGAATGTGTGCTTTCTGGTGTTTGGATGGAATGTTCTGTAGATATCTGCTAGATTCCTTTTATCTATAATGTCATTTGGCTCTTATTTCTCTGTTCATTTTTTTGTCTGGATGATCTGTACTTGGGTCAGAGTGAGGCACTAACGTCATAAACTGTTAATGTATTGGGTGGGGTTAGTATGATACTCTACATATAGAAACATTTGCTTTACGACTTTGGGTGCACCCAAGTTTGGTGCATATATGTTTAGAATTGTGAATTCTTGATAGAGCGTATGGCGATTTGAATGAATGAGGTTTAAAAGGTGTGGACTTCCTGGAAGAAGCATGCCACTCGGGGGTGTGCTTTAGCCTTGCCCACTCCCAGTTTTGTGCTCTGCTTCCTGTGCCTGTTTGAAGCTGTGAGAGCTCAGTTTTTTGTGCCAGTTTCTTCCTACCACGCCTTCCCTGCCATGATGAACTCTTATCCCTCTGGAATTGTAAGTCCAATTCTTCCTTCTACGTGGCCTTGGTTATGCCATTTTATCACAGCAACAGAAATGTAACTAGTAAGATTGTTTCCTTGATTAGTCTGAAGTGGTCCTTACCTCTTCTTAGTTTTGGATTGAACTCTGTTTTGTCAGATATGAGACTAGCAGCTCCTACTTGTTTCCCTGGCTCCGTTTGCTTAGAATACCTTTGTTCATCCTTTCACACTATAGTGGTTTCTATCTTTGATGGTGATGTGTATTTCTTGGAGGCAGCAAATGATGGATCCTGTTTTCTAATTCGGTCTGCTAGTTCGTATTTTATTAACAAGTTAAGACCATTAACATTCAAAGTTATTATTCATAGGTGAATATTGATTTTCATCATTTTGTTGATTTCATGGTGTTTCTTTTCTAAGATCGCCTTTGTTTAATACTAACCTAGCATTGTTAGATTTTGCTGTCCTTTATTGAAGATGTTTTCCCTTTCTTAAGTCTGACATACTCATTTCAATCTTCTCTGTACAGCTAGCTTGGTAGTCTTTGTTTCTGTAATCTGCCTTTATCATGGAATGTTTTTCTTCCTCCTTTGATTATGACTAATAGTTTTGCTATGCAGACATCTAGGGTCTTTCAGAACTTGCAGAACATTGATCAAAGCCCTTTTGGATTTTAGTCTCTGTTGAAAAATCAGCTGTTGTTCTGAAGGGTCTGCCTTTATATGTGATTTAGTCTTTCTCTTTTACAGTTTTTAATATCCATTCTTTTCTGTACCTTTAATATTTTGACTATCATATGACATGAGGAGTTTCTTTTCTGATCCTATTTGGTATTCTATATGCCTTCTGTGTGCCAGTATTTGGAGAGAAACATGAACAAACATCTACTCACCACAGATAGGGACAAATGACAGACCAAAGTGAGGATACCACCAAAGGTCAATTTGGTGAAACGGATTTTTATTAGGGTTGCATACAGGAATATTGGTGAGAGATTACTTAGAGGAGCAGGAATGACTCAAAGACAGCTGTATCACCAAAAGCCCACCTCAGCATGGGTGACCACTCATTAAAGAAGGAAACCTACAGAGCCCTGTACAACCCGTTGTAGGCAGATCAACAGTTCATTATCTACAGTCTTTTCTGAGCAGCTAAACTAGTCTGAGAGTGCCTCTTGGCAGACCTTAGGACTTAAATTTGCCTGAGGAGGGAGAGGCCTAAGGAATCTAGTCAGTTTCAAGAACTTCCTGAGGCTATTGAGTTACCTCCTGAGCTTCCTGAATTTTCCTGCAGGGAATGTTCTACCTCCCTTTAGAATATTCTGTTGTTTCACCTGCCTTTGAACATGTTGAGTTTTAATAAGCTTCCCACCAAGATGGAAAGTTTTATAGCAGAGTAAATTGCTGCACAGCAAAACCTCTTGTACTTTGACAGACATTTCTTTCTTAAATTTGGGAAATTTTCTTCTACGATTCTGTTGAAAATATTTTCTGTGCCTTTGACCCGTGTTGTTTCTTCTACACCCATGATTCATAGGTTTGGTTTTTTATTGTGTCTTAAGAGATCATTCACATTCTGTTCATGTTTGGTTTTTTTTATTTTCTTTGACAGAGGGCTCCAATTCCTCAACCATGTCTCTAAGCCACTGATAGCCTTTCTTCCACTTGATCCATTCTATTAGTGTGGCTTTCCACTGAATTTTTCAAGTTTTATTTTGGTTTGTCTTTACTTCAGAAATTCTATTTATTAAATTCTATTTTCATACTCTTGAATTGTTTTCCTTATTTCATTCAACTGTCTGTGGTTTATTGGTCTTCATTCTGGCATTGCTTCATTTCCCCTTTGAGCTCCTTGAACAGATTTATAATTGCTAACTTGAAATCATTGTCTTGTGTTTCATCCAAGTTGCTTTTCTCTGGGAGCATTACTATGGGAATACTAACTTTTGGAGGAAACATATTGTCTCGGTTATTAGTGTTGTTTGTGTTTTGTGATGAGACCTCCACATCTGGAGTTAGATTGTTGGAGGTGTTTTTTGATAGGTATATCCCACCTTTACTGAATGGGCATTTGGATCTCTGCTGCTACCCCCACTTGTCAGGTTTTGCACTAACTGAATGGTGCTTGGGGTTCAGTTTCAGGGTTACTCACTGTTGATATGCAAATGGGGGTATCAAATGTACCCAGGGCTAGATGCAGCTTCTGATCACAGAAGCTAACCTTCCTGAGCATCAGCAGATTCTCACTACAGATTCTCAGAGGCCTGTAGAAGGCTGATATGTCTTACGTGGCAGAGCCTAGGGTGGCAGCAGAAGTGGACAGTGCTACGTGTAAAGGTAGACAGGGCTCTTAGTAGTTGCCAGAAGGGATAGGGTCATGGTGGGAATGGGCATCCCTAACCGGGGGAGGAGTACTGGACTCTGCATGAGGTCCTCAGGCCACAAGGGTGGGCTCCTTTGGGGGAGGGGAGGTATCATACTTGAAAGGGGCTCACAGGATGCTGGGGTCCTCAGACGGCAGGGGTAACTCACCACCTGTTCTGAATTCTTTGTCATTTTATAAATCCCATTCCTTTAGAAATCAGCTCCGACAGCTTTTCTAGCTGATGGACCCAATGATTTGTTGTTCACATAGCCCTGCTCTGTGCATGTGATAGTTTAGTTCACACAGTCCTGAACTGAGAAGGAGAAAACACCTCTCCCAGGGTATACAGACTAGTTTCGGTAAAGACTTGTTTTATGATATTCCAAACTTCCTCCAGGATTGCAGTCCACTGGGGTTGGAACTGGGCAGGTCACGTGACTGCTGCTGGCTCTGTTCTGGAATGTGAAGTTGGCAGGTCGATTACTAGAGGCTTGGATTGGCATGGTTACTGCCTGATCTCTAAGAGGACAGAGCATCCTCCAGATCAGTGGTCAACATTTGCTTTACAGTCCAGTTGGGTACACAGGGAAGCCTGTTTACTGGGTATATGAATGGATGTGAATTCCATTAGGTCACTGGATGGGCCCCTGGATTAGTAGAGCTGTCCAGACACCATCACTAAGAGAGGCTAGAATTAAACCATTTGACCACATCAGTCTATAGCTGCCCAATGTTAATGAGCCCATCTCTGAGGCACAAATGGGCAAGCCTCCTGGTTGGTCTCTGAGTGAGCAGGACTTGTGAACTGTATCTGAGAGGATATGAAGACACATTAGAAGGCCTTTTTGGAATCACAGTCAGACCCAAGTTGCCTGTCTCTTGGGGCATGGGCAGGTGTAACTCTCATAGGATTCCTGAATGGGCAGAATTTCTCTATAACAACAGATGAGAGCTGTGGAGCCATGTCATCAGCTACTTTAGGGTCCACATCGAGGGATAAGCTCCCCAGGTCAATTCCCTGAGGCACAGTAGGGTGTGGCTTCTCCCCAGTCCCTTGGTAGATGACACTGGGAGCAGAATGAAAGCCAAATGAGGTTGTAGCTGAGACCGTGGATGAGGGCTTCCTCTTATAAAGAGCTATAGTTAGGGTACAGACCTGCATGCTCAGAAGGGACCTCCTTGGTCTTAGACTACATCAGTTCTTTAAAAATTCCTTCTGGACTGCAAAAGTTCCCACAAAGACATTTTTGTCTGTGACGGCCTCCAAAATACTGTTGATATGGCAGACAATGGGGAAGAGAGCTCCTTTCCTGTTCTGCCAATGTCACAGTCTAGACAGGCTAGTCTTAATATTGAAAGAATGACTACCCAACAATGAGAAAAACATGACTATAAAATGCAAAAGAACACCGGCTTCTAACAGAAAGTCTCCTATGTATATGCAAATAAACACACAGTGAATGAATAAAAGACTAAGCCTCTCTAATGATCAGAGCAAGAGAAAAAAAACAAATACCTCTTTTCATCTCACCCATTGGGGCTACAAATGGCTTTTATTTTTCTATCAGATATTTCTGTGTGTTTCATGATTTCTGCAATGATAACACTTTTATTACTGCTGTCAGCGGGAAAAGGTGTTGCTTTAGGAGACTGTTGAAAAGGGGGGTAACTCCCCAAGTACTATCAAATACACTTAGCAAAACTCTAGGCTATGTGTCATAAGATGTTTTCCCTCCGCATCTGTGTTGGGGTCGGAGGAGCATGAATCAGGTGCTCTCTAATAAGTGGGAGTAGAACACACAAAGCATCCTTGTTGCAAAAAACTCAATGTCTCTTTAAAATTCATAGACTCAAACCAGGTGTGTTGGCTCATGTCTGTAATCCTATTACTTGGAAGGCTTGGGTAGGAGGACTGCCTTGAGTTCAAGACCAGCTTGGGCTACATTGTAAGTTCAAGCTAGCCTGGGCTACAAAATGAGATTCTGTCTCTATAAATAAACTAATTAATTAAATTTACAGAATTTAAGTCACTACAGAGTATACATGTACTTGAGAATTTGGCCTGTACCCAACCATAGAACCAGCTCAACAACAGTTTTCTGCCATCTTTCTTCAGGAGTTAAATTTCAAAGTTCCTATGCAATGAAGATCAGAGCCAAGGTCACAAAACTCAACCCACACACTGGCCTTCACTGTCTGCCAGCAGCACAATGTTTCTTCTGGCCCTTGGCCAGGAGCAAAGGCAGGAGCTGGAGCAGGATTTCCTGCCTTCACCCAGCATTTCCAGACTTTTTTGAGGTGGACTCAGATGTTGCAGCTGCTTACTTAGAAAATAATTTGGCCTAACTAAAAGAACTCTGAAGAGAGTACGAGTATGTGCATGCAAGTCTCTAGGGGAATGCCCAAATGGCTACCCACCACCCATCCAGAGAGAGAGCAGGCCGCTCCTTTTTCAGCTTGCATGTGGCCCTGGAGAAGCTGTGAGTGTACTCCCTGTGTGACTCAAACTTCTGAACAGGCTCCGTGTATCTCATAGCAGATGGCTGGGCTGCTTTTCTAAAGCAGAGGTGGTTACAATGGCCAGCACTGTTCCCAGGACATGAGACTCATTAGACACAGAGCTTATTTGTTTCCTGATGCATTCATGGAGAGTGGACTCTGGGGACTTTTCCTGCTGAGAACAGTGGCTCACCCAAGTTTAATTCTCTTTGTGGCAAACCCTTAGAAGTGCAGAAGTGAGCATGCTGCTGTGCTTGTTCTTGTTAAAGTATGACCCGATTTGTAAACAAAAATTGTTTCAGGATCTTTTGCAAAACCAAGAAGTATGAAGCAATGTTTGTTCTGCCCAGGGCTTGGAGCTATTTAGAAGAAAGGAAGAAAAAAAGGAAGAGAGGGAGGGAGGGAGAGGGAAAAAGAAAGGATCTCAGCAAAGAAGCAAGTTAGTTTTTAAAAGAACCAAAGAGGGCCAGCGAGACAGCTCAGCAGGTAAAGGCTCTTGCCACCAAGGCTGATGACCTGAGTTCAATTCCCCAAAATCCATATGGTGGAAGGAGAGAAATGACTCCTGAAAGTTGCCCTCTGACCTCTACAAGCATGCTATGGCATGTATATGTCTCACACGTGCACAGGTGAGCACATACACACACATACACACAAAATAAATTAATTTTTAAGTTTTTTAAAAGAAACAAATGATTGAAAACAACTGATTTTTATTAGATTTTTGAGAATTTTATACAATATATTTTGATCACATTTAGACCCCTCCTGTGTCTCACCCCTGTCTTATAACAAACCTAATGTATTAAATATACTCTGTCATATATGTTAAAGTCTCTCCACCCAAGTTTGTGTCTCTAAATGCCCTTCAGTGTGCATCCATCCACTGGAGCCTGGTTAACCTATCTAGCTTCACCTTTAAAGAAAACCAACTTTCCCTCTCCTAGTAGTTATCAGTTACCAATAGTTCTTCAGCCAAGGTTGGGGCTTCTTACCCACTTACCCACTTCTATGCTGGGATTTTGTCTGGCTTGAGCTCACATCAGTCTTGTGTATGTTGCTACCATCACTGTAAGTTCATATGAGTCAATTCCCAGCTGTGTGGAAAACTCTTGTGATCATCAACCACATACTGCTCTTACAATCTTTCTATGATGGCCCCTGAGCCTTGGATGACAGAGATTTGATGTAGGTGTTCTATATGGGGATAAATGGATAAATTCTCTTCAGTCTCTTATTCTCTACATTTTGGCCATTTGTGGCTTTCAGGTTAATCATCATCTGTTACTTGAGGAAGCTTTGCTGGCCAGAGTTGAGAAACATATTAGATGCAAACTGCCAAGTAAGAAAACCAATCAATGATTTAATCCAGATGTAAAGTCTATGAATCACAACAATGACCAGTCCAGTAAAAATCTCTACGGGTACAGTTGTGGCACTTTTATCTTGGGGGTGGTCAACAGCTGTCTTATTGGACTCAAGGCCCACTCAATGGGAGGGAACTCATGTGTGGTACTGTAAACATATTGGGATACACATGGCTGGAGAAGTCATGCATCCTAGAAACAAGCCTACTTTTGTCACACCCCTAGACCAATGTAATTTCTTGCTGTATTCTAAATACAGATATTACAGACAAGTGCATCTCTCACCATTAATCACAGAAGCTCTTTTTGCAACAAATGAAGTCTATTACAAAGTTCCACAACTGGTTAAACACAGGGAATAAGCAGGTATCTGTGAGGTACCCAGCCCTAAAGTGACACGGCTGCATACAACCACTACACCTAAGGCTCAGGGAACATTGCAGACGGGGGGCGGAAAGAATATTAATGCATCTCTCAACTGAACTTTTTAATAGTGTGGTCAACAGTAGAGTGGAAGAAACAATCAATGAAAAGGCAGATAAGAAACTTATTCAAGTTGTTGAGCAAAGAGGAAATGTCAATAACAAGGAGACAACATTTGTGCCATACCCTCTCCAAAAGTGAAGGAAAAACTGTGGGGCTGAAAGCACATCCAGGCAGACATGGAATGAAGACTCCCCAAATGTAGTGAGCACCACAAATGTATAGACTCAAGCCACTGAGTGAAACCCAAACAGAATGAAGCCAGGGAGCCCAAGGCCTGTCACACTACGGCAGAACCACTGAACCCTAAGACAAGGGGGCACTGGAAAGGGAGCACTGATAAACCCATAACTGTCTCTATTCACAGAGTATGCAATTTTCCAAACAATCTACAAGAAAACTACTAGACCTTAAATGCAAGTGTACAGGGTTCAAGATCAACACAAAAGCATCAGCCTCATGCTGGAATGTTAATAATGAACACAGGGAAATCAAACATTAAAGGACAATACAATTTGTGATTAATTCAAAGAAAACTAAATACTTTGGCATAAACTAACAAAACATGCATAAGATCTATATTCTGACAAATTTTAATCATACATATAAGAAATCAAAGAAGATATAAGCACATATACTAAAAGATCTGATATATCTGAATGTGATGTCAGTTCTCCCCAAATGGATCTATGTTTTTAAAGCAGTTCCTACCAAGGTCCCAACAAGGCTTCCCGTAGACACAGACAAGTTCATTCTAAAATTTACAGATAGAAAAATTACTCAGTGTTAAAGCTTATGCTATGATTCTAGTTGGCAAGGCAATGTGACAGTTACAGAAGGATAGACACACAGATTAATGAAATAAAACAGAGAACCCATAAGTAGATGCACAAATAAGTACAAAGGTATGTCTCATTTTCATTACATTATTTATTTTGTGTGTGGATGTGAATGTATATAGATATGAGTGCCCATGTGTAAATGTCAGAGGACAGCCTGGGACTCAGTTCTGTCCTTCCACCGTGTGAATCCTATGGATCTAACTCAGATTGTCAGGCTGCATAGCAAGCTCCTTTATGCTGAGCCATTATTCTAACTCACAGATTTATTTATTTATTTATTTGTTTGTTTGTTTGTAGGGAATTCACCCCAGGACTTGTATAAGTTAGAGAAGAACTCTACCCCTGAGTTACAGTCCCAACCCAAGCCCAAAGTTTCTTCATTAAAAACAGAAAAGCATTTCATTGAAAGGATAGACTTTTTGGCAGATTGTCACAATAAGTATATTTATAGACAAAATAACTAAATCTCAGTTTAAGCTTTGAACAAAAACTAAATGACTTCAAAGTAAACCATAGACTTAAAAGTAATACATAAATCTAAAATACTTTTAGAAAAAAAAAACATAGGTGTAACTTTGAGGGTTTTAAAACTAGACAGAGGTCTCAAGCTTAATACCAAAAGCACAACGCATTAAAGAGAAAATTGGTAAATTGCACTTCATGAAAATGTTTTGATGACTGATCTGTGAAAGATTGTTGAGAGAATAAAATGACCATCTGCAGATAGAATCTTTGCAAACTGTGGATCAATTAAATGTCTAGAATCTAGATTACAAAGAGTCTCAAAAGTCAACAGGAAGGAAACACAGAGCCCCGTTAGAAAGTGAACAAAAGTCACAGTCAGACACCTGTGTAGGTCTTGCAGTGATAAGAACCCAGAAAGGTGTCCAACAGCCTGGGCTACTGGGACATGAAAGCCACACCCATAGGTGGTCTCTGCATCTTTCAGAATGGATGAAATGACGGAATGAAAATTCACAATCCCCTGATTTTCTTTGCAAGAGTCTATGGAAAGTGGGCCCCTCCCACATGGCTGGCAGGAATGCTCAACTGTGCAGGGGCTCTGGAAAACAGTTTGGCAGTTTCTAATAAAACTAAACAGACAATTGCCACATGACCCAGCAATTGTACTGTTTGGCATCTATCCCAGAGAAATGAAAAGTTGTTCACACTAAAACCTCTACCAGAATATTCATAGCAGCCTTCTGCATAGTAGCCAAAAACAACTCAGATGCCCTTCAGAGTGAGCAGTTATACAAAGTGCAATTCGTGAAATACAACCCAGCCGTAAATGTAGAATAAATTCTTAATGCCTGCAGTAACTTACGTGAATCTTCCAGAAACTTTTCTGAGAGCAAAAGCCAATCCAAACAAATATAAATGGCACGAATGCCTTTATAGGACATTCTAGAACTGACAAAATCATGCACGTGGAAAGCACATGAGAGGTTGCCAAGAGCCAAGTAGGTATGTGGATGGGGAAAGTGGCATGAGGGTGGGATTGGAACACACAGGGATGGGTGCTGGTGGAACTGCTCTGTATTTTGAAGTTAATGATAGATATTCAAATCTACATGTATGGTGAACTTTCAAAACACTAACACATACACAAATAAGTACTAATAAAACCAAGAGCTCCAGCGAAGCTCTGTGGATCGTGTTACACCCATTTCCAGACTGAGATTCTGCCCTAGAGTTCTACAAGATGCATGAAAGAGTAAAAGGAACCATTCTGTATTCATTCTCCTCTTTGGGCGCGTGTGTGTGTGTGTGTGTGTGTGTGTGTGTGTGTGTGTGTGTGCTGTGCATACCTGTCATGTGTGCATTCATGTTCACATGTTCACTGGGAGGAAGGGAGTAGGCAGGTTTGTGTGTCTTCCTCGGTTCTCCTTCACTTTATTTACTGAGGCAGGGTCTCTCATTGAACCCTGAGCTTACTGATTTCAGTAGTCTAGTGGGTTAGCTTGCCCCAGGGATGCTCTGTGTCTGCCTGCTGTGCACTGGGATTACAGTATGGCAGAGGGGGCGGGGCACAGACTCTTTATGTGGATGCTGGGGACCCAAACTGCAACTCTCATCGTACCAGCCTTCTACATTTGTTTTAGAGCTGCAGGCACATCCACTGTTACTATACGGTACACTCAACAGCTGTATTTGTTTAAAAGACTAAAAAGAAAAGATGGGGGAAAACTAAGAATCTGGTAGTAATGAAGAAGCAGAGTTTACAGGAGAGGAAGGAAGTAGTATGTCAGGTCTTGGTTGATCTGCACATGGGAATAAAAGGAGGGAGAACCAATGATGGAGCGACTGCACAGCCCCGAAAAGAGAATCACTGGGGCCACTCCTAAGGGACAATCATATCACATGCCAGGGCTAGAATCACAAACTCCTTTGGTAACAGAGAGGCCAGATTCTGGAGCCTGTGTCTGTCATTTATAGTCACCCAGGCTTCTCAAAGTCAGCACATTCACAGTTGAAGTAAGATATATTTTCATTTTCATTTGTCTCCTACCTGTCCTCCTACAGCCTCTCCATCAATCACTTGGACCTTATTTCCACTCCCTCAACAGGTCTTCAGTGGACCCAGCTGTCAATCACACACCCCCAAGATGAGCGCACAACCATCCCGGACTTCAGAAGAATATCAGGATTAGGAAGTGCCAGTGTCTGATTTGAGTGCAAAAAGAATATCCAAGGAGCATATGATGAAAAAGAGAGACGAAGAGGAGGGAGAATGGGAGGAGGAGGAGGAGGAAGAGGGAGGAGGGGGAAATGGGAAAGGAAGAAGGAAGTGTAATGTCACATAGCACAGCAACATATGTGATGGTTAGTGTGGATTGTCAACAAACATGACAAACATGAGAGAAGGGCCTGTGGGCCTTGCTTTGGGGAATTACCTTAATTATATTTTTTGAGACGGGAATACCCACCCATTGTGAATGGCAACTTTCCTTAGGCAGAGAATCCTGGATTGTGTAGAATGGAGAGAACAAGCTAAGTATTAGTATGCAAGCACACGTCACTCTGTTTCTTGCCTGAAGATACAATGTGACAAACTCCCTCAAATTTCCAGACCATGACAGACTGTAACCTGAAGCTGAGAGCTAAACAAATCCTTTATCCCTTATGTTGCTTTTTCCTGTATGTATATCTCAGCAACAGAAAAGAAACTAAAACAGGCAACCATGGGGAAGAGGCTTAGTGAGTGAGGAAACTGCCTGGGTGGATGGGTACCAGGACAGAGCACTCACAAAGATAGTCAGTTGCATCCAACACTCCCTAGATGTTCTGTGGGTAAAGAACACTGCCTTTGGGCTGCTATGAAAATTCTGTCCTTGGAAGTTTGGGTTGGTGGGGGGGAAGGGAACCACAGAGTATAGGTCATCTGTAAAGGAAGGGAGAGAAATAGAGCAGGGGCTGGTGAAAGGTTCAAGAGGATGAGCATAGCTGAGAGAGGGTGAGAGTGCTGGAGGAGGGAGCCCAAGGGGGAAGGATGCAAGTTGAATATCAGAAGGAAGCAGAAGAGTATTGCTGGTTGTATTAGCTACTACTTTCATTGCTGTAATAAAATACCTAACAAAGGCAACTTAAAGGGCAAAAGTTTATTCTGGCTCACAGTTTAAGGGCTCAGTCCATCATGTTGGGAAGTTAAGTGGGAGGAGTTTGAGGCAGCTGGTCATATTGTATCCACAGTCAGGAAACAGAGAGACATGAATGCTGTTCAGTTTACTTTCTCCTTTTTTATTCACTGCCTAATCCATAGAATGATATCACTCCCATTTAGGGTGGGTCTCCCCACCTCAATTAACTCAGTCTAGAAAGTCTCACAGACATGCCCAGTGATTATAGATTCGGTCAAGTTGACAGTCAAGGTTAGTTATCACACTGATGTAGTAATATCCCCAAGAAGACAGAAGAAAAGAAGCTGATCTCAAATAAGAGAAAGCCAGTTCGTCACCCACAGGGGAAGCGGGGAAGGAATGCACGGGGCCAGCCAAGCTCTGCAGCTCGCTCGAGGCAGCACCATTTCTGATGTGACAGTCACTTTTGATGTCACAGTCACTTCTGATGTCACCGTGTCTGTGGGTGACATCTACCACTGAAGAGCTGACCCAGGAAAGGTGGTCATTCTCAGTGGACCCAGAAGGTTTTCTGGGTCAGGGTGGGTCGCGAATGCCTGTATGAGGAGGGAGAGGTAATTACATTACATTGACGTGTGTCGCCAAGAGCTGAAGCACAAGGCCAGGTCACTGAGCAGAACCACGCGGTTCTTCCTCAGACCTTAGAGTTTAGGCCCAGCAATGTGGGTGATGTGAGAGCTATGGGCTAAAGGACTCAGCACTGGACTGTGCCGTTCCAGCTCACTTCCATGTTGTGAGCACTTCTAAGTTCTTGGACCACAGCCAGAACCTAGCTTGATTCCAACTCTCTGATTCCAGAGTCACCACTTCCTACAACCTTCCTGGTCTACTAACAAATCTTATTCATTGTCCCAGCGCAGAAAGGACTCTAAAAATCCATGTTCTCCATCATTCAGACCCAAGCCTGTGCCATGGCAGACTCCGGTAACTTGGCTGACTCACTGCAGGATGCCTCACATCACCATCCATCACCATTATCAGCTGCATTCACAACGTTTCTTCCTTGGGCAGAAAGTCTGAAATGCAAAGGGATCGTTAGGATGGAGAGAGATGAACCAGTGAGATAGGAAGCCCCAAATATGTGCTTTGTTAGAAATGAAAATGGGAATCTGAATCGAGGGGAAAAAGGACTCTGTCAGAACATGGTCGTGCGCGCCTTTCAAAACATGAAAAATAAATTCACCCTCCAGAAAAAGAAGAAAAATGAACCTGACAGATTCATTCTCTCCTATCTTGAGGCTTCTCCTCTGAGCCCGTGCATCAAGGATCAGTCTGAACAAGCAAGGCCAGGCCGGCAAGGAAGATAGCCTGGCTGCCATTGTTCCCGGGCGCACGCACCCTTGCCAGCCCAGGCTTGTAACTCAAATGTGATTAAGTGGCTTGTCCCAGAAATGAAAAAAGTCAGCTTCCAGCCCAAATGCAAACAGATTCTATGCTCCATGTGTACCGTTGCCATTCCGACATTCACTAAAAATTTGGATTTTTAAAACTTTGTATTTCTAATCCAGAAGGGAAAAAATATATCCTGCAATTGTTTTCTAACTGAAGATCTCTCACACTTTTTCCTTGTAGGACAGAAGGCTGTAATATAGCCCTGTGGGCAGAGGGTCTACAGATTGTCCATCAATGTCAGAGACCCCCCAGTGAACTACCTACAGATGTGAAAAAAGGGCACAGATGACGGGTGCCCAGTGGGATCAGTTTTCTCCGCATCACGCTAAGATTCGGGCACTCTAGGTAGCTTCACTCACTTACCTCTGGTTTCTTTTCAGGCAGGCTTCTCAAGTATCTGAATGTAGATATGGGAAAGCTACAACCAGGATAGAACAGATGCTCAATGAATGCCTGTTTAGCCTCTTGACGTGATGCAGGCAGGGTGATAAACCCAGAAGCAAAATGTGCAAACCCCCACTCCATATTCTATGATTTCTTATCTTTCAAACTTAATGCAAAATTCAATATGTAAACTCTGGTTTTGGCGAAGGTATGGTCCGCCTGGCAAGGGATAGGTTCCTGTAAGTATCTCTGGTATCAGCTGGTATCAACCATGTGGGCCACGGACCAGGGCATACAGCTGTCCATGGCCTGCCAGACTGTCTTCCTTGGAACCATCCTGAGTGCCTTTGGGGATGAGTTAACCTGACGTGACATGAGTGAGCGTTACCATGTGTTTTCAATCTTTATTAGAAGCATATTACCCTTCCTTAGATGTATTAGACCTGCTGGATTCATATTTCCACTGCTGCTCTATGTACTTTCTCTCTCTCTTTCAGATTTTCCCTTCCTCCTCCCTGATGCCCCCCACCACCACCTTTTTAATTTAACTAGAGAAAATGACATGTTAATTTCAGCTCCACCTCTGCTGGGTCATCCTCGGGTCAGCAGATTAGAGACATCAGCAGAAGAGAGAAGACATTGCTCTCCAACTGCAGGGCAGCCTGACCCAGCCATCAATCAGGCTGACAGCAACGTTTGAACAATGACAGTCATCTGTCAGGAAGCAGGAGGTGGTGTCTCATTAACACACCGCTCACCTGCCCTGAGCTACACCTCACTTATAATAATATCCATCATTCACCTTCAAGGTGTAGCTTTTTTCTGCTCCATGAAATAACAGGCACTCTGTTTCCTCCCCTCCTCCCTGGAGTCCACAGGACCTAGGAGCCTGGAAAGGGAAGAGAGGGCCACTAAGCTGGGCTGGGGCAGAGGGAAGACAGCGGAAGGGGAAGGGAAGCAGGTCCCAGTCCACCTATCCAGAGATGGACCTGTGGTCAGCAAGTTGAGACAGCCAAAGACAGACGCGGGAAGGAGAGGCCCTTAGCTGGAGTTCCGCTGGGCCCGAAACGTGTTCCCTGTTGTGCTCCATGGAGGACTGGTGTGGACAGACGCATTCTGAAATCAAAAAGTACCTTTTTGCTCTGATTCATACATGCAGGTAAGCTGGAAAAAAAAAAACCAGTAACCAAGCATTATTGGTTTTCTGAGCTTCAGAATCTGCCACTGCTCATCTCTGCTAAGCATGGGTGGCTTTGGCATTCATGGTGCCTGCCTCCAGTTCACAGCACACACTCCATTCATCCCTAGGAAACCCTGCCCACAGCGAGCACATTCTAGCAAGGTATAACTAAGTTCCCATGGGGACACTGTCAATAGTCTCATTGCTCAGGTGATCCTACATCCTGGGACCTGTGCAGTGCTTTCACGGGACATAAATAGGTCCCTTCATAAAGTTCTGGTGGCAAGCCCAAAGTTTTAGCCTGGTCACTATCTTCCTCTTCTACTGTTGTGGAATTAAAACCACATGTTTAATATGTATGTGTAATAAAAACACATACATATATATACACACACGTGTAAACACATGCATGGCGCATATGTGTGACGTGCTCATGCGTGTGTGTCCAGGTATGACATTCACACGCAGTGTGCAAACAAATGTTTGCATACGCACATATGTATACATATATGTATACAAAAACATATATACTCAAACATATACCTACATACATACTTATAGACACATACATATAGACACGTACACATACACATGTTACACACATACACATATATACACATACACAAATACATGCACACATACACATACATGCAAATATGTACACATACACACATTCACATAGAAACACATACACATATATACATATATGTACATGTACATGTGAGCATATATATGCACATACACATATGCATGCATGCACACATATGCAATACACATATATAAATATGCACACATGTATATATATAAACAATATGCACATGTCCATATATATACACTTGCACATGTACACACATGCCATTATACACACATACTCACACATCAACCCTTTTGAATTCTTGAAAATGAAAAATATGTCCCTGCTTCTTCAGGCTGAAAATTTTTACCAGCAATCACTAAAGCTCAAGGAGAACTTGGGCATCGTAAAACTGAAGCCAAGGCAGCCAGGTAACATTTCTGAGGCTGAAAGGCAGAGGACAGCAGAGCCCCAGTTTCCCAATGCCATAGCTCCTAAGTTCCTTTTCTTGTTCAGGAACTGCAGGTTTGTGTGAAATGTAGATTTCAGTAGCAGAGAGGACCAGTCATGAAGCACATTAACAGAAGACCCACATAACAAGAGTAGGTTTCTCATCTGGGGAGGTGTGTGGCTAAGGCCCATCAGAACAGTGATGAAGACAGTTCTCCATACCCTGACAATACAGAACAAATTCTTCTGGGCCCCCAGAGATGCATAACTCATCCTAGAATGGAGCTAGATTCTCACCTTGTATGAGAACATCATAGGAGATAGCATACCCTGAAGGTGGGTGTCCCCACAGGATCCTCCTCTCCATGAGCACAGTGGTTCCCTTGCAGAGAGCACAGACCAGAAGAGGAGCAGAGCTGTTCTTTCTGGGTTCCATCCCTTATCTACAGTTATAAAATGCAAAAGGACTTGAAAATGTAAAGTCAGCCTGTAGCTCAGTTTGTGGCAAAGTCTGACCTCAGCTTAACTGACCAATTAGTGGCTGTACCACATGTGATACATTCATGGATATGGTTCCAGTGGGCTGCCTCTCATGCATTAGCAGGTGACATATACCCCATCACCTTTCTGCAGTCAAGTGACAGGATCCCAGCAGCCCCTGGGATCAGGCATCATGGAACTTTCTCTGCTCAGATCAAATGGAGTTTTACACATGTTCGTCATATATCTTCCTACAGTTTGCCTGGAAGACCAGACATCTAGGAGAAAGACCCATCTGCGTGGTGGTGGCTGTGGCTTCCAGTGGACCAGGTTGGAATTATTCAGTAATAGCCGCTGTCCCTTCTTTGCTGGAGTGACTCTAAGTTCTGCCTGGAACACTGTGTTGATACAAGCTTAGACAGAGAAAACCCCTCCACTATGGAGTTCTCCACAGTGTCACGACAGGTTAAGGATTAGCTTGTGAGACCCAATGGAACTAAGATCCCCAAAGGAGAGAGAAAAATCGGAGGGACATTACCTCCTTCTTCCCAGATTTGCAAAAGTCATTACCACAGTTGCTCGAAGGGGGAGAAAAATAAAACGCAGGCTTTATACAATTCTAATTCCTGCGAATTGTATCTGTATCACACAGGATTAAAACATTGATTTTTCCAGTGGGCTCCTAGAAGATAAGAGGTGGATTTGATGCAGCAGTTATTTTCTGTACAAGAAACCAAATTTCACCTCTCACAACTGTTGTTTTATTTGCTGTTTTGTACTCTTGCCTTACACTTGGCATGTCCCTTTTTGCATCACAGAAATTACTGTCAAAACTTCCTATTTTAAATCAACTATCTAGATGCATGGGTCAGATTTTACCAATCAAAACAGCGATGATCCTTTCAAAGTCAGGATCCAGATATATGATGCAGCTCTTTATGTTTTATTTATTAAAGATACTGAAAATGTACCCACAGTTTTTTTTTAAGTAAGTTTCTCTTGCATTCTTCTCTCTCTCTCTCTCTCTCTCTCTCTCTCTCTCTCTCTCTCTCTCTCCCCATCTCTCTCCTTAATTGCCCAGCCTTTACAAAACCCATGCCTGCAAAAGAAACAGCCGTCTATTGCCCTGTCACACAATGCCTGCCTGGGAAAGCTATTGGGTTTATAGAAGAGACAAACATTTCAGGCATGCCATTCTGGGGTAATGAAGCATACCAACAAAATATACCTGTGCAACATTTGATAAAGATGAGCTGACACGCCAGTCCAAATAGGTTCTTTTGTGTGTCTGCACGTGTCTACCATCATTGCTTTCATCTTAAAACAGGAAGGTAGCAATAACAGCAGCAGCTGGCAGGGACCCTGAGCGGAAGAGCAGCTCACACAATTAAACGTCGTTTACCTCTGGCCTTTATTTCACTCCCACTACCCTTAATTTATTATATGTTTTCTCTGGTTCCAAAAAAAAAAAAAAAAAAAAGTGGCTCAATTTTTCTTTCTTTCTCTTGCTATCTAATTTCTTTTACAGGGCATTGGAGAAGACAATAGGCAAAATCCCCGGGTGTTTAGCCCTGGATCTTAAGTTAAAATGCCTCTTAGTGGGGCTTTTATGGCTCCCATTGTTGTGTGATTAATGTAAAGCAGAATTCAGCCCTACAGTTACACATAGCACTTGAGTCAGACAGAAGGCAGACTGAACTTTGTATCTTGGTGTACAAAAAATGTTTTTAGTTGCTTAATCTTCAGACAGAGAGAGAGAAAAGTAGCTTATAGAGATGGAAAGAAAGACAGGGACAAAGAGAGATGAGACAGGGAGGGAAAGACAGTGAGACAGGGGTACAAACTCCAGTGGCCCGAATATGACATGGAGAGTCACTCTGGAACACTCTCCTTATCTGAGGCTGAAAGGCTGATTATCTGGGTTGGACCTTGTGTGTTCCGGTTATGTCTTTGGGCTTCAGGCAGTCTTGGGCCACCCAGACATGTCACCCATGGGTGCAGTATACTATGATGAGTGTGGCCTGCGCTGCAGGACTCCAGCAATGGAAGGGCTCTGTCCTGTGCTACATCTTTGCCTTGAGTTCCAGAAACCTCTGAAGTCGTAGTCTTCACATTGTTGGGGATGAGCAGGCATGAAACATGGGAGACATTGGAGACTTGGGTCACACAACTTCACCTTGGTGATATCCACATTGTCAATGCTACATTGTGGAGGGGTCACCACACTGCTGTGGCTTGGGGTATGAAATGTCCCCTAGATACTCATGTGTTAGAGGCTTGTTCTTCAAGGCAGCATTTAACATTTTTTTAAATGTATATGAGTGTTTTGCTTATGTGTATGTATATATACCATGTGTGTGCCTGGTGCCCATGGAGGCCAAATACCCTGAAACTGGAGTTACAGATGGTTGTGAGACACCATGTGAGTCCAGGTCTTCTGCAAGAGCAAAAAGTGCTCTTAACCCCTGAAATGCCTCTCTGGCCTCACCAGTGAAACATTTAGAGGTAGACTTTGGGGAGTGATTACATCATGAGGACTCTGCTTTCATCGATGAATCCATTGGGGGATTCATAATTGAACAGACTTTTGAGAGGTGATAGAGACTGAGGAAAGTGGGGTCTGATCAGAGGAAATGGGTTTCTGGAGGCATGCCTTTGAAGAGCATGTCTTGTTCTGTCTCTCCCTCTCTCTCTCTCCCTCATCTCTCTCTCATCTCTCTCTCAGCTCCCATGACAGATGCATCCTTCTGTGTCACACTCTTGCCTCCCTGATGCTCGGCCTCATCAACAGTCCCAAAGCAATGGAGGCAGTTAGTCACAGAACAAGACGTCCAAAATTGTGAGCCAAAATAAATCCTTCCCTCTTTAAGATGATTGGCGCAGATATTCTGTCACAGTGAGGAAAAGTAAGTAATACTCCTAGTTACCACACCTTCACCCCATGTCTCCTCATACACAGCACTTCCAGGAAGGAAAGCCAGAGCACTCAAAGTCACAATCACCTGTGGGGATCTGGTTACTGAGCAAGGCAAGCAACTCCTGATACCCTAAAGGGATGGCAGGTGTCTGACCTGCTCTGCCTGTGTGATAACCTGGCCCCAGGAAGCTACTGTAGATATGAATCTTCCTTTCCCCGACCCCAGACCAGAACCAGGGTTTTTGGGTTTCGTTTCCTCCTTCCTGAACTTCCACAGCCTTCCCGCCTTTACCCCAACACCCCACCTTTCCCGCCTTCTGTAACGGTCAGGAAGGCCTCCCTATGTAAACCCCTGCATTGACTCTAATAACTGAACTACCCACCAACGTAGTCTCCCAGGAGGGAACTCCTCCTGCCGCACTCTGAGCCACCTGAGGTCCCATTCCATCGTCCTCCATTCTCTGGCATGGCTGGAGCACAGCAGCCGTGCTGGAGATGAAGACGCACCCACAATCACCGTGGGAGGCAATGTGGGGCAAGAATGGCCTTATCTCCTCAGACTCAGTGCAGTCAATCTGTGCACAACAGAAACCTGGACAAGAAGGAATAGCTACTAAGACTCAGGGTCACACATTTCCACTCTTAAGTAGGAAAAGTTTCACTGTGTGGAAGCTTCTGCTTCCTGTTCTTTAAAAACGGAAGATGTGAGACTTTTCCTGGGAGAGGAAGACAGCATCAAATTAATGATAACTATAAAAATACTCGGTAGAAAGCAAACTCTGTACATAGGCTCATCTTGTTTCTAGTTTCAAAATTACATTACATCGATAAAAGCAAATTCCAAAATTAATGGCAGAATCAAGTTGCGCTAAATCTCAGCAGCTTAGCAATAGTAAAAAGAAAAGAAAAAGAGGAGGAGGAGGAGGGAGAAGGCAATCAACCTATAAGCTATAGGCTTCTGACCTTCCAGAGTCTGAAGGTTTATACAATTCTTGCTTACTTAAGGCTCTTATTGAACCCATTATATTTGTTCGGTCTATTATTTTTTCAATATTTTATTTTATTTATGTGTGTGAATGTATTGCCTGCATGTACGTAGGTGCACCCATGTCATGCAATACCAAAGGACATCAGAAGAGGGCATTGGATCAGATCCCCTGGAACTGGAGTTACAAACAGTTGTTAGCTGCCATTGTGGAAATGGGAACCAAACCCCAGGTCCTCTGCAAGAGCAGTCAGTGCTCTTAAGTGCTGAGTCATCTCTCTAGCACTCTATTCATTCTTTTGATTTACAGAATAATGGTAAGAACATCCCTGTAGATTCAGAGTGGTGAGCCTCTAGCAGGAGTCACTGAGCAAAGTGACTTACTTGCTCATGCATAAAGGCAACCAAGGGGCTGACCATGGGAGGCAGTTTTGGAGGAGAAACTGCATAAACTTAGCACCAAGTCAGCTTGTAAGTAAATGCAACTATATCCCTTCAGGCTTGAGGTTAAATTTATCTAGGTACTATTTGGAAACTATTGATTTTTGATAAATACTGTCATCCAGCTATTCCCAGAATCGAGATTCACGAGGCCCCACCCCAAGGTTGCTTAACTAGTAAACTCTGGTGGTAATGCATCTTGTGTGTCGTCTCCCATGCTAGGGTGAGATTTTCCATGATACAGCTGCCTGAGTTACCCACACTCTCATAAGTGATCCCAATAAACTCATTGGTTCACCAAGCTGAATTTGGTCAGAATCATTTCTCTGGACTATCGTTGCCCTTTCTATCTGGGGTGAATAGAAATAGCCACAGGGGGCTGGAGAGACACTTCAGAAGTTATAGCATTTGCTGCTGTTGCAAAAGATCTGGGCTTGTTTCCTGTCACCCACATGGCAACTCATAACCATCTGTAGCACCAGTTCAAGGGGATCTGGCACCCTCTGGCCCCCACAGGCACTGAGCAAGTGGTCCACATACAGGCGTGCAGGCAAAGTGTTTATATACATAAAATAAGAAGTCTTTAAAGAAAGAAAAAGTATAGGTTCTACAGAAAAAAATGTTGCAATACTCACTAGCCTATAAGGATATTTATTCATTTACTTGTTTATTTATTATTTGAAAGATTCTCCTGAAAGCATTGATTCCCTCTTTGAAACCTACTTAGGTGCCTCCCAGTCTTAGACAGTCACCATAGACCTTCCTGGTGCCTTCTGCCTCCTGGGTTTCTCCCTTTGATCACTGGAATTCTTCAGAGCTGTGCTGGCTGAAGGAGTTTCTGGCCTCATCCTACAGGTTCGTGCGCTTCCAGTTGCTCTCCGCTCCTGACAGTGTCCTCTAAGTACTGAGAGAATAGATGGAGAGTCTCCTTTAGCCTGTTGGGTTCTGCATTTTTCAGCTCCTGCACAGACCCTCACAAGCTCTGGTTCCTTCTACCTTGGTGTCCGCTGCACTGAACCGTCTGTGTTCTTCTACAGAGTCCCTGTGGCTCCTAGTTGCTCTGATCAAGAATTTTTATGAGTGTGACTCACACCACAGTGCTCACAGTGCCCTCTGCCAGTGGGGCCCTGCATCTCTGTCCCTGGAGATCGCATGGCACATGTATCTGCTGTTGCAGAACCTGGTCTCGGGCTCTTCGACCCTGGTCTCCTGTCCCAGTAACTTATCCACTGTTTTCAATCAGAGCACAGTAGGAAGCCCAAACCCAGTTCATACACATTCAACTGAGGACCCAAAGAATACCCACAATCTCAAAAAAAGCCTGCCTAGGTGCCTATTCCATAGCCTGGCTTCCTACTCCCTTGTGAGTCCTGAAACCATCTGCTGGGAAAGCCAGGACAAACTTGTGAAGAGAAGAGGTTAAGGATGCACAGCTATGGGGTGTACACACCGAGGTTACCAGGTCCCTAATGGAAGAGTAGCCAGATGAATCAGCCTTGATATTTGTCAAGACTCAGCCCCACTGACCAGTGAGGAAAAGGGTGGGGAAACCTGGAAATGTCCCCAGTGATTGACCAAAATGGTTTTGAAATCTCTAGACCAAGGACCATTAATCTGAAAATGGCTGAGTCGATTTGATTTCAATAGGACGCAGAGACTCCTTTTGAAATGAATAGTGACAGCAGGGTCCAGAGATAACAGGCTGGGATGACAGGATGGCTCCCTGAACACACTGCAGAAAGCCGGAGCTGGCTGCGTTTGGATAGCTCCACTCACTTGGATTTTAAGACTGGCATACAAACAGACCCTTTCCTGCTTCCACTCGGGTCCTACCCCTCCCCACTTCTTCCAAGGGAATACACAGATATGCTGGGCCTGAGTGGCATCTGAATAACATAGGGCCAGTCCGTGGACAGATGGACAGACACAGAAACCAGAAGGGAGGCTGGTGAGGTAAGGGGCAGGGAGAGGACTGACTCGTGCAGACAGGCCAGGAAGACACCATTGTCAAGATGGGCCATCTGCAATGTCATAGTCCTTCACATCCCTGTGAAAATGTGTTAGCTAAGGAAATTATTAGCCCAACAAGCCAGGACAAAAGTAAAACTAAGTGTGAGTGGCGGCTCTCAGTAATTACAGTGTGCCCAATCTATGCTGATGTGTGTGTTAGAATTCAAGCTGGAAAGATGGCTCAGGAGGTAAGGGTGTTTGCCGTGTAAGCATGAGGACTGCAGTTCAAATCTCTAGAACCCACATACAAGTCAGGTATGACTGTGTGGATCTGTAAGCCCAGAACTGTGGCGAACTGAGAGGATTGCTAGAGCATAGAGGCCTCCATCCTAGATCCAAGTTCAGTGAGAGAGCCTGTCTCAAGGGAACAGGGCAGACAATGATAGAGCAGGACACCTAACATCGTGCTCTGGTGGCTGTATGTGAGTATACCTGCCCGTACACCCAATACACAAGTGAGCACATGCCACACACATACAATACTCACACACAAATAAATACTAAACAAAAATAACAAAAAATAATAACATTTTGTAAAAATTCTGAGCATTAGAAAAAAATTTGGACAGTAAAGAAGAGGCATGGCTGCCATTTTATGAAAGAAGTTTCTGGAACAAAGCAGTTCAGTGTAAAGTGAGAAAAGATGGCAAGAAAGAGCTAATAATTTCCTTAGCTAACACATTTTCACAGGGATGTGAAGGACTATGACATTGCAGATGGCCCATCTTGACAATGGTGTCTTCCTGGCCTGTCTGCACGAGTCAGTCCTCTCCCTGCCCCTTACCTCACCAGCCTCCCTTCTAGTTTCTGTGTCTGTCCATCTGTCCACAGACCAGCCCTATGTTATTCAGATGCCACTCAGGGACTCTGTGTGTGTGTGTGTGTGTGTGTGTGTGTATGTTTGTGCACACCGGTGTGTGTCTTTAGCACCAGCTTCAGGGACTGTCACTTGAAGAACAACAGGGCAAGGTCACTGACGGACATCCCTCTACATCTCCCCTGCACAGGCAGAGGAATTAGGGCTGATTTATGAATGTATTTCCACAATTCACTTGAAAATTTGTAAGGTCTGTGCAGCCTGGCAGGGGTAGAAAAAGGAGAGGCCCTGTGAAGGAGCGCGCCTGCTCCACTTTATTGTAAAATTATCCCATGTTACCTCTCTAATCCCCTGAAAACAAATTAAATCCTCACTAAGCTGACTTTAAATCAATAGTTTCATTTAAGAATAGTGTGACTTAATAAAAATAAAAAACTAACTGGTCCAGCCAATTTAAGAGGGAAATAAATCATTGCCCAAAGAAAAATAGCAGATTTGACTTGTATATGGGCCCGACCCTACACTTCAGGGGGGAGAGCCTGTGTCTAAATTAACTCCGGAGGTCCATGAAGCCCAGAAGCCCCACTCAAAAGCCTGTGGGACTATGTACCCCAAGAGCCATGATGCCAGGCACCCTAAATGGGAAACCACATTTCAGAGTTTTGGAAAATCACCTTTACAGAGAAGCAGCTGGCATTCTGTGGGTCACCCCTCCTCTCCCGACTAGCACACAGCCCAGGGATCACACACAGGACCAAGAAACACACCTTCCATTGTAGCAGGAGCAGAACGGTGCCCCACAAAGACATGCTGACTGGGAAAGCTGTTTCTTCATCACGCCAGGACAAAAGTACAATTAGGTGTAAATGGAAAACATCTGTCACCGTAACAAGGACACAAGCTATTTGATAATATCCTTGCACAAAAAAGAAAACAAAAAAGCAAACATTGGGTAGGATTTTCTTTTATTTTATTAGCAGTATACAAGAGGCTTGACTGCAATTTTATGGAAAAAGGAAAGTTATCCAGGGGAAAGCAATGCAGAGTTACCTCAAGAGGTCTGTGCAGGTGGAGCAGAGGAAACTGTCTCACTTTATCCCACTAGTCCTATTACTCATGTAGATGAAGAAAATGTCTGGGAACTGGTGCTAATTAATTACTGTGTCCTGGAGATACATAAGCATCACAATAACTGGGACGTGTCTCATGATCGGTGCTACCCTGCCCCTGATCGACCAGAAATCTTACTAATCACAGACAGTCAGTTCTAGCTTCTCACTGATGTGTGGCCAATAAGGTGCTTTTGTTTGTTCCTTTTGACATCAACTGCTAATTCAAATGGTTTGCAGGGTCTTGTTTAAACACAGTGAAGCCAGGCAGGACTACTCGATTCTTCTCATGGTCTCTCTTAAGGCCTAAGTCAATTTGTTGGCCAAGAAAATACCTGGAAGACTCAGAGTGTAGTGCACAACACCGGGTCAGATTCAGGCTCCAGTGGCTCAAACACGTGCCCATATTCTAGTCCTGTGTCATCTTTGCAGGGGTATGACAGGATGGCCTGGTCTTCATGGACCATGGAATGCAGGCCTGATGCCTGCACAGCTGGGCTCTCAGTCAGTTCCACTAAGGACTATATAAGGCTCTAGGCAAGGATAGTGACACCTGGATCTCCTTTCTGAGTGGTCATTATTTCTACCACAGAAAATGTCAGCTTTTCTGTGGCCTTAATATCCATCTTCATAATGGGAAAAAACAACCACTAGGATGAAGACTCAGAGCAGAATTTTAAAACCATAGCAACTGCCAGGCATGGTGATGCACACCTTTAATCTTAGCACTGGGGAGGCAGAGGCAGGTGGATCTCTGTGAGATGAAGCCACTGGTCTACACAGCCAGTCCAGGTCAGCTGAGGCTACAGGGAGACCCTATCAGAAAAAATGCATGGTAACTAAAGAGCTTCCAGTCACAGGACAATTAAGGATCATTCACACTTCAAGTAATGTCCCATCATGGGTGCAGGGTGATAGCGTCAAGATATCTGGAAGTAATTTTCCAAACTTGTCCAAATTTGAGCAAAACGATGAGGTCATGTCCCCACCACAGACAAGTGACCTGACAATGGACTTGTTTCTTTCTGTGACGAATCTTTCCTTTTCAGGAAGGCCAAGGCATTGTTTTCAATATCCACTCAATAGCTTTCGCTATTAGGAAGCAATTTCAGCAGCGACTCCCTGTACGGCGGCTTAAAATCAGCTTGGGGGACTAGGGACATAGCTCGGCTAATAGATGTTTGCCTAGCATGTACAAAGTCCTGGGTTCAATCCCTAGCACCACATGAATCAGTTGTGGTGACTCACACCTGTAATCCTAGCATGGGAAGGCAGGAAGATCAGAAGTTCAGTCATCCTTAGGTACATACAAGGCAAGCCTAGATTACATGAGAACTTGTCTCCAAAAAGAAACTAGCTTGTGATCTTCCCCACAGGGAGGGAGCCAGCATTTTGTGATGAGAGCGGCAGGATGAACAAGGAGACAGCCTAGTTCACAAGCAAGCTTGATTCCTTGGCCAAGAAGCAGGCTCACCTTCTCTTTCTGACTCCCAATTTTCCAGCTTGTGACAGTCTGTCTGCTGTTTGCATACAGTCTCTAATTGCCCCAGGCAGGCCTAGAACATCAGAACAAAGATTCTCACTGGACATGGGGCATTTCATCTCCAGCTACCATCCCAATACACTTTATCTACAACCTGAGCTAATGTAGATAAGCAATCTAGTCTCCATATTCCTATTTTTCTTTCTAGAGCCCTGGTTAGGTTCTGAGTCCATCTGGTACAGATCAAAGACTCCAGAACACTCAGAGGGATAGCTAGTCCTTCTGAAAAGCCCTTCACTAGCAAGCACACCAACCTGTGTCTGTGATGGTATAGATCAGCAGAAACATGACCCCACATGATAAAGAGCAGCTGGCTGGGTTCTGAGCTCCTGGAAAAAAAAAAAAAAAGATTCAGTTCACCCATTTCCAAGGGCAGGTCCTATACTGAGTGACCTGGGCATTCTTTGCTTTGCACACAGACGGAAGGTCTGCTCTGACCACAGATGCAGGAACATATGTCTCCAAAGCTGATCCAGGCACTCAACTTCCTGATAGTGAAGATAGTGAAGATTCTAGACCGTTAGTAATGCATTCCAGTTTCCTCCATCTCTGCCCCCGAAAGTGTAAGTGTCCCTGGGTGAGGTTCAGGGCTCTGTGGGCTTAGCAGGTGTCGAAAGGAAGAGCCACAAGCAGGCTTGATGGTAGTGGGAGTAGAATCCTGACTCAAAGCTGAGCAACCTGGCTAAGCTTTGGAAACTCTTCAGAATGTTTTTGTCAAATTCAGGCCATCAGAGTAGGTGGTACACTGTGAAACACACCGCCAAAGCACCCATGCAGGCTAGGCGTTCAGACCCCAGCAACAGCTTCTTAATGTGCACACAGCCAAAAGGGCAGGAGGTATGTCTTGGAGACCATGTGACAGGAAGGAATGTCAGAGGAAAAGAAGCCAATATTCCCCTCCAAACATAGCACTTGGGGAACTAAACAACTCATGAAAACTACTGGCCACTCACCTGGATTCATCACTCACTTCCAATTCCCCCAGGAAACAATAAGGACTACAGAAGGAAGAACCAAGCTCATCTCTAAAGTGTTTTAAACTGAGACATTTCCACAAGTTCTGTGGACACCCGCCTGTCCCCGAGGTCTGGCCTGGCATGCTTTATCTGTGCCATGGACCACAGGGTTTTTGCTGCAGTTTTTCAATAGGAAATAACCCAGTGAAGGGCCTCCAAAAATCTTTGTCTCTGACCTTTGCCTTCATCTGAAGAGAAGATTGTTTCCCAACAAGTAGAGAAATTCAGAGACAACTGGCCAACACATCCCTTTTCTGCCTGTTCCCTCCTCAGCCCCAGGAGGAAGTGGTGGCTCTCCAAGCAAGGCAGCAGCAGAAGACAGCAGACAGTGACACCCATGGCTTCCGATCCTACTGTGGCCCACCCACTTATTGTACATATGTCTGTTTCACAGTCAGAGCTGTATACACTCTTTACAGGATAACTTTTAAAAACCTCAGGATGCATTGCATAAAAACCAAATGATTAAAATATTTTGTGAAGTACAAACGACAATAGCAGAAACCCATAAAGACAGCAGCTGGCCTCCCCTTCTCCTCCAGGGTTCCTAAGTGGCTGGGAGTGACGGACCATGAGCTATATACCAGATTGGGCTGCTTCTCCAAGTCCATCAGGGCTGATCCCACTATCCTCTTCTGACAGGAGTGTTACCAGGGAACAGAGACCTTGGACATGTAGAAGCTGCCTCTGCTCAGATGCTCAGATCCCCGAAGCACCAGGATGGATCTGGGCAATCCACATTACCAAGCAGCTTCTGGCCTCCCCCTGAGACCAAGCCTCAAGGGCTCATGCTCCTGTCTTTCCTGTCCCCTCTCACTGAGCACTGGGCAGGGAACTGAGTCCCCTCTGTCTTGCTGGCTTCATGGACTCTTCATTACTGCTGTTGACACCCTATCTTGACTGTCTATCCTGTCCGTTCACTGGACCACATATGTGAATTCATATGTTGGAGTACCCTAATAGCTGTCAAAATTTTTCAGCAAAAAGACATATTGAGTCAAATGAAAAATAGAAACATACAAGGCAAAAAAAGAAAAATTGCTTTGGAGGCAATAAAGCCCTTCAGTTTAGCACCATACTCGGCAACTGTGCAGAACTCTGGCCATCAGCATAGTTGGAAAGCCCTTCCAGAAAGTTCTTCATGCACTCCACTCAGAAAGGCAAGATAGGCAAGAAGGCAGACAGGAAACTGTATCTGCCTCTAGAACAAAGGCCAGGACATGCCCAAGTAGTTCACAGTACTGAGTTTCTACACTTCTAAATGATGTTTTATGCCCAAGCTCTGCAAATACCTGTTTTTATGAATGACAAAAAGCACAAAATAGATTTCATAAGAATAAATGATAAGTTGTGAGAATTCGCTAAAATAACACTAAAGAACTTGATGAGTCATGTTATACATAGTTTACTTCCAAAATCATTGTCAGGAGGCTTACAATTGAAACACACATACACACCACACGCTCAAATTTTTCAATAAAGAATGTTTCAGAAAAATTATATAAGCAGCCAGCAACACACCACAAATGGGTTGTAAATTTGGCCGCGAGCTTCTTAGCAGTCAATCCAAAGAATGAAACTTGCTACTTTCAAAGAACATTATAACTATCAAGAAAGGAAAACATTTTTCCTAATTGAAGCCCTGTGTTTAATTTATTAAGCAACTATGTAACATCAAAGGTACTGAATAACATCATTAGAAGTCTTTAACAATATTTCTAGAATACAGAAAAATGCTAAGTATTTGGCTCTTTCCTTTAAAATCCAATTAAAGGCTAATTTCATTTGGTTTGGTACATTCCAAAATAGTATGCATTATTGTAAAGGATTCTTACACTCTGAAAAGGCATTTAAAGAAGTGATCTTTTCTAGGATAAAACTGTTCAGAATCATTAAGGCATTCTCAGTGAGTCTTTTCTTTTCAACAAAGGGTGTCACCAAGTCCTTCCACCTCCCCTTCTCTGGAGCAACAGCCCCAAAAGCTCCAGTGTGAGTGAGTTCTAAGCAGGAGTCAGCTTCACCTATGGTCCAGTACAGCATCACCCAAAGAGTCCCCTGGGTCAAGGGGGCACCCTCTGTGTGACTGCCTGGGACAAATAGGGCATGTGAGCATGTCACCAAGGGACTAATGGCCTCTGACCTGACCGTTTAGAAGCTGAAATGTATACGCATACAGTGGTGACGTAAAGGTTATAGAGGTAACCAACTATTTTTTTTTCCAAAAATTTTATTTGTATTTTTAAAAAATATTTTCAGTGGCCATCATGGCACACACCTTTCATCTCAGCACTCAGGAGGCAGAAGCAGGTGGATCACCATAAGATTGAGGCCAGCCTAGTCTACATAATGAGTTCCAAACTAGCTGAGGCTACAGGGAGACACTCTCAAAAAACTGGAAAAGTTTCTTTTTCAATTTTCACTTTTAATTATTTGTATATTTATATATCCATGTTTCTGTCTGGGGGTATGTGTACATGTGTGCAGGTGTCTGAAGAAGTGAGAGGTGTCTGATCCCCAGGAGCTGGAGTTACATATGGTTGTGAACCAACTGACATGGTTTCTGGGAAGAACAGTTTGTGCTGCAAACTGATCTGAGGCCTGTTCCACAGGAGGAAATCCATGCTTTTTACTGAAAACCTTGTCAAAAGCTCATGGATTGGTCAAAGGACCTGTGGGGGGAACTTACTACGGGTATTTTGATAAAAGGACATGTTTTCAAACTGCCTTCTAAATATTTATGCATATATCCATACATTAGTGATGCTCTGAACCTGAGCCAGAGAAGCCTCTTTCTTCAGGGGGTAGCAATGCAGAGACTCAGCTGGTCAAAGTGCTGATAATAAGTGATTGTTGAGTACTCCAGTCCTACATGGGACATCTATATCAATCAATTCCCCATCCCTGCCCAAAGCTCAGGGAACATCAGAGGAGATGGGATGGAAAGAATACAAGAGGCAGAAGATGGGGAGGAGGGCTGTGAAATGCTGCCTTCTGGACATGATGTGACCACTGCATTCATGCACTCATTAAGTCGCTGCAGTTATGGTTACCTACACAAGATCAGATCAACAAGACCAGTCATCATTCCAGCAGGCATCCCTAATTGGAATCAGTGAGTTACAAAAAGCCTGATGTGAATGAAGGTAGAAGAGACATCTTGGGGAGTGTGTGGGAGAGTGGGAAGGGGAACTGGAAATGCTTATGATCAAGATACATTGTATATGTGTATGAAACTGTCAACAAATAAATTGAAGATATTTTTAAGCAGTTTAAATGGTAATGTTTATGTTGTGTATACTTACAATGAAAATATAAAACCCTCAGTGGAAATAGCAACCTATAGGAAGTTTACAGGCAAAGAATTTGGAAAAGAATGAAAGTTTACCCAGATTTCACTAAATCTGGCCCAGGTTTGATGGGTTTGTTCATAGGACTTTCAAAGAGAGCACATCCTCCAGCAATTACCCCAAGGATGCAGAAATGTGTTGTTTCTCTTCCTGTGGAAAAGAGAGCTGCTTAGAAGAGTTGGGAAACTTGGCCTCACAGAAGACCTTCCCACAGCCCAGCAACAGTACCCTCAGCACCTCACTCCTGACGGTGTTCTTTGGCTTACTTTCTTTTTAAAAATATCTTATTTATATTTTATGTGTATGAGCATATTGCCTGCATGTGTGCATCTAAGTGCACCCAGGTTGTGTAATACTTGCAGAGATCCAAAGAGAACATCAGATTCCCCTAGAACTGGAGTTATGAATGATTGTTAGCCCCCATGTGGGTGATGGGAATCAAATCCAGTCCTCTGCAAGAGCAGCCAGTGCACTTAACCTCTGAGCCATCTCTCCAGCACCTGGCTTCACTTCCTTTAAAATAAAAGAAACAAGGTCTGGAAGATGGCTCAGTGGTTAACGGTGCTTGCTGCCAAGACTGACAACCTAAGTTTGATTCCTGGAACCCACATGGTAGAAAGAGAACCAATGCCTGAAAGTTGTCCTCTCATCTCCATATATGTACCATGTCACACTCACATCCTCTCTCACACAATATTAAATATAATTTAATAATTAAAAATAAGCATCAAAATTGTATATTTATAAATAGTATCAAAGATGATATACACTTAACATTATATTAATGTTATAAATAATAAACATATGCATGTATCTAAACCTAGTTCATGCCCTGACTCAAAGGTCAACTTACATTCCTCTTAGATACCATCAGGTTAGTGCAGACCCAAACCCATCCTCCACGTCAGTGAGGAACAGGGAGGTTTACAGAGGGAGGACAGAGCTCTAGAGAAAGCCCTCTTTTCATCTCTACATAGAAAACCTCTGGCCATAGGACATGATCTGTCCCCCAAAATGCTGAGGAGGACTAGGGGGCAATCTGCAGCAGGGTCCCCAAAACCAATCAAGTGCCCTGGTCCTCAGCACAAAGCATCGGGGAGACCTGCGGATGGGGCATGTGGGCTGATGGTACTGACAGCTGCTACCAGCTTTGTGTCCGCCTCAGCCTCCAAGAGCTCCCTTACCTGCCACCTTCCTTTACCCTGAATTCTTAGAACACTGGTAACCTGTGGAGACCCTCCTCCCAAAAACCCATCACCTAGATGACTGTCTTCTGGCCTGTTCCACACATTCTTCTTCCTTTCATTCTCCAGGCTCATTGACCAATCAGATTACCCATGATCTTGTCCTTGGCTTCCAGCAATAGCTCATTAGCTCTGCTTTCAGCTGGGCTGTTCTCAAACTGCTCTTGGGCACTGCCAAGCAGAAATTAGGCAAACACTCCTGCTTCTTTGGCCAGACTAGCTCTGCCCCCAGGTGGCCACAGAGAGCCAGGAAAGCCAAGCCTAGCCCCATGTGGACATCTAGCATACAAGCCTATAAGTGGATGTGAGCAGCTTCCCCTCCAGGCTTTAATGTCAGTTTTCTATGATGCTTTCTGGAGTTCACAAGCAGAGGGGTCACGTGGCTCAGAGCTCTAGAATGGAAAGGGGTCATGGTTATACCACGATCTCTTCTTGGGTGAATTCTCCATCTCGGTGCCCCTTGACAGCTTCTCTGCCTCTGTTTTGTCATTTGTATAATCAGTATCACAGTAAAACTCACTGTCCTCATTACCTTCAATTGCCAACTTGACAAAGCCTAACCACCTGAGAGACTCTCATTTGAGAGATTGCCTGGATCAGTTTGGTCTGTGGGCATGTCTGGGGAGGATGCTCTTGATTATTAATTGATGCCAGAGAGCCCAGTTCACCATAAGTGACACCATCCCTGGGCAGGTGATCCTGGTCTGTATAAGCTAGCTAGGCATGAGCTTGATTGAGTGAGCCAGACAGCAGCATGCCTCCATGGTTTCTGCTTGAATTCCTGCCCCGACTTCCTCAGTGATGCATTGTGACCTACAAGTCTATGCTGAAGTGAACAAACCCTTTCCTCTTCATGTTGGTTTACCGCAGACACAGAAAGTTAACTAACACACTCACCTTGCAAAACTGAGATGATACAGAAAGGATCCAAGTGTTAAGAAAACACCCACCTCTCAGTGAGATTACAGTAACTAAGCACCTTATCCTTGCCTGAATATCACTACACCAGCCGCCCCCGCTACCCCCCAAGAACCCCGCTGTGACAGCTGAGTCACAGGAGTTTCTTCCAATAATAAATAAAAAATTTTAAAGGGGGGCGCTGGAGAGATGGCTCGGTGGTTAAGAGCACTGGCTGTTCTTGCAGAAAACCCAGGTTTCATTTCTAGCATCCACATGGTGGTTAACAACCATCCATAACCCCAATTCCAGGAGATCCAACACCGTCTTCTGACCTCTGTGGGCACTGTACGACATAGGTGCACTCACATACGTGCAGGCAATATGCTCACACAAATAAAACATTTACAAAATATATTTTTTAAAAAGAAATTTCTTCCCTCTTGGAAACGTCTTGTATCATCCCTTCATCGAGACTCAAACACCTACCTCTTCTGTTCTTCTGCCGTCTAACTTGGGGTACCATCTTCCAAGCCAAAGTTCCAGAGATTCCTGTAAACTCAGAAAAACCCACCACCACACCATACTCATTGCTGACAGCTCGAGTGCATGCTTTGGAAGCCCCCTAGAGAATGCCAAGCATCCTGACATGCCCCAAAATGAACTGGCAGGTAAACTGTGAGTTCACCAGTTCCAGAAGCCAAAAAAAATTCACCTCCATGAAGACAAGACAGTGACAGACACACCCACTTCCTGGAGGGGCTGCTGTCCCTCAGAGAAGGGCCTGAGGGACCAGGACTGCTTGATCCACCTGCAGTGCTGAGCAAGCCCATCCATCTGCAAGGACTTCAAGTTTGGGAGCCATCTTTAAGTTCTATTATGTGTCATTTCCTTCTCCTGTCAGTGAATACTGCAGCATTTGCCAGTCATGACCCACCTCAACACAGTACATGTCTGAAGATAAGAAAGAAGGAGAACAAAGCCTAGGGCAGTAGTAGGCATCAGAACTTAACCCAACATGAGCACACAGTGCCCCGTGTGTCACAATGGAAACATTAGTCTTGAAAGAATTTCCAGGTCTCCAAGAGCACCAACCCCAGAATCCGACCACACCATGCCAGCCAGGAGCAAGGCTGGTTCTACTTATCTCCAAAGATCAAACACTCAGGAATGCATGAGTCACCACGGATTACTCTTAATGAGGAGAGCATTATGTGGAGACTGACAAGATGGAAGCCAGAGCTTTTTGTCCATCAAAGTTGGACAGGCAGCTCCCACTTCCCTCAACTTCCACTCTGCTTGAGCAGAAACAGCTTAACAGAAAATCGTGTCATGTGCTAATATTTTCCATAAGGAGCCAGAAGTCATCTGCACGGCTGCAGCTCAAGTGGGAAGAAACCGCTCACGCCTGTGGTGTCCACAGAGGGAGTGCTTTCGAGACCATTAGGGTCTGTGTGCATGGACAAACACCACTGTTCGAGAGAGGACAGCCATGTTGTGTCCCTGGGTGTTCCTTTAGGGAGATTTTATTGCAGATCTTCCCAGATCATCCTGCCCTTACTGGATAGTGATCTTAGGACATTGAAAGCCTTAATACTGTAGAAGAATCTCCCAACCCAGCAATGAAATGACTGTCACAGTAAGAAGTGACTTTTATTAGGAATTTGTTCTTAGGACCCAAATACCACCTCTGCCTTTCCGTTATGCCTACATTATCCAAGCAAAAGAATAAATTTGTGCTGTATTTTTCTGGGAGAAAAGCCTTTGATTATGGAATGAACATAATTTTAGACTCTAACGATTTAAGAGTTCTTATCCTCCTGAGACAACCAGGGCTTGTCAGGAGATTCAGCAGATCTAGGATGTTCTCAGCAACCCTGAGATATTCAGGCCTCCACGAGGTTTTGCATAAGCACCCCTGAATCCGGTCTTCAACCCAAGGACTATTGGTGATTGCAGTTCGTCCTTCTTCTGTGGCAGAGCGTCCTGAGCCTTGTGGGATGTTTTGAAGGATCCTCGTATTCTAATTAGTAGCAGTGGGTCCCCAGAGTGACAACCAAAGCTGCAGAAATTCCCAGATGTGCCCCTATTGAGAACCTCCGCCCAAATGAACAGAAAGTTCTTGGTTTTGACACCAGATGTCAGCCAGTGCCTGTCACTTCGCTAAAAGAACCAACAAATTTCAGCTCCTGGAAAAGGGAATGTAAAAGACAACCCTCGTGTTCCTCCTAGAGATTTTCCATTGCAAGCTCTGCAGGAGGAACCCAGGTGGTCCCCCTGGGGTCCAGAGCTTCTCATGTTTCATGCATAGGATGTGGCCCAATGGCGCTCAGGTCCTGCTTATGAATAACTGTTCCATGCTCCTGGGGAACAAATCCTCTGGCTTTCGAAGGACACCCAGACAGGTTGCTTAATGATCATTGGGACATTGTGGCACCGATTTTTAAAATGAAATACACATAAATATCTGAGCCTGGGGGTTATTTCTCTCCAGTCCTGATGGCCTCTCTCATCTTAAAATAATTTACAGGAATTCTGCAATTATAGCGGGTTCAGGGTTGTTTTTCCTTGCATCACTTTACAGAGATACTTATCAAAAGCCCAAACCAGACCCCATAAATCGCTCGCTTCCTCGGTAGGCTCACACAGCGCTGGGTCCCATGTGGTCTAGCACAGGGTCACTTGGTGAGCAGCCAAGCTGCCAGACGTCTCTCTCATTGCTTTTTTAATTTCCTCTCTTCCTTCCTTTATTCTCAGAGACACTACATCTTTACATAAAAGGCATCATGCAACTTTACGGGGAATTTCATTTTAAATAAAATGTTCTTGAAGTTTAAAAAGAAGAAAAGGAAGGAGGGAAAGAAAAAGCTTTTCTTGATGACTTGCCTGGACGCCTTGGCTCAGGGTGTTGGCCGGGTTCCACCTCGTTCTGCTCCATGCAATCGGTTACTCTCAGACAACCAGTCAATGGCAGCAAAATCAAACAAAAAAGGAAATGGGCTCACCAGCAATTTTTCTTACGTCCTGCTTCGCAGAAGCCCACTTCGGCCCACCTTTGCCAGGCACTCTTTCTCTATTGTCCATTGATGGCTGGCTCCTTTCTGTTCTCATGGCACTAGGCTTTGTGGAGGAAGATGCTTACAGGTGGCTGATCGCCCATCTTCCTGATGTACACATCCTCTCACCCCCTCCCACGTCCCCGCTTCCCACCTCCCATCCATCACTGCACCCCAGTCGTCTTCAAAGGGTCTCTGCTCAGCATCTTTCTTCATAAATGAATCTGTGGTGTGAGAATTGTCCCATGCCACTAAAGACCCATTTCTTTGTGTATGGGTGAGGGTGGATGGGGTATGAGTGTGGGGGGGAGGGTCATGTTCCTGTGGGTGTCTATGTGTTCTAGTGTGCGAACAACAAAGGTGAACTCAGGTGTCACTGCTCAGCAGCCATTCCCATTTATTTAAAGGTTTTACCTCTCATTGGCCTGGGCCTTGATGATTAGATTAGACTGGCTGCCAGTGAGGCCCCTGCCTTCCCATCTCTGCCACAGTTGTAACAACTGTGTGCTGCTACATTCAGAGTTTTACATGAGTTCTGGGGTCCAGCTCCAGCCTCCATGTTTGTGTGGAGAACACTGTACCAATGGAGCTATCTCCCAGCCTCTGAAGACTGGTTACTTTTAGTCACTAATTCTTTCATTATCATTATTTATTTATTTATTTATTTGTATGACTGTTTTGCACGCATGTATACAAGTGTGCTAGTGTTGTGCAAAGCTCAAAGAAGCAGAAGAGGACATGAGATCCCCTGGAACTGGAGTCACAGGTGGTTGTTAGCCACCATGTGGGTGCTAGGAATTGAACCCAGGTCCTCTGGAAGAGCAGCCAGTGCTCTTAACTACTGAGCCATCTCTCCAGCCATTAACTCTTGTAGCGCCATCAGTAGTGGCAACTGGCACACTTGACTGACACACAGAGAGGTCTACATTTGGATTCCTTTTTGTCTTTCTGGTTTATTGAAAATGATGCTTCCTATGGCTTACTGTGAAGGGAACCTGGGAAATAGCTTTTCCTCTTTTGGACCGTAAGCTCGAAGTGTTCTCTTATTTCTGGGTTCCATGATGTTCTAAGTTGGCTTGGCAGATGAATCAATGAAAATCTGTGATGTAATTCCAGAGGAAGAAACTTTATTCTGCAACACAGAAATAACCCTCGTTCGCCTGCGCTTTGTTTTCCTTGGAGTGCCATTTCCTGGAAGACAAACGTCTGCATGGCTTTGCCACCCTTCCTCGCAAGGTTCAGATAGCTCTGCTGTGTGCATTTTTTCCTAACTTGAGCTGGGATGGTAATGCATGTCACTCTTTGTCTGGATTAGATTCCTACAGTAGAGTGGTTCCTAAGCGGGCTTCTGCTCTTTGGGGATGGTATTAACCTTGTGTCTAGAATGAGTCTTATTTGTAGGTCAGAAAGGGTCATCTCTGGTCCCAACTCTTTACTGTACTGTGGCATGCCTGGTGTGAGTCTGTGTCTGAAAATTTAAAACTAAATAGATGGACTCAATTCCAGAATAGGCAGAGAAGAAAAATCAATTACTTAAAATATAGAGCAATTTAAATTATCCAGTATGAACATCAGAGGAAAAGTGCACTGGGAAACCTAGATTGTCTATTGTAGCAATTAATGATTGACATTTAAGGCATCAAAGTCTGGGAAGGAGAGGCAAGAGCAGACAGAGCTAAAGAAGTATTCAAAGACATAATAACTAAAAATATCCCAAATTTGGTAAGATTCAAGAATCTCAAACAAGAAAAACACAAAGCAAATCATGATAAACTATACCATAATCAAATTATGAAAACTAAAGCAAAATAATACAGAAATATTAAAGCATCAAAAACTAAATCAGGGCTGAAGAGATGAATCAGTGAACAAAGGTGCTTGCAGCCAAGCCTGACAACCTACGCTGGATACCCAGGACCCAGATGGTAGAAGGAGAGAACTAACTCCCACAATTTACCTTCTGACCTCCACAAGCACAAACAATAAATAAATGTAATTTTAAAAATAAAGACACATGAAGTAACATATTTCATAAAGAAGAAAAGCCATTTGAATGATAACAGATTTCTGGTAAGAAACATGGAATCCAGAAGGAACTACTACAAAATTTTTAATTTCTGAAACAAAAAAGCAGAACTGTCAACCCATAGTTTTGTATTCAGGAATAAATAGAAACTGAATGTTGTCATATGAAAGAATGCTAAGTGACTTTGTTATCAGAAGACCTGCCCTAAGCGAGCACACCAAAAGAAGCCCTCTAAACAGACAGAAAACACTCAGTGAATAACTCCTAGGGCTCTAAGATGTGAGAAAAAGCCAAAGACCAAAAGACAGTAAGTGTGCCAGGCTTTCCTTCTCCTTCCAAGTTTTCTAGATTTTCTCACTGACAAAACAAAAGAATGTCTATGGTTCTCAGTGTGTGGAGAGGACATTGTTTCATACAGTTACACAGGAGAGAGATTGGAGAATGTAACAGTAAGGGAGTATCTAGACAGCCTCTAAACTGGCATACACATAGACATAAATAGAAACAAACAGGTAAAAAATAGAATAAATTAAAAATTTTAAATATACATGACCAACCCACATAGTTGTGACAACCAATAAGATAGTCACATCAAATAAAATAAATTATACCAGGCATGGTGGTGCATGCCTTTAATCCCAGCCATCAGGAGGCAGAGGCAGGTGGATCTCTGGTAGATCCAGGCCAGCCTGGTTCACACAGTGATTTCCAGGCAGACTGACCAGGGAGACCCTGTCAAAGAAAATGTATGTTGATTTAAAATAAAAAGTGGAAAACATGCATCCTACAAAAATCAAGAAAACAGAGTCACCTTATGTGACTTCAAAATAAAAAAATTACCAGCAAGAGAGAGGAATACACCACAAGATACACATAATATACACATGTTATGAGAGAGCATTGATCCACCTAAAAAACAATACGAATCTTAAATGTGTACATATTCAACAACAGAGCTTCAAATATATGAAGCAAACATGTATGTGATTAGAATAGGAATAGACAAACCCAAATTTACAGTTGAAAACTTCATTCTACTCAATAATTAATAAGGAAAACAAATCAGAAAATCAGTAAACAAACAAATGACCACAGCAAAGTTATCAGTCAGTAGAATCCAGTCTAATCAATTTATAGAACATCCCACCCTGCAACTGAAGACTAAAGAAACTTTCAAGGATGACTTGTCCAGAAGAACTGTCTCTTAACCCACAGAATAAAAATAAGCTTTGCCTCATTTAAAAGACTTTGACCACACTCAAATTAAGAACCAAAATCAAACTTCAATCAAGAGAACAGTAATAAAGAAGCTTCTAAACACTTGGAAACTAATTCATAAAGAGCTTGAATGAGCATGATGAAATAAAGTGAGAAATTATTCATAGTGCATTATTAATATTGAGACCATGGTAATCTATATAGCTACATATCCTGCAGGCATGAAAGAATGAAAAGGCATGCCACACACAGCTCCGTGACACAAATACTGAAACTAGGAAAAACACTACATACAGCCATAAACAGAGTGGCCCCATGACTTTAGAGTCACAAAATTTCTTATTTGAACACTCCTTTACAAGTGATCTCCAGGGTCTGGAAAGATGACTCAGTAATTAAGAGCACTGATTGCTCTTGCAGAGGACACAGGTTCTATTCCCAGCACCCACATGGCAACTAACAACTGTCCATAACTACAGCTCCAGGACATCTGATGTCCTCTTCTGACCCCCGTGGGCACTGCATGACACGGATGCACTGACTCACATGCAGGCAACACACTCATACACTTAAAATAAAATAAAAATAAAATATGGAAAAAGTGATCTCCAGGCCCATATTATTTCGCTAGAGAATTCTATTAGACACTCAAAGAATTAACAATACTACACAATTTCATCTGGAAAAGAGAAGAAAAGCTCCTCACTTTATTAATGGTCAATAGTGTCTTGATGTCTGAGACAAACAGATCACACAAACAAAAACTACAGATCAAAACTTACTTGTGAATATAGTCATAAATAAAGATCCTTAACAGAATGCAATAGACAGTGTAATATATATTTACTTTTATATTGTATTTATATATAATAGCTATATTTTTCATATATATTCCTGAATATTATGAGCATATATTCAAGTAAGATTTAGTCCAAAGATGCAAGATTGGTTTAATATTCTAAAATTACATAGATGAAGGAGCAGCTCTTGATACCGCACTCTTCCCTGAGGAGCTACGGGCAACTAAGGGTTTGTGTTATTCAGTGACTTGAATCTCACTCAGTAAACGACCCTCGCGCATGCTCAAACAGGCAACTCTAATTAAATCTTCCAGGTCACAAAACAATAGATATGAGAGTAAGAGGAGAGCTTGGGAGGAAAGGGGATCTGACAGAGTGGGAAGGGGACAAAAGACGATAATGGGGTTTCTAATTTATTGATTTAATTTATTTAATTTTTATTTATTCTTTGAAAATTTCATACACATATACAATATATCTTGGTCACATCTATTTCTTACTCCCTCTCGAGCTCCCCCGTGACCCTGCATCGCATCTCCTTCCCCTTTATGTCCTCCTTCTATGACTTTTATTTATTTACTTATGTATTTATTTATTTATTCTTAAGTCACTGAATCCATTTACTACTGCCCCTGTGTGCATGAGTGTGGCCACGCGGAACTTACTGGTGGCCCAATTCGTAAAGTACTGTGACTCTCCCTCCCCCAACAGCCATCAATTGCCAATAGTCCTGTTAGTGGCAGAGCTTCCAGAACACCTCCCGAAGTGCATGCTAGAATTTGTAGCTGGCTTGATAGTGTGCAGATCCTATGCAGGCAACCACAGGTGCCATGAGTTCCTGTGTACAACAGCCACGCCATGTCCAGAGGACATCATTTCACAGCGATAACAGGGAGACCGGGATCGAAGAACACACACGCACACAAACACACACAGGTATATTTCTATGGTAGAAATACATGATATCTACAAAGAAGAACTCACAAGTTTCAAAGGATACCACGTCACAAGATGCAGAAAATGGAAGCAGCCTAGCTGTCCATCAGCAGATGATCGGATCAGGAAAATGCGGCACATATACACAATGTGGTTTTACCTAGCCACAAAGAAAAATGAAATTGCAAAGTTTGCCAGAAAATGGATTGAACTGGAAAATACTATTTTAAGGGCGGTGACCCAGGCTTGGAAAGACAAATACTGTTATTCTCTCTCAGATATGGATCCTAGCCTCTCTTAGATGTGCATATCTGAGTGGAAGAAAATGTGAAGAAAATCAGGAAAACTAGAAAGGGGCCCAAGTGACTGGGGAAAAGGACTTTAAGGGAGGAAGAAAGGCAGCAGCAGAATGAAGAAACCGGAAAGGGAGCAATGGGGGGGAGCGGGGAGGGAGTGGGGGTGGAAGAACTCAACCCAAATGAGGTACAGCACTTGGAAACCTGTTACTTTGTACGTAATCTTAAATTTTAAAAATAAACATTAAAATAACTAATGAGTTCAAAAGGTTCAAGGCTGCAAGAGCAGCATAACAAATCCATTGTCTTTCTTTGCAGCAGCAATGAAGGTTCAGAAACAAAACGCAAAACCATCTAGAGTCATTCCAGAAATGAATGATTTTACCAAACATGTCACTTCAAAACTGAAACTCTTAAATGGAAATCTCAGTTTCAGTCAACATCCAAAGCAAAGGAGAGGCTCACCATACTGTGGAATGCAAGATGCAAGAAGAGGATCTCATCTCCTGCCTAACTGCTGCTCACATTTGACACCAGTCCTGTCAAGACGCAAGAAAAAAAATCCAGATTTATAAATTGCTCTAAAATTTACAGGAAAAGGAGCATTCTCAGAATAGCTAAAACCATCTTGTAAAACAAAGTGAAACGAATCCTGCTAAATGACATTAAAACTTGCTTTGTAAGCTGTACTAATCAAAACTGTGTGGAGGAGCTGATGGAACAGACACGCAGACTACAAACCAGATGGCCCAGAATCAGCACTCATGAGTCTGTTGGGCAACTTAGCTTTTTGTCCAGTTGCTGTGATAAAATACTCTGACAAAAGAAACTTAAGGGAGAAACGGTTTGTTCCGCCTCACAGTTCAAGGGTACCATCCATCACAGCGGGAAATCAAGGCAGGAGGAGCCTGAAGCAGCTGGTCACTTCATGTCTGCAGTTAAAAGACAATGAACAAATGCTTCCTAGTGCTCATTTTCCTTTCTCGGATCTAGTACAGTCCAGGATTCCCTGCCCTGAGAATGGGGCCACCTACAGTGAAGATGGGTCTTCCTACCCAACTAATATGATCAAGATAATCCTCCACAAGCATGCCCAAAGGACCCTCCCCTGGGTGATCCTAAGTTCTGTCATATTGACAACTAACACTATCAATCATATGGACTGACTTTGTACAAAGATACAAAACTACACAATGTACAAATTAAGACTCTTCAAAACCAGAAGGCACTGGAGAAAAAAGGAAAAAAAAAAAGCCCCAATCCTAATCTCACTTTTACACTAAAATTAACTCCAAGTTACTACAGATTTAAGTGTCAATGCAAACAACAAAGCTTTTAGAAAAACACAGAAGAAATATCTTTGAAACTTGGAGTTTCTTAAGGAATTTTTACAGGTGGCACAGATATCATCAAAGAAAATTTTCAATAGATAGAACTCGAACAAAATCACAAAGATATACAAAGGCTGCACAGGTAGACAGAGAGAGAGAGAGAGAGAGAGAGAGAGAGAGAGAGAACCCAAAATGGCAGTGACCAACAAAGGACTCAAAGCTAAAGCGTGAAGATAAGCCTCAGCTTATGAAAGGGTTACATCCTGACTATTCCACCATTAGCTTAAAATACGGTAGGTTAGAAATGTGCTCTCAGATTACAGACCATCATAGCTTGGCCTGGCCAGGCCCACCTTAAACATGTTCAGAACATGTGCATATGCCCACAGGTGGGTGGCATCATCTAACGTGGTCTATTTATAGTACGGTGTTAAAAACTCAGATCATTTATTGCAAAAGGGACACTGCAGCAGACAGGATCAGTTATTGGCGTTTGCAGTCATGTGACTAAGAGGGTCAAACAGCATGTGACTAAGCCAGGAAAAGGTGAAAACTCAAAGCACAGAGTCTACTAAATGTATGTCACTTTTACATCATTATACAGTCAGTGAAAAATTTGAAGTTAAGCCATGCTAAAATGAGGGGGCATCTATAAATTATCAAAACTCAGCAAGAAGAAGAACACAGTAACTCAAGCAGAAAACAGGCAAAAGATGTTGTAAGATGTCATCAAAGAGGATATATGAGCGTCAGAAGCACTTCAAGATGCTCCAAATCACTAGCTAATAACATATGCAAATTAAGACCAGTATGAGACATTAATATTACAACAGCCAAAATAGTAATTAGTGATAATATTAATACCAAATGCTGGTAAAAATGAAGAGAAATTGGGCCTCCCTCATATGTTATAAAATGGTATCATTACTTTTTTCATGGTGGCTTTGGAATTTTGAGACAGGGTCTTACTGTGTAGTGCTGGTGGCCTGGTTCTTGCTATGTAGCCCAGGCAACCTTCCACTTCATGGAATTCCTCCTGCTTAGCCTTCCAAGTGCAGATGCTTACAGGTTTGTGCCACAGTGTCCAGCGGTCATTACTCTTGAAAACAGTAGAACACAGAAACATTGTAACAGCCAGATGTCCGCTAGGGCCTGAGCAAAACAGTGTCTTCTAGGCATGACAAGTCCACTGCACTAACTGGGAATCACAGTGGTTGCCAAGACAGATCTAAGACCTGGACAAGATCAAGTCAGTCAACATTCTAACACAAGCCCCACTCTTAAGTGAAAAACTATGAGAGTTGATGGCTTCTGGGGAAAGAAAAGTCCATTTTCTTTAAAGGTGTGGCCACTGGTGGGTCGAGGGACCAGGGGATGGCCCCACACCCATGAGTCTATGAACAGCACAATTGGACTCAGATTATAAACAAAACAAAGTGGACAGGAAGTTTGGAGGGTGTGGGAGTTGGGGGTGGACTTGGGAGGAGTTCGGGGGAAGAGTGGGGATGAATATGATAAAATTATATTGTATCCATCCATGAAATTCTTAAAAACAGTAAAAATTATATTAAAAATTAATTTGCTGAGTATGGTGGTGTATGCTTTTAATCCCAGCACTTGGAAAGCAAAAGCAGGTAGATCTCTGTGAGATCAAGGGCAGCCTGGCCTACATTAGTGAGTTCTAGGTCAGACAAGGCTACAGGAAGACTGTGTCTCAAAAACAAAACAAAACATTAAAAACACACTAACAAGAGGCTCCATCAAAGGCCTGCAGGATATTTATCCCAGAGACATGAAAACACAAATCCATACAAAACTTTGGACCTAATTATTCATAGAAATTATTTTCTTTTTTTCCTAAAGAGAAATTAATTTTATTTTATATGTATGACTGTATTGCCTGCCTGTGTATAAGTACGCCTGTGTCATGCAATGCCCATGGATGTCAGAAGAAAGTGTTGGATTCCCCTGGAACTGAAGTTACAGATAGTTGTTTAGCTGCCATGTGGGTGCTGGGAACCCTAGTCCTCTGCAAGAGCAGTGAGTCTTCTTAACCACTGAGCCATCGCTTCAGCCCCCAAAGCAATTGTTTTCACTATTCGAGAACTAAAAATATCCAAATTGTACTTGGACAGGTGAACCACAGCACATCATGGAATAGTACTCTGTAATAAAAAAAAAAAATCACAAACTTTGACGGATACATGCACTTGAATGGATCTCAAGGACATCATACCAAGTGAAAAGAACCCGTTTCCAAAAGCCACATACTATGGGATGATGACCATTATTGTAACATGCTCAAAATGGTGAAATCATAGAGATGGAAATGAGATGAGGGATTGCCAAGTTAGAGGATCATGAAAAGGTCACCCTCGGGAGCCTCAAAAGTGACGGGACAATTCTGCAGTTTGGTTATGGCGGCATGTAAGTAAACTTACAAGATGACACAGAGCCAAACCCCCACGGCACACCAGCACCACTGTCCTGGTGTGAAGTGCCCACCGCGGGAAGGTGGCGGAGGGTTCCTCCTCGTGGAACCAGGTCCTCTTGTGCCGTCTTTGCAGTTTCCTGTGCTGTGATTATTTCGAAATAAGACTTAAAATTTATTCTAGTTTTTAATGATCAAAGCAGTGAATCAACTAAATCACAAGAAAAAAATGCAAAAATACAAAACTTTGCCACCACAGCTATGGCCAGACCCACTTCCGGCGACAACGGAAAAGGGACCCTGTCTTTCTTCCAGAAATTTTTTAGGCATCTGAGATATGCATCTTTGTTTCCATAAGTGTTTGTTTTGTTTTGTTTTGTTTTCAATAATGAAAGCATGCTCTGCAGATGGCTTCTCACCTTTCTTCTGTTTTCTTGGTCATCTTTCTTAGGAGTCTTTCCTTTTAAATGTCTTTCCACGGGAGACTCAGAACTTACTGCACCAGCTCTTCCTCGTGAACATCAGGGCTGCGCCTGAATTTGCTGTTTTGTTTTCTTCTAGTTTACTATTGTCAGAGGAGAGTTGCCCCACACTTACGGCCATGTACCTCACAGAGGTAAAACAGTCCTGGTGTGTTGTGCAGCTCTCTGTCACTGTGGAAGAATACCTGACATAGTACCCCTAATCAATGGGGACGATTGCTTTTGGCTCACTATCTCAGGCTTCTGTCCACAATCACTGACCTAGTTAGGTTTCTATTGCTGTGATAAAACACTCGAATCAAAGCCATCTTAGGGAAGAAAATGTTTATTTGGCTTACAGTTCACAGTCCGTTACCAAAGGAAGCCAAGGCTAGAAATCGGGGCAGGTATCTGGAAACAGGAAGTGAAGCAAAGACCACAGAGGAATGCTACTTACTGGCTTGCTCCTCTGGCCTGTGCTCAGCCAGCTTTCTTAAAAAACTCAGAAATACAATGCCAGGGATGGCACCACCCACAGTGGACTTGGCCCTCCCATATCACTCAACAACCAGCACAATGCTTCATAGACATGCCCAAAGGCCAGTACGATAGAGAAAATTCCCCAATTGAGGTTCCTTCTTCCCGGGTGTGTCAAGTTATCACCTGAAGCTACCCAGTATAGACACCTAACTGCAGCTTCCTGGCTCACATGAGGCAGAATATCTTGACAAGGGTGGAGCAGAGCTGCCTATCTCATGGTGGCAAGGAAGCAGAGAGAGGAAGGGACTGGGGACCTTTCCACCTCCAGTGACTTGACTTCCTCCCACTAGATCCCACCTCTTTGTTGTTAAGTTTTATTTTTGAGAATTTCATACTTGAGTATTGAATTTACACTATTTCCATTCCTCCCAGCCTCTATCATGTCCCCCACTCCCTCTCAATTTCTTGTATTTTTCTTTGGTTATTGTTTTTATATATACATATATACATATGCACATATATAGTTCGCTGAGTCCATTTAGCGGTACTTGCGTACACCTGTGTTTAGGGCTGACCACCTGGACTTAGATAACCTCTCAGAGAGCTAGTCTCTGGAGAAAATGGATTCTCCCTCCTTCAGTATCCATTGATTGCCTGTAGCTCTTCATCTTGACATAAGACCTTGTAACATTTCCCCCAGCCACCTTGTCATGTCAACTGGTTTTGTCATTATGCAGTTCTTACTAGACTACCATACCACGGAGATTTCATTAGTGCATCTTGCCTATCATGTCTAGAATGCCTTAACTAGCAGCAGGTCTCTTGCTCCTCTGGCTCTTACATCCTTTCACCCCAGGTTCTGCAGTGTTCCTTGAATCTTATGTGAAGAGGTTGCACTGTACATCTATCGCTTAGGGCTGGGCACCTCACAGCCGCTTATTTTGTGTTTTGACCAGTTGTGGAACTTTGTAAAAGTCTCCATCTGCTTCAAAATGAAACTTCTTTGGTGAGTGGTGAGAGATGCACTTGTCTGTAGATAAAATAATACATGTTTAAACTCTAGAAAGAAGTCACGTTGCTCGAGGGAAGTGACAGAAGCACGTTCTTCTCTCGGGTCAATGACCTCTCCTATCATGTGTACTTGGCTAGGTTTATAGTGCCATGCATGATTTCCCTCTCATTGAGCAGGTCTTAAGTCTAATTAGACAGCAATTCTCTCCAAGATTAAAGTGCCACGGTTGCACCAATAGAGATACTTTTCTGGGCCAGTCTTTGTTGCAGTTCATGGACTTTACAGCTGTGTAGGACCATTGATTGGTTTCTCTCTTGGCAGTTTGCATAGCACTTTTGACGCTTTAAGAGCTAGTCTTCAGGGAGAAGGCTTCCAGGTCAGTTCCAGCTGACTTGCTCCAAGTCTTGTGTCTGAAATATTTCATGTCTTCACAATAAGGTCTTACCTTCAAGTTCTGGGAGGCAATCAAGGGCTGTGACAGTAGCTTGTATTATTTTGGGAGTCTCTTAGACTACCCTGATCAAGAATTCAAAGGGAGATTTCCCTGGCCTGGCACCATGACTTTTGTTATGTAGCCTTATGCTATACACATGCACTCACATTTATTTTATATGTATTTCTCAGGAGGCTTATTAAATACATTTCCTTTGGTTTCATACCACTTAAGCAATGATTCAACTCTCTTTCATCTTTTTGTTCCTCCCTCTTCCCTCCCCAGTTAAAGTTTCCCATTTTCCCCATCGCCCCCTTGATAGTACCTGTCTCCTACGCTTCTCCTCGCTCAAACTCCTCCCTCTCCTTTCCCTATACCTTTCATTTTCCTGACTCCTGCATTTATATCCGGATAGAGACTCGCTTCTAAGGATTTGGAGCTACGATCCACAAATGAGAGAGAAAATAAGTCATTTGTCTGAGTCTGGGGTACCTCACTTAGTATAGTTTCTAGTTCTATCCATTTACCTGCAAATTTCATAATTTCATTTTTCTTTACTGCTGAATAGCACTCCACTGTGCAAATGGACCATATTTTCCTTATCCATTCATCAGCTAAGGGTCATTTATGCTGGCTGCATGTCTTAGCTATTGTGAAAAGAACTGCAACAGAGCTGGAGTTCTTGCACAACAGTTACAAGTTCTTGCACAGGATCCTGGTCCAGATCCCATCACCCACATAGCAACTTATAATCATCCATAAACTCAAGTTCCAGGGGATCCAATGCCCTCTTCTGATCTCCACGGGCATTTGCACACATGAGTGTACGTACATCCATGCATGCAAAACAGTCATACACATAAAACAGACATTTTTTAAAGCAGCCACAAACATGGCAAAGTAAGTATCCAGTAGGATACTGAGTCCTTTTAGTATTTGCCAAGGAGCGGTGCATCTGGCTCATTGATAGATCTAGCTACAGTTTTTTAAGCGGGTTCTCTGTAGTGATTTCCATAGTGGCTGCACCAGTTTGTGATCCCACCAGCAGCTGAAGACCTCCTTTCTCCGCATCCTCACCAGCATGTGTTGTCATTTGTTTTCTTGATCTTAGCCATTTCAACTGTGGTAAGACAAAAATCTTAGTTTTAGTTTGCATTTCCCTAATTTCTAAGGATGTTGAGCCTTTTTTCTCAATGCATATTTGTACTGAATTTTTGTGCATTTCATATGATGTGTCTTAATTATATTTAGATCCCCTCCCCTCTCTGTACCTCATATTCGCTCACCCCCACTGGATTTCATGTTGCCGTATATGCTAAGGTCTCAAATTTGTGTACCCATAAGTCCCTCTGTGAGAGTTTATCCGCTGGAGTCTCCCCAGCCTCTCTAGAGTCACTGCCTTAAAGAAAATCAACTCTCCCTTACCCAGCACCCACCAATAGTTCCTCGGCTGAGGCTGGGGCCGACTGCCCATTTCCCAAGTTCTATGCTGGGAATTTGTGTGATTTAGTTTGCATGGGTCTTTTGCATGTTGTCACCATTGCTATAAGTTCATATGATCAAGTTCCAGGAGGCCTGGAAGACTGTCTCCTTGTGATCATGGATCAGCCCTGACTCTTACAATCTTTCTGCCCCTTCTTCTGCAATGGTCCCTGAGCCCTGGGTGAGTGAAGCTTAATATTGGAATCCTATCCAGGGACATGCACTCTGAAGTCTCTTATTTTCTACATTTTAGTTGATTGTGGCCTTCTGTGATCATCATCCTCTGTTGCATGAGGAAGCTCTGCTGATGAGTTGAGAGATGCATTTAGTATTCTCTCTACACCTTGCTCCCCTGGGTTCTGTGAGCATTAGGTGTAGAGGTTCCATTGTAGATGTGTCACTTAGGGACCGGGCATTTCATAAACATTTATTCTCTGTGTTTGACTCTGTAATAGCCTGCATCTGTTGCAAAAAGAAGTTTCTTTGATGAGTGGTGAATGCTATACTTGTCTGCAAATATAAGAATCCATATTTAGCAGAGAGAGATGTGACAGAGGTAAGATTTTCTCTAGGATCTATAACCTCCCCAGTCATGTGGATTTGGCTATGTTTACAGTACCACACATGAGTTCCCTACCATTGAAAGGGCTTTAAGTCCAATTAGATAGCTGTTGATTAACCCCAGAATAAAAGTGGCACCAATATAGTTTGTTATGCCCATCATTGTTGTGGTAATTAGGCTTTAAAACTGGAGTTGGACCATTGATTAATGTGTTCCTTTAGTAGCTTGCATAATATCCTCTAGAACTATGAGAGCTGGTCTCCAGGTCAGTTCCAGCTCCATTGTTCCAAATCCCTTAGCCAAAATATGTCCTGTCATCAACAATAGGGTCCTGCCTTCAAGTTCTAGGAGGTAATCAAGGACTGGGGTTATTTGGGGAGTCTCATAGACTAGACTACCCTGACCAACAACTTCACTGGCGGTTTCTTCTGTCTGGCACTGTGTTTCTTGCTATATAGCCTTCAGGTATACACATGCACTCGTGTTCGGATATTGTATGTGTATTTTTCAGTAGGTTTTTGAGCTAATACATTTCCCTCTGATATTTTATACAACCTAAGCTTTACCTCTTCTCTCTCTCTCCCTGTCTAACCTCCCTTCTCCCTTCCCAGTTAAAGCACCCCATTTTTCCCACTTTCCCCGATAACACCTGTCTCCTATGACCCCCCTCTCTTGAGCTCTTTCTTCCCCTTTATCCCCATGGTCCCTTGCATAGACTTCCCTCCTCCATATCCAGTTAAATTCTCCCATTACCTCCCAATTTCCTCCCCATCTTCCCCTCATTTCCCCCTTGGTAATATCTGTTTCCTACCACCCTCCCTCTCAGGCTCTTTCTTTCCTTTCAGTCCATGGCTCCTTTCCATTTTCCTGGCTCCCGTGGTTACATCTGGATATATATTCACATATAAAGATTTGTTGCTAAGATTCACCAATGAGAGAGAATATGCATCTCTCTTTTTTTTTTTTTTTTTTTTTATTTCTGCTGCAGAGTCTCCCTGTAACCTCAGCTGGCCTGGAACTTGCTATGTAGACCAGACTGGCCTCTATCTCACAGAGATATACTTGCCTCTGCCTCACGTCGTGTGAGATTTTTTTGTTTTTGTTTGTTGCTGCTGTTGCTGCTGCTGCTGCTGCTGCTGCTGCTGCTGCTGCTGCTGCTGCTGTTGTAGCTATCTGCATTACTTCACCTAGTACAACAATTTCTGGTTTCTTCCATTTACCTGTGAATTTCATGGTTTCCTTTTACTTTACCGCTGGCTAGAACTCTGTTGTGTAAATATACTACATTTTCATTATCCATTTGTGAGCAGTTTTTAAGATATTTCTTAGCCACTTCGATTTCTTCTTTTGAGCACTCTCTATTCAGATCTGTAGCCCGTTTATTAATTGGATCATACGTTTTCTTGATTCTTTTGTTATGTCTTTATATATTCTGGAAATTAATCCTCTATTAGATATACAGCTGGAAGTTTCTCTCCCACTCTATGGGCTTCCGCTTCACTCAATTAGCTGTTTCCTTTGCTGTAAAGATTATTTTTAGGTGAATGAGGTCCCATTTGTCAGTTGTTGAGATTAATTCCTGAGTGAATGAAGTCCAATTTAGAAAGTTCTTTCCTACACCTGAATCTTGTAGGGTACTGCCTATATTTTCCTCTGTTTCACATTGAGGCTTTTGACCCATTTGGAGCTGATTTTTGTACAGGGAGGTAGATATGAGTCTAATGTCATTCTTCTACACATGGATATCCAGTTTTCCCAGCACCATTTGTTGAAGATGTTGTCTTTCCTCCAAAATGTATTTTTGGTATCTTTCTTAAGTACCAGGTGTCTAAAATTATATGCACTCGTGTTTGGGTCTTCTGTTTTGTTACATAGATCTACATGTCTGCTTTTGTACCAGTTTCATGCTCTTTTTTTCCCTGTAGCTCTGTAATACAGCTTGAATCTAGTATAATAATCCCTCTAGCATTATTCTTTGTGCCTAGGATTTCTTTGGCTATCCATGATCTTTTATAATTCCATCTGAATTTTAGGAATTTTCTATTTCTATAAAGAATGTCATGGGGATTTTTGTTGGGATTGTCCTGAATCTGTAAACTGGTTTTGATTGGATGGTCCTTTTCACAATATTAATTCTACTAACTCATGAGCATGGAGGGGAGCTCATTCCATCTCCTTGTGTCTTTCTGAATCTCTTTCTTCATTATAAAGATCTTTAATGTCTTTGGTTCCTAGATAATTTTATTTTCTTTTGAGGCTATATGAATGGGAGTGTTTCCATGATCTTTCTCTGACTGCTTATTATTGATATATTTTTTTAAACCAGTGATTTTTGTAAACTGATTTTGTATCCTGACACTTTGCTGAAAGTGATGGTCATTTCTAGAAGTTTCTTGGTGGAATTTTTGGGAACTCTTATGTGTAATGTGATATCATTTGCAAGTAGGGATAATTTGACTTCTTTTCCCATTAGTAGCTGTTAATTTTCTTCTCTTGTCTCTTGCTCTAGCTAGGGGTTAAAGCACTATAATTAAGAATGAATGGGCATAGTGGACGCCTTTTCTCATTCCTAATTTTTATGCAACTGCTTCAAGTTTTTCTCTGTTTAGAATGATGGTGGTTGTGGGTTTGTCATAGATAGCCTTAATTATGTTGAGATATGTTTCCTCCAGTCCAGTTTCCTCTAGGACTTTTACATAAAGACATGTTGGATTTGTCAAAGGCGTTTTCTGCATCTATTGAGAAAATAAGATTTTCTTAGTATTTAAGCCCATTTATATGATTTATTGCATTTATTGACTTATGTATATCGAACCATCCCTGTATCTCTGGAATGAAACCAACCTGATCGTGGTGGATGACCTTTCTGATATGTGCCTTTATGCAGATTTGCAACGATCTTATTGAGAATTTTTGCATCTGTGCTTATTAGGGATATTGACCTGTAGTTTTCTTTTTATGTGGTATCTTTACTTGGGTTTGGTATTAGAGTCATACTGGTTTCACAGGAGTTTGGGAGTTCTCCTTCTGTTTCTATTTTTTAATAGAATATTAAAATATTATTATTTTAATAATATTAATTATTATAACTTAATATATATATTAATATATAACTTAAACAATATTTGTTGTAGTACTTTGAAGTTCTGGTAAAATTCTGCTGTGAGTTCATCTGGATCTGGGTTTTTTTAGGTTGGGAGGCTTTGTATTACTATTTATTTGTTATGGGTCTTTTTAACTTTTTGATCTCATCTTGGTTTAACTTTGGTGACTTGATTGAATCTAGAAATTCATCCATTTCTTCTAGATTTTCTATAACAGAATATAGGTTTTTCAAATAATCCTTTGTGATGTTCTGGATTGCTTTGGTGTCTTTCATAATATTTCCCTTTTTCTCTGATTCTGTTGATTTGGTTTGTTCTCTTTTTCTTTTGGTTAGCTGGGCTAAGGGTCTGTCTATTCTTGTTTCAAAGAATCAACTCTGTCTATCTTTTTATCTTTTCAAAGAATCAGCTCTTAGATTCATTAATTCCTTGATTTGTTTTCTTTGTTTCTATTCATTGATTTTTATTTCTTCTCATCTACTGGATTTGTCTTTGGTTTACTTTTGTTTTCCCAAATTTTTGAGCTGTTTCATTGAGTCATTTATTTGTGTTCTTTCTGACTTTTTAATGTAGACACTTAGAGCTACAAAATCCCCTATTAGGACTGCTTATAATATATCCCAGAGGTTTTATTATATTGTGCTTTTATTTTCATTTAGTTCCTGGAATGTTTTTATTTCCTTCTTGATTTCTTCTTTGATTCATTCATCATTCAGTACTGTGATGTTTAATCTCCATGAGTTCATTAGTTACTAGAGCTTCTTTTGTTATTGATTTTAAGCTTTATTGTATTATGGCTTGAGAGAATACATGGAATTATGATTTTTTGTATTTGTTGAGGTTTGTTTTGTGCCCCAGTATGTGGTCAATATTAGAGAAACTTCCACGGGCTGCTGAGTAGAATGTGTACTCTTTGGTGCTTAAGTAGAAGAGTCTGTAAATGTCTATTAGGTCCATTTGATGTATGATATCATTCAACTCAGATGTTGCTCTGTTTATTCTTTGTACAGATAACTTGTCTACTGGAGAAAGCGGGGTATTGAAGTCACCTACTATTACTGAGTTTGACTTAATCTGTGTCTGGAAGTCCAGTAGTACTCTTTTTATGAAATTGGGTTTGGCGCATATATGTTTGTGATTATAATGTCTTCTTGGTCAGTTGTTCCTTTGATCAGAATCAAATGACCTTCTTTATCTTTTCTGATTAATTTTTGTTTCAAGTCTATTTTCATATACCAGAATCCCAGTGCCTGCTTGTTTGTTGATGCTGTCTGCTTGGAATATTCTTTTCTATTATTTCACTCTAAGGTAGTGTCTCTCATTGAAGGTAAAATAAGTATCTTGCAGCTAACAAAAAGATGGATTTGCTTCTTAATCCATCCAACTAGTCTATGTCTTCTGACTGGAGAATTCAAAGCCATTGGTGTTTAAAATGACCAAGACTTTTGCCCCTTCCTGAGTTCCTCTGCACCGTGGGCCCCTCCTAATCTCTGAGTCTTCTGAATCATCTCACTTCACTCAAATCAGCAATTGTGATCAGAAAGGCTCAGCCACAGAATTCCTGAGTACTAGTGAACCCATTTCCAAGAATTTTTAATGCATTATAATGCGGGCAAGTTCCAAATTTTATCTCAAGTCCAGAGCATTCTTTCAATTCTAGATTTGTGTCTAGCACTTCTAGACACATCTAACTGTGTAGCTCAGGAATGTGCCCAAGCTCCTAAATCCAAGTAGAAGTTACTCTTGCTCTCCTCCCTCATATTCGCCTGATATCACCTGTTCCTGCTTAGTCTTACAGGAATGTCCAACCAGCAGCCTGCAGGTGAGTCACGCTTACTTCTGAATAGCTATAAATGCAGCCCAACACAAAATTACAAACTTATTATTATATTATGAGATTCTCTTTGGTGACTTTTTAACTCAGTTGTACAATTCTCCATGAAGGTTGTAGGTGACAATGTCATGTTACAATGTCGAAACCCTGGACATGCCTGTAAGCCAGTTAGCTGAGGCAAACCAAGCTGCTCCTGCTGCAGACACTGGCTGAGTCCCCACGTAACAAAGCTCACTGCCTGCCTCAGTCCACCCACTCCCCTCCTGGGTGCAAACATTGCCTGTTTAAAAACACAAGCTTATTCCTGGATTAGTTCCATCTTTGTGAAGTTACCTTCCCTGTCTCCTCACTATACTTTGCTCCTCTAATCCCTTTAACTTTTCTAGTCCTGGGCTACATTCTGTGGCTGCCAGAACATCTACCACTAACTGGGTACTATGAAACAACAGAAATGCATTCTTTCTGGTGGTTCTACAGACCAGAAGTTCAAAATCAAAATGCCAGCAGGGTCTCACTCCATCGTTAGGGAGGGTCCTGCCTGCCGCTCCCACCTTGGAGATTTCTGGTGCCTTTGGTTCTTACCTCTATCCGTCCAATGTCTGCCTCATCATATGGTGTTCTCCATGAATCCCCTGTGTCTGTGTCCAGATTCCTTCCTATCAAGACATTGGACATTTGACTTGTTCCCTGCACTCTAACGTGGCTTTGTGTGTAACAGCATTACATTTACAGAGACCCTATTTCTAACACTTGTAGGGACTGAAGGTTAGGAATGATGTGTTTCTTTTGCAAGGGACACAGTTCAACCCATGACACCAACCTTCATTCTCTCTCTTCTTCACACCCCAGCCTCAGCATACTAAGGTTCTCTGAGATCCTTGAAAGCACCTACTCCACCCTACCACAGGCTTTTTACAGGTTTTCTCCGTCTGTAGGAATCTCAGTGCAAACACCATCTCCAAGGTAATGAGACACCCCCTCCCCCGCACACAATTTCTGCCTTGACTCGTATGGTCGGCTGTGGGGCTTAGTGTATGTTGAGGTGACTTGCATTTATTGCTGTTTATTGAAATCTTCCTGTCTGGAAAAGCCCTGAGCAACACCCTGGGGTCACAGAGAGGCTCCACCATCTCCCTTCCCAGCACTATGGACCACAGAGATGTATAGCCCCTAAGTACTTGGAAGTCTAGCTAGCGTAACTCAGGAAATAAAGTTTTATTTTTACTTATATTTTTAAAAGTCTGCACTGAAATCCTGCTGTGGTCAGTGGCGCTCCTGTGGTGGTCACAGCTCTCTAGTCTCTCAGCTAACTTTGGAGGAGGAAACACAGGATCTGTCATACCAATATCAGGGAACTAACTTGGCAATGAGCCCAAGACAAGACACAAAGTTAATGTTCAATACATATTTTAAATAGATTTTGTATTTAGATTTGTTCAATTATTGGGAGATCAAGCATCTTTTCACACATTTATCAACCACAGCGGGCATTTCTTTTATCCATGCGCATTTCTGTTGAGCTCTTCACTATGTGAAGCAATTTTGTAAAAAGGAAATTCAACCTTTGACAATCACATATTGTCCTAGTTAGCTTTCATTTTCAACTTGACACAGCCTAGAGTCATCCGGGAGGAAAATTTCATTTGAGAAACAGCCTGCATCAGATTGGCTCGTAGACATGCTGCAAGGGATTTTCTTGTTTGTTAACTGAGGTAGGAGATGTAGGCAGCACCATCCCTAGGAGGGTTATCCTGGGCTATATAAGAAGCAAGCTAAGCATGAACAAGCTAGGGAGGAGTGTTCCTCCGTAGTTTATGCTTCAAGTTTTTACTTGAGTTTCTTCTGACTTCCTTCAATGGTAGACTTTAACCTGGAAGTGTAAGACAAATAAACCTTTTCCTTTTTTCTGTGCTTTTGGTCAGTGTTTTCTCACAGAAACACAATGAAACTAGAATACATAGGTTGCAAGTATTTTGCAGATTTTAGTTATTTGGACATTTTCCAAATGGAAAATTTTAAATTACGTGTACCCATTGTTATCAATCTATTCTTTTAGGATGTTCAAACACAAACTTTTTATAAAATATATTTATATTACATGCCAGTTAACTGAAACAGTGAAAGGAAATTTTTTCTAATTCTTATCCCAGTATTTCTCAGAAGCAAAGAAAACCTTAGTCTTTGGTTAATAGTTCTAGAAGTATCATTTTATATCTTTCTATTCTTTCAAAAGAATAATCAATTTCTACAAACCAAATAACTGATAACAACTACTAGAAGAAATAGTAAAAAAGTAATACCCAGAGGGTTTTCAGAAAGAAAGTTACATATTTGCTGAACAAGAATCCCATTACACTGGTTGATTTGTAGTTAGAAAGGGAACTGTCTCTTCAGAAACCCCATATGCTGATACAGTTGCTCACAGGGGTAGCCAAAAGTAGGATGTGAATTAACAGGACATTTGTGTAAGAATGGCCCTTGCCCTGGTGGACAGCCAGAAACACAGGTACACTTAAGCATTAAACAAAGGCCTTACATCAAAGCTGCCTTGCAGGTGTATGCCTCTATGATGTAACACTCCTGTTTCCTCATGCAAAGAGATGGTAAGCCATTTCTAGCAGCACCAGAAACTATGCGTAAAAACATACTAAAGACCCACTAAAGAACCCACGTGTGGAGAGACAGAGGTTTGCCCTGGGAAAGCACTGGGTTCCCAGGACGGTTGCTGATGCGGGGCGGGGGGAGGGGGGAGCCCTGGTGGCGAGAGGCTGACTTTATTCACAAATTCAAGTACCACTCCCCTCATACCCAACGGGCTCCAAATGACTGCATTTCTCCTCAAAGCTTAATAAGTTTTCCTGCTGTTGTGACACCTGCCAGGCACTGCCTGTGCTGTGGCTGATCCAAAACCTGAACAACTCATTGTTGACTGTAACAAATACCTGTCAATTTTAGACTGACAATTTCCACTTATGTTAAATTGCAGGGTGGGGGGTGGTGAAACACCTTCTCTTCTGGTATTATGAAAAGAAATAAGGAAATATTTGATATGTTCATTTTCATATTTGAACCAAATCTAAAGCTGTAGCTTTCATATGGAAACAGGAAAGAAAAGAAAAAGGAAGAACAGAGCTGCCGTTATAGAACACTAGATCGATGGCTATGTCACAGGTTTCCTCCTTACAGAGATGCACATACCACCACAAACACCTCTGCAGAATGGGGGTTTAAAAAAAAAGGAAAGCTTGCTACCAATACAGTGAATTAGGAAAGTGTTTCTGGCTCCAGAAGTCTCTACTTCTTAAAAGGAACATAATTATTAGGGCTATAAACATTTTAATCATTTCCTCGAACATAGTCAAGTGCGGACCTGGTGAATCTCTTCCATAGCAAACTCCGGACCTTTCCCTAATGGCACATTTTCTTAATGGCTTTGCTGTTCCTGAGTTCATTTCATTGCACTGTTACTTGTTATATCCGACATGAGTTAATATTGCACTAAAAAATACTGAAAGTCATTTCTCCGCCACATCAGCTCTCTCCACCTGCAGAGGAAGAGAGAGAAAATGAGACCAATAAGAAGGGAGCCCACTGGACCCCAAACTCTTGGGAGCACATTTAAAACTGAGACTGGAGGATGGAGATGTGATACAGCAGGATGCTAGAAATAATACCTGTCAAAACATGAATGCAAAATAAGCTCAAAAAATATACCCTAACAGTAAACAGAGATATCTGATACCCACGGTGCTGAACTAGAGACAAAAGCTGCAGCTGAGGCGATAGTTCAGTTGGCAGAGTGCTTGCTGCACAAGTATGGGGAGCTGAGTTTGGCCCCCCAGAACCCACACAGAAAAAGTCAAGCATGGTGATATGCACTCCTAATCCCAGTGCCAACTAGAAAGGCTTGTCGGCCAGCCTATTTGGCAAGTTCCAGGCCAGTGAGAAGTTCTGTCTCAGAAATCCAAAGCGGACAAGCCCCTTAAGAATGACAGCCAATTCCCTGACCTCCACAAGCACCTCCACACACCATACACACACACACACACACACATACACACACACGCGCGCGCACACACACACAAAAGCAGTGAATGGCCCTATGTGGATCACAAAGGCAGCCCTCTAACCATGAATTCAGAGAGGCAACCCTTGGCTTACCCAGGGACCATCTCTTTGAGAATGAGACCCAATGCTGAGAGCTGTTCAATAAATATTTTTAATTGGTCTTATATTTGGAGTTGTCCAATTATTGGGAAGTTGAGATTTTATTCATGCATTCATCAACCACAGCAAGAGTTTCTTTTATCTGTGAACATTTCTGTTAAGTTCCTCACTATGTTAAATTGAGGAGTTTTATATAAGAAAGTCCAACTTTTGACGATCACACATATTGCAAATATTTTGACCTTCAAGTCCAAAAGCATGGCCATCCAGGCAAGCCAGGGAGGGCCTGAGTAGAGCTCTCCACAGACACACAGCCCCTTTGAATTAGTAGCCCAGCCTATGCTGCCTGTCATCGATTCACGCCTCTTTGCTTAAGTGCTATCAGCGGATGCCTGACCTTAAGAAAGTCTCAGAATGAAAGGCTTTGTGGGCGGCATCCACAAGGTTATCTAATCCAAACCTCCAGTGTGTCCCAAGCCTACAGATAAAAACATAAGGTCCAGCGGCTAGGGAGATGGCCAGTCGGGAAAACACTGTGGGAACCAAGTTCAATCATCAAAAATGTTTTTAAAATAAAATAAATTGAAAAGGCAGGTATGGTGGTACATGTAATCTCAGCACTAGGGAGACGGAGATAAGCAGATTCCTGGGGCAATGGCCGAGCAGCCTAGCCCAAACAGAGAACTCCAGGTCCCAAATGAGAGACCCTGTCTCAAAAAATAAGGTAGATAGTTCCTAAGGACTAATGTCCCCAAGGTTGTCCTCTGACTTTAATGTACACTTGCACACATGTGACCCCACACACAAAGGAACACACACTCACATGCACACATAAGCACACAAACAAGGTCCTGAGAAGTCACTTCCCAAGGTCACAGAAGATCAGTCCTAGCAAAAGCAGCTCTAAAACTTCCAACACCAGAACACTGCTGTTCCATTACAGCATATGGTAATTCTTGTTAGATGGAAAACAGAAATATTTAGGAGGTCCTAGGAGAGCCTTATTTCTTGCATGGAAAGTGAAGACTTGACATTCTTCAGGACTGCTGGTCAACCCCAGACAAGCCATATTAAATAATGAAGTGGGAACGGGGACTGTGAAAAAATCTAAGGGTGAAAAAAAAGTTCTTTAGAAATTGTTGTGGATTTCAAAGCTTTTAGAATTATTATTTTCCTTTCATACCCTTGACTCTTTCTTAGATTTTGGGTCCTGTTCAAATGTTAGTTTTACTAGAGTGTTTTATCGGGGCCAAATTAACACTCAAACTGGAATTAATGCCCACCTTTGTTCTGCAAATTCAGACTCCCAGATGTCAGGTAGGTGTTGAACACATTTTAACACTCAAGGACAGTTCACACCAGAAAAATACATAAATTTACCAAGAGGCACAAACCTCAGATGTATAACCCTTATCCGCACTGGCCGTGGTTCTGACCCGGGCCCTCCCACTCGCTTCCTCTCTTCTCTCCTCTTCTCTTCCCCTCCTCCAATCCCACTTTTCCCAGGGCCTTATGCCTGGCTTATCCGTCCTGCTGCTCCGTGGGGCTGTTGAAGGACTGGAATCTTTGGTACAAAGCTCAAATCCCTCAAATGTGTTACCTCCCTTTATGTTTAGCCCCAAGGAGGGCAGAGGGAAATAAATCTTGTTCCCTGTGGGTTGTCAGTCCCAGGCGTTCTGGGGCCTTCCAGTGGAGGTCTCTTAGCTCCGAGTGCCAAGGCGCAACATGGCTGAATGAGGGTTCTGTTTCTTCTTGGCAGAGGCCCTCACTTTCCACACACAAATTAACATTGTTTCGTAGCATTCTGACACTGTAATGTCTTTTCCATACACCTGCCCTGACAATTTCCTGAGATCATTGCATCCCAATCACCTGAGAAGGGACTCCTCATCCTCACGCTAACACACAGTGTGTGCATCTTTTCCCATCTGTGCCTCTCACCCCATGGTCTGTCTTGGAATGATAAGCCCAAGATCTAACACTTTTCAGATTTAAAAGTCTATAATACTTGCATTTAATTTTGCAGTCTATTTGCTACACATGGAGAATGGTATTCATACAGGCAAAAAATGGATAATTCTGCCAGTATTTAGGAATTTCACAGAAAATGACACATAAACCCCATTTTTTCATGTTTTCGTATTTTAAAATTAAGAAATGTCCTCTGGACATTTCTGAAATTTCAAATAGTACCTATTATTGTGTGATTGTTAATGATAATAATATTCTTTGTTTTGGAAATACCTTTGCATACCACCTATCATTTAAGGTAAAAAGGAGTTCAGGTGTGGTTGCTCTATTATTGACCTAAATTTACAGACAGGAAACTGAAGTTGGCAATGCTGTTCACAGCACCTAAGACACCAGCTCCAGTTAAGGAAGGCGAGAGGATGAAAGTCCAGTCTTGACTTCCAAACACCATGACTTCATGAAGACCAGTCACCAGAGGCTCACACGCCTCCCTTCCCAATCATTGCCAAAAACAAATGTCTAACTCCTCCAGCTTTTAGATTAGCTTTTAATCAGTTTCACTGAACACCTAGCCTAAATCATTCGTGCACAAGCTGCCTGCAGTTAACTGGGTGTTTAGAAGGGCCCATCCTGGGTAGTTTTTATCAAATGATGAGGCCAAAACATTGGAAGTATCCCAAGGCTTTTTGTGTAAGTCTCAAACTGCAGTGCCCTCTAGGTGTGTCCTGCAGGAAAGGAAAATAGGAAGCAAATAGAAATTGTTCTGTGTAAAATAGCTGGAATGCTTGGACCATCAGTGCTGAAACATGAATTTAATGAATTTAAACTTGATACTCCTCTATCTAGAAAGCCTAGACGGAGCTTATGCCCCCTCTCCGCCACACATCCAGCTTAAATACTGCTCCCTGAAAGACTTTAGCCAAATGCCTTTTTTTCCATTAATTTTTTGATGCAAAACTGACAGTTAAGAACCTTTTATACATATATTTTCACTACATTAAACTATCTCACTACGTATTGTAATCCACTGGTTTTTGTGTTCAAGTCAATTTCCCACACTCACTTCCAAACTTCAGGGCTATAAAATCTTCAAGGGCAAAGATAGCATGACATAACTTTTAATTCTCCAATGATTAGTACATGGAAAGCTTGTTAAATGAATAAATTTTATAGTCTCATCATAACAAAGCAGCCCACCTCCGCTTTGGAAGGATCTGCCTAGATACAAGCCATGCAAGTGGGAAAGTTATTAAACCAGTCTGTGTTCCAGCCCATTCAACAGAACTGACGCCTACACCCTCAGTGGAGAGTCAGCACGACTGACTGACCTTTATTGTCACTGTATTCCTAGTGAAGTGACTGACACGTTCCATGCATTTTAGGGTTAATTATAAGGCCTGTCATTTTCTGAAAACAGATTCATGTGGATCATATGAAACTCAAAAGGAATAAAACCTGCAAAGAACTGAAACATGAGAGGTGGGTTCATTCTTTCAGCATCATTCCAAACGTAGCTCCTCTCCAAACCCTTTAGTGACAGGTTATGGGACCTATGACAGTGGCACTGGGAGGAGAGGACTGCATAGGATGCTTCATTTTACATTTGACTCACAAGAACCCATTGACTCTGCTACAGTGTTAACTCCTTATGTCTCTAAAAACCATCATTTTGGTAAAACTGATGGCATTTTTGTGATAATAGATGATTAAACTTTCTTAAAGTTTGTCATGGATAGCCAAGTGCTAAAGAAAAGAAGAATGCTTTCCCTTTAGGTGTCAGATGTTTTGTAAGTTGAGGGTATTAACAACAGAGTGCTTGAATCCCATGTCACCGGGCATTCGCCTAGTTCTAGTGAGATGTCTCCAGGTTCAAGTATTAGCCATGTGTTTGGGGTTGGGGAACATTCTTTATGTCCTGAGTTTTCACAGAAAGGGGACTATAAATAGGATCCACAGCTCATCAGTTCGCCCTAGTGTATCCTATGGCCAATTTCTTGCCGAAACCCGCCGTCACCAGGTTTCAGGGGTTGTAACTCTGCTCTGAGACATGAGCAGGGATCAGGACCCCGATGCAGCAGATCGTCAGGACCCTATGTGGGAAGCATCTGTGGCCCCATGACCACTTCACCAGAAGAAGAATTTCTAAACCACTTTAATTTCCTAAACCCATAACCACATGCTCTGATGGGGGGCTCTATGGGGTTCTGGCAGGGTGCCAGTGCCAGTAAAAAGAGCAGGGCCAGTTTCCAAAGAACACAGACACCCAACACAGTTCAGTCTAGTTCCAACTCCCCAACAGAGCAGTTACTGCTCGGCCTTTGTCTCTCTCCAGTCTCTGTTTTCACATGCCAAAAGAGTAATTTGGGTTTTTCAATTCCAGTGGTTTGGCAGAGATGGCATAGTGCTGTGGCAATGTAAACTCCTCTGCGTGTGCACCTGTAAACATTAAGAAAGAAATACTCGTGGCCAGAAAGCCCAAGTGACAGACTGAAAGCTAGGACACATGATGCAGATGTTCTAATGTTTTCTGAAGAAATCTTGGGGTCAGGCTGTGACAGTAAGAACTCCCTTGTAGGGACCAGAGAGATGGCTCAGTGGTTAAGATCACTGGCTGCTCTTGCAGAGGACCTGGGTTCAGTTTTTCAGCACCCACATGGTAGCTAATAACCATCTGTAACTCCAGTTCCAGGGGATCTAATGCCCTCTTCCGGTCTCCAAGGGCATTCAATGCACTCGTACACTTACATACTTTCAGGCAAAACACTCATACACATAAAAAAATAAATAAATGAGGAGAGAGAGAGAGAGAAAACGAGCTACCCTCTAGGGACTGGAGAGAAGGCTTAGTGGTTAAGAGCATTTTTTGATCTTCTAAGAGACCTCCATGTAACTCCAGTTCCAAAGAACCAAACACCTTCTAGCATCCAAAAGAACTCCCTTCGACCTCAGCACACATTCCAAACAAATCAATGCTCCTCTATCTATTTTACAAGGCTCCATTTGTCTCTGTTTAATGAAAAGATATAATAAAAGGGGATGGTTAGTTTTAATTGTCAGCTGGCATACCTAAAATCACTGGGGAAGACAGTTTCAATGAGATCAGACTTGCCTGTGGGCATGATTATGAGGGATCGTCTTGATTCTTAATTAATGCAGAAACAAGAAGCCCATTGTGGGTGTCACCATCCCTAGGCTCAGGATCCTGAACAGCTATAAGACAGGAAAGAGTCAGTTGAGAGCAAGCAATCAAGTAAGGATCCATACATTTATTCTCTCTGCTCTTGTCTATAGATATGATATTCTAAGTTCCTGTCTTGACGTCCCCATAATAATGGACTGTAACCTGGACTTATGTAAGTCACATAAATCTTTCTTCCGTAAATGGCTTTTATCAGGGAATTTGTCACAACAACAGAAATGAAATGAGGACAAATGGTAAAGTCTATTAGTCTATTAGTGGCTGCCAGTATGCGTCTACTGAGCAGGAAGTGTCTGACAGGCCCGTGTGACCGCACTTCTGCCTGACTCCCTTTGGGGCATTCTGGAGAGATTATACCTCTTCTTTTCCCCTGTTCCAAACTCTAAGCTCTCATTAGTCTGCTTGGAAGTTCCAAGTGCCAAGCAGACATGGTGGCAGATAAAGCTGGCTTGGTATAGTGTGTTTGTGCTGAATTCATCATCAGTGAACTGTATTTGTTTCTTATGTTTCCTCCCAGAATCCAGCTACTTCAATGGGAAGAGGAGACAGGAAGTACACAGAGCTGACGTTTCCTTCCTGTTCTGTCTGATTCAAGGGCTGAAAGCCCCAGGGTGCTGAGGACGTTTTGAAGATTATTAATGAGAAAGCCACCCATAGTTAGGGTTCTTCTATCTTGAAAACTAACAGCACAAGGTTGCTTCGCAGCAACAAGTCCCTTGAAACTGGTACTTGTCAGTTATTCAACGCAGGTTGCTACCAGGCTAAGAGGGAGGCAGAAGAATGGAGTAAAGAGAAGGAGAGACTTGGGACTCATCTCACACCCTAAATATGGCCAAGTTAGTATGGAACTGTATGAGTAAACACGGTCTAAATCCCCTGCCGTGGCAAGATAAGTGCTGCGAGTTCTGTAAGCTAAACGCACACGGCTGAAATTTGATTGAAAACTTCGTGATGTGAAGACTGAAAATCACAAGAAGGAGGCAGTGTTTAATCTCCTGTTGGATGACAATTCAAGATAGACTGATAGTGATACCAGCTGTCTGATAAACCAGTCAATAGTGCAGATGGGAGATACTCGGGGCAGGGGGGTGGGGAGTACGGTGGCTGCCATTTCCTCCCTCGTCATGCTGCCCTCCACTCCTTGCTAGGACAGGTGAGGCCTGCATCTCTATCTATGTTCTCACATCTTCCTCCTTCAGGGTTCCAAATAAATACACAATCTGTCAAGCAGCCCATTTGTGCATTCGAAAAGACATGTGTCTATCTTTCCTAGAAATGGAGGTGGGTCTTTCAAAGAAATCTCTGTACTGAAACAAGAGCCAACATGTGGGCAGAGGCCTCCCTATTATCAGTCTGTGCTTAGAATTCCTACGGTTCTTTTTTTCCCATACAGTGGGAGGAATATACACACAGACAAAAGAGAACCAGAGAAATCGGTGTTTCTGGCCAAATGAGTAAAACACATGCTCACAAACTGAGTAAGAAGAGATGTGAGTTCACCCAGAGTTTTTCATGTTTTGTGTGTGTGTGTGTGTGTGTGTGTGTGTGTGTGTACATGTGTGTACCCACAAGTATACATCAGTTCATGGCAGAGCATTTATTGCTATACTTATTTGGAGGAAATTTGAGATGTCTTTGAACACGGTTGTCTTAACAGTTTTATATATTAAATAATTCACTAGGCTTTTCTTCTGGAAGAATTTCCAGTCGTAACAGAAAGAAAGCCGAGAGGAGAAGAATGTTCATCGCGAGGCTCGTCTGTGAAATATCTTTGCTCTGGATTCTTTATTAGGTAAAACGGTGCCACGCTGCCATTCCTGCTGCAAACTCTTCATTTAATTTCCCTCTTTTGTGGATATTTTGTTTTCCCCTAAATGTCAGTGTTTGCTGGTGGAAAATAAAATCGTTTCGGTTTCTCTCTGGAAGCTTCTTGCAGTATGCCTCCACCTGCTGGAAAGAATCAGACATTTTGCAAGGTGCAGCCAGAGCACAGAGTATTCAAGAATTTTTCTCTTTTCACATCAAAGGGAGAAACAGAAAATGTGAATATATAGAAGGGGCTGACTTAAAGACATAGCGTGTGAGTTAAATATTACTCATCAACTTATCGCAAAATAGTGCAGTCAAGGTGTTTTCACCTTTCAATACACTTTGAGATGAAAATAACTTCATTTTAGGGAAAACATGTTGATACAAGTAATCCAGACTATTTATCAAAATATAATCAATTAAAGGTGAAATGTAAATCATGACATTAAACTTCTGAATATTAACAAATATTTCCACTTCCCAGTCACAGTGTGTCATTTTTACCAGCCATCCGGAAGGAAGTGCAGTTAGCATGGGGAATGCCTGCTTTATACAACAGAACATTCTGGGGGTGTCCCTGTGCCATGGCACACAGATAAATTCCAAAAATCCGTGTAAGCGTAATTTGCTGCTGTATCAGGAGCCATTATGGTCTGCTGTGTAAATTCATATTTGGCACTCTTTGAAAAGTGTATTATTATTGACACAATAGGCCTTCATAGTTCCAAAGAAGCTGTTGCTGTCTGCTATGTAAATCCTTCACGGTATGTGTTTTATTGAACCTTTGGAACCATCAAGGTCTGGCTTGTCAATCTAGCTGCCAAATGCATGAACCAAATTCATGTGCCAGAAATGCCCTGGAAATGGAAGTACAGTCAAACCACCATGGCTCCCATCCAAGGAGCCACAACAGAACACTGGCTATTTCTGAGGGGGCTTCTTCCTGAACCTTCAACTGCCCTGTATTTATAAAAAAAAAAAAAGGCTGATAATTTGAAACACGGGTAACGAATTAGCAGTTTGATTTCAAGATCCAGAAAGAGAGAGAGGAGGGAAAAGAGAGGGAAAAGGAGGGAGGGAGGGAAGAGAGAGAGAGACAGACAGACAGACAAAGGCTGACAGGCTTGCCTTACATGCAAAGACATTACAAAGAATATACAGCTTCTCCAGCTGATACAGGACGTTGTAGCCATCACAGTGGAATTTCTCCACTTTAGGAGTTTGGGAAACCAAATGAGATTTTCATTTAGTTACCTCACATTTATTTTGTTAGCTATCTCCTTACAAAAAAAAAAAAAAAAGACTTTGGAAATTTTGCCAGAACAACTTAGGGATTTGTACTTCTGCAAAAATAAAAAGTGAGCCCTTTGGAGGCCACAGCTGTGGGTGCTAACTGGCGACAGGTCCGGGTGGCACTCCTCACCCACATGACCTAGACCAGAGCACCAAGCTGCTGAATGACAAGTTGGCGACTAAGCTGTCATCTCTCCCTTAGTGTGGCACAAACTGCAAAGCAGCTTGAATGCCCAGTCTTCAGAGCCAGGTCATGCCTTAGAAATAAAAGAGAGAAATAAAAAAAGAGAGAGAGAAAGAAAGAAAGAAAGAAAAAAAGAAAGAAAGAAGGAAGGAAGGAAGGAAAGAAAGAAGGAAAGAAAGAAAACATTCTTGTGCCTAAGGGAGATGAAGGCTTGAAGTCATTCATTAGGTTTTATCTTTGTTCTTAGGTTTGTAGAAAACAGCTTCTAAGTTTTTGAGACTAGGAAGAAAAAGCTTACCGTATACCCTCAAAACACTGAGTCAACAGAACATATCTGCTTAATGAGACCAATATTCCTTCAAGTTAGAGAAGAACAGAACAGAAAAGGTGAAATTTAGTGTTGTACAACTTCATTCTTTCCCCTAAGAAATAGCAAAAACACCCGGCACTTATGTTAACCTAAAAAAAAAAAATAGAAAAAATATTGATTCTAAAAAGAAAATCAATACATACCAAACAGATAACAAAAACGTATTTTTATTCTTTATTGTTTTGTTCATAATTGTCTTAATTAATAGTGATGGAACAAATGGCATTAACCGGATGAAGTGAGTTGTTTGTTTTTTTTTTATTTCTGTAGCAAGTCAGATGTTAGACAGTAGATTAGAAACTAAAAATTCATAAAGAACCCTAGTGTTCTTTTGGGGAAATATTGTTTATTTTCATTTAGCAAGTATTTGCATTGAACCTCACCAAGCTCCAGAAAAAGGATCAAAGTGTGTCTCCCTAGCATTGGGGAATAAGGCATGAGAAAATCTTCCCAGAGCCACCAAGGAACAAAGCTCAAATGGTCCTCCCCTGGCCTCTGGGGAGAATTCATTGGAACTCAGCCCAAATTGCTGGCTTTCTACCCTAGAGGCCTCCCATGGCTATCTCAAGAAGATAACTTGTCACAAAACAGTGACACAGACTGGCAGCCCCTGCAGAGCAACTGCATGCTGATGATTGTGCTCTGGGAAGGGAACCCCAAACCCACAGGCACCCACACGGCTTCCCCTCACACCTCTGTGTGCAGGAGAGGGTTAAGCTGCCGGGGAGGACCAGCTGAAACAGATCTACAGCGGACCCTTTCAGCTGCAGCACATTTGTTCAAGGACACCAAACACACACACGCACACACACACACACACACTGCACACACACACATACACACACACGGCACACACACTGCACATACACACACACACACGGCACACACACACAGGCTCGCTTCACCTCCTGACCCCTTTTACTTGTTGTCCTGGTTTTAAGTTCTATTGCCATAAAACATAATGTTTTCTCATGGGAATATTTTTTGGAGCATATTACCCCAAGTTGCTGTCTATAAAAAAAAAAATCACACACACACACACACACACACACACACACACACACACACACACAAAATCACTGTGGCCAATGCTCCCACTTCTTGCCAAGGGAATCCCTGGACTTTGAGAAAGGAAATGCCCTCTGGTTTTGAAAGCCTGGCTGGCCGGGGTAGGCTAAGGTCACATAGGGGCCAGCAGGATGCAATCATTGCAGTGATTCGGCAGACAGTTCGTAGAGCAACCTCCAGGCTCCCAGCTGCAGCATCCAAAGAGTGCCTCCCACTCAGGAGGGTGAGCTCTGACCAGCCCGCTTCCTATAAGAAAAACAAAATCCCTCACTCTTCATATCAAAAAAGAGAGAGGAGGGGATGGACATCATTATTTGAAATAAAGTAGAACTTCGAGTCAAAAATGTTAAGGTCCCTTTTATTTCTCTATTTTCCCTTTGAAGCCTGGTCTAGCCCGCATGCAAGGAAATGCATTCTATCACCAGCTGGCATTAACTTGCAAGTTATCGTTTTATTTGCACGCGTGACAGCCCTTAAAAGCAGATTTGGGAGGCTACCCCCATCCACAGAACCAACACTAGGAGGGATTCTATACCCTGCCTGCTCTGCCCAGTATGCACCCGCCCTTTCAGACCAACACTGACGTGTTTGCACTATCAATAAATCATACTGTACTAACCACGGGGGCAATGGTCCATATAATAAAAAGTTTGTACCATCCCCGCTCAGCACACACCCCTTCATGTCGTCTGTTCGTGAATACATCTGCCCCAAGCATACCTTTCATTTTGGCCAACACAAAAACAAGTCTTCCAGGTTTGGAGAGGCAGCTTCCCTTCCAATCCACCCTGGCTTCCGAGTCAACTATGTTCCATGTTTATTAGGCACTCTAGTCCATGCATAAAGGGCAAATTGGGTGACAGGGAGTAGAACTCATAGAGGAGCATTCTGATGTCCTGCCGTGGTGCTGCCTGGGTGCGGCAACCTGCCTATAGCGTGCTTGGTCTTTTGTGGAGCAGAAATATAGGCTGGGAGATGGCTGATGGACACTCCGCTGGAGCATCTGAGAAATTAAATGGGAAACCAGGTATGCCCTCAAGTCCCTCCACCCCTCTGTGGCATGCACAGTACAGAGCAGAAGCTGTCAGTCAGACACATTCCCGGTCTAGAAGCTGGCTTGGGAGGATCTGTAAGGAGGCTAGGACCTCTATTTAAGGGACTGTAAATGGAGGGACCCATTGAGCCTTTAGCATAAGAATCTTAACTTTCTCTTGTAGACCTCTGGAGGGCAATGAATGACAATGACAGCTTTCTAAATCTTCCAATAGTTAGTCCACAGAGAAAAAGGAGGCTTAAAAACCACAAAGCCTGCCCTTTCCCTCCCAAAGGGCTTATGGGAGACCCCTCCCAGCCAGGCCATCAAAAGACTTGCTTGCTAGAGGCTGCTGCAGTTGCTGTTAGCCTCTGGTTCATAAGTCAGGAGGAGGAGAAGAGGCTCTGAGAGGATGGAGATCCCTGTTTGCAGCTCAGAGGCAACCTTGCACAGGCCACACAATGCACCGGCCACACAAGCTCTGCTTCATTCTGTACAATGGGTTAGGCGGTCTAGAGCCACAACAGGGATGGCAGGAATGGGGGGCGGGGGGAAGTGTGGCCAGCCAGATTTGGGAAATACTGGGAAGCTTCATTCCTTCACTACACACACATGTATAAAGAAGCCTCCGTTAGATCTGAGCCCTCATAGGTCAGCACAGCAAGGGCAGGGCACCCTCAAGGGATGGTTGGCTTCCCCCGGGTGGCATGGGAGGATCTTCTATTCTGGCTAAAGGAGAAGGGACAGAGCCTATCTCCATTCTGGCTAATAGGAGAGAGCAGGGGATTTGAGCCACAGCCTCTGATTGTCTGTATAAACTGAATAGCCTCAACCTAAAAAAAAAAAAGAGGACAGAGTCACAGGCACCCATATTTTCAGAGAGGTTGTGTTTTTTGATTCTTTGTTTTAAAGCAAGGGTTCAGTATGCAGCCCCGGCTGGCCTGGAACTCCCTGTGGAGACCATCCCAGGCTGGCCTTAATGGCACAGAAATCCGTCTGTCTCTGCCTCCCAAATGCTGGGATTAAAGGAGTTTACTACCACACCCAGCTAGCTGGCTGAAATTTTAAGAACCTACAGGAGACAGATAACTTCCACCTGGCCCAGGCTCAAAGGGCAAAGGCCAGAGGATGTCTCCAGGAATGTAGCAACTGGAAGGCAACCAGAAAGCGGTTGCTGCGCCTGCAGAATCACCGTGTGTGCAAGCATTTGTGCAGGTTTCTGCCACCACAGAGCAGGCAGCAACATTTCCATTTGCTGCCCAGTCACAGGGACGTCATCTCTAGAGGACAGAGACAGGAGTCCCAGGGGCCAGACAAAGTGCTTCTTACTAGCCTCTGCTTTCCCCAGCTGCACCAACTGGACACCTGTGTCTAAGGAGGACAGGGAGCAGACAAGGAGCAAGTGAGGGCCGGTGGCACAAGTCACTCCTGGACCCCTGAGCAGCCCTGCCCAACCACAGCAGGGTGGCCAGACTTGAGGGGAAAACAGCCTGATCTCCACAGAACATTCCAGCGTGATCATCCACTTCATGGCTTCCTCACACAAGGACTGCAAAAGCAAGCCTGGTGCCCTGCACACACAAAGGCGCCACAGTCAAAAGACACTGTTGAGCGGTCTCCTTGCAATGTCTCTGCCCCTGTTCTGTGTGACCTCCCCCTTGCCTGAATCTCTAACCTATTTTAAACACGCCACCCACTCCCCAGCATTAAGAGAAGGATCCTTTCTTCTCTTTCTGTCTTTTTCCCCTCAGCAGATGAACTTTAAATGCAGTAGTGTGCTCCTCCTGGCTGACCCGCCTGCTGTGAGTAATTGTCTAGAGAGAATAGGAAAATCTAACAGCTTTTGTGAAAGGAAAAAGAGAAGACAGACATTATTATGATCTCGAATCCGAAGCTCTCTTCTTTTCTTTCTTCCCTTTTATATTTTTTTTCCTGGATCTAACAGCTGTTTCCCATCACAACTTGGGTTTGAAAGACATTACAAAAATGAGTGTATCAGTACCCCAATTAGTTTCACAGGCGCTAATAACTTACTTGCCATCCAGGCCTGATTTAATCAGGACAGCCCTGATTTATGGTTGTTTGCCCGGTGTCCGACTCTCCTGCCAGCTTCTCAGGAGGGGTGCCCTTTGGGGTGCTGGGGGAGGGACGTCCTCCATCAGGTCCTGCTTGATGGAACCTAGAGCTTCTCTGGGGGCAGATAGGAGTACTGATCACCAGATAGACCCAGCACCCACTAGCCCTTCTCACCACCCCCTCCTCAGCACCAAGCCCCCACACTTTAAGGTCAAAGACAGTTCCAAGCTCCGGGTCAGTTCAGACATAAAAGCCCAGAGCCTTTGGTGGTGAGGCCACTGTGGACGGTGCCAAATTATGCATGTCTAGTTTTTGTGATGTGATCTACGGCTGTTCATTAGGGACAGGGCTGAGACCAGGCACTCATTTTTCTTAGGGCTGCGTGCTGGTCTGCAGGGAGTCCTGGCGCAGAGAGGCCCATCCGTCCTTTGCTCACTCAGCAACTTTGCTCTTTGGATTTTTTTTTTTTTTTAATGAAAATTTTTCATGCAAAATAGACATAGAAGTGGCTGGACCAAATCTTGCTCACATCAAGTGCGGGAAGCCAGTGGCTGCAGTTAACAACTTTAAAGCGTTTGAAAATCAGGGTCTGGCAAGGCAGCTGTGTCTCCCATTTCATGATGCAACTGCTGGGCCTTAATGACACCCATAAAAAGCAGGCATGGGGGCATACGCTTTGGAATCCTGGAAATACACATTACATGGTACACACTACCTCAAAAGGCTATGCAGCCTGCAAAGATGTGCCAGAACTTCTATTGTCACTGGAAAACAAGCAGAAGGAAACTGCCAGGCTCACGGCAATGCTCTCCTGTTTCTAAGTGACCAGAACTGAACAGAACATACGCAACTGACCAGCTAACAACCCTGCTAATGCAACATTGAAGGAAAAGAAGGATATGTTCCTCTACAGCTGCCTAGCAGCCCAGCTTGGTAATCCCTAGTCGCAGGGGTCCTTTTGCAACACTGAGCCTCCCGTGGATCCCTTAGTCCTCCAACTCCAAAGCTGCCAGTTGGGCAGGACCAAAACCAGCAAGGTTTCCCAGGCCCCAGAAGAGTAGAAAAGCAGATCAGGTCAGACCAGAGCCAACCGCATAACCTTCTCATCACAACCCCTGCCCCACTCCACCCAGGAGTTCCAAGAGAAGTCTAATGAAAATCAACAATGACCCAGCACACCACGTGCACCAGAAATAACCATGTCGCCTGAAGCCAAGGAAGCTGCTTGCTCTTATACGAAAGTACAAAACAAAGCAAACAATAAAACACTGAAAATCTTCAGCGAGGTGGCAACCTGTGAACAATCATAGTGAACGGTGCATGAGGACCCTCAGCAGGGAACAGGTTAGGACACTAGGGTCACAGTTGCCTAGGAAGTAGACGCCCTGTTATTGAGGGTTACCCAAGTCTGCAACTCCTCATCTGTGAAATCTGTCTTCCTAGTGCTTTTGGCTCTGTATCTATGTGCTTGGTTATCCCCTAATTTTATAGACGCTACAGACAAAAGAAGCAAAGACTCAGCCACCCTCTGATTTTTGCGCTGTTGCTTATTGAGTGATTCATTTTGCAGAGAATGAGGTAATCAGGGACATTGTTTGCTGGTTTGTTAGGACACCCATGGAGCAGAAAGATGTTTCTTATAGACATTACTCTGAAAAAAATTAAAGAGGGGGCCAACAGGATGGCTCATAGGGTAAAGGTACTTGCCACCAAGTCTGACAACCTGAGTTCAGTCCCTGGGATCCACATGGGAGAAAGAGAGAACTGACTCCTACTAGCTGTCCTCTGACCTCCATAAGTGTGGTGTGAAACACATGTGAATGTACATGCACAGATATGCATGCATATACATGCATACATAAAAATAAATTTTTACAATTTTAAACAGTAAAAAGAAAATGGGCTGGAGAGATAACTCAGCAGTTAAGAGCACTGACTGTTTTTGCAGAGAATCCGGGTTCAATTCCCAGCACCCACATGGCACCTAATAACTCCACTTCCAGCGATTCAACACTCTCTTTGACCTCCTCTGGCATTTCAGGACACAGACAATACACTCATACACATAACATAAAAATAATAAATAAAAATGTTTTTTAAAACAAAAAAAAAAAAAAGAAGGTGGCCACTGGCCATAGCATGGCAGAGGTATGAGGAGGCTGCCCTCTCCGGCCACAGCTGGCAGAGTCTCTGCATCTCTACTGGGTCTACCAAGTCAGGCACAGCAAGGCACCTTGGGGGCAGAGATGTGTTTGGGCTCCACACAGTGACGGCAAAGAGGAGAAAATGAAAGAGGAAAGGGCCATCCATCCATCTCACTTGGCATGTTTATATGTTCTGTTAACCAAAAAGGAAAAAAAAAAAAACTGTTTACCAGATGGAGTGTCAAGAACATTGTGTAAAAGAACACTTATCTGAGACACTTTGATCTTTCTCTGAAGCACCATTAGAGGAAGCAGAAGAGACCAGGGCTCAAGGGCCAGGGAGGAAGGGAGGATTTGCTTCCAGCAGCAACTGTGCTTCTCAAGACTGCATTTAAAACAAAAGTCCTGGCCTGACCGCTGGCCCACAGCACCTACGGAAATTCAAAGGTGGCCCAAGACCATCGCTTGCCTTCACCAGAGGCCATGACCAGCCACTTTAGCCCAGGTCTGCCCAGACAGCCTGAAAAAATTCTGTTTCATCTGGTCTGACTGTCTTCTGCTTGTTTAAGCAGAAAAGAGAGAGAAGTTAAAAAAAGAAAGAGAGAAAGAGAGTTGGCCACTCGGTTTATTATGATTTCCAGACAGACAGTTTTATTTTTTAATTTTTTTCCTTGTTTTGTTTTATTTGTCTTTTGTGACCTACCATTCCTAATTTGTGACTTTTAAATTTTCATCCCTAAAGGGACAAACGAAACTTGTACCTAGAAGACATATTTTTTTTATTGTTGGGATTATGTATGTTCAAACTGAAAAATTCAAGGAGGGGCACCTGAGACCATGAGACACTAGAAAAAGAATACAGAGAGCTAAGGGACCAGTTCCCAAGATCCTGAGCTCACAACATTGTCCATGATTCTCCAGTAAATAATAAAACTACTCAGTCGATTGTTTTGAGAAATATAGCATAAATCATTGAAAATAGGAGCCTGTGGGCGCCATTAGAAATACCACCTTGAGAGTGACATCAGTGAGAGAGAGGACCCCAGGGAGGGGCGATTAGAATGGCAGGGATAAACCAATACAGTGCCCTGCGCCTCGACACTGGAAGACCACTGCTCATCTACACGTGGATATCAAAAGTCATGGAGCACCATAAATCCAGGAAGCTCCAGAGTGCACTGAAGAAGGGAGTTCAGAAAACCACGTGGCATGTTCAAGAGGCAGACACTCCTCGCCTATCGGACATTTGAAAAAGTAAATGGATCTTCCTGAGTTTCAACTGTGAAATGGTGAAGAGGTTTCCCTACCACTGCCTTTTAAGGGTATGCCCCGGAAACGTTAGATAAGCAAAAAGCAACAAACATGCTTTCATTTTAGTTAGAGTCAACTTTACAGCCCTAAGCAAGACTTTTGAAAACCGGGTTTATGCAGGCAACCCAATGTGGCTGCCTGAGATTCTCAGTAAATACACTACCGAGGAGAAAACAAATCACCCAAGATCTCCCAGCCAGCAAGCCAAGGCCTAGAATTTGTTTTTTGTCTCCAAATACTACATTCTTTTAGGGACGTTTTTCTTCTTTTATGTTTTTCTGTTTTATTGTACGTACTTACAGAGTTCCCTGTCACCAGCCAGTACATGTATACAATGCGCAATGTTCAGATCAGGGTCATTTACATGCTGAGCCCTTTATCCATTTATCATTTCTTTGTGTTTAGAGTCTTTGAACTACCTTCTTCTAGTTCTTCATAAATATATGATAGGTTGTTAAAATCCATAATCGCCCCATTAGACTGTGGAACACTCCAACAGTATTTTGTAAAAGGTTCTAGTTAGACTTTAACAGATGCTAAAATAATTCTACCTTCTAGGTTGTTACTTCAGAGTAATATCTCGCTGAGCATCCACTCTGAAACAATGGCTTCAAAGAGCAGATGCTAGCTGTCTGTATCCCTGCAGAAGCAGACTAGGAGCAGGGGCGTTACAAGTGAGGGGCATTAGGGTTCAACATTATTAGCAAAGCACTCAAAATTGCAGATTCAGAAAAGAGCTGGAATTCAAAAGCAGTCTATTGTGGGCAGATCCAAGTTTGTCCTCCAGATAGAACAGGTCTCAATGCCACTCTCCTATTCAGCTATAAGAAATCCCAGGCTACTGTGTGCTTACAGGTGGACTCGAACACATAACCTAGTCTCCTGTGACTCCTCATCTATGCAACAGAGATATTAATAGTGCCTGCTAATGCTGGTGTATGAAGTACATCACAATTTAAAATGTAATTTTTTAATTCAAATTAAATAAAAATGCAAGGCAGTTTGGTTAATTAAATTAAATCTATTCGAATTAGCTAAATTAAGTTCACATTCAGTACTACCTACATGGTGTTATGTGCTGGAGGAAGAGACACCAGCAGCTAAGAGCCTGCAGCAGACAGGATACTGAGTACCTCAGTGACGTCTTTGCCACCACTGGTAGGGTCAACCTAATTAAACACTATTCTCAGGTTCTAAGCAGAGTTTCACACAGTACTCAGCAGAATGTAATTCTGAAGCTATTTTATTCATGTGCTATAAACTGCACCAGCATTTCATAGATTCAGTAAATTGATAAAAGTTGATCAACTGCCATCAGTCCTTCTAATAATGCTTCATTTCATCCAGTTTTCAAAAGGCATGTGCGTATCTGTGTGCTTAATTGCAGCTGGAGCTCAGATCAGTTCCCCAGGGCCACTTTTTAAAAACTCTGCTGTGCCCAGCGCTAAGTACACAGAGGCATCAACCCAAATAAACAAACTAGAAACATGTGTGTATGTGTTGTTTCTAGACATCGGATACACTGATCACCATCCATACATGTTGTAGGACAGGTGGCCACAGACCTCAGAAATGACTTCGAGGTTAAAAGGCTTGCTTGTAAGCAAGAGGCCTGGAGTTCAGATCTCAAAACCCATGTAAAAATGTTCAGTAGGCCTGGAAATTCACCCATACTTCAGAGACAGGAGCTCCTTAGCACAAACTCTAGGCTTGACTGAGAGACCCTGCCTCAAAGAATAAGGTAGAAAGAGATCAATCAAGGAAGACTCCCAACATCAGCCTCAGGCCTCCAGGCCAGCAGACATGCATCTACTTGCTCATTCCACACAAACATACACACACACAAATATACCCACATTCATTTTTGGCTTTGCTAAGAATTTAGAACCTTAATGTCCTTTACTTGAAAGGTTCCTGTTCCTGGACTGCCTGTGGAAATGGTTGGAGTGAGCATACATACACACATACACATATGCATATACCACACACAAATACACATAAAAAGAAGAAAAGTAATAAAAAAAAAAACAATATCTAACCTGTTCCCATGGTTCTAATTCCATCCCATATGCTGAAGATCCAAAAATTACCATTCCCTTCCTTTGAACTTCTGGACTGTTACACTCTAATGAGACCACACGTTTAAAACTGAAAAGTTCAGAGGCAGCCTGGTCTACACATCAAGTTCCAGTCTATTCAGGGTTACAGGATGATCTTTGTCTCAAAAGAAGAAAGGAAGAAAGAGAGAGAGAGAGAGAGAGAGAGAGAGAGAGAGAGAGAGATTACATGTATTTATAAACTAAAATTGAAGTTTCTATCTTCTCATCATACCAATCACTCAACACCCAGCTGAGCATCAGCTCCTGTTGGGGATAGCCCTCAAATATGGAAGGCTGATGGGATCCTTTCTTGTTCATTGTTCCTCATCTGGACCATTGCAGCGCCCCTATGTATGATCTCTCTGCATTCAAGGCTGCCCCCTCACATCCACACCCAACACACCAACACACACACACACACACACACACACACACACACACACACACACACACACAGAGTTCTATCTTGCCTGAGTATATCATGCTCTGCTGAGAATCTTGGTTGGGCTCCTGTCACTATAAGACAGATGGCCACCAGCCAGCCAATCAGAGAAGATACTCCAGAACCTGGTCTATGAATGTTAGAATCATCATCCCCACCCACTGACATCATAACCATCAAGATTTTAGAATCAGAAAACCACCCAAACATCCCTTCAGCACTGCAGGTTTCCATGTGGTTCGATATTGCCTCTGCTTTGCTGACACCTGCCAGGATTCAATATGCTGGCTGATAACTACACGCACATGGCCTCTGTGAACTTGAAATGCAGCCCTCAGTGGATACTACCTGCTGCATCTCTGAAACTTGAAAACATGGTGACAAACAAAGGTGAAATATGCATTCATATTTTCAGGATGATTTTATGTAGGGATGATAAAACTTTTATATACTGAACTAAATAAACCACAGCATAAACATGAATTTCACTTTTTTCTTTTTCCTGTTTTAATGTGAAAGTGGGATGGTTTTTCATGTTTAGTTTATAATTCTACTGGATAGCGTAGATGCAGACTACCTCACCTCCCCTCTCTCCCTCCCCTCCCTTCCTCCCAGACCCTTCCTCATTTTTTCACCTGACAAACTTCTTCACAACTCTCAGGACTTCTCCTCCAGTCAGACCCTCATGGGGGCATGTCTTACCTGCCTCGGGTGAAGCTCAGTCTTGCTCTGAGCCATGGAAGACACAGTGCATGCCTCTGTTCCTGCGTGTTTGACACTCATGAGCTGTCTGGTGGCACATACTCTAATGGACTGAAGTCTCTGGAGAGTGGTAATTATGCTGTAGTCACAAGGACAAATACATCTACATGTCCAGATGTATCCATAAACATCTACCACATCTAACACTGTATTGGGCATTAAGTCCTGAAGTTCAATACAACGTGAGCCATGGGAGAGGGTCTAAACTAGCTAGGTTTAAAGAATCTTCCAGTAACTAGTAGTGGTGGTTAGCTTTGTCAACTAGACACAACCTAGAATTACCTGAGAAGAGTTTCAATGAGAGAGTGTCTGCACTGGACAGGCCTGTGGGGAATTGTTTTAATAAACTGATATGGAAATCAAATGGTGCCAGCCCAGTATGGGTGGCCCCATCCCCTAGTCAGAGGGTATGGACTGTGGAGAGTGGAAAAATCCAGCCAAGCCCAAGCAAGAAAGCAAGCATGTAAGCGTGTACATATTCATTTCTCCCTGCTCTCAACTGTGGGTGTGCCCGTGACTAGGTGTTTGAAGTTCCTGCCTCAACTTCCCTAAAATAACAAATCTGGAATTGTAAGCTGAAACAAACTTCTTTCTCCCCTAAGTCGGTCTTTGTTAGGGTATTTTATCACAACAGAAATGCAGTTAGAACATTAGTCAATCTAGAATTAAACTCCTTATTTCAACTTGACAATGTTTTTATGGCTTTCTGCATGCGTGCTACATTCCATGACTCACATTTTTCCCTCAGAAACAACTCAATCTAGTCAAAATAAAATGCAAGAATAAATTAATGGGATAGAATGCAAAATACACCAAAGTACCTCATCTTACCGGAATCAAGAAGTCCTCCACCCATGTGGGAGCTCAGCCAGGGCCTCACAGCAGAGGTATGAGAAAGTCGGTGGAGTGAGTGCTGGGAACTTGAGAGGGAGGGGCAGATGAGAAAGAACAGAGGACTCGGGCTGGGGAAGTGTGGGACCTGCTGGGGCAGGACAGGGCTGGGTTTGATCAGACCATAACACCCATAGGGCAGAATGATTGGCTGGCTGGGTCTGGGGGAAAATAATGGATGGCTTGAAACAACAGAAATAAAGGCCAGACCTCCGAAGTCAAGGTGTTCACGGGGCTGGTCCCTCTGAAGTCTCTGGGTAACGCCCTGGTTCCTTGGGCCTCTGGTGACTGTCATAGACCTTGGTGTCCCTTGACTTGCATCAGTCCACCTGCTGCCTTGACCAGTACCAGTCAGCCCTCAGAGGAACTTTTCTTAACAGACTTGCCTGCAAAACACAACCTTACCTTTGCCTGATTTCACCTGCAAATAACCCCGTTTCCAAACAAAGTCACATTACAGGTATTGGTGGTGGTCAGGACGTCAACAATTCATTTTGGGGAACACGAGGAAGATCCGGAAACAGAAAGGAGACGGGGGTTAGGCTCCACACGGCCAGGAGAGCTAGTAAACAGACCTGAATTCAACAGAAGGGAAACCTCCATCTAGGTGACCGCAGAGTACAGAACTCTCCTGGCAGCCTCAAGCAGCAATGCTCCTTCCACGGACCGGAGCTTCAGGAAGGGAACAGCGTGTCCCCTAGAGGACAGCAGGGCTCTTAAGCTGCACTGAGGATAGACCACAGGACAGACCTGCAGAGACATGCAGCCTTCAGTGTTGCCCGGGGAACCAGGAGTTCTGGTGGCAGGGAAGCCATGACCCACACCCGACGCAGGAACACACATTTGAACAGGTCTTAGCTGAAGCCTAAGATACAGAAGTGAAAGCAGGAGACATTTACGGCCAGCAACCCGCAGGAGGGTCTGCTCACCTCAGTAACCGCTGCTCTCAGCTAACCCCACTTAACTTGCCTGTCTTTATTTCCCTAGCTGCATTTCTGGGATACCACCCAATCCCTAAAAAACACTGTCATTAACAGAGAATTAAACAAATGGCCCCTGCATCCAGTAACCTCCTGTCCTCAATCTTCAATAAAGATGTGGCTTAAATGTGAAGAGGAAAATCGAAGGCTCCCAGGATGGCCAGCAGCGTATAGGAGGTACATTCCTGGCACCGAGCAACACTAGTGACATCTTGTGGCAGAAGCCGGCAACAGCCGCGCTCCACATTTTCCCTGTCAGTGCACAAGCTGTCCTCCAGCATCCAGTCCCGTCATTACTCATCCATCAGCCTAGACATCTGGGACTTTGATAATGGCTGCCAGGATCTGCTGATGCACCCTCTAGAACTTACTCTTGCTCGGCCAAGCCCCTCAATGCGCATCCTGCCAGCTTCTTCCCACCAAGAGCCCTTGTACTGGAGGATGATTGGTTTGCTGTTAAATTACAATTATACCCTTTTGTGAAATTTCTACCAAAAGCTCTTTCCCAGTATAGCCCTGGGCAGTATTTATGAACCCCGAGCCTCATAATAGAAACATGACTGAACCTTGTGAGATGCCCTCGAGAAATTTAGAGTGTTTCCTCCAAGCAACAAGGAAGCCAGATTTGTCCCAGGCAAGAGTGACACAGGTGCCATGGGGAATCGAGGCACCGGAAGTATCCCGGGGTACACATTTGTGTCTTCGTCTCATATTTCTTCTCAATACTTGTATTTTAGCCAAATTATTTTGAGACTTATTTAAAGCAGTAAGTGCTGGGTCTGGATATATTGTGAGCTGTTAACACACAGAAAAATATGATAATGATTTAATTGAAACAAATGTTTTATTGCATTCTATGTTTTGTGCGTATGTGTGATGGGTGTGTGCATGTATGCGGATGGGAACACATACCTGCCACGGTGCATATGTAGAGGTCAGAGGACAACCTAGAATGTTTGCCGTCTTCTGCCTCTTTGAGGCGGGCTCCCTTGTTTGCCAGTGTGTGTGCCAGGCCAGCTGTCCTGTGAGCTTCTGGGGGTTCTCCTTCACCATCGTCTGTCCTGCTGTAGGAGCACTAGGATCGCAGACATGCATTATAAAACGGCTTGACATGACTAGTAGGGATTCAAATAGGGTACTCGTGTTTGTGCATCAAGTGTTTTCACCCTCTGATCCATCTTCACAATCCTCTTAGGCTGTTCTGTTTTGTTTAGTTTTACTGAGAACCTATATTTCACATTTAGGGTTCACCAAGACACTGAATATAAATGTGTTTGGCTCACTATGCTCACACATTACCATTTACTTCTGACCAGAGAAAGAGCAGGTGTTTTGCTCCAAACTTATACAATTAGTGGTATTTTGAGAACTACAGATCACACTCCCCTAAGTTCAAGTTTTCTCCCAGCAGTCCAACAGTGATCCTGCCCTACTGTTTGGCAGAAACCATCTCTTCTGGATGCAAAATGTGTGCTGGAGCTTCTAAAGACAAGGGAATGCAGAGTTCCAGGAGGTCTCAGTCCTGCTCTGACTCCCCACATGGGAGGTTCAAGTTGGGCTCTGCAAAACTGAATGGGAACTGCCACACCTTGGCCCATGTGAATGGCACCTGCGATGATCGGTCTTGCTTGCCAAGGAATAGATTAAGAGATGTCTAGGTCTGAAAAGGTGCAATTCTGGGTGTGTCTGTGAGGTCATGTGAGATAGGACTTGGGGGAGGGGTTCCTACCCTGAATGTGGGTGGCACTTTCACTGGTCTGTGGCCAGGATGAAAGAAAGTTCAAGGAAATTGAAGCAGGCACAGGTACGTGCTCCATCCCTTCTGAGAGCATTCATCCATCCCTGCCTCCATCGCCCCTGGACATCAGACTCCAGTTTCCTCAGCCTTTCTGATTGGACTCAACAGCAGCAACTGTCCAGGGAACCTCCAGGTCTTCAGCATTGGCCTGCTGAGGCGTCCAGCTTCTAGGACTGAGCAGCCACTGGGTTATTTGCTTCTCCAGTCAGCAGAGGGCCACTGTTGAACTATCTGGTCTCTATCTTTTCAAAGATGTCCAACCTACTGCCCTGGGACACATGGGGTCCAGGATGGCTATAAATGTGGCTCAGTACAAAATCATAAACCTACTTAAGACACTGAGTTTTAATTTTTTTCCTGTAACTCTATAGAGTAATTCTTGGGTGTGGACTGTGTAGATGACGGTGTGGTCCAAAGAAACCAAAAGGTTGGTGTTCTAGTCTGTTTTCTATTGCTGTGATAAAACACTGACCAAAACCAACTTCGAGAGGAAAAGATTTATTTTAGCTTACAACACTCAGGTCATAATTCATTTCTGAGGAAAGTGGGAGCAGGAGCTCAGAGTAGGAACCTGTAGGCAGAAACTGAAGTACAGACCACAGACGAACGCCGCTTACTAGCTTGCTTCTCTGGCCTGTCATCAGCCTGCTTTCTCATATAACCCAGGACCATATGCCCATGGGTGGGGCACTACACACAATGGGCCGAGCACTCCCACGTCACCCAACAGTCAAGAAAAGGCCACAGACCAGTCCAGTAGAGAACATTCTTCAGTTGAGGCTCCCTCTTCTTAGTTGTGTCAAGTTGAAAACCAAAGCTATCCAGAACAGTTGAACACACGCAGCATGTGGTGATTTGAATGACAGCGTCCCCCATGGGCTCATGTATTTGAACACTTGGTCCACAGTTGGCAGTACTGTTTGGGAAGGTCACAGAGCCTTTAGGAAGTAGAATCTTGCTGAAGGAAGTACATCACTGGGGCAGACTTTTGCAGACTCACCCCACTTCCTGTTCTCTCTCTTTCTCTCTCCCTCCTTCCCTCCCTCCCTCCCTTCCTCCGTTCCTCCCTCCTTCCCTTCCTCCCTCTCTCACTCTCCATCCTGTGTGCCTGGGCGTGTGGATGAAACTGTGACCAGACAGCTTCTGGCACCATGCTTTTCCTGACAGTCGCCATGCCATTCCTACCATGATGGACTCTGTCCTAGAAACTTAAGCCTAAATAAACTTTTCTTCCTAAGTTGTTTTTGGTCATGGTCTCTTTATCATAGCAACAGAAAAGTAATGAACACCCAATCGATTCCTCTTTTATAATATATATGTGCACGTATATATTTTTTTGGTTCTGTTCCTCTGAGAACCCTAATACATCACCTCTCAATGTGATCTCACTCACAGTCACAGACAACAGCACTTCACTTAATTTGATCTGTTTCCATCTAACTCCCTGATACGAAGACATCTCTGGGATGGAAAAAGATAAATAGCTTCGTTTCTATTCTAGAGCCTTCCTGGTTGGCATAAATTGCTGGCTCCCCAAGTGGAAGATTCAACAATCCCACAGTTGGTATCTCCAGGGAATACCTTCCTATTCAGGTTTCAAAGGACAATAAAAAACAGAAAGCAGTGTTCAGAGGAAGCTGGACTTCTTCAGCTGGAAAATATTTAGATGGCATTTAGATGGCACCCTGGCATCTGAAATTTCAGAATACAAAAATCCATTGTGCGCATATACCCCTATATGTCACGCACAGGATACGAGGCAACATCACCCCAAAACAACTACCCAGTGCCTTTACGTTATTTACCATAATACATACAAGCAAGAAACATTGCTATTTAAAGATTCGTTTTTATTATTTTCTAATTATATGAATATGTAGGGTGGGGTATGTGCACATGAACACAGATGACTGTGGACTCCAGAAGAGGGCATTGTGTCCCCTGGAGCTGGAATTACAGGTGGTAGTGAACCACCTGACAATGGGACCCAAACTCAGAAATCTCCCTATCCTCAACAAACAAGTCTGCTTTGGACAGGTTATGAGGCTCAGTTTCACAGCACCCAAAGAAGCCATGTCCTACTTTACAAAAGAAATTCTAAAACTATATAAATATGTTGGCGCTCCGTCCACATTCTGCCCTCTCTGCCTTCCCTCTTGACATGCAGGTCCTCCAAAAAGGGACCACAGCTTTTGTTTGCAGAGTCCAGGGGCCAGAAAAGGCAGACGTGTGGTAACAGATGAGCCCTTAGCTTTGACCTCAGTTGCTGTCACATGTACAACAGCCCCTGCAGTTGTGGGTGGCTTAATTTTTCTACTCCCTAGGTATAAATTCACCAGTAAACTGACATGACTCTGGGAGTGAAAGGCCTCGAGAAATGCTGGTTGCAGGTCTTCCCAAGCAGCTCTCTCCACGCAGCCTTGTCACACTCAGGGGACTCCATACCTCACACTAAATCCAAGGGCAGTGGTGTTGCTGAAGGACCTGTCAGAGACTAGAATAGTGTAGTTCACATGTTACTGAGTCATCTTTAATAGTCAGTTATTCAGACATGACAAAGAAAAAGTTTGAGGGGGCGGAGCTAATGAACCCAGCAGGTAAAGGCACCTGCCGCCAAGCCTGATGATCTGAACCCTATCCCCGGGAACCCACGTGGTGGAACGAGAGGAGAGAACTGATTCATGTAAGTCCTATTCTGACGTCCACATGCATCCTGTGACATGTACACACACAAACAAATAAATGCAAATTTTAAATTTAGAAATTTTTTCTATAAATAATTTAATTTCCTCATCTGCTATCATTTCCAATAGTGATGATAATTTTTTTTTAAAAAATGGTGGTGTACACCTTTAATCCTAGCACTCTGGAGGTAGAGGGAGGAGGATCTTGGTGAAATCAAGGCCAGCCTGCTCTACATAGTGAGTTCCAGATCAGTTGGGGCTATAGGGAGACCTCTACCTGAAAAATCCAAAAACAAAAAAGGATCTTTAATTCTGTTTGCTCCAAATGCATTGGTATTACTTATCCAGTCTCTACTCTGAGCCAAACCCTGGGCTGGGTCCTTAAATCCCCACCAAAACTGAGATGAAAGCTGAAAATCAAGATGACAAACATGTGAACATTTTAAACAGGACTGATGGGGAAAGGGGGCGGTTAGCCACCTTGAAACATAACAACACGAAACAAAGGCAGGGACAGATACGGTACTTGAGGAAGTTAAAGAAAAAAACTTCCACCCCACTATACAGCACCAAAAGATATGGATGCTTCTCTTTTTGTGGGGGAGTGGGTGAAGAGAAGGCAGAAGCAGGCGGAATTAAAAAGAGAAGCTACCTGACTCTAAGCACACTTCTTGCGGACACACCGCAATGCAGGGCTTATCTACAAACCCCCTCTCAACGTGGATAAGAGCAGAAAGTGCGGATTTCCGGCGCTGGTTGCTGACCTCCCCCACTCTACATTGCTTCATTGCATAAGGCACAGCTAACTGAATGATGGATGGAGAAGCCACTTGGGCAGTAGCCAGTAGCTATCTCCTTCTGTTCTGAGACCTGCATCCAAATTTGAGCCTGGGAAATGGCTTGGGTGATCTTAATTTGACAGTTGTCAACATTTCAAAATCATTGCCAAGTTCAACCGCATGGAAGTCTTTGATCAGGCACAGCTCTCTGTGTATGTGTGCGCGTGTGCCTGCATTGTGCATATCAGAGAGTTGCCAATCTGAGCTGGGATAATACACCTGTGCACCCTTCTTCGGTCACATCTCATTAGCATCTCTGCACATGATGTATTCTGCTGAAGAGTGAAGGGAAGAAATGGCTTTTCAACCTCAATGAGTTTAGTTCGAGAAGGAGCAAAATACATCGACAAAATGTTAAGGTAGTGAATTAAATGCAACATTAAAACTAAAAATAAGGAAATAACTGCACAGAATAAACACTTTTACATAAAAAAGAAATAGGATACTGCCTTGAACAAAACAGCTCAGGGTATCATTTAATCCCTTCCACGTGTTCTTCATCACAGATGTCTTAGTCTAAGCTATATTTGAGACTATTGGACTAAGAAAAGTAATGCTACCAAGCATGTAGGCAAGGAGACTTTTCTCTGATTTGCTGCATTCAAAATATCTCACTTGGAAACAAAACCATGGGCGACACGACGAGTACAGATACACCACAGAGAAGATGTTGAAAGAAAAATGCAGAAATACGGGAAGCTGCCACGCGGGGAGCACAGCCGTGGGCTCAGACATCATCTCTTTTAATTTCAGGTGCACTTCACACACGGATGGTCATTTCTACTGGTGCCAGGTACCAAGCAAGCAAAAGAAGAAGGACGTGGTTTCAAGATTGTCTTTCCTGTTCCAACATGGCTCTCCCATTCCCCCAAATTAAAATCTTCCAGGAAAGTGTACATGTATAAACAGAAGGCGTGGTTTGAAAAGAGTAAGCGAGGGGCTGGAGAGATGGCTCAGCAGTTAAGAACACTTCGAAAGTACCTGGGTTCAGTTACCAGCACCCACATGGCAGCTAAGAATGCAGCAGTGAGGCAATGGGAAAGTTCAGGAAGCAGGTTTTATGTAGGCTGCAGCCTGGTGCAGAGGACTTCAATCTCAGAGTTTGGACCTCAAAGATAGGAAGTTCGGACATTTTTTTATATCTTCAGCAATGGGTTACAGCATTTTAGTTTGATTAAGTAACAGCAAAAAGTGTTAAAAGCAAGGAGTTTATCTAATTCTTGAGGGGAAAAAAAAAAAGAAACATAAAAAGACCCTGTCTGAGACAAACAGAGAAGAGGAAGTTTTTGTTAAGATGGGACAAAACCATAAGACTGGTGGCTCTAGCTGCATACGTCAGTACTCTAACCATAAAGCAGTCATCTTATTTTGCTGACATAGTGAGATTAAAATCATTGTTTTTCTTAATTTTTCCAACAAGCTCCACATCAGTAACTATCCTTAACCCCAGTTCCAGGGGGTTCCAGCGACCTCTTCTGGCCTTTGAGAGCACTGCAAACACATGGTGCACTTACATATGCATACATAGAACACTCACACACATAAAATAAAAAGAAATAAGAGAAAAAAGAAAAAAGAGTAAGTCAGTATATAAGTATATAAGGTAGGTGGCTAATAAGCCCTGTGATGATTCAGCTTCACTGTCCACTTGGTTGGATTCAGAATCACCGAAGAGACGCACCTCTGGACATGTCTGTGAGGGCATTTCTAGAAAGATTTCACTGAGGAGAGAAGACTCATGCTGAACGTGGGTGGCACCATATCATGGGGTAGTGTCTCAAATCAAATAACGAGGAAAAGAGCAAGGCGACTGAGCACTAACATTCATCCGTCTCTGCTTAGCGACTATGGACATAGTGTGGCCAGCTGCCTCACACCTTTGCTACCATCCATCATGCCCTCCTCCCATAATGCACTACATCCCTCAAACTCTGAGCCAAAATAAGCCTTTCCTTCCTTAAGGTGCTTTCGTCAAGTATCTTGTCAATAAGAAAAGTAATTAATGCAAATGCTTATTAAAAAACAAATGACCCATAGGCACAAACTAGTCCATGTAGTTCCACAGAGAGAGAAATGTGTTCTTAAAAGATGAGCTACACGGTACATGTGGTATCAGGTGCTTTAATCTCAGACATTTGGGAGGCTGAAGCAGGAGGATTTTTAGCTTAAAGCCAGCTTGTTCAACTTGATGAAAACACTGTCTGAGACACTACCTTATGTTACATTGTCTACGCCTATAACTTCTATGTAACACTGTGAATAATCCAAGCTCTCATCAGGCAAACTGTGCTGAGTTTATAGGTCATGAAGATTGATAGGTGGCTTTCATGTCCTCTAACCTGCTTACTGGGATAGCAATGAGGCCATGTCTCTCAAGGGCTTTGAGCCCTATCCAAAGACCTCTAGTAGCTCAGTCTCTGAATGTTAGGCTCACCTGTGCTTGTCCCAAATCAAGCATAATATCATCTAGGTTCGTCCATGTTATTTCAAAGGACTGGATTTGATTCTCTTTCACAGTTTTGTATTATCCTACTTTGTGTATATGCATTTTCTTTATTCATGCATCCCCTGATGGATTCCTCAGTGGATTCCACAGCTTGTCTACTATGGATGGTACTACAGTGAACAGGAAATGCAGATGCGCTGATTTCATTCCTTTGGTATCTGCGTGCAGTTGAATGGGTGTTTCATATGATGAACTTATTTTTCATTCTGGAAGAACCTCCACACTGTTCTCCGTGACGGCAGCCCTCATTTCCATTCCACCAACAGTGCAAGAGAGGTCCCTTTCCTCCGCATCATCACCAGCACTGTCAGACTGTTCCAAACGGATGTGTCTCTAACAGTAAGACAGAAAAGGAAGAATAAAGGCACAATGAAAAATAAGATGAAAGTAAACAAGTAAACTTCGACTGGACTAGATGACTAGTCTTTGTGTGTAACTCATTGCCACTCCAAGTGAAAGGCTGGTCCTGTGATGCTGACCAAGAAATGCTGGCTTCCAGAGACACTGATAAATGAAAATATAAGTGAAAACATAACTCACAGCCTGGAAGATGTAGGATACACTATGCATTTGCCAAAATAAGCTGCTAATGAATTTTGAGGCAGGATGGATTATTAAAGATAAAAAGGAATGAATTTCCTGAGGAAAAAGAATCCTTTCTAGGAAACACTGGACCCACATGAACTTGATGCTCCTGATCAAAGAGCCCAAGTGCAGGAAGTGGAAACTCACAAAGCTGAGTGGTAGGAGTGGCTGGGTGGTCTCTGGACCGGAGCTGGAGGGAGGAGCTGCACACACTTCAGCTGTGAACAGTCAGACAAGGCTGCCACTCAGCAGCTGTTACCACACCTACTTTACCTAGGCAAGGTCAGTCTTCATTAGGATGGAGCAGACTCCCAGGCTTGAATTCACTTAAAAGGATCCGAATAACCCAGGTTGCACTCTTAGACTAAAATGTTATTAATAAAATTCAGCAAAGCATGTAAAAAGTCCTGATTTGGGGAAAGCCAGCATGAGATTCATTGTATGTATCCAGCTATCTAAGTCACAATTCCCAAAATAACCCAAGACTAAATATTTGGTCAGGTATTCTGTGTATTTCTGTGAGGGTGTTTGGAGATGTTTACATTTAAGTTGGGAGCCACTCAATAAAGCAAAAGGCCCCGCATAATGTGGTGTGTCTAGCCTAGCCAATTGAAGTACCCAGTAGAAGAAAACATGGGCCTCCCTGAGGAAGGAGGATTCCACAGAAAGCAGCTTCAGACCCCTTAGTAACTCTGTTATTTCTAGTTATGCAGGAGACAGCCTTTGACCTTGATCCCTGGCTCATTCCTCTACCTACACACTGCCAGCTCATCAGACTTTGGACATGCATGTACACATATTCATGGACACACACACACAGAGAAAGGCATGCAATGTACACACATTCACTTACTCACATGCATGTGCATACATACACATATATCATACTTGTGCGCATACTCTGTACACACATACTATTAGTTCTGTTTCTCTGGAGAAATCTGACTATAGTAAAAAATGCACCCCAGTGTGCTTAGGAACCGACAAGACTAAATATAAACATGTAAAGAGAAATTAGAAAATATTTAAAACTGAAGGATGACAAAATACAATATACCAAAATTTTGTTGCAGAGAGGAACAATGTATACATTAAAATGCTTCTTTCATCAGGCATTACGGCATATACCTATTATCCAGCACTGTGGAGACCAAGGCAAGAGGATCACCGCAACTTTGAGGCTGGCCTGGGCTACATAGTATCAGGCATGCAAGAGGTATATAGCAAGACCCTGTCTCAAAAATAAGTAAAATAAACAAGTAAATGTTTATCTTAGAAAAGAATAAAGGTTTGAATAAAAGACTGTTTCTACCTTAGCAAATTATAAAAGGAAGAACAACTTGATAATTAACTTAGGAGGGAGTTGATAAGGCAAAAGATAGTAATCGATGATATTAGAACTTGAGAAACTTAATAAAGCTAGGAGTTGATTCTTTTAAAAGGAAGATAAAATAGATCAAGGAAACAAGACATGTAAAAGTAAGACAAGGGCTCCACGGGTAAAGTGTCTGCTAGCAAGCATGAGAACTTGAATTCAGATTCCCAGCAAAACCTGGGCATGGGAGCACACATCTGTAACCCCAGCCCTGGGACATGGGGAGGGATGTGAGAGAAAGGTGGATCCTTGGAGCTCACTGGCCAGACAGCCAAATTGATAAGTTCCAGGTTTCTTGAGAAACCCTGTCTCAAAAACTAATATAGACAGGGATCGACCTGTTGAAGACTTCTTCGGGTCACCACATGTGTGCACACGCCTATGCATGTGTACCTTTACACATATGTACACACACCCACAGGAACACATACACACCCCACACACAGACAAATGAGAATCACAAACGACTGATACCAAGATCAAAAGCTCTATTCTCTGTGTAAACTCTATGTGGTGGAATGCAGAAAAATGAACTATTCAAACTGTCATCTTAAATCCACAGTGCAAACCCCGTCCATGTCAACCTTCAACTCTGGTGGCAAACGATTTGTCAATGAATGTACGTCAGCTGTAAGAAATAGAACAAAGTAGCAAATTCTGCTGGGAGGCATGCTGTGGGGGGAGGCAGGATATGTGGGAACTCTATAGATGCTATTCTATTTTGCCACAGTCTAAAGGTGTCATAAAAATAATCTTCATGAGCCAGGTGTGGTGGCCTTTAATCCCAGCACTTGGGAGGCAGAGGCAGGTGGATCTCTGTGAAATCCAGGCCAGTCTGGTCTACATAGAGAGCTCCAGGGTAGCTGGAGCTACAGGGAGACCCTGTCTCAGAAAACCAAACAAATAATAATCATCTTTATGAAAACTAAAAACATGAACTTTTACAAAGTTCAATATCAGGAAGGGAGCGATTTTCCAAAATTAATATCCAGATGTACTCACCCCCAATCCCAATTCCAGCAGGTCTTCTCTGAGAGCGTGGGCTTGGTGCTTGGTTCCAGTTTCCCAGCTGGTAACGCCACGGAGAGGAGGTGCATCATGAGCAGCTAGCCTCATGCAAGGGCTCCACATTACCACAGGCCCACATCAGTGGGGTCAGCCAACCTCTGAAAACGAGACAGAATAAATCCTTCCTCCCTTCTTCCTTTTTTCTTTTTGGGTGGAGGCAGTGGAGGGAGGAGCAACTTTAAATACCATCAAACTACATGAAAATCGTAAATGGGGAGGGATGAGAGAAGAAAGGTGGATCGACCTGTTGAAGACTTCAATAAAAATAAAAAGTGTAATAAACAAGAACTAATATATAAAATTTGTCTGACTTGGGGTGAATTTTTGTGGACACTATGAAAGAAGGGTTTAAATTCATCTCTGCACGCAGAATCAAATTATTCCAGTATCTTCCCTCAAATACATGACTTGTCACCTTTATCAAAAATCAATTGACTCCACATACAGGGATTTATTTCTGAACCCTCGGTGTCATTCTCTTAATTTACAGCTCTGTATGCTACAGTCCTAAGGCCTTGATAATTGCAGCAGTTTTATATAAAGTTTCAAAATTGGCAAGTAAAAGTCCTCCCACTTCCTTCTTGTCATTCAAACTGCATTGGACCGTCTAGGTATTTTGCTTTAGCCTACAAATAAAGATTTGCTTATTTTTGCATGAGCATGTATTTGTGTAATTAACTGTATACACACACGTGCGTAGGTGCGTGAGCCTGCATGAGTACGCAGAGGCCTGAAGAGGGAACTGGGTGTCCTCCTCTATCACTCTCCATCTATTCCTTTGAGGCAGGGTCTCTCCTCAAATCTAGGGCTCATGTTTTCTCAGCTCAGCTAGAGGCCAGCAAGCCCCAGCAATCATTTTGTCTCCACCCCTCTTGGAGCAGGGCTACAGGTGTGTGGAGGACACTTGGCTTATTACATCATTGCTGAGATCCAAACTTTGGCCCTCATGATTGCACAGTAAATGCTCTTAACTGCTGAGCCATTTATCCAGCCTCAGCATATAAATATTCAGGATTTATTTCTCAAAATCTTTTTTTCAATCCTGCTGTAATCTTTGATTCATAGATTGGAGGAGAATCTCCATGTTTGCAATATCAAGCCTCCCAGGACAAAAGCCTACATCTTCATTAATTTCTCTCAGAAATTTTATAACTTTCACATGCAGGTCTTATATTTCTTTTGCTAAATTAACTTCTATTTTATTCTTTCAGATGTACTTGTGATTATATTTGTGAGTCATTTTTTGTATATAAAATATAATTGATTTTTCTTGTTGATATTGTATTTTATGATCATATTCTGCTTTTGTTTATTAGTTCTCATAGACGTGACTCTTTGTGTGTGTGTGCGTGTGTGTGCACATGGATGGGTGTGGGTGTCTGTGTCTGTATCTATGTCTGCGTGTGTGTCTATGTCTGTGTGTGTGCATGTGTGTGTCTGTGTATATTGCTTAGGACGTTCTGTATACAGAACTGGACTCTGTCGTTTGTAAATGAACACAGTTTTATTTTTTCCTTCCAATGTGCATGCTTTTTTTGTTGTTTTGTTTTGTTTAATACAGGGTCTCACTATGTAGCTCCAACTGGCTGAAGCTGGCTATGTAGACCAGGTTGGCCTCAAATTCCCAGGGATCCTCCTTCCTCTGCCTGCCTCTTCTAGGATTAAAGGCTTACCCCACCATGCCCAGCTCCAGTGTGCCTGCTTTTTTATTTCTTTTTCTTAGCTGGTTGTACTGGTTGGAAATTCCAGTGTGTGTTGATTAGAAATGGTGAAAATAGATAATTTGTGTCATCTCTGAACTTAAGGAAAAGCCCTTCATCTTTAGCCATTAAAGATAATGCCAGCTGTTGACTGAACTCTGAGATGACTCTGGTCCTATGCAGTACGTAGATACTATTTATCAAGCCAAGGAAGAGTTCCCTTCTGTTCCAAATTTGTTAAATATGTTCTACCATAAAGTAATGTGATATTTTTAGTGGCTTTTCTATATTTTCTATATTTCATCTATTATATTGATTGATTTTTTTTCAATCTTGAGCTAATTTTGAATTACCACTTAGTTATGGAATATAATTCTTTTGATATGTTGTTAGACTTGGTTTGCTAATATTTCACTAAGACTTTTTCATTTATCTCTATTGAAGGATATGGTCTGTAGCTTCCTAGATCATTCAGAGGTTAAAAATCTGGGCTTCCAGGGTACATCAGCATTTCCCAAGCTCACCTGGGCATCTTCTTCCTGGAGTTTCTTTGGGACTTTTTGTCAGGCTCTTTTGGCACATATGGTATTTTCCAACTATAATGTTGAACACATGCAGCTGATTGTTATCAACAAATGCCCTGGGAACAGAGATTTTCCTGCAAAGTGAGCTCTGAACTGGATCGAGTGATAATCACTAGGGAGCTTTCCCAGGGAGCTGTGAGGTGGCTCACAGGTGGGTGTACAAGTCATTTTTCTCGTTGCTGAAACAAAAGATGTGACAAAAACGAGGTGAAGGAAGAAGGAGTCTTTTGGCCACAGTTTCAGAGGGACACAGGCCACGGTGACAAGTCCTGACAGCGGGCGTTCGGAGTGACCGGTCACTGTATGTCAGCAATCAGGAAGCACAGAGAAATGAATGCATGAATTCAACTAATTTTCTCCTTTGCTCCCTGTTATTCAGTGTGGGACCCTAGTCCGTGGGAGGACACTGCTAACATTCGGGCAGTCTTTTCCTCCCATTTGAGCCTTTCTGGAAATGCCCTTATAGACAGGCCTAGAGGTGTGTCCCCTAGGTGATTCAAAATCCAATCAAATTGACAATAAAGATTAACCATCATGGGGTTGGAGAGATTTCTCAGCATTTAAGAACACTTACAGGTCTTACAGAAGACCAAGGTTTGGTTTTCAGCACCCATATCAGAAAACTTACAATCACCTAGAACTCTAATTCCATTTGGGTCAACACCACAAGCACATAAGGCACAAAAATTCACACAGGCATGAACACGTACACACACTTTTTTTAAGTTTAAGATTACCTATTGTTGTGGTCATGGAGCCTTAAGCGACATTCCAAATCTAGTCTCCTTTGGTGGCTACGAGGCTACAGTTTCCTCTGCGTCATGGCATTTGAAACCGGGATGCTGGTTTTCAAAGCTGCTTCAGAATGTGGGAGACTGGTGCAGTAGTCTATATTAAAATATCTCAAAACCCATGGTTCTTAAGGAGCCTAAGTAGTTTCTCTTTAATAATTGTTGCAAGTCTTTGGAACTCCAGAATTCCTAAAATGTTTTTGTAACTTTGCCTCCCCTCCCCTCCCCCCTCCCCTCCACTCCTGTCCTCCCCTCTCAGGGACCCTGTGGTTCTAATAAACTTCCATAATCTAGGGCTTCTTCTCACCTCGTGGTCTTCAACTCCACTTGTATCTGCAAAGTCTCTTTTGTCACGAAAAGTAACATATTCCAGCTCCAGAAACTAGACAAGGGCATCTCCGGGAAGTCATTCTTTCGCTTACCCCAAGCAAATCTGAGGTGATCATTCTGCTGGTCCACAGCTTCTGTCCCTTTCTGCTCCCTTTCTGGACCACACAGTTGGTCGGTGTTGACTGTCTTCTCTCGCAGACCTGGGGTGCCCACTCCCATTACCTGTCAGTTTTCATTTGCACATCTCTCATAACATCTCTCATAGCATAGATCTCAGAGGTGTACAGGAGTGATGCGGTTATTGGTCATGGGATGTGTCGCTGTGGCTCCACCACAGGTCTTCTGTCTCGGCTCAACATTTTTCTTTATTATCATACATTAGCTAACAAGAATCCCTCTCCTGGGACATGTCAGCCTTGCCGTTTCTTTTTGATTGAAGGCAGCCATTCTCCACCAGGGGTTGTTTCCTCTTGGATGTAAATCGGATGAGAGGGGCATGTGTGCAGGGAGCATCCTTTCCTTCTCTGAGATAATTAGTTTGCCTCTGGTTCTGGGGAATGTCTTTGGTAATCCTTTAGCAACCACGGTAAATAGTCCTTCTAATTGACCCATTCAGCAGTTTGTTCATGTGCTGAGATCCTCCAGCACATTGGAAGGGATGTAAGTAGAGCAGGGAGAGAGAGCTGAAGGGAGAGTACAAGTCTGTGAGATCTACTGTCCCCAGCTGCTTATAAGCAAATGGACTAATTAATGTTTGGATTAAGGATGAACAGGGGAAATAGAATAAAATGTGATGGTTAACATTAATCACCAACTTGATTGGATTGAGAAGTACCTAGGAGATCAGTAAAACACACCTCTAGTGTGTCTGTGCTGCTGTTTCCATGCAGGAGTAACTAAGAGGAAAAGGTCTGCCCTGCGCGGGGACAGCACCATCCCATAGGCTGTAGGTCTCCCTGGAATAAAAGGAATGCTGTGGTTTAATCTGAAATGTCCCCTCGAGGCTCACAGTGTGCTTTGAATGGCCAGTCACTGAATGCTGGTGTCACTGCTCAGGGAGGCTGCAAAGAGCCTCAGAGGTGGTCCTTCTGGTGTACACAGGTCATTAAAGAGGAGCACTGCAGGAGTCCGGGGTGGCGCCTCTCCTGGTCCACTGCTCTTGATGCTTCGTGATCTGCCATTACTCTAATTTCACATCTGTTGCTGTGATTTTAAGAAATACCTTGACAAAAAAGCACCTTAGTAGAGAGAGGGGTTTATTTCTGCTTACAAGTCTAGGTTCTAGTCCATCACTGTGAAGAAGCCAAGGCAAGAACTTCAAACCACTGGTTATAGCCTCCACAGTCAGAGAGAACAGGAAGGAATGCATGCATGCTCGTTTGCTTGCTTGTTTGTGCTCAGTTCAGTTTTTCTAGTCTGGTACAATTTAGGAACCCCTGCCTTGGAACCCCCACCTACACTGGGCTGAGTTTTCCCATATCAGTTCACTTAATTAAACTTAATTAAAACATGCCCACAGGCCAACCCAATGTGGACAATCCTTCACTGAGACTCAAATCTTTTCAGGTGATTCTAGATTAGGTTAAATTGACAATTAAAGCTAACCATCACAACCACCATATGAAGAACCACTTCCGCTTCGTCCTACCCCGCTGTGGGCGGAGCGGCTCAACATCGTCCTACCCTGTGGGCGGAGCGGCTCCACCATGCTTTCCACACTATAATGGACTCAAACTATGAGTCAAGATAAATCTTTCTTCTCTTACCTTGCTCCTTGCTTCTGCCAAGTATTTTTTCACAGCATCAAGAAAAGTAACACAAGAAGAGAAGAAAATAGACTGCTAGAGCACAGGTATTCATATTTCTCTCTCTCTCTCTCTCTCTCTCTCTCTCTCTCTCTCTCTCTCTCTCTTTCTTTCTCTCCTCTCTACTTCCTGGCTACCATGAAGTAAGCAACCTCTGCCACATGCTTCCATTCGCATCAGGGATGAGACTCAATGGAGCCAAAGATCTGAAACCATGGGCCCAAATAGACTCTTACTCCTTTAAATGGTTGATGTCAGGTGTTTGTTACAGCAATGAGAAGTCCAATACAGAAAATACTGGAGTCACTGCTGAGGCTAAACCTGCTCTGTCATTCTTAAATCTTTGGAACTGGTTTTCATGGGGAATTTGGAAACATTTGGAGATATAAAGTAGAGAAACCTTAGCACACTGTGACTTCAGCTTAGTGGGTGATTCTGGTGGGGGACAATGCTGATATAATGTAGGCAGTAGGGCCAAGGAGAATGGCTAATACCTGTAATCCCAGCACCTGGGCAGAAGAAAGAGGATCCACTGTACGTTAAAGGCCAACCTAGTCTACAGAGGGAGATCAAGGCCATCCAGTGCTACATAGAAAGACCCTGTTTCAAAAAATCCCCCCCAAAAAAGAAGAATTTAAAAGAAAAGAGAAAGGGCAGAAGGGATGGAGAGAAGGAAGAAAAATCAAAATGTGAACAGTGAAGTCTGTTTATGGGGTTTCAGAAAGGAACAATGACTCTGGTTAGACTAGAGGTCATTCATGTTAGATTGTAGGAAAAAAAGATATTTTTTCCTTGTCATGGAACTTTGTGAAAGGCTGAGATTAAAGATATTGGATTAAGTCATTTGATGGAGAAAATATCCTAGCAGCCAAACACTGGTATGCTGGATGACACAGATGTAACATGCTGGGTACACACAGATGTAGCATGCTTTTGCTCTGCTGCTTTTAACCACATATAGAGAGAGAAATGAGAAACAAAAGTGGAGCAGAAGAATTTCTGGCCAGAAAAAGAACAAATTGAAAGTTGTGGACAGGGAGGATGATAAGTAAATTACGACTGCTAAAGATAAATCCAGTAATATGCACTGGAGAAATATGAAGATGTCGTGAGGACCTCTTGGAAACTGTCTAGACCCCACCCATCACAGTCCCAGGTACACACAAACTGTAAACGTGTTTAAAAGACTCCCTCTGAAGAAGCGCTTTCTGGGTGCTTGCTCCCTTTTACAGACAAGCGTATCTGTGGTCCTAGGGCCTGGGAGGCTGAAGTAGGTGAATCTCAATTTCAAGGCCTGTTTTGGGTTCCTTTCCTGTTGCTGTGTTAAAATACTCTGACAAAAGCCAGTTAAGACAGAACAGGCTTGTTTTGGTTTTCAGTTTGAAGGTAGGATCCATGCTCACAGGTAAGTCAAGGGGTCCGAAACTTGAGGTGACTGGTCACATTACACACAGTGTAACTCCACAGTGAGGAAACCGACAGAGACAAATCTGGTGCTCAGCTCAATTTCTCCTTTTGATTCAGCCCAGAACCCCAACCCAGAGAATGTGCTGCCCTCAGTGGGTGGGGCTTCCCACCTTCTTAACCTAATCAAGATGATCCCCACAGGCAGGCTGGGAGGTCTGTGTCCCAGGATATTCTAGATTCATCAAGTCAACAGTCAAGCTTAACCAACACAGGGCGATCCTGGTGGCAAAATAAGAACTTGTCTCCAAAAGACTTTTTTTTTCTTTTCACTGAAACTGATGGTAAAGTTAGTTTGTATTGTTACTAAGCAAAGATCTTTCAAAGTGCCCCAGATATGATCCTTAGCCTGAGATACGCATTACCCTATGAAGAACCTACAGACAGCATATCAGGTGAACAAGCTGATTTTGAATGTTTTTCTTCTCAAAACAGACTCCAGTTAAATTTTGTGTCAAATATGTAAATTTGGAATATTTCATTTTATGATGTTCTACCAATAAAATTCAAGTGTTCTAAAAATAGAACAAATAAAACTCAAAGGTTAATTCACTGTGGGAGATGGAGGTTGAATCAGAAGCTAAATGTCTTTTTAGCATGGTTTTGATGAGATGATCACTCCCCACCCACAGTCTCTGGCATCAGAACAAGAAGTTCATTTTCTCACTTACTCTCTGGGTGCTTGGTCAGGTGACAGCCCAGCTAGAGGACCCTGAAAATGTTCACAATATCCAGAAATGGTTAAAGCACACTATACAGCGTGTGACAGACCTGGCATCCATGTTTCCCGTGGACCTGGATTCTGAGTGAGTGAGGCCAACATGGCTATAGAATTTTCACCAAAGTGCCTAAAAAGGAAGGTTCCTCTCTGAAACACAGAACAGAGGGTCTGATGAGATGGCTCAGTGGGTTAAGGTGCCTGATGACCTGCGTTCACTCCCTAGGCCCCGCGGGAAGGAAGCGGAGAACCAGCTCCTACAAGCCATCCTCTGATCGCCACACACATGTCCACCCCTGCCATGTGCCTCACACACATATACACACAAACAAAAAACAGTTTTTATGTAATTAATGAAATACAGAGGGGACAGCCTAATGATACTTCTGTTTCTCGCGATGTGACAGAAGCAAAACCCTCCCTCCCCCTTCCTTACCTGTACTTAAATTCATCAGTTGAGAAAGCTTTGAAAGAAGTAACATTTAGCTAATATTTACACTTCAATATCTCGTTCTGTGTAAACAGACGGTCACACAGCCTGTGGCCTTTGTGCTTGTTACGATATTTGCTTCTGTCCCGCTCTGTCAGCCTGTGCTGGAAAATGCTTCAGAGGTCTCAGAATCAAAAACCAAACTTCAAATAACGGATGAGGAAAACACAGCTTGTTTAATATTGTTTATGTCTTAGAGGACAGCTGATCTAGTTGCTGAGAAACATGGGCAGAGAGAAAACACATCAAAATCTACTTAGAAAGGAGAGAATGTCACCCAGCGGCACAAGTATACAGAAAGCCCAAAATATAAGGAAATGGGCTGGCCAGAGAGAAAGAGAGGGTGAACAGCACTGAATTAGGCCCGTCCAAGGGAGGACACGCGTGCGCGCGCGCACACACACACACACAGGCATACCTCTTAGCCCAGCCCTTTGGCACAGCAACATAGAACTAACTGCGGGGCATGCTCCTCAAGGCAGTGATGAGAACGGTGAGTGGTTGGCACTCAGAGAGCACACTGGCCAGGAAGCAGGTGCCCGGCACCTCTAGGCAGCAGGGCAGTGTACAGCGTGATGATTCCTATAGAGTGACTGGCGTTGCCTCCGGCTAGTATCTTTGCAGCATGCAGCAGAAGCACACCTGAAAGCTAAGTCTCCTAGGCGACTCTTACCCAGAGAAGTAGCCACACAAAACCTAGATTTTGGCACTCAAGTGTCTCCCTGAGGAACTCTGAGCTAAAATGTTGCTTATCCGTGGCAAGAGACCATGTGCAGTGACAGGCTCACTGGGACAGGCATTTACAGACCCTCAGGGCTTTACACCAATGGTTCCAAGAGTGGTACTCCATCCCTGGACACAGTTAGGACACTACAGTCTTGCGGACAAAGCCATGTGCTTACCTTCTCTACTGCAGATGGTGGCCTAGAGGAACAGCCCTGGAGAGAAGGCAGCAGCAGCTTTTTGATTGGCCAAGGTCCTGCTGGGCAGTTCTGCTCTGTGGTCCTGGAGGCCAGCCTGTGGCTGTGTCTTAGCCCCCCACAATACAGGAACATCCTAAACCCTGGATAGAGTCACATCTGTTTGGGGCCTACAGAGATCTCTTCCTGTCACGAAGCCCTTACTGACACAGCTTTGATATGGGAAGTGATCACAGATAACTGCCCTCAGGCTGGCCCACACCTGACCTCGGCGGGGTGGGAAAATGTGACCCTTGCAGTGCGCAGCCCCATGTGGAGGCACAGCCACTTCACCCCTTCCTGCTGTACAGACAGAGCTGCCCACCCAGCAGTTCACTGCAAGCATGCAGGAAGTTCTGTGGATGTTCTATGAAGTTACTTTCCTTTCCTTGCTGTGACAAAATGCCTGACGAAAACAACTTAAGAATGGAAAGGTTTATTTAGCTCACAGTTTAAGGATATAGACCATCATAGTGGAGACGTAACAAGAGCATGAGGCTGCCAATCACACTGTATCCATAATCAGAAAGCAGAGAGGGATAAACGCTGGTGTCCTGCTCTTTTTCTCCTTTTAATTCAGCCTAGACTCCTAGTCCATGGAAGGATGCTGTCACATTTAGGGTGGTCTTCCCACCTCAGTGAACCTAATCTAGAAACTCTCTCACAGACATACCTAGAGGTTTGTCTCTATGGTGACTCTAAATCCTATCATGTTGACAATCAAAGTTAGCCATCATAGTGGAACAAGAGGCTTGGGGCTTTAAATTCTGGACAGAGGCAGGGGTGATGTCACCCAGTCACCATGGGGTTCTCCGGCTGGCACAGGGCCTGCTTAGTTAAGTGCCTGCAGGATTTGAGAGGTAAAGTCTCATGGGTCCTGATATCCCTTCCCCGTGGTCTGAGACCACTGTTTATATCCAGAAATCTCCAAAGCCAGGAGCAACCCATCCCTGTCCCCTTCAACACATTCTCCTTCAAATAGACTCACTTCTATGTCTAGAGGGATGGTTTCAAGCAAGAAGAAACACACAAGATGTTGTCCTAAATGAGTCCAAGAAGGCTGTTTAATCTCAAACAGAACGCTGTCGAGTACAAGGGCAGCTCAGAGAACAGAGCATGGGAGAGTGTCAGAGAATCTCAGCGTCAGAAGAGGCCATACCCCAGGAAGGCTCAGACCTGAGGCACGGGGATGCAGGTGCCGGGCAGGTGCAAATGGACAGCCACGTGACCGTCCAGTGTCAGCCACGCCCTGAAGAGACAGTTATGAGGGGAAAGGCCTTGACCTCTGAGCAAGAAAGGTCTGGTCTGGATTCCAGAACATTCCACACTGCTGCGCTTTGGCTGTGAAATTCTCACCCACCCCGGCCCCCAGGCTCATGTGCTTGAACACTTGGTTCCCAGCTGGTAGCACTGATTTGGGAAGTTGTGGAATCATTAACTAGAGTCACAAGAGGTTAGGGGGCACACTTCTGGGTTATAAGCAGCCCTGGTTATAGCCCAGCCTCTCCGCTTCCTTACCCATGTCTCTGAGGAGTCCCAGTGCACTGTTCCCCCGCCATGGACTCTGCTGCACCTTTCCCATCACTATGGACTGTATCCTCGCAAACCATGAGCCGAAATAAATATACTACCTCCCTGAACTGCTTCTGCATGGATATTTGGTCTCTGAAAAGGAACTCATTCCTCCCCTCCACCCCCACCCCCACACACATAAACATACAACTCTAATCTGGGAGGGTCTTGAGAAAAAAGGAGCAGTCGTTTTTACCCATTTGTATGTCTTTTCTCTGGGAAGCCAGAAGAAACAGCTTTTTGGTTAAGATTAAGTGAAGAAGCAGTCCTCTGAGATACACTCTCTCCCACGCCTTCTGCTGGAAGGCGGCACTGTGTCTGCGCAGTCTGCTTAGGTGTAAATAACACTGGACGTGGGACAGTCCCTCTTCCTCTTCATTACTGTCAGCATGTGAAAAGAAAAAAGCGGGGGTCATTTATTAGAGGTTATTTTTCATGCAAAGCACCCCATGTCCACTGTCATTCAAGAGGCATCAGTCTACCCCCTCACTCTCACATTAACTAACAGGGCTTCAGGTCATAACCTTTCATGGCATTCGCAATCCCAGAACCTCTGATTAGTGCCCTATTTACATATCCTTCGGCAGAAACTGTCCTCTGTGGAAAGTCAAGAAGCACTGTCAATTTGTTTGGCCTTTAGTCTAGACTATACATGAACTCTGAATTCAAAGCAGGGTGCATTAAACCATACCACTTTGTCTTGTGATAGTGTTTCCATTAGCAAGATGCCAGTTAACCCTTTGGAGATGGACTAGCCTTTCAAACCAGGCCCATCAGTTACGGGAGGTCTTTTCAATAAAATTAATAGTTGCCACTTACTTGAACTACCTTGACCATCTGATCCCATTTATGGGCTTCTGTATAAGAGAAAGATTCACATCCAAATCAGTCTTGATTTAATGGCCTCGGTAGGATTTGAAATGATGGAAATTTACTGGAAGTTTTAAAAACATCACTGAATTATTGCATCACCACCTTATAGGAAGAGACCACCAATCATGGACTTTCTGATGGCCAACAATACGCCTCATCTTTTGTTTGCATCTCATGATCAATACATCTTTTGTTTTCTTAATTGGTCAAATTATATTATTACACTGGCTGGGGCAGCTGTACTGAGCTGTCTGCTGACTTGCCAACTTGGTCATGAGTAGATTACTGGAGACAGTCCCACTTCACTGTTAAGCAGTAGATCAACAATCTCTCAACTCAGTGTCACAGAGCAATTTCTAAAAGACGAAATTTAACCAAGGAAAGATGTCCACAAGTTGTAGGAACAAAATATAAGGATACAACCACTGTGTTCTTATTGGAATTTCTGGTTTGTTTACATGGAGGAGTATGCTGGACTCTTTCAGAAACGGGGTTTACAGTCCCCTTAATCTGATACCCAAGCTGCGTTGTGTTTTGAAAAGACAGGTGTGTTATTGTTATCACCTTCCAAAACTTGGTCTGCCTCCTGTGAAGTTACATGTGTGGACAGCTAATGTAATATCGAATTTCAAAAAGAATTCTCTCCTAGATTTTTGAGCATCATTTAGAACATATTTGGTTGGGAGCTGTGTTCAAAGAAGAAATGGCTGCATTTGTTCATTTTGTTTTTAAAATATTCCCCCTTCCCTAAATTAGGGAGTCTGAGGGGTTCTGGTCTCCCTATGGCAGATGAACCCAGAGTGACAGAAGCAGTCAGAAGATCAAAGGTGTGTAGGACCCGGGAATATTCCCAGCACTCACCCTGTTCACCCCTTCTCTCAAGGTCAGGAGCCTTAGCAGGCCCAATGGTCTTCTCCTGTCCTTCTCCAGATAATCACAACCATCTACCACTGTCGCTCAACATTCCTTCTTGCTCCTCATTTTCCAACCTCCTTTCTCTTGTCACACACACACACACACACACACACACACACTAACACACACATAAAAACCCTTCCATCTTTTTAACTCATTGTCTACCCAGAGCCTTGTAAACAAATTTATATATCCAACATAACTGTGTATTCAAAACACATAAACAACAAAAACAATACATAGTTTTGTTGTACTTTGCTCCAGAAATCATGGAGAGAACATCATGAGAGAACTGTGGGATTGGTAGCCCACTCACAGAAGCATCTGAAAAAATACGGTATTAATAATTTCTTAGCTTATTTAGAGAAACAAGTACAGTTGAAACAACACAAATTATTTTGGAAGGGAATCTTCCCTTCAGTGTAAGAAGCATTCAGTCTTTTTTTGTTATTGTCTGGACATTAGTCTGGAAAGTAAAAGTAACAGCTACCACTTATTAAACCCTTACAGCATGCAAATATTGAAACTAACATCCAGTAATGTGTTAGTGGATACACACCGATAATGCCTTACAGCAGCTCTGAATCTTACTTTCAGCTGGAACCTTGGCTCTCAGAGACAGAAGTTAACCTACTAGAGTTACAGGTAGATTCCTAGTAAAAGGAGAGGGATCTGGACTTGGGTCTGAACCCAGACAGTGCTCTTGACTGTAGGGAGGTTGAGATGGTTTTCTCTCCTCTCTCTCTCTCTCTCTCTCTCTCTCTCTCTCTCTCTCTCTCTCTCGGTCTCTCTGTTCTGAGACCTTGCACCTGGACTTTATCTACACTACACTAGGAAGGGTCATCTTGTTCTGAAGAAGAGTCAATCCAGGGCTGAGAATGAGCTCAACTGGTGGACTACTTGCCTAGCATGCGTGAGTCCCCGGATTCAGCACTACTCCAGCACTACATAAGTGGGTGTGGTGGTGAACCGCTGTAATCCCAGCACTTGGGAGGTGGAGGCAGGAGGATCAGAAGTTTAAGGTCATCCTTGGCTACACAGAGAGTTCAAGAATATATGAGACCCAGATGGGAAAGGACAGAAAAAAGTAAGAAAGGGAAAGACGGGGAGGGAACAGAGGGGAAAGGAAGGAGAAAAAGAGCTAACCCCAACGAGCCCGCCTCCGCCCGCACCCGCGGGCTCCGCCCACACCCTGCGGAGGCAGTGACCAGCGTCTCCACGAGAGAACTTGCCCTCTCATTTGAAACAGACTGGCCATATCCATCTTAGTTGTTTGACCTGTGGTCTTCCGAAGTTACAAATGCAAACCTGCCTTCCAAACAGAAATGCACATAGTTGAGGATTATCCCGTTTGGGATTCTCCAGTCCATGGCACACTTTTATTACTGTGGGGAACCACAGCATCCTCCAAAGCAAAAAAATATATATAATCATGCAAAGAAGAAGAATAAATATCTGACCAAATAAATAAAGTATGATCAAGTCAGCAGGACCTCATTCGTGCCAGCCACCTGAAGGGCTCTCATAGACATCAGCTGCAGCTGGGCTTTTACAAACAAGACAGCACATCCAACCTCCAGAAACACCAAAGGGCTTCCGGGACAGACTGTGTGGAGGAAAGTGGGCACCAAGAGCCTTTGGCAAATTGCCTTGTCCCATTACGATGTGTGAGGTTGAAGGCCTGGAATGCAAAGGAATGATGTTCTTTACTAAGGGTCTAACCATAGTACAGATAGGCATAAACTAATATTTAATTTGCAAGTGCAATAACACACTCTCTGTGGACATATGTGTGTCATGTGTCACTTTGCTTCCATATGTGTAAAAGGGAACTCTAAACATTTTGCTTAAAAGGAAACAAGTATCTTCTATGTTTCTATAGAATGAATAGGCCTCCAAATATGCTCATGAAAGGGAAAGAAGGTCAGTGGGGGAGGGGCAGAGAAAAGCAGTGGGTGTCTGCAGAGCCCCAAGCTCCATGGAAGTGTTGGGCTTGGGGAAGGAAGCACAGTAGGCCATGGTCACTGAGAATGAGACCACACTGTGCTCTCCCAATGCCATGGACGTTGGCTGAGATCCCTAGGTCACTTCTCTTTTTCTTTTGCAGCAAAGGAGAGATTAGGACCCCATTCTACAGTCTCCTTGGGTGGTAGTTCAATTCTTAGTGGCTTGCCTACCAGTAAGAAGCTATTCATTTTGGGTAGCATCTGTTCCAGAACTAGATGCAAAAAAAAGTACCTGTGAGCTAAGTGAGGAGAAAGAAGATGGGCCGTTAGTTCACACAGGAGCTAGGACTCTGCTGGGAACATTGTTCAAAATCATGTCAACACACTGATGAAGCTTTGTGCTGAACAGTCACTTCTCATTACAAAGGTGAACAAGTTCTGACTTCTACAAACATATTGTTCTTTCCCATAGGAATACTTGGGAGTATTTGATTCACAGATCCCTAACAGTTTTAGAAAACAGATACAAATACATGTGCTTCGGAAAACAAAGCTGTGCACTCCTGACATTGAGAGGGAAGAACTCTGGAAGGAATTCTGAGTATGCAGACTTAAGTTTGAGACCCATTCAAATTACCCCCCATGAAAGACCAAGCTGGAATTCCCATGGGGAAAAAAAACTGCCTATATAAGAATTGCTTTGTCAACACATGCTGAGCCGATTTTTAAAATTAAGTGTAAATAAACATACTTACCACATATATGGTGGCAGAAAGCAAAGCCCAGAGCCACAGTAGGCAAGCCGGCTCCAACTCATTCCACATGCACTCATGTTTGCTAAGCAAATCCAAGAGCGGCGATAACACACAATTATGTTATTGCACCCAAATGCACCCTTTCTGCAACATTTATCTTCTCCTTCTTTAACAGATGCCCGTGTCCAGAAAGAAAATAACCACGTGGAGGTACAGGGCTATTATATAAGTATCGTCCTAAGAATATGTTTTGTCTTTTCTTTCATTGGTTTTGTGTGTGCAAAAGATATAAAATGGGCCTTTGAGAATCCCATGAAATACCTCTACTTTATGCTTGAATAGCCCATAAAATGCACAAAGAGAGCCATGAATATAATTTTATGCCCAAATTGAATTTCAAGCCTTGACGGCTATTATGCTTTGGCTAGTTGACTGGACTAGTTATCCCAGGCAATTTGAACTGCAGTTGTGAACCACAGCCTCACACCGGCTACTCATCTCTGCTTTCCTCTGAGGCCACAGACAGCTCACAGAGCCAAGAGGGCCTCTCTCAATGGGATCTCCCCAGTCCCAGTGCATCTGAACAAGATAACGGGAAGGAAAGCACAGCCTGTGACTCTCGTCAGAGGGCTAACCAGTCCTACTAGACGGTGACCACGCATGTCACCCCTCACAGACATCAGGGACAAGAACTAAATGAATGTGTGAATAAGTACACTAACGCTATGAAAGATTCGTGATTACATTGTGAACTAAAATACAGGACATATTTAAAAAAGTGAGCCAAGCTGAAGCCAGTGCCCGCACCTTATTATTTGAAAACAAATTATTAAATTGTTGTGAGGGTTCTGTGAGAATGTGCTCCTGAAAGGGCCTTAAAATTCAAACATGCTACTAATGTCCGCAGTACAGTAGGCCACTCACTGCTAACATGACACACTGTCGTGTACCTGAATTTGTAACTCCTTTCTGGGTCTCCTCTTCACAGTTCTGCAAATGCCCGCTCCCCTGGCCCTGGGAAGTCTTCCTCTCCTGACCGCAGAGTGATCTGCACCTTCCTCGCAGCCACAGAGACAGTGACTTCTGCGGGCGGTGACTTGTTTTTCATTGCTCTCTCTACTTCTAACAGGAGGCTGGTACCCAGCAGCCATGAGTGTAGGAGGTCTGCATCCTCTGGGCCGTGACTGACGACGCTGCTTTCTCTAGAGAGACCGGTGACTGATTCGTCTCTGCCAGGTAACCACAGAGCAGTAGGTAAGTAACGAGCACTGAGCAGTGGTGTACTGCCCTCCCCTGTTTAAGTGTCACTTAACACTTCAGCAAGAGATGTGCTCATCATGAAGGAAGATTGCCAAGTCCTCTCAAAATCCTGTTCTTAGACAAAAAATCCCAAATGCCTATTGCAAATTTCAAAGACATTAAAAATGCATGCCATTCAAACTACATGAATGTTGAAAGATCCTTACATAAAACTCCAGCACACATGGAAAGCTGCTGGGCATTTCATTAAGTCTGCAACAGGGACAAGATTCTTCCACATCTACAAAAAAATCTCCCCAAGCTCCCAAAAAGGTGCCTTTTTCCAGAGAAGCTGTGTGCTAGTTAGCACAAATGATTCCAGACTCAGGCAGGAGAATCAAGAAACCGGGTTGGAAAGCCTATTGTATGAGTAATCAGGTGTCACAGTGTAGCATCATGACACAGCATCATGCATGGCTATCATGTCACAACTAAAGGAGAGCTGGAGAGCTTTTGTAAAAAAGGCGCATTTTAAAATTTCATTGTGAGATCTTCAATTCATCCCAAACAGCAAAAATTCTAAAAACAATATTCCTTTGCTTATTAGTAAAACAAAAGGAGTAACTTTTAAGAAACACAGTAAATAGGCATACCAAGGTATCTCTGACACTCACAGGAAAACATTTTTGTCATTTGAATTTTCCAGGGGAAAATTTAGAGAGACAGTCATTTGTCTTGAGCTATATTACATGCTTATTTAAATGTTTTTAAACCTCCAAACCAGACAGGCTGCTTTGCCTTTAAAGTAACATATTCAGAAAGTTCATCAAAACCCACTGAGAGAAAACAGAGTCCTTTCAAAGAGGACTTTCTTCCCAGAGATAGAATTTAACGTGAGCCATTTTCTAATTGTATTTGTTCAGAGTAACCTAACACAGTCTCCATAATTATGGGACATTGATGCCGATCCCGTACTGATTATGTGCAGATCTCCAATCTCAATAATCTATTTCAGGATTTATTAAATGTTACGGTTCCTGGGATTTGTTTTATCACCACGGTGCTTCTCTCTTTCCTGCCACTCACCGCCAAGAGATTGGGAACAAAAGCCTGCAGCTTTAATCTCAATTTGTTACACTAAAAATGCAAAATTAAAGAAAAAGGAGGCAAGTTTAATATTGCCAGGGAATGTGATTGATAACATTGTGTCATGTTACGATTTTTAATATTATAAACTTGAGTTTTATGTGACTTCCTTCTAATAGTGACATATTTAACATTTTAAGACTGGATATAATAATTTTATGGGGTAAAATGGATATTATTAGATGATTATACTGTAGTACTTTGTCAAATTCTTGTATATTAAATACAAAGGAACTACAATAAAAATAAGAGAAAATTCTGCCCTCCACTGAGTGGAGACAATCCATCCTTGACCCTCCTCCTGTGCATTGGCACTACTTCAGTCCCACCTGAAAGATCTAAATCATAGCTTTCTTATGGGACCCAGTAATAGGCAAGTGGTATGTTTCATCTCCATTAATATTTAAAGTCATGTGTTGCTGGTACACTCGTGACTATATCTGAGCTTTATTCACAGACAATACTCCCCACCAAATTTCCTTCATCGCCTGGAATACATCTTGGGGCAAATCTGAATTACAGTCATGAAGAGGCTGAGGAACTATGGGAATGGGTCATAGGATGCAGTGCTTCTAGAAGCATCTGCTTATAGAGGGTCTACGGTGTAGCAGAAGTTTCTGTGCTGGGCAAAGGTTCCACATAGTTCACGAGACACACAGGCATGAGGCCTAATCTGCCCCCTAAGACAAAGTGCGTATTCAGACTTTGCACTTCCTTAGTGAGAAGGGCACCATCGGGGAGTATCGTTCTACTAGCAGAGGAAGGCAGAATGAGATCTGAGGCGGCACCAGCACATCAGAACAAATACAGAGTACATAATGAGTGTCTGATGGCAAACAGCGAGGTTAGATAGCCATGCTTCTGCCTGTCGTTAAGAATCAGATGTCATTACTCTTAGCTCTTTCTCTATGCTCAGGTTGGAGCCGAGCATTCCAAAAGTATCACCGCTTGTCCTCGCAGTACATTGAGGTGTGCACTATGGTGTTCACTTGCAAGTAGTGCTGTCCTCTTTTCCCCTGCATCACCCTTCTGAGTCACAGCCACCTATGGGCAGGAAGTACAAGGCGGTCAAGGCTTTATTTTATCCAATAGTGAAGAGGCAAGAGGCACCCATCCTTCTTCTTCCTCTTCTTTTCCCTCCCTAATTCTGAGTAGAAAGTGCTCACAGAGAAGAAAGGGAAATTAAGAAAGTGAAGAGGCGCAGACCAGAGTTCAGGGGTGCTGCTGACATCTCCAGGTTCTTAAGTCCAACCAAGAACAAAGAATTGCACCCAGGACACGTGATTCATTATAGAAATAGTGACAGCTTCTTAAGAATGAGAGACACTCCTGAGAACGGGAGTGGGCTACTCAGTTAAAGAAAGGTGTGCATGCAAAGCACTGAGCCACAAATCTCATAACCCATTGTAGGTCACTTACATAGCGCCAGCCCCCTCTCCTGTGTTAAATATCAGAGGCTTTCTTCATGCATGCTTTGTTTGTTAATTGTAGCCCAAGTGGAGAAGGGCTTTCCAGTTTGCTTTTCAATCTGTTAATCTTATTCATATTCTCTCTCTCCTCTCTCTCCCTCTCTCTCCATGTTCCTCCTCTCCTACCAGGAATCAAATAGAAAATAACCAAGTTTCCTCTTATCCTTGCTTGTACATATTCAACAAAGCCTGAGAGTCTGATAGGGATGGCCTTAAGGAAAGCAGACGATTCATCTTGGCTTGATTGGACCCAGACTAGGAAGCCCTTAGCCCATCACATCCATCAAGGTGAAAACACAGAGACACAAAGTTCCCAATCTGTCCACATCAGCCACCTGTGAGTGACTCTCCTGGAAGTCCACTGTTTGAAAAAACAGTGAATCACCTGCGAATTCACAGTCATCTATATCTGAACACAGTGAAAGTAAGAAACCAAAATTCAAGCTTCTCTTTCAAATGCTGAGCACAGTCTCCAAATAGACATCTGTGCAAATCCTTCCTCCTGCCACCCTTTCTCTATCCTCAAACAAAATACAGTTTCTACATCAGTCCTTGTATAGATATGAATATAGACTTAGGTACCATTGGAGATGTTGACTTGGAGAAAGCTAGTATAGGGTTGTGTTTAGAGTATAGAGTTGTGAATTATCTGGTTTACAGCTTACAATGCAAATATCTGTGGTCATAGTGGCAAATTTAAATCAGTTCAAAAACCCCAAAACAAAACATCATCACCATGAGATTACTTGCCATGGCACTCCCACCAGCTCCCACAGACTGCTTGCTCAGCACATGTTTTTTGGACTGTTTGAGATCTCTCAGATCCAGGAATGCCCATCTGGATGATCCATCCAGTGTGCCAGTAAGAAGAGCAGATCCTGGGATTCATAAGCATTTGATTCTGTTCTTATTCAGAAAATAACAATGTGATCCAAGGTCAAGGTTGTGTAGTAAAATCCTTGTGAGTGCATGCACATTTGGGGTCCAAGTGATAGATTTTGAGTATGATTTGTTATTTCAATAATTCCAGTCCCTGATTCAAAAGATCTTGGAGACAGGACTTTATTGACATACCTCAGCTGAATGAGTCAAGTCTGACAGGTGGGAAGAGTCAGGGTATTTCACAGGCCCAGCAGTGGACTCGAAAACTGGTCATGTCATCTGCTTTCAGGAATGCAATGACTTCGAAAAAGTACGCTGTCCCTTCTAGACAGGTGTTCTCTTTCTAAGGCCAAAAGTGAGCACTGCAGATAAAGTTCTTCCCTCCAGAACAAGGAGTCAGAATCAGAGAGGTAATTCACTCACTTGTGCCCAAGCAAGTGATGATGAGTCTTGGTGGAGTGATGAGTCTGAAAAGGCTGTGTATAGCTAGGCATGGTGGGCATACCAGTAATCCTAGCACTTAGGAAGCTGCTGCAGGAGAAGCCTAAGTTCTGGGCTAGTGTGGGCTAAAGAGGAAGATTCTGCCTCAGAAACCAAAGGGAGATGAATAGAGACGAATGAAATTAAAGGAATGATCAGAGAAAAGAGGAAAGGAAGGATGAGAAGAAAGGAAAGGAGGAATGAAAGAAAAGAGAAAGAAAAGGCGGGGGAGGAGCAGTCAGACCCTGGAGTCAAAGAGCCAAGTTCAAATCCCGATTCTACCATTTCTTAGTCAGGTGACCTTCAGTAAGTTAGCTAGACATTACTCTCTGTCTTAAATTACTTTTCTCACTCCTGTGACAAAATATCTAACAGAAGTAACTTAAGGAAGGAAAGGCATCTTCTGGCTCCCACTTCAAGGTGCAGTCCATCGTGGCAAGGAAGACACGATGGCAGCTGTCACGTTGCATCCACAGTCAGGAAGCAGAGAGCAACGAGCATGCTCAGCTGAATTTCTCCTTTTTATTCAGTAGGGGGGTCAGCTCATAGAATGGTGCCATCTATTTTGGGGGAGAAAGTCTTCCCATCTCAGTTAACCTAATCAAGATAATCCCTCACCTGTATGCCTGGAGGCTTGTCTCCCAGGTGATTCCAAATCATTTCAAGTTGTGAACACTAACCCTCACACTTTCTTAGCTCCAGAGTGACAGCAGTAACATCTCTAAATCCCCAAAGCCCAGATATAGGAAAGTCATCCTTAAAAGGGTGTCAGTAGATATAAATAAGATGCGCACATAAAGAGCACAACAGTGTGTTTTAGACCAAAATAACTCCATTAAAATGCCAGGAAAAACAAGTCAAAGTGGGAAGCTTTGAACTTGGGATGGGGGGAACTCTGGGAAGACAGTTAGTAGTTCAGCTGCACGCTTATTAATGTTATTATCTATAATGCACGTTTAGTGAGCAAGACATTTTGCCAAGTACAGACAATAATACAGTCTCTATTTTTACTTAACAATCACAAAGACATAAAACAAGCCTCCAAGGAGTCTGACAAAGTAAGACGCTTCAGTTTTGTTTTAAAGAAAGCAAGAAAAAAGCTGCTCTCTCTGCTGTTGCTCCTGCTCCACGTTATTTATGTTGGCAGAGTCAGTAAGCTATCGCACACAACTCCCCAGACCTGGAGAAAATGTGCTTAAGAAAACATAAGAGAAGATTCTAATCCGAGTTAGAATGGCAACAGAAATGTCAAGAAACACAGGAAGTAGTTTGTGTTCTACAAGAAGTTACTAGAAATACCAGTAGGGTATGTATTTGCAATGGGAACGGAAGTCCAAGCCTAGAAGAGATGCAAGTTCAAAGGTGTGTCCAGTTGGCATCCAACTGCAACCACTGAGAGGTTTTCCTTCCAGGGTTCTCAACAATGAGGGCAAGAGGGTGTGACCTTTCCCACAGTTCTCACAGAGTCCAAAATCAGGGGGTGGGAGCAGCTTGCTCTATCTGGCACTGTTTGTAATGTGGAGATGTGGTTGTCTTACCTCTGTTCCTGCCCAGTGGATGCTACAGAGTCATCATCTCCCAGGTGACAGTGTTCCCAGGGAGTCTCTGGTTGAGCTTCAGATTGTCAAAAACTCTGAAGCAACCATCTTGAAGTGGTACCACCACCGAGCTAATTGTAGGGACGATTTTATATTATGACATGCTTGTGACACAATACGATGGTAACACATGAACTTGTCAAAACAAATAAACCTGTTTTTAAATTTAATGAAACCTTCTGCACAAAGAACTAAACAAATTACGGGGTAGAAGCAAATGTCTACTACATCAGCTGTGTTAATACCTGCAGAAAAATCCAGGAACCCTTCTGGAATTGACTAGAAATGAACTGAGCCCAAAGGGAAGGCCCTACTATGACAGAAGGGCAGAGGTGCTATGACGACAAGTCCAGGGGCAGGACACCACCCAGAAACCGGACCAGCAAAAACCAGACAGGCCACCCGGACTGTACCAGGCCGTGCAGACTCAGAAGAGGTGCCAAGGCCATGTGGCTTAGAACAGGGATGGGGAGGTGGTTCCCAGGCTACTGCTCATTCACGGACCGCAGCATGCAGAGTCTATGGTAGCATCAACTCTCTCTACCTCATTTCTAACCAAACCGAAAGGGTGACTAGACCATAGATGAAGTAACCAATCTGCGTTAAAGGGATAGCTCTTCTTAAAAGGATATCGGTAGAAGAATAGCAGAAGCCCTAACTACGGGCACAGGGTGATGCTGGCACAAATGCAAACACACCAGGCTTCTGAACATCATGTGACAAATGACGGCAGCAGCTCTGGAAAGGGCAGCCATCTTATACCCAGAGAGTGTGCCAGACGGACCCAGTATGTGTACACAGAAAGGCGAATAATAATACACAATTTTGAAATGGCAGAAAATAATCTACAGGCCCATCAAGAAAAAACTGGCTAAGTGAATAATGCATCCACAGAATGAACTATTCTGGAACCATTCAAAATCATGTTTACGGGCTAGAGAGTTCACTCAGTAGTGAAGAGCACTGGCTACTCTTGTAGAGGACCCAGCAACTATATGGTGGCTAACAAGTGTCCATAATTCCAGTTCCAAAAAATTCAACGCCCTCTTCTGTCCTCTGTGAACACTGCACGACAACGGGCACACTTACATACATAAAGGCAATACACTCACACACGCATAGCAAATATAATTTTTAAGAAGAGTCTGGTGGAACACGCCTTTAATCCTAGCACTTGTGGGGCAAAGGCAGGCAGATCTCTGTGAGTTCAAGTCCATCCTGGTCTATATAGTGAGTTCCAGGCCAGCTGGGGCTACAGGGAGATCCTGCCTCAAAAAAACAAAAATAAAAACAAAAAAATAATAAAAATTTTCAAATATTAAATAATAATGTTTATTAGCACAGAAGATATTCACATAGTCAAATAAACAGGATATAAAACAACAGGACAAATATGGGTGACAGTAGGAACTCCATAACCACCCTGAAGAGTCAGGCAGTGTCTCACTGAACTTGGCAAATTCCCTACAATACACATGGCTCTAAATAATCTTCATATGGGAAAAGCAAGTAATTTCTGACATGTAAAGGTCGTGTCTGGTTTCAGTAGGAGGGTGGTAAGAAGAGACACTAAGACTGCTTCAGATCAGGTGTGCCCCACCTGAGCCCCACGTCTTGCATGCACTCCAGGACAGCTGAACGTGGCTTTCCTAGTTTGAACTCTGTTGCTATGATAAAAAAGACTCTGAGCAAAAACAACTTGGGGAGTAAAGGGTTTATTTGGCTTACACTGCCACCTCACAATCCATCTCTAAGGGAAGCCAGGCTGGAACCTTGAGGCAGGAGCTGAAGCACAGACCATGGAGGAATGCTGCTTACTGGCTTGCTCTTCTGGCCTGTGCTTAGCCTGCTTTCTTATACAACCCAGGACCACCTGCCCAGGTGTAACATCACCCACAATAGGCTGGGCCCTTCCACATTACTCAGCAATCAAGAAAATGACTCATGGGGCATGAGGGAAGATTGTAAGAGCCCTGGCAGTGAATGACTACAAGCAAACAGTTTTCCAGGCAACTAAGCAGTTACTCATATGAAGCCACAGCAATGGTAACAACATGTACAAGACTCATGCAAGTTCAAGCCAGACAAAATCCCAGCATAGACGTTGGGGAGTAGTTAAGAAGCCTCAGTGTTAGCTGAGGAACTATTAGCAACCAATAACTGCTGGGAAAGAGAGAATTGCTTTTCTTTAAAGGTGTGACACTCTATAGGTTAACCAGGCTCCAGGGGATAGACACAAACTAAAGGACATTTGGGGACCCCAAAGTTGGCTCAATAGGCCTTAATATATATGACAGAGTACATGCAATTCTGCAGGGGACTATAGGAGGAATGCAGATAGGAGAGGAGCTCTAAATATGATCAAAACATATTGTATGAAATTTGCAAAAATTTTTAAAAAAACAAAAATGCCTCACAGGACAATCCCGTAGAAGAAATTCCTCCAATTGGGGTCCTCTCTTCCCAGCTGTGTCAAGCTGAAAGCTGAAGCCGACCATGAGACTAGCCCAACGCCAAATCATAACCGCAGTAAAGCTTTGTGAGGTATTTATGCAATTTTTGGTAACTTCATTGCACAGCTCTCAAGCATGGTGACAACATTCTGTCACAATGCCCAACATAATGTTGACATCCCTGGAACTTTTGATTATTACAGATCACATAATAGTTAGTTTTAACTATCAACTTGATACAACCCAGAATCACCTAGGAAGAGTATCCTAATGAGGAATTATCTAGATCAGGTTGACCTGGGGGCATGTCTATGGAGGATGTCTTAGTTGCTAATTGACATAGGAAGACCCAGTCCACTGTGGGGGCGTCATTCTCTAGACAGGGGGTCTGGACTGTAAAAACAGATGAGCATTTCCCTCTGCTCTTGTCTGTAGAGATGATGTGTCCAACAGCTTCAAGTGCCTGATGCTGTGACTTCCACATCAGATCCCAGGACACCGGGAGCCTCTAGATTTATCCGGAAACTCCAGCCACACCAGCATGTTTGCATTTAAAACAGACTCTGGATAAAGCATACAGAGTGCTGAACTGGGTAAAGCCCAGAACCTCTCACGCTAGCTCACGTCACACTGGACTTGTCCCAAGGCCCGTCCTATCCATGACTCCAACCTTGGACCAGGAAACACACAGAAACATCCCGCTGGCTGTACACTCTGTAAAAGCCTGCAAGAGAGCAAGGAACACTTCATGTGCCACCACAATCTGGTCTGAACATGGCCACCGTGACACAGGGTCTCCCTGCCATTAGGAGATGGAAAGCTCCAGACACTTCTGGCGGGGAAAAGTTGCCTCAGCTACTCTGCCTTTGCTGGCTGCCCCGACGCCAGCCTCTTTTAGGAGAGGGTGACAGATATTTGGGTCAACATTGCGGCTCCTCCCTACCCACAGGTAGAAGTGGGATGAGGAGTGAAAGAGGCCAAAGCTTTATCTTTCATGTGCTGCTTTCTTTCCTTGTTTACTTCAGAGCTTTTCCAAGGTGACTACTATGGGATGGAAAAGCAACTGAAGTCAGAGAAAACTCCCTCTAGATGATCCGGTAGCAAGGCAGAGGGGAGCACAGTGCCTGTAGGACCAAGTTTGGATTAAGGAAACGTAGACTTGGAAGGGAAAGGTCACATACAGATCAGACCTGTCTACAAACTGGAGTGGAGGTTCCAGGCAGGGGCTGAGCCCCGGTCATAACTGCTTAAACAGGTGCATGTCATGAGCTAGCACCAGATGCTTAGGGGCCTGACTGGAGACTAAGGAAGACAGTTGGATTCTAACACGCTGTTATGAAGGTGTGCTCTGAACAGGGCCCTGCCTACACGCTGAAGGACAAAATCTGTCAGTGACAGGAAGATAGTCAGGAATCTACTGAGGGACTTCAGGTTCCACATCTGCATTCCCCAGGGCTCTCACTTCCATCACCTGCTCCGCTGACAGTCTCATTAGGGTTGCCAAAGCCCTTATAGTTTTTAAATGAGATTATTTCTTCCTCTTAGTCTATATTTTGTTCTAGCATTTTCTGTGGGAAATTACATGCACACTCCCATATATACCTCCTCATGCAAGTTCAATAATTTCACTCTGCCAAGGGCCAAGTTGTGCCTCTGTCCTTTCACATCACTGTTTGCACTGGGGTATTTCAAAGAAACTCCCAGAGATGCACATAGTTTTTTTGTTTTGAGACAGGGTCTCACGTGTCCCAGGACAACCTCAAATTCACTTTTCATCTTCTTGCTTCTGTCTCCCAAGTGCTGGGGTTACTGACATGGACCACCATGACTGGTCTGTGTGCTACAAGAAGAAGCTATAAAAATCACTGTGACTGGTGGTGACAGAGATCCAGAAGAAAGGCTTTGTGTGGAGTCCTACATTTTCAGCTTACATTGGACGCTTCAAATGATGGTGCCAGCCCTGTCTGGACACATTTCTATGGGAGCCCAGAGAGCCTGAAAACTAAACTACATAGAAATTTGGGAAGAATCTCACAGTGAGTTTGAGCTCTATGATGGGTATTGATGGGAATTTGCTTAATGGGGCGTAAGTCCATGTCACAGAAGAGACAAAGGTAGGTATACTGTTCAAGCATTTCTTCATTTCTTTAACATACTTCCATTGAGTGCTTCCTTGCAGCCAGGCTCTGAGCTGGCCATTCAGCCTTCCAGAGGGTGAGAACCTACCTGGGGGAAACCTCTAACTCCATATGGAAGAGTGGGCACAGGGGCTGGGGTAAATGAAGCCATAAAAAGAGCTCAGAATGACCACGTGGGGTGCTGGAAAGGACAGCATCAGGAGAGCACAAGCCATCCTGGTATTCTCTACTTCACGCAGGACTTCATTAGCAGCTTCCACAGAGGGCAGAACCCAAGCCCCAGCTGTTTAGCAGACAGCTCTTGCGTGCTCCCAGTTCCACAACAAGATAGGCATGTCAGAAGGGAGCGTCTTTTCCAGCCAGATGCAGGCAGCTTGAGCAGATGGCTTGCTGCTTCCTCAGTTTCCCCAGTTCCTCAAATGCTCCTGAGAGCGTTCTGGATTACAGGCTTTTTTCATGCCTTCAAATGGAGGAGACCAGGTAGAGAACCTCTGAACCACTGTGTATCTTGAAGACATGTCCTCGATTTCTTTTTTTCTTCCCTCCCCTCCCACACCCACCTTCTTGGTCCTCCCATTCCTCATCTGAATGCCAATCTTGGGGTCAGATATCAGGAATATAAAGCATGGCCCTGCCCTTAAGAAGTGTCTTCCAACAAACCAACACAAAGCCACGTAGTCTAGAATGCAACTTAAACAACAGTCTTATTAATTCCAGACACTACATTTGAGCCACTTATTTGCCTAGCAATTATAAGAAAATATTTCAATGACATTATAAGCTTATCACAGCAGTTCCCGCAATGGCTGCATGATTTTTTTCCTTTCTACAATTTTACATTATAACAGAAGCTTCCTCATTTCAAAGTAGTGATATTATAAGAGAAACAGACTGGAAATCCCCAATGACAACTTTCTTCCAAGAAACCATTTAAAGTTATGTAACTGATTTACAGTGGATGCTAAATCCTGTCTATTAATAGTGCACATTTAAATTCTGGTTCTTCAAGCACACATTCCAGAAAAGGGATCCTTATTATATTTCATTGCAAACCCAGCAGGTGTTTGGCAAAAGACTGACATCTGTGGACACCCCTGAGGTGCCAGGGCTTCAGGGTGGTGATACCTGGTACCACAGGCTACAGCATGGCACACTATCATATGAATTCTATCTACTACTGACAGGGACTCTGCCCCACCACATCAATCCAGCTCAGCTCTGTGAAAGCAATTGACCTCAGCTAGTTACACGCTTCCCTTGAATTCACCTAGCATCAATTGGTCCACAAAAATACCATATCCTACCATAACACTAGTCACATTCCCTTCTCTTCCTATATAAGCGTCATGTCCTATTGACAGACTTTTTTTCAATATATATTTTCATTGAATTTTTGTGCATTTCATACAATACATCTTAATCATATCTTAGACTTTTAATAATTTTTCTTAGAAAGCGCCCACATCTTCATGGCTTTAGCAATAAGGCATTATAATCATACAGGAATCTTTATTTTCCCATCTTCTCCAAAATCCTCTGGTCTGTGCTTCCAGGTAATGGTAGGGCGATGTTATCTACATACAGCTACGATGGTAACGTTAGGGTTAATGGCAGAGGTGGAGAAGATGTTGGTGATGTTATGGTAATGCATATGATAATGGTGATGTGATGGTGATGGTAGTGACGGTAGTGATAGTCATGGTGAGGACGACGATGGGGATGACGATTAAAGTAACTAGTCAAAGTGCTGAGAATAAATGTTGAAAGCTGAGCCCTAAATGGCACATATATATCCCTCCCTGCCAAGGTTCATGGAACGTTGCAGAAGGGGGAGTCGTAAGAATGTAAGAACTGATGGAAGAGGTGGGATGTTGTGGAATGCTTTCTCCTGATGTTTACAAGAACACTGCACTCTTGAATTCTCACCAGCTGTGAGTATCCACACAAGACCTGCACAACTTTAGGTTCATCAATGTTCTGTCATAGATGGGGTGGGAGACCATGAGGTACTATCCTGCTCTCAGGGTTTAAATGCAATTAATGGTTGCTAGGGAAAGGAGAGACATTTTCTTCAGTGGTGTAGCCGCGGCAAGGTACGTATTTTCCTGTAAATAACCCCTCTCTCATAATTAAACTCAGTGAGAATGATGGTGTCGGGGTGGGAAGAAGACAGCGCTGATGGGAGTCATGAGGGCAGTGATGGTGAGAATAATGGAGTTAGGGATGAGTAAGAAGACAATGACTCTAATGATGGTGATGGCAGTGAGGATCGTGGTATAGGATATGGGAAAGATGACAGTGTTGATAGCGATGATTGGAAGGATGCTGGCTCTGAAGGCAGGGAAGATGATGATGATGATGATGATGACTATAATGACAGTGATGGCAGAGATGAGATAACAGTGAGGATGATGGTGTTGAAGGAGAGAAGATGAGAAGATGATGGTGATGACTATAATGACAGTGATGATGATGACAGTGATGATGATGGTACTGAAGATAGGGAAGATGATAGCAAAAAAAAAAAAATAATACTGCCCATCAAAAGGGGTCCTCCTGACCATTCACCTGAACTGAAGGTGTCCCATCCATCTCTGCTTACTCTTGTTTCTGTGTACTATACCTGTCTCTGACTTATTATATGAGAATTTTAATACTAGATTCCCACATCACAATAAAAGAGCCATAGAGTCAGAGGTTGTCCTTGCCCTGAACACAATGCCCCACAGCCAAGCAGTACTCGGCAGCTACCACTAACTCCTGCTCCTGAACCAGTGGTTCACCGCTGATTGGAGTTTCTTAGTGTAATAATTGAAACATTGTCAACTTGACAAAATTTAGAATCACCTAGATTTCCGGAGAGCGGTAACTAAGGGGAAAAAATACATTCTGAATGACGCTGTGAAGTGGTGATGCCCACGGGCAGAGGGCTGGTTGGATAAAAAGACAAAGAAGATTCCAGGGAAAGGCCAGCAGCCCCTCTTTCCCGCTGCCTGGCTGCCACGCTGTGAACGGCTCTGTCCTGCCACGCCCTGCTCACCGTGATCAACTGACACCTCGGAAGTCAAAACATATCTTTTCTCCCTTAAGTTGTTTCCATCACGTACTTTGGTTACAGTGCAGTAGACGTAGCGGACATAGTCATCTGAGCTGGACTGGGAGTGAAAATCACTCAGGTATCAGTGGTCGGCTATAGTTTAGCAAAGTGGCCTGCTTTTCCAGTTCAGACCAAGGCTGAGAGAGCTGATCACAGATGAGGGAAAAGCTGCCCCCACTACATCACCCCAGGTCATCCCATCATCCTCCGACATTCACATACCCCCCCATCCTTCAAAATAAATCCTTCTTTGCGTCTTCTCTAAGAACAGCCGTGTGTCCCCCAAATTCACAGATTCTAGCCCTGGTCCGAGTGTGACTACAGGGAAGACAGGATCTTTCAGGGGGTCATAAGGGTAAATGAAGTCACTGGGAGGTTCCATGTTACTGTACCGTGGTGTCCTTATAAACAGAGAATACCAGGACACAGAGAAAGAAAGGAGAGAGAGAGAGAGAGGACCATGTGAAGATACAGAGGATGACTGTCCACAAGCCAAGAGGGGCAGCCTCAGAGAAAGCCAGCCCAGACCTCTTGGTTCCTTGATCACAAACTTGCAGTTCCCTGCCTGTTGCAAACAGCATCTTCTGTTGGAGTTGCTCAGCCCTTGGTCTCCCAACAGTGCAGCCTGAGCTGTCAAGGACATTCACTGTGTCACTCACACCCAGAGAGGTTAAGTGTGTGTCCTCTGCCATCAGGCCTCCCCTGTTCCTTGCCCTTTGTCCTTTGTGCTGTGTCCCAAGCTGCTTCCAGGCTAACATCATTCACCTCTCTCTCCCCAGGTCCTGCACCCTGACCATCCTCGGACCCTTTGTCCTTTCATCCTGGACACATCTGCGATAGTGGGGCCCAGCCATGCTCCCAGTGCCCCCCAGAATCCAACTCTCCGCTCCCTCCCTCATTTTTATGAGGTCTGCTGCTCTCCTGGGGGGGGTCCAGCCTGAAGATGAAAGGACCATTTTATATGTCCATCCCCTAGCTACAGTCTCTAGCCCCTGCTCATCTTCACCTAATGCAGACACAGAAGTGGTCGGGCCTCATCCTTTGACCACCCAAGAATTTGAGGTCCATATCACTCTTTCCTATCTTCCTCAGACAGGAAGAGGCTCCATCCTATACCTCAGCATCCCTGGCTCCAGGGCCTGTGGACAAGGCCTTTTATTTCCCTGACAAAAATCCATTTTATTAACAGCAAACAAGTGGAGTGTTTCTGGGTTTTGTTTGTTTGTTTGTTTTCGGTATGTATGCGTGTGCACACGTGCTCCCTGGAATAGAACCCAGGGCCGAGAGCATGTTAAGCAAGTACAGTACCACCGGACCACACCCCACTCCAAACTGAACAGCCTCCAACAAACATAACCAGATATTTGTTCCACTACTCTGCACCCCTAAAACTTCACTCAAACTCCCCATGATCTCCAGTGTGCCTTCCCGCTTCTGGCAGAGCGTGCCGAGCTCCCCCTGCTGTGCTCACAGCACATTGTCTTCCATTCTCCGGAACACTCTTCGACTGATGATCCTCCAGGGTGACTTCCAACAAGATAAGGGAATGCTGCCACACAGGCCCATGATGATCTGGCCTTCTCTTTCTCTTTGTGCCTGCAGACCCTCTGCCTGCTGCCTTGGTCTCTTTCTAAGATGTCTGCACATGTTGGTTTATAACTACTGTATGTGACCCCAGAAAAGAAGATTCCTCAGGAGTAGGACTTCCACTCTGAGCTGCCCCTGCTTCCCAGTGTCTGAGTCTGAGCAGATCCCAGTTGCTCTGAGGAGCTTGGTGGAATAAAGTGATGCCTGCCACCTTCGCCGCAGGCTTTGATGCCACTGCCCGCCTGACATTGCACAGACTCTCTGTGCCATCCTCATCTGGTAAGCTCCTCAGCATGGGAATGCTGTAGGAGCTCAGAGTGTGTGGCAAAATAACCAAGTGGACAGGTCTGACCAGAGGGTTGGTGCTCATGTGTGAACTCCATCCACCATCTAGTGGTGGAAAAAGGTAACTGCAGGATGGCGCACTTTGCCAGCAGTCCAGGAACAGCAGCAGCAAGAGTTGAGCATCTGGGTCAGGGTGGACACCCACTGTTGTCTGGTCTCTTTGTTCCCTGGAACATGTGTCCCATTGTGAAGCCAAATCCTGCACACTATTGGTGAGGTAAAAATCGACGCCCGGGAAGAGAATCCTATCTGGAATGAGAGCTGTGCACCTGTCTGGTGGGTTCGCGGTACAGGAGACACTGCCAACCTCGTCAGACATCACCTGACAGAGGACAGTCCAGGCAGATCCTCTGTGAAGTCAGGGGTATGTGGAAGCTTCCACTGGAGGATGCTGGAGTGTCATGTTTCATACTTCCTGAGTCAGTGCTCGGGGAACTGAATGGAGTACTCAAGGTAAAACTGAAAGGGACAGTGGTGAAAATGTAACTGAAATGCAAAGACTCCCAGCAGGCAAAACTCCAAAGAGAAATATAATATTATAAAAATATTATAATATTTTGAAATTATGAATATTATGAAAAGTAATAAATTATGAAAGTAATGAGTAATATTATGAAAAGACAATAAAACTGAAGATAATCACTCAGTACTAGTGAGACAGGAGGTCTCTGTCATCCTCTGCACCCCAGAGGATCTTGAAGACGACTTTGGGACCGTTCATTTCTAAAGGGTTCACCAACCTCCATGGTTTGTAGCTGATTTTGAGCTAACTTAAAGCAAACCTCATAGCACTCAGCTATGTGTTTACTAACAAACACTTCTTAGGCTTTCCCTTGAGTAATCTTTCTGAAAGGCAGAGGTCCTGTGTCGAAGGTATCACGATCAGCACTTTGGCCTGTGCCTCAGCTATAAAACTTCTAGAAAGCTAGAGGACATAGAAGTCCTGGGGACTAGACACTGAAGAGTTAGTTTGATGTGGCACGACAAGCCCAAAGTCTTCCCAGCATAAGGTGAACCTGGTCCCAGGTGTACACCAAACCACAAAGCCCTCCGGGGCATCGAGAAAAACACTGACACATGCTGTCACAGCTGAAGGCCTGTGTGTTTCCACAAATGCCAGGTGCCTACTTTACTTCTGACTACAGAGAGTCACGGGGTGAACCAGCTCTCTTTTGGGGAAACCTACCAGGAAACAGAAGGCAGCTGCCACGTGTCCCCAGCATGCTCACATTCCTGATACCATGTCCTTCCCTGTGCAGTGGTGCGGTTGTACAGCAAGGCCAGCTTAAACAGGACCCCTGCCCACAAACGTCTACCCTCCACCCAATACATTCAAGTGTTCCATTAATGGGTCTGTGAGTCACTGGCCACCAAGCCCATTCTCTAGAATGTCTGGAGGTAGAGAAAGCTTCATGAGTTCTGGGGCAGCTTGTCTCTTAGACAAGCCAGATCTTGTCTAAAAATAGCCAAACAAAATCTCTTCCCCCAACTACTCAGAAAAGGCCTGGCCACCAAAGAAGTGGGTCTGAACATTCCAGGTAGTTCAGGTGGCTTTTATGGACATTTGTACCATAGACAACCATGGTCAGGTCTTCTGTAATAGGTGCGAAATAGGCAAATCATTCTACCTCAACCAGAATCATCTTGATCAAAGTCTACTGATGCCTATATCTCTGTGGATGGGAAATAAACTCTAGTTGTATTTGGCCAAACAGAAACAAACTGGGCTCAGTTATTAGGGTGCCTGTCTAGTATGCATAATACCCTGGGTTCCAGACCCAGCACAACACAGTATAAACCAAGTTCATTTCTCACATTTATCACATTAAAGATCGCAAAATGCACCTCGTAGCTATCATTTGCTACTGGATCAAGTCATTCCCAATGTGTAAGCGAAAACTAAGGCACATGTGAGTTGTCCCATGTTGATCTAGGAAATGTGCCCTGGAGCCTTATTAGGGACCTGGTTGGAAGACAACCCACAGAAATGCAATGGTGTTTCTATTGTGACTGAGGCATGGCTCAGCCTGCCTCAGGAACGGGCAGGGCCTGTCAGCTTGGGCTGCAGGGGACGTGCAGCACAGGGAGGAGCCAGATGTGTGCCGTCTCTGGACTGGGATAGAGAAACGGAAGGTGCGCTGTCAGCACTGGCCTCCCGCTGTCACTCTGACCAGAAGTGAAGGGGAAGCAGATGCAAAGATGGCAAGAACAGCTTTTTTTAAGCAGGTGCCTCTGGCGGATCATGTGGTATGCGAATTGTGTGGTATCATGGCGAATCAGGCAATAATCTCCACATTTCTAAATAGAGACTAGCTGACTTCAACCAGCGTGTGGAGTGAGCTAAGAGTCTCTAGAAAATTCCTCTGGTGGCAACACAGGTCAGGCTAAAAGACCCGTAGTCACCCCCACGGGCCACTGAAGAGGGATGACGACATGACATTCTTGGTGTCATGTGTCAATCACTGGGAGATACAGATTTTCGGGTGAGGATGGGGAGGAGGGTCCATTGATTGTCTAGTGTGCATGAACTCCATGTTAGCAGAAATCTGGCACGGTGGCAAATGCTTATAATTTTAGCACTAAAATGAGGGCAGAAATGGAAGTTCAAGGTCATCCTCCCCTACACAGGAAGTCTGATGCCCTATCAGCCTACATGGGACACTGCTTCGCCAAAGGGGAATAAACCGTTTCAGTTGAAATGTCACATCTGGGATTATCTGAAATGTCCAGGCCAAGCAGTAGACTGAAGGACAGAGACAAATGTTGACAAAATGTAACTGTTGAACCTGCATGATGAATATAGAGTGTGATTTCCTATAGGAAAGGCTAGAACAAAACACAGAAAAAGAGGAAGAAATAATCATTACATTTATTAACTACATGGTGCCTGTCCACCTCAACAAGGGACAGTTGTGAAGCTAGCAGTGGAAGCCATGTTCCAAGTGTGGAGAACTGGAGAAAAGAGTGTGTGCTTGAAGAGGCCTTGGATGCGTCTACGTGAGGGAGGGAAGACCCAAGTAGTCGGAGGACAGGAAGAGGCTAATGGATGCTCAGTTCTGCAGGTGATGGGATACCCTTGAATTCACACCGTACCTTAGGAGTTCTCTCTGTAGGTTTGTTCCTAACAAATAAAAGGCCAGTCTCTGAGGGGGACGTGCTCAGATAGCCAAGGCTGCAGGTCTCCTCGGTGGACTGGCAGCATCCACAGCCTTTTCACCTCACAAGGTGCTGTGATCTATTGAGAAGGATCCCTGTGCACTGGAGAGCAGCCTCATCATTCCTCACCATGGATGTTACATCCGGTGGCACACAGGCTAAGGCTTGCAAACCCAACAGGTCGGAGCCCGCACTGCAGAACCTGGTTTCTGTACCAGCAGGTACTGGCTGGGTCTTCTTAAAAGCTACCTCCTGACCTCAACTTTCCATTAAAAAATGGAGTTCGTAATGCTGACCCTGAAGCACTGGGATGACATGAAACACAAAGACAAGCAGTGTCCTTGAAATTCCAGCCTGGTGGTTTTCATTTGAGTCCCTCTAGACAAGAGCCAGGTCAGCAGATCTAGGCAAGATGATCACCACCTACTCCTGTACCTAGGTCCCAGGGCCTTCCTGTCACAGGCTTTTACTCTAGACCCTCTCTCCTGATCTAGGACAGGATCTTATTTCTCAGACCTATTGTCTGCCTCTGGGTTTTCTCTAAGTTTTCAACTTCCAATACAGGCTCAGAACACAAATACCACGTTTGCACTAGGCAACTACTTTCTCCTCAGATGACACCTCCTTCCTCCTCCTGAAGCTTCACTCTGAGTGAATGTCACCAAGGAGTAATTGACACTATCTTGGTAACTTTCCTCTGTCAAACTTGATGAATCAGTGTCCTCAATGTACTCCATTTCCCCAATCTATTTACTCGGGCTTCTTTCAGAAATGCTAATGTCATATTCTACTTGAATCTTCAACCTTCCTAGAGCTAATCCAGGCCAGATGAGGCTGAACCTTAGAGGCAAGCTCTTTGCATTTCACATAACTGCCTTGAGCATTTGATCAAATCCTTCCAAGAGGCTGGGAGTGATGACCTGGTCCAGGGGACACGCTGGCATGCGACTTTGAACACCTGGCTTCTCCCCACACATCCTCTTATCTCTCTGTGCACATCCTAATGAACAGACCATGTCCCCCTGGACAGGAATTCATCACTTCTTTGTCTTCATTCTTACTCCACTGTGAGCCCACAACACACATTCTTTGTTCTTCTATGTCAGCAACTAATAGTCGTTGGCACACAGATGAGCCATGTTGGCGCATGCTAGGAAAGCTTAAAGCATGGACAACCTCTCCAGACTTCCCACAACTTTAAAGGAGCTTGAGCTCTTAGTGAGACTTCATGGCTCCCTAGCTCTGGCTCTCCCCACCTCTCCCTAGCAATAAAAATAATACAGCATTCCTCAAAAATGAACAGGAGGAAGGGTCAGGAAGTCTGTCACTTCCAAGGGCAAGTCATCCGACTGCTGCAAGGCTTGACTCATGAGTGAGCCTGTTAGTGCTGGGTCTGGGCCGGCCTGTGCACACACAGGTCTGCTGAAGAGCTGCTGCATCCTCTAACACTGTGCTCCAAGCCTTTCAACAGCTGCCTCCAACTGCTGTCAGTTTTGTAAGTGCAGCTCTCTCGTCTGATGCCAGAAACTGTCTCAGAGGCTCTCACTCCTCAGTGCTCTCCCTTTGCCTGTGACTCTGGAAGAATACAGGGCACAGGGTAAGGGAACTGGTGAAATGGGAAAGACCATCTTTGGAATCTAGGCATTGCCCTCTTACCAAATGATCAAGATCCTCTTACCCTTTGGAAGTCAAAACCACTGGCCAATGACTCAAGTCATCAGTTCATTGATCTTTCTACTTTTGTTAATCCAAGGACTAAACTTGGAATCCTCCACATCTTCCTCAGCAGCAGAGACAGCATCTGCTGTGGTCTGAATGCCTGGGTATTCCCCAAAACACACACGTTGAAATCTATGCCCCACTGTGGTAATCTAAGGAGCCAGGCCTTTGGGAGATCAGGTCTTCAGAGCAGAACCCTCCTGGCAGGAGTTGAGGCCTTCACAAGAGGCAGCAGAAGGGTTTGGGTTTATTTCTGCCTTCTCCATCCCCTCCAGGAGGACATGGCAAGAAGGCCTCTGTGAAGCAGAGCCAGCTCCCACGCCCAGCGCTTTGCACCTGGATTTCTCACTACCTAGACCTAAATTTGCTGCTTTAAAATAAAATGATCCAGACCAGGGCTGAAGAGATAACCAAAGTAGCCAGTTTCTTTTTTCACTAAAAACCAAAACAATTAATAAAAACAAAAAGGAGGATATGTAGTGCATAATGCAAGGTGGGCCTAGCCAGGTCACCTGCCATGACAAATAGAGGAATGGCTCCTGTGGGTGTGGTGCTCTGCTCTGGCTAGTTGTGAGACCAGCTTCTGCCCAGCATTTAGAAAGAACCTGCCTACCTGGGGACAGACCACTATTGGCCATATTCAAAACTCCACCCCATAAGGCCATTGGCTATCCAGACCTATAATACCTTTTGCACTTTTTTGAATAAAGGAGCTTGCATCATCATCTACCTGCTTCTCACTCAGCTCCCAGAGTTTGCGTCTTAACTCTGCATCTACTCGGCGCCCCCTACCCGACCGCCACAGCGGAGACCCTTCAGTCCCCTCAGGCTGGCCCTGAGCACTGGGACCCCCGACACGACTCTACTGTGGAAAGCACATACTGATGCTCTTGTAGAGGACCCAGGTTCGCCTTCCAGCACCCTATCGGTGGTTCACAACTGCCTGTAACTCCAGCTCCATGGGAGCTGACACCCTCTCCTGGCCTCTGGGCAACTGCATTCACACATACATACTCACACACATAGACACAATTTTTAAAAATGAAAATCAGTTTTAAAAAATGATCCCAACAAAAGTATTTTGTTAGAGAATTCTAAGAGGAAAAAGCCCCACTCTCCTTATCTTCAAGCACCACATCTTCTCTCTTCCAGTACCGGAAATCTTACAGTGTTGTGTGTATAAAATCTTGGGATTCCTACAGGACTCCAGTCCTGGAAGTCATCCTACTGCCTTGAGTCAGTTGACAGTATGGCGTGCACAAGCTTGTCATGCATACGCCAGGGCTCATTTTTTTTCCCTAATCCCTCAAGTAATCTTTCTTTCTAAAAACCAGACTGAGGACATTAATAACACAAATCAGGAACTTGACATGCTGATTACAAAGAGCATGGTCCTAAGGGAGGTGAGGATCCCATCACAGCTTTATCAATTCAGTATTTCAGTTGTGTGTGTCTGAGACATGAACCATGCTCAGCTTCTGCATCCAGACTGTGGACACAGTGATCATATGGCCACTCCTTCCCCATAATTCTCAACACCATGGAGGCCCACAGGGAAGCCAATGGTTGCATGTATGTCCTCAGAGTTACACAGGAAGGGGATGACAGAGAATGCAGGGCCGCCTTCTTAGGAGTGGTTCCAAGGAGAACAGGAGCTTCAGCACTGTGTCTGTAAGCTCACTGCCCATCAGTGACATGTGGGGATCTGGGCAAGGCTTGGCTCTGTCATCCCACAACAGGGGTTGCTGCAGCTCAGTGTTAGCTGTCCTTCAAGGGCTTGGTATTGGTGGCCCCTCACTCTCAGTATCTCCCTATAAGCCACTCAAAGGGAAGGAGATCCTGAATCTCACCTGAGTTAGACATGGTCTGGATTGCAGTCTGCTCAATCCAGAGGCCTCTTGGAAAATCCCTCAAAATGGCAATATACTTCCAAGTACAGTGGGGATAGGCTGGGAATATGCGGGGTTCCAGGGTTCCAGGAGCCAAGCACAGCATTAGTTAAACCTCAATCTTCAGGTCCAAGTATTTCCTCATCCCTGATTTTTTCTGGCTCATAGAAACACAGGAACATTTTACCTTTAAAGCATACTCTTTCTTTTTAAGTTAGGCATCTGATGACTTGACAGACTCCTTATTTTTATTATGCAATCAGTAAACCAAAAGTACCAGTCCATCATTCCCCCAAAACTGGTACAGAGACTTCAGGCAGGGGTAGTGGATCCCTGATTCCCCTCGTAGATACTCCTGAAAAATCTCACTGTAGCCTCCAGCACAAGTAGCAGAACAGGGTGCATTAGATGAGGAATGCTGGCAGAAAAAATGAGAAAAGACTTCATTAAAAACAAAACAAACAAAAAAGACAGATTCTGGATTCTACAAAAGACCTTGGGGAAAACTGTCCATTTTGGCATCTTTTTAAATGAATCATCTTCTGATTCACTGTAAAACTGTATCTATAAAGAACAGTAACATCTGGGCTTATGTTCAGTCAATTGAAAGAAATACCCACAGGCTAAGACAGGCTTTAAATTACATAAGCCACCTTTTTATTTATTTTTGCTTGTTTTATGTGTATAAGCGTTATGCACAAATGTATGTAAGTGCACCTGTGTCATGCAATGCCCTCGGAGGACAGAAGAGGGCACTGGATCCCCTGGAACTGGAGTTACTGACGGTTGTTAGCCACCATATGAGTGCTGGGATTCAAACCCAGGCCTTCGGCAAGAACAGCCAGTGTTCTTAATTGCTGGGCCATCTCTCCAGCCCCAAAACATCCTTTTAAAACAGGGGAAAATGTCTTACAAATCTCAAGAACTCCAAGATGTTTTTATTTATTTCAAATTCCAATAGAATGAATATGTTTTATCTAAATATTTTATCACACAACTGAAACATTTTTTCTCAGAAATAGTTAAATACATCAATCTAGTTACAAATTCTAAAATAAAGAGTACAAAATATGTTAAAAACTGTATTTTTAAAAAGAAATACAAACTCTATGGTCTTCTGCATCTTACCGCCTCAAAGCATAATTAGCGAAGTTGGTGAAGAATGAACATTTCGCTTGGCGGCCACTTCACGCAGGTGCATCCCAGGGCCCTGAACTCTGCCACATCCACAGCAACCCTCCATCACTGGAAGGCCTCATCTGTGATTCTCTGCGTTTCCCCGGAGGAAAAAATGTTCTGCAACCAGAGGTCGCTAAAATTACAAGCATTAAACAGCAAATGCTACTTGAACTCTTCAGGGTGGGAAAGGGCAGCTGACAAAGGCAGACCTTCCTCTTCTGCCTGCAGGTTAGTGCCTCAGGAGCTGCTGGGTGGTGGGAGGGGGAGGGCTCTTGTCTTACAGAGAAGAGTTGGTCAATAGTGTCACAAGTCCAGAGGGTGTCCCGTTTTGGAGGACAGCACCCACTCTCCCTATCTGGAAGAGACCCTCACTCACCCACAGAGGACACTTACTCTCCTGGTCCCAAGAGGTGAAGCGACCACTGTCATCACTTGGGGAGGCACCAGAGGAGTGGGGGGGGTGTGCCTAATGCTGCACCTTAAAGGAGTGTGAGGCTGAGACCTACAGGTCCCTGTGCCTTACAGAGACCCCTGGATGTGCGCTCAGCGGCCAATCAGAAGAGGCATCTCAAGAGGCATTGCTACAGCCTGTAACACTAGCTGTGTGCAGCCCCCAACCTTGAGTGCCTGGAGCACCTTGTTTTCAGAAACCAGTGTCTTTCTCGGCTTAACAAAATAAATAAGTAAATATTGGGGGGAACCTCTTAAAACATTTACTATTTTTTAGAACCAAAAAGACAAAATCTACTTGGCTTGGAAACCTGTACTGAGTCGAGGAGGCTGAACCTTCTCCACCTAAGCTTGCAGAAACCTCCAAGAACCAGCAGAGGCATGGGTTGGGACGGTGGGTCATTCCTCCAGAGCAGACAGGACGTGCTTTTTTGGAGAATTTAAATCTCTATTTTCTGAATTAAGGATGAGTGAATAACCTGAAAGATGTTTAGAAGCTCGTTGTGGGTTACTGGAATTCAAAGAGAGGAAGAAGTGTAAGAGAGGAGAGGTGAAAGAAAGAGGTGAGAAGTAGAACCAGGCCAGGAGCAAGCAAGTCATAAACAGGAAAAGCACAGGGCGGAAGGGCAGGGGAGACACACAGAGCAGCTGCAGTGTAGACAACCAAACCCTTTATTGTCTAAGTTACATTAGACACAACACTGTAAAAATCCCGTTAGGAAACAAGGAGACAGCAGATTCATAGAGGTAGTAGAAAGTCTGTAACAGTCAGAAGATGACGTACAGAAGTATATCATGCGGAAATTATCATTAAAAAAAGAATCAAAACATATTGGCTAAATAAATAAGAAAACACAAATCATATTAAATACTACTGTTGAGCTGACATGGCTGAACAAACCAGCCCAATACTGGTGGTCACTGGGAGAAAGGAGCCACACACCTAGGCCAGCATGTTGCTGGTCCCAGAGGGGTCGCCAGCCATGTGACTACGCAGAAACCATGTCTCCGTGCTGCATGGGGCAGGTCATCAAGGGACTGCTGTCCTCCCGGCTGCCCTGCGGGCACCCAGACTCAGCTGTATGCTCAGCTGTAGGAACCCCATGCGCCCCTTTTGCCCATCAGACCAACTGAGAAGGAGACTCACAGGAAGAAAGACCCTTCCTGCTCTCAATGCCAAGTGCCGCTTTGGACATGGTAAAAATGTAGACGACACCTTTGTGTCCCTTTGGGTACAGAATTTCTTTTAATAACTAAAACACAGAAACAGACGGGGCCGAATCACAGGCCCGACACATTCCTAACTGTCACCTTTACTTTCAGCCAAGAAAACAAAAGCCAGAGAATGCAGAAATGATCACTTTGGGGGAAAACTATCAAAATGATCAAACACGAATCAACAGAAAGGTACTCTGCTGTCTCAGGGGGAGAGGAATGTGTCTCTGCGACTTGTTCAAGGAAACTTCACAGAACCATCGATATTCCCAAGCATGCCAACGTGGCATGCCGTTCTCATACATACCTGGTGTAAGAGTACTGGGAAAAAAATAAGTAAAAAAAATAATTACATATAGATATATATATATAGATAGATATGGATATATATATATCTGCTAGCCAGTTAACATTGCATTGTTTGCAAGTGTCGCAAAGTCACCTGAACGGTCAAGTAATTTAACAGTAACAAGTAGAATCCAGAACCAAACATTAGCTAACAATAACAATAAAAATAATAATAATAATATTATAATAACCCAACAAGTCATTAGAAACCGCACTCCAGGGTTCATGTATACATGTGTTTAAACAAGTCTTTGTATCAGAAGCCCATTTTCTACAAAAGCTGCACTAGTCCATTACTGTATTAAGTAAACTGTTGCTCTCACCAGTATTAAAGGTTAGGATAATTTCTGTACATGTAAAATTATTGCTTCTTTTTTGAAAAATATATTTCGCATGCTCATCTTAATCCACTTCCTGCCTTTACAAAATTTCACAATTAAAAAAAAACCTAGTAAAGCTTTTGCAAAAAATTTCACAGAACATTTTCATTCAAGGCAGCAGTAACTTTTGATAATGCATAAAATCATATGTGCAAACATCTGGAACTCTCAGAAGCATCGCCATCACACACAGTGTCACGGCAACAGGAAAAGGAAATGCTTCTACCTGCGGGATACAGCTCCAACTGTAGACACTGCGTGGGTTCACAGCCTCTGCTAGGGCCTTCACCCCACCACAGAAACATGAACTTGCATGACTAAGGAAGAGGTATATAAAGCCGTCCCCCACCCTCAGGCTCAGTGTCCCCCACCACCTGTGAACAAAGTCACTGATCTGATGGAGGTCACCAGGCTTGAGAGGAAAAGACATCTACTTGCTGGGGTGATGCAGGGGAGAGGTTGGGATGGGGTGGCAGAAGGTTCCAGAGCATTAGCACCCTAATGATCTAGGGCCCCCAATCTGCTCAGGGATTCTTCTGCTATTACTAAAACAGGCCCAAATTGGGAGGATTCAGTGGCTTAATTTGTTAAGACGTCTAAGTCTTCTTTTGTGAGCAGTTTGCAGAATGTAGCCCTGTTACAGAAAGGTCCTGAGAATACACAAAGAAGCCTGCTCTTCTTAGTGTTCAATAGCTTTCTTTTCCGAAGCAGATTTAGATGCGTTCCCAGCGCCAACGCTGTTTCCTGTGCCGGACACAGCCCAAGTGGTGAAAGAGCAGAGAGCAGGAGGGAGACACAGGTGGCTCAGTGTCACAGCCACACCTCTGAATTACGAGGATCTCACCAACCCCTTGCCTCCACCAAGCCTGATCTGCACAGCACCTGAAAGCCACCTCTGTCCTCTCTCTTACCTATTTAAATACCCACTTGAGACAGGGAGAGGCGGTAGTGCTGATACTCCAACAGGCTCCACTCCCCCACCTCCTGACATCATCATTTCTGTCCTTCTGAGCACTGAGACTCCTCTTACAGTGCTTAGCTCCTTACTCCATTCAAAACACACCAGCATCATTTTCCAGTGTCTCACACTTGTCTTGAATAATACAGAAGCCTCGAGCTCCCACTGCACCTGCCAGTACCAATGCTTATCACGAGGAAACACAGGCTAGGTCGATGAGCACATACATGCATGTGAAAGAGCTACACGGAATTCTAGGCATAGCATCTTTGCTGTCCCTAAATGTCACCAAGGAAGGCAGGGGCCTTCCTCAGTCTGCTCCAGCGCAGTGGCTCCCAGGTCTGAGGCGTCTGGTCAGGAGGCCGTTGCTCTTCTTGCCTGAGGTGGCCATGGTTACTGCTCGGAGGCTTTCAGGCACCCGTGAGGCCACCGTCAACACAGTCACGGGGCCAAGCGCTGGAGGTGTGTCTCTAGGTCCCCTTTCGGAGGGGCCCCGCTGGCACAGTTCCTGGGGTAGTGTGGTCTCTGCCCTGCACAAGAAAGTAGATAACAGACAAGCTCAGTTCTATTTCCCAGACCTAAAAGAATATTTTTGTTATTAATTTGCTTAGCAGCACCTGGGAACACAGACGGTGACCTTCCCAGAGCAAAGCAGTGAAGGCAGCGAGGCTCTCCAGTTCTGACTGCAGCTCATCTTACACAGCATGAAATATTTTGCATTTGCCTTGATGCCTTCTACAGGACTGTCCACAGTGATGTAGAAAGTATAATCAGACTTCCACAGCAAGTGGCAGCAGTGTCAGGATCAGCTCTGGAGCGGTGGCCAGAGGTCAGCAAGTACCGAAGTACATGGGAGATCCCTGCATATGACAGGTCCTGAGGGGGATTACAGAGCCTCACAAACAAAAGGAAATCACTGTGTCCACATAAGTCAGCCTGAACTTGAGAGTGCTTCTCCCAATTTCCACAAATAATTCCCACAGTGGAGGAACAGCAGGGGCATACTACAAGTCAAAACAACATGAACAATGGAGCAGAGACGTGAGCCTGCAGTGCTCAGAGAACATTGGTGTTGGAGTAACAGCATCATCTGAGTACAGAATAACATAGTAAGACAAACTTTTCCTAACTGATTTATCTTCAGATAAAGCCCTAAGGAAAAGAGATCATTGATCTACAAACTGCAGATAAGCCTATGAAAACCCCAGAAACACGTGGGAGGGACCTGGGTGGCAAGATGAATTTAGTGTTTCTCTTTAGTTTACAGTTTCCGAAAAATACTGAAAGCTGGTCTTGCACATAACACCTACTAGTCAATGTACAGTGGAAATCACAAACATATTCAGGTCATATGTTTGAGGGCAGGAAAAGCATAGAGTTGCAAACTATTTGCAGCACAGGAAGAGACATGAGATAAACCCTCCTTAGGTAGATGGTAAACTTCCTGCTGTAGACCAGGAGGGGTGGTTGGTATTTTTCACCCAGCAACATTTCCTGGCAGACTTCTATAAGCATCCATCATTTGCAGGCTCACTGGGAACTAGTTCTAGGCATGTTCACAAAGAAACATGGGGCTTTCTATTCCTGAGAGAAAAGCAGGCTGAGGAGCTGCTGGGTATCTGGCCTTGAACGTCACTCATAAACATTTACTACAGCAAATACACTGCTGGGGGCTCCAGGATATGATGTCAAGTGCACAGCTGTAATGCTGTGTGCATCTGAGTCTACACAGAGTGGAGCACTAGAGCCACAGAACACATTCACCCATGAGCTCCATCTTTGATGGAACATGCAGACTTGCCTTGGGCAGAAACAAAAGGATGGAAGGTCGATGACAGAAAGGACAAAGATGGCCCTTCACCATTAAAGAGATAAAGTTTTAAACTGAAGGACTCAGAAAGTTTTCAGACTATTTATTTCAGGTTCAAAAGGCCTGGAAACCCATAAGAAAACACTTGCAGTACTATGTCCATACATCCAGTTACAGAGATTCTCGTGTTCTATTTTTAATGGAAGAGATTTGCATGCCTTACTTTTGAAGAGTCATTTTGGATCACTGGATCCATCAATGACGAGACTCTCAATGCAGCAGTCCCAGCAGAGATTTGCAGAAATGAATGAAACAAGGGAGAGACCCATTGCCACCATCTGAGCATACCCAGGTTGCTCTTTTCTCCTTCCAGGAGGCAGTAGCCACGACATGGGAGCACATGTCTGGGATCCTGGCTTTTGCATATGCCACGGCTATGCCCTGTAGGATAAAGTTAGGCTGGAAGAAATACTGTTTCTTAAGGCATTTAAGTGTTCTAGGGTTAGACACCAACTCTGAACTATATGAGGTCACTTTTCCCATTTAAAAAAATATTTTGTTATTTTTATATGTATGAGTGTATTGCCTGCATATATGTAAGTGTACTAACTAGTGTTGTGCAATGCCTGCAGAGGTCAGAAGAGGGTATTGGATCCCCCAGGAGTGAAGTTGCTGACTGTTTTTAGCTGCCATGTGGGTGCTGGGAACCAAATCAAGATCCTCTTACCCACTGAGCCATCTCTCCAGCCCTAACTTTCCCATTATTTCTTTACAAAGCAGGGCTGTATAACCATGGATTTGTACCCTTGATGTGCACAGAAGTCAAAATGTCCTGGAATGCATAAGGAGAAAAACTATAGAGCAAGACTTGCAGATACTGACTCCCAACTACACACAAGACCTCAGAGACCCCAGGACTTTGCCCAGTTGGCTGGCTGTCAGTCTGAAGTGACTACGTGATTTTGGTTAGGCCAACCATTCCATTTATATTTAGTAGCATATTACAGAGAAAACAGATGATGGGTTCTAAGCTGCTTGTTTGGTTTTATAAATTTAAAAAGCTTAAATCATCAGGCTGCATTGCATTTAATCATCAAATCCATGATGCCGATGTGTAAACAGGTCTTAGGGAGATTCAGATACCCTAACCTACATGACATGACTCTCTACCATCTCTACCACATCCAGAGCTGAAAATGAGCCAGAACAGAAAGTATCAAGTTTTTTTTTATAATTCCTGTTATTCATATTAATGGAATTACTTCTCCAGCTTAACGGCTTTAAAATATCATCATCCACTCTTTAGCACAAATTTTCCAAAACTGTTCCTTCTAATGACATATACTGAGGATTACTAGAACCTAAACATTATTCAGTAATATAAACACACAACAAAGCATCTTTAAATGACAGCATGTATGAAGGCCTCCTCTCCCTGGGAACCTGGTTTGTAAAACTGGCTGTCCTTATGATGGGACGTCTTGAATAAATATGCACAGCACCCTGTAAGGGCCTGCCCTCTGGCAGGGGCGTTCCACTCTGCAGTCTTCAATGCCCTCCCACAGGAATGGCCCATCACAGGGCCAAGACTCTTGATGGATTTCTAAGACTGTGTTTTGTTTTTTACAATGAATGGAAAAGAACATCCAGTTCAGATGACAAGTCCTGTGGCCAGAGCCCCTTCTGCAAACTCACACCATAACCTAACCTCTAGTTTCCAAGGCACAGCTACATGTCCCCCCTCACTGTCTGTCAGAGGGATGTGGGCATCAGAAAAGGGGTTGGCTGCCTGCTGTTCTGAGGGTCCGAGTACCTCAAAAACACACACCTATGACCTGAAAGAGGTTTACATAGGACATGTACAGAAAAAATACTACTCCAAGACACATCCAGAAAATCAGCTCCCTGCTTCTCCTAGTTTACATGTGATCGAAACGTTTAGCGATGACTATATTAAGCCTATCTCTTCTGAGATTTGCCAGGTCTCATGCTGGCTCAATCATGTCACCTGGAGCTGCAGCGTTTCATTATTTTCTAAATCACTGAAATGCTGATATGCAAAATCAGTGTGAATTAGTTGCTTCTCTAAACTGCTGTGTCACAATACCTGACAAGGACAATTTAAGGAGGGAAGTGTGCATTCTGGCTCACAGTCCAACTGTCCCATCTACAAAGGCAGGAAATTCATGGTGACAGGGGTTCGAGGCAGCTCCTCACAGGTATCCTCCATTAAGAAGCAGACAGAGGGGGAATTCTGCCTCTCAGATCACTGTCTCCTTTTACGTGGTCTAGGCCCCCCAGCCCATGGAGCGGGGCCACACATAGTTAGCATGGCTCTTCCCACCTCAACTAACCTATCTGGAATCTCCCTCACAGGCAGGCCGAAGCTGACAGTAATAATCATCATAGTAACAGCAGCTGCTTTGTGCTTCTCTGTAAAAACCCAAGAACCTCATTGTACCAACTGACAAGAACAGCTAGAGGAAACTCCATGTTGCCAAGCCTGAGGGTGCTCTTGGATTCTCTCCTTTATAAACAAGGAGCAACTAGTCTCCTGAGTAAAGCAACACAAGCCCAAGGGAGATCCTGAAAAGGCCAGTGGACTCAGTGAGAGCCAGAAGCCCGAAGCTACCTACCAGCACAAGCCCAAGGGAGTGGGCCTGTCCACACAGACACAAGCAGGTATATCACCGAGGCCTCCGTGGCATTTACACTGCATCGGAGTTTTCTCTGGTTTTTGAAACAACTGATCATTTTGTTCAAGTAACCAGTAACAGTGACTCTCCTAGCAAGAGTGCCCTGCATGCTGCCCGTGGGACATCTCATAGTCACTCCTGCACGGAGGGGAGACTCATGCCCAATCCAGGTTATAGCCTTCTCCTCCATGTGCATCTTAATATTTTATATCATTCAGTAAAATTAACTACCCTGAATAAATTTAATGTTGATAGCTATTAAATAGAAAGACTGCTGACAAGATTTTTTTTTTTTCTCCATTACCTGCTTACTGGGCATTGCTATTTGGATCCTTAAGAGGCTTCTCAAACAACCTGAATTTAATCTGAAAATGATTTTACCCAGACCCTAGGGTTTATCCTCACCCAGGCCTAGGACACAACTCAGTTCTGTCTCTTCCCTCACATTCCTTGGTCTAATCCCTACAATCCTGCCTTCTCTCAGTCATCTCTCAGACCCTGTTCACCCAAAATGGGATATTTTCTCTCTTTGGGATCAGTGCCTTCAAGGATCCGTCTGCCTGGACCAGCCATGAGCCCAGCCTTAGGACTTGATTCCAGGTGCCAACCCCCCTCTGCCTCTAGCTCTGCAATCTTCTGGATGACATTCTTGGGTCTCAGTATGGTGACCACATAAACACTGCAAGCTCTCCAGACATATGCCCACAATTTTTCCCTCCCCTTCCACTAAGCCCTCCTCCAGCTTTGCTGGCCTGCACACAGTTCCTTCAGAAAACTTGCTCTTCCTCCTCTGATTCCTTCCCGCTGCTGGGCTCAAACCCTCTCTTCCAGCATGATTCCCCAGATGAGTCTGGGTCACAGCCTCAACTGTGTCAGGCACTACACCTATTTCCTTATCTAAACCACCCACCAACCTAAACCACAGAAGCAGGAACACAGTTTATCTAGCTCACCTCCCCTGTCCAACACAGGCACATAGGGGCTTCTAACACATACTGCTGTTTTCTAAAGTGATTGCAAAACTTAATTTTCAAATACTATTTCAATTATGTAGTTTAACACTTTTTATATACACATGCAAAACTCCATCAGCTTTTAAATATCATATGAAATAATTTCTACATGAATACACAGTATTGGATGATCCAAAAAAGCCCACGGCACAAGCTTCTGAGCCCCACAGGAAAAGAACTTGATTTGAGTATGAATTAGCTCCTCTTAGTAAAGGACTCTGATAGGCATAGTGAGGCATGTTCTTGACATTAATGATGATACAACCTGCCCTAAATTCAACACTGCACTTGTGGCTGTTGTGTACCACAAGAACTAGGAGTCAAGAAGAACAAGGCTTAAGTCTCAACCTATTATTAATGTGCTTTTTGATTATTCTGGAAATTTTTCTAAAGGATTCTTAGAATTCCAAAATATGTTAAAGAAAATGCAATTTCAATAAAGACCCAGTATGTTTTATGATAAAGTAATCAAAGCTACTTTTTCAAGGTAAAGAAGGACAAAATGGGTCATGATCTCAAATATGGAATTACACCAACAAGCTACCATAAGACAAGTGAGTCAAGCCCAGGGTTAACACCACAGGCCTGAGCCACCACCTCTGTCCTTCTCACAAAAAGAGTTGACTTGCTGAGACCTCCTGGTAGGATCAATGTGCTCTTCAGGGCTGAATCCATACTAGCAAGACCAAGGCACTGAGTGACAACAAACTTGACAGTAGGGGGTGTTGGCATGAAGTATAATAGCACAGAGCTTAGAGACAGAGGTAACACACTGACACCTCTTCTCTAACAGAATCAAGAACAGGCAATAACTAGTATAAACATCCAGAAGAGCTAACCGTACGAGGAAGTTACCATAAAGTCTTAGTGACTTCTGCTTGGAGTTCCTGCTTCTCTGTGACAAAAGCACTGAGAAGGGCTCAGGAAGAATTAAATGCAGCAAGCAGACTGTTCTGAATCCTAGGAAACTTGCTGGGTTATTCATAGATTGACCTGGTGCATCCCACTCCATTGAACACCCTTAGAAAAAGCAGGTCTCTTGTGGCCTTGGGGTTTGCCTATGAGAAGAAGCACTTGGAATTCACTCTAGCTGGGGTGAACACACACACACACACACACACACACACACACACACACACGGCAACCCTCCAGTCACAGCACAACTTTCCCATCACTACATCCCAGGAACACGTCAACAGCTCTTCTGTGGCAAGGGGGCTCTAGTTCTATTAAAAAGGACAGCGATGACCTGATTAAGAGGAGATCATATGTGTTTAGAAATCCATCAATTTGGTATTCAAAAGAAGTTGTAATTATTTTGAAAATTGTCACAACATCACAAAGCAACTGCTTTATGTTGCTAAACTATAGGTTTTGCTGAAATAAGCTAGAACAATCCCCGAAGTTTCTTGAAGTTTCACTATAGTGAGACCAGAGTGGAGGCTTTAATCCCACTCTCATCACAGGGCACAGGACATGTGAGGGCCAGTACACAGGCCTGAATTAAACTACCCAGACAGTTGGACAAAGAGGAATGTCTGCAGTTATGGAGTTTTCTGAGGTAAATGACAGCCAGAGTGCTAGGGAGAGACGAAGCCAGCAGGACGGGGAGGAAGGCGAAGGCGCCGGGACACCGCCTGCCGTCAACCTGGGCTAACAGGACAGGCAACCTCTGAGCACCTGCGCTGCCCTTCAGAGTCATACTCCAGACCCAGCATGACACAGGGCTCTGCCACATCCTGTGGACACCAAATGGCATATGTGTGTGATGTCTGAGAACACACACACAGGTCCATCAATGCACGGCTGCCTTGCTTTACAGCTGTGAAACATCAGAATGAACACAAGGAGTATCTTACCAAGGAATGTGAAAGTCATGTTCTTAATGGAGGCAAAATATGATTTATCCTCAGGCCAACCCTGACCCAAAACATCTTGGAAAATAAGTACAAACTCTCTGCTCTCCCAGCACCAGCCAGTGTATTCAAGACCTCTGTGGATGATGGCCTGGAGGTCTCCTGTTCTCTGGTCACCCACAGACCACCCTGATAGAGTGGGTTCTGAGTTACAATGACGTGGAATTACTCTATGGCCCACACAAAACACAGGTGCACTGGAGAACACTGTGTCTTTGCAGACACCACACTGAAAACCAGACTAGGTTTGACACTGGCAAGACGTACTTGTTTGGGGGCATCCGCGGAGGCTGTGTGAACTTCGGAACCTCGTGGACCATCGCACTCAAACACCACTGTGGGAAAAAAGGGTCTGTTAGCAGAGGGTTGGTGAGATTCCTGAGTGCACATTAAAGAGTCCATTAAGGATTAAACACTTTCACAGAAAGACACTAGTGCCTAGCCAGTGGCTGGAACACACCAATTTCCCGTAACACTTACAGTGAGAGACTTCAGTAATGGTTGCCTGGGGCCACTGCCCTTCTTAATTCAGCCTCCAAGCTATAGAAAGCAATCACTGGCAGCATTAATTATCAGTGTGCGGGCAAAGGGGCCTGCTTTCTGCTCCACTGACTATTTGGCCTGTGTCACTGAGCATTAGGCTGACTTGTGCACATCTGTCACACTCCCGGTATGGCACAACCATCTCGCTAAAGCTCCTACTCTATCTTGACACACAGGTAGCACACACATGTGAGACTCTGGCCAGCTCTACACAGGGGCTTGGGGCTCTACAGGATCCCACTGACCAGTTAAAGGAGTCTGCACATATCTACAGACCAGCCCTGAGCATCAGGACGGAAGCCGACAGGCCTTGGGCTGAAAGGGCACTTCGAATGGCACTGGAACTGCTGGCACTACCATTCACTGGCATATTCATTTCTGAAGCGTCTACTTCAGTTCACACGAAACCCACGCAAACAGGCTTATCTCCAAACCACATGACACTTGGCACTGAATAGGAGAATACGGTCAACACAGAGGTGGACGGCACAGACACACCTGGCAGAGCTGAAGCATAAATACGTTCACAGTGTGGACAACGGAATGACCGGTTTTCCACCGGGGGTTAGCTTTTCCTGTCAACTTGCTACAGTGTACAGTCACCTGGGAAGATGGGCCCTCAGTTAAGGAATTTCCTAGATCAGAATGCCCTTCGGGTATGCCTGTGGGGAATTATCTTGATTGCCAATTGGTTTGGGAGGGCCCAGCACACTGTTGGCCACACCATCCCTAGGTGGATTGTCTTGAACTCCATTAAAAAAGCTAGCCGAACACAAGGCTGGGAATGCAAGCAGCATTCATGCCTGGTTCTGCCTCCAGCTTCCCTCAATGATAGACTGTGACCTGGAAAGCAAGACAACGAAACCCTTCCCCAAAACTGCTCTTAGTCATGGTGTTTGTCAGAGCAACAGGATAAACTAGCACAGACCCCGCACACCTACACATACTTGACACTGGCCAGCCACATAGTTCAGGACTACAATACCTGTGTGTGCCCGCAGATGGGCCCTGAGTTGGCTGGGCTGGTGGAAGCTCTTGCCGCACTCCACACAGACGAAGTCTCCCTGGCGAGCCTGTGTCCGGGGCGTCCCTGTTGCTGATGTGCCATGGCATGGAGAGGAGAGAAGAGAAAAGGGAAGGGAGAGAAGATGACGTCATTAGTCTATCTGATACATCAGTGTCAGAAGCCACCTCCGGGCCCTGGTGACAACTGTCAGCCTTGTCTTGGCACATGACAGACCAGACATGCACAAGACTGCAAGGTTACATAAATTACAGTGAAAAAGAAATGCTTCAGGGACAGTAAGGGGGACAGGGTGGCACCACAGAGCAGTGTGGCAGGCACGTGGCTCCAAGCAGCTGTATGCATGGCCCAGCTGTCACCTGGCTCTGTCAAGCAGTACAATACACAAATCAGAGTGACACCAGTGTGACAGATGAAGCCTGGGGATAACAGGAAGTGATTAGGACCAGAGCCCACTTGCCCCCAGCTGCTATATATCCCAGGGGAGACAGATGCAGAGCAAGTGTGGCCATCAGCAGCCACCCTGCCTCACCTCCTATCTATCTGGCTGCAGCACAGAAAAGACAAGGGCTCTCAGAAAAGAACCAGTAAGCAGCAGGTGGCAGCCCTTTAGTATGTGCTGAGTCATCAACAAGGCCAGCCAGAGCAGCAGGCACCTTCCAGCCTGTACCCCGACTCTGGCCTCCCCTCTGAGCCAGGAGCACCATATGGCTTTATTAGGAAACAGAGACAGAGGACGTCTGCCAACCTGGTTACTTCTCCCTTTTCTCATGACCCCTACAGTACATATCCTTACTATACAGTAACTCAGGAGCAGGGACAAAAACCTAGACCAGAAAAAAAGTTAGACCTAGAGCCATAATATTGTTTTAAGGATGCTTCATTTCCCTGGATACTGACATACTTAACATCTGACCAATGGACATCAAAGGAAAATAAGAAGGATGGATGGCAAGGGAGGGGGACACCTTCACCGCATCATCAAGACTGGTCCCTAGTTCCCAGTGCTCAGCAGGTAGAAAGAGCATTAAACCATGTCACATTCCTTATTGGACAGATCATGAACATGAGTCTTAACCATGAGACCTTGCAGCATAAAGCACTTTATTTCTTATAGACTTACTCCAGAGCATGAGAGCACTAAGAATTTCAATCAATGCTCATTCCATTAATGAGAAGCCACTGACTAATGTTAACATTATAATAACATAATGTTAACACTGACATAGTGGAGGGTGAAGAGGACTCTGGAAACCACCTGGTATCATGAGTGATTAGGACGCTGTCACATGTCTTCTTTTTAAAAGACTTGGTCTGGACAATGATTTCATAGATATAACCCCAAAAGCACAGGGAACAAATGCAAAAAGAAATCAGATAGTATCAAGCCAGAAAGCAGGGAGAGGAAACCTGAAAGGAGTCCTCACGGTGATAAGGCCAGCTACTGAAGGGAGACACATATGACCCACACACCAAATGAGGGGTGAAGGCTCACATAGACAGAAGCAGACATTTCTCAGTACGGAGAGGCCCTGGGTCCTTGGAGCGGGGCCAGCCACCAAGTCACTGTTCTGCATTCTGCAAGCTTAGTGTCTCACTACTCTCCTTCAGTCAAGTGACGAGAGGAAACCTGTCAGGAAGCATACTCCTTCCTAGGAAGGCTCTATATGAAAAGTGATCTTGTCCTCTTCTACCCAGCTGAGTGCCTAGGCACATTCCTCCAGCAGCTAACCTGTTCTGGAACTTTCCTAACATACTCCTAACACCTAAAAGTGTCATCCAACCATATCCACAAAGACACCAATGATAACGATGAACAGTACCAACAGAGTCACTTGCTGAAGCACAGCCACTAAGCCACGATTCATCTAACACTATATACGGTCTATTCCCTATCTGACACTATACACGGTCTACTCCCTATCTGACATTATATACGGTCTATTCCCTATCTGACACTATACACGGTCTATTCCCTATCTGACATTATACACGGTCTATTCCCTATCTGACATTATACACGGTCTATTCCCTATCTGACACTATATACGGTCTACTCCCTATCTGACACTATACACGGTCTATTCCCTATCTGACACTATACACGGTCTACTCCCTATCTGACACTATACACGGTCTATTCCCTATCTGACACTATACACGGTCTACTCCCTATCTGACACTATATACGGTCTACTCCCTATCTGACACTATATACGGTCTACTCCCTATCTGACACTATACACGGTCTACTCCCTATCTGACACTATACACGGTCTACTCCCTATCTGACACTATACACGGTCTACTCCCTATCTGACACTATACACGGTCTACTCCCTATCTGACACTATACACGGTCTATTCCCTATCTGACACTATACATGGTCTATTCCCTATCTGACACTATACATGGTCTATTCCCTATCTGACACTATACTTGGTCTATTCCCTATCTGACACTATACACGGTCTACTCCCTATCTGACACTATACAAGGTCTACTCCCTATCTGACACTACACACGGTCTACTCCCTATCTGACACTATACACGGTCTATTCCCTATCTGACACTATATACGGTCTATTCCGTATCTGACACTATACTCGGTCTATTCCCTAACTGACACTATACTCGGTCTATTCCCTATCTGACACTATACAAGGTCTACTCCCTATCTGACACTATACAAGGTCTACTCCCTATCTGACACTATATACCGTCTATTCCCTACCTGACACTATATATAGTCTATTCTCTATTCCCACTTCCGCCCCCCACCTCATTTCCTGGAACAAGCACACACTGGCCCCCAGGCACTCTAGCAAGGTACTCTCGCTTTACTTTTCAAGAAAAGTAATGTAATCAACATCATAATCGACAAATCACACTCAGGCTGCTACAAAATTCTGAATTAATCAGAAAGATCTTTAATTTGAATGGAGGACTGACTACTCAGGGGAAAAACAGCTTCAACACTCTGACCTAGACAGCAAGGAAACTAGCCTGGCCACACAGAGACACACACAGCCTGGCAGCATTTCTCATCATTACCCTGGAATGCAACATCTATAAGCAGAAAGCAAGGCTTCAAAGTTCCTCTAAACCAAGAGACATTCATCGCTGTCCTATTAGCACATCCTTAGTAGAAATGATTTTATACTTCCAGTAAGAAAGCTTGTATTATTTTATCTAGAATTACTTAATTTCTTGTCCAAAATCCATATTATCATATCATAATGCAGATAACCAACAACTGGCACCATGGTGACTTATTACTATTCTATCTACCAACAACGAACTTGTGTTACATTCAGTGATTCCAGGCTTGGCAGTTACTCTGTGGAAAGATGGAGAATACGGCAGGTTTCATTTAGTCCAGGACCCCTGAGGAAGCAATGACAGTCACTTCTCTACATTCTGTTCGAGGTCGGGGCTCCACAACTCATGCCTAGAGGATCCCAGATCAACCCAGGTGGGGACAAGGATCCCAAGAAAGAGCCTTCAAATAAAACTGAGTGTCATGGAGTTTCACCTAATGGTATGCTCTCTACATATGTGGAACATGGCCACTGACAGAATCACACATACAGCACCCACAATGGGTCACATTCACAGCAGATGGCCTATGTCCCTTAAAGATAACTCTACTATGTATGTCTGCCTCCTCTAACTGCAGTTGGGACAGCTGAATATTCCACCAGGACCCAGAAAGGGGGTTACCTTCATATATACAGTGACGTCAGCTGGGGCGTACAGAGCATGCGTCAGATAGCAAAAGCAAGGCGCAGGCAGGATGGGTATGAACGTGTTAGGTTCATACTCACACTAGGGAGGCCCCAAACCAGCATCTACACGACTCAAAACTCAACGGCCCATATACAACAAGGAGGAATGCTGGGTGAAGAGGAAAGACAAGACCTCAGAAGTTTAATTTCTCAAGTCCTTAGCAACACATCTATAAGGCAACTGTGGCTGCACATGTTTCCAAGAACATGACTGCAGGCACAGAACGATCCCAACAGGAAACAAAAATATTCTACCTTTCCAGAGGCGTGACCATGTCAAGCTGCAGCGTTTCCTTAGCAATCCTATACTACAGACTTCAAGAGTGGACATTCAACAGGGAGAGAGCTCAGGTCTGGAGAGCAGCTTAGACTGGGCAGGTCTGGAAGGAAGGACAGGGAGCAGGGACAATGATAGGACACCAAAGGTTGTTACAAAGGAGTCTCAGCTTGCTGCACATGGGGTTGGAGAGAGAGCTCAGACGTTAAGAGCACTAACAGTTCTCAGAGAGGACATGAGTTTAATTCACAGGATGCACATGGATGCTAACAACCATCCATGTCCCTAACTCCAGTTCCAGGGGGTCAAATCCCATCTTTTGGCCTCCATGGGTACTGCACACATAGGGTGCAATTACATATATAGGCAAAACATTCACACACATAAAAATAAACAAACATATAATAAATAAATAAACAGACCAGTTACTAAAGGAAGTCCACCAAAGCTAGTCAGTCACCAATGATGGCATGTCTATAAACCAGCTGGTACTTCGCAATCTAAGTGGGTACCTAGATGAGATCACCTGGCATTCCTCTCTAAAGTGTGGGGGCTGTGATCCTAAAACCATACTCATTAACAGGTCTGTTTTAACATCAAAAACTCAAAAGACTTTCCTTAAAAATCCCAAGTCATAGAAAGCTGAAAAACTTGCCTAGACACTATCAGGCAGATATAGCTAGAGAAGTCAAGAGAATTCACTTGATTTACGGACTACCAAATAATTTTTCCATGGACTTGCTATTTTAAAAAGTCCTTAGAACTAAGTATTTTTAAAACTCCTAAGAAACACATTTCAAGTTTTTTTTTTTTTTGCACTTCATCTAAAATTTTCAAACTTTAAAAGCTCACTTTTACTTTCTGAGAAAAACAAAGAGCTATTCCCCAAATAAATGCACAGGTTAGCACTGGAGGGAGGCTTCCCAAGCTCACACACTACGGTATATATTGGCAGATCTGGAGCTGTGCAAATCACAGAGGCCACCAGAGGATACCTACTTAAATAGTGAATCTGAGTTAGTCACTAAAATACGGTGCAACCAACCAGGTCAGTCACAGAACAGAACAATAGAGAAAGGAGCTACGGAGAACAGGCAAGTGACAGGCACCCTGCACTTCAAGCTTCAGTGTCCTGCTATAGGTCCTAACAAGACATCCACCTGGGGAATGGAGGACAGCCCCGACCCATAGCTAGCCACAGTGGCAGTGACAATCTGCAAACAACAAAGGACTGCGAGCCCAGCAGAACCACTCACACAACCGAAGGGAAACCCCAAGGTGGCTCTCTCTCCATATGCCTCAGGAGGCCAGATTATGCCACCAGGCCAAGACACTCCCCCACCCCGGCTAACAAGTGAGAGGAGACAGGCTCACTGGAAACCCATGGCCACTAAGGATTGGGTTACCAACTGGAGCCTCATGGGTGCCAAGAGCCCTGTGCCACCTCTGATTGTACTTCTAACGTCCTGGAGTCTGAGACTCTGGATGTCAAAGGCCCCATCAAGGGATACCTGCTTCAAGAAGCTGTGGGGTTTGTGATGGACCATCGGGAAAAAACTGAAACAGTGAGCCTGATTTGGTCTGGTTTCTTGAGATAAGGTCTCACTGTGTACCCAGGCTATCCTTGAACTGGTAATCCTCTCATCTCTCCTGCCTTCCCAATTGTGTTCGATTTTTTTTAACCGGTCCTATACATCTTCCCAGTGTTAACAGATATTAGATGAGAGTGGCCTTTGATTTACACTCAAGAACAGGGCCATTATACTGGGCCTGGTATATATCCAACTAGAATGAAGATAACCACTGACAAGTTCTTATGAGCAATGTCAGCTATCAAAACTCCAAAACCACTTCAAACTGCTCCAAAACTTAGTATCTTTGAGTACTCACATGACTCGTTTGTTTCATGAACAAACTTACTAAAACTACTGTCCCAACTACCTCCAGACTATGTGTGAAAGATTCATGTGAAACATAAATATTGTCTGTAGGCTTGGATAGCATCCCTGAGAAATTATATATAGCAAAGTATTCCAAAATCTCAAAAGATCCAAAATCCAACATACTCCTGGTCCCAAGCATGTGGGATAAGAGACTTGACTGGCATTGCTAAAGCTGTCAAGCCTGAGGCAGAGGGAGGAATGAAAACACAGCACTGTTTCAGAAATCACGAAACAGCCCACCCTACCAGTCTCCGTGCATACATCCATTTTCTACAAGGCTCTGACTGACTGCAAGATATCACTTATGAATCTCTTAAATGATTTACATACAAACACAGAACTTTAATAATCACTTCAAATGCACATTTTCTCTTTTGGGAAACAAGAACAGTGAACACATACCAAAGCTTTGTTTAAAGTGACAGAGTTTAGTGAGATCAAGACTGCCTGCTCCCATCAAGTTTCAGTGCAGAGGAAACCAATGTGTTTCTAAATTAGCATCCACAGGAAGGGGACACTCAGGATGCTGACTGCTGGCCCCCAAACACAGCCTCAAGGGACTGCCCTCGGGTAGGGAAAGCTTCTGGCTAGCCAGGTTAAAAGGATGCAGTGGCTTTGCCGGTGTTTGCCGTGAAGACTCAGGCAGACAGGTGTGTACACCTGTAACCTCCACAAGGGCCAGGGAGGAGGGAGCCCACCCATCTTACCTCTGTGCTCAGGCCCGGGGCTGCTGACGCCCCAGCCCTGGTAGAGTGTGGCGAAGTCCTTTGGAATGTACGTCTTAAAGATACTGAGGATGTCCAAGCGTTTCTCCTGCCCCTCCGCTGCTGGTTCCTGCTTGATGGAGTGTAAGATGGGAGGCGCAATGGGCGGGGCCTGCAGGGCGGCATCCCCTCTGGACCCCGCTGCACAAGTGGCCAGCGTCCTCAGCTCCTGGGCCGCCTTCGCAGGGGGTTCAGGGGGAGGTAGAGGAGAGCCTCCTTCTCCTTTTGAGGGAGGCTGACCCTGAGGCTGAGGGCTAAATTTGGCTTTCAGAGAGTCTGGGGCACTGTGCTTATTTGGAGGGGCAAAGCCAGCCCCAGCTGCAGGGACCCCAAGCTTCTCCACCGGCTTGTTACTGGCTGAAGGCTGGGCACCTGCTCGGGTTATGACCGAGGGTGTGGGGGTGGCACTTCTGCTGAGGCCCCCACTGCCTGGGGCAGGTGCCAACTTGGGGCTGACCTCGGGTTTGGGTTTGGCCAGGGGCCCCTGCACCCCAGAACTGGGTGGCTCCTGGCCATGGCCAGCTCTGGTCTGTCGATACCCATCAGGGCCAGATGCCCACAGAGCACAGGGGCTCCCGGAGTGGCTCTCCTTATTCTTCGGCATGCTAGCAGTTTTTGTAGTCGCCCCTAGGAGAGAAGAGCTGCCCTTGGGTCCTGGCATCCCGCCTGGAACCTGGGTGCGGGTAAAGCGAGCGAGGAGCAGGGGCTGGCATTCCTTGCCCCCAAGGGCAGGTGGAGGGCCTGTGCGCCCACTTCGCGCAAGGAAAACCAGGCTGCTGCGAATGCTCTTGTGGCCATTGGGCTGAGTCCACGGGGGTGCCACGGAGCTGCAGCTGACCCTGTGCCAGATGCGCTTGTGCATCCACAGGACCTCAGGGTAGTAGGTCTTGTGGTTACAGTAAGGACACGGGTGAATGACCAGGGCTGCCTGCAGGGAGCATGCTTCCTTACTGCTGGGCTCATCCCGGCTTGACCTCATGCTCAAATCCAGCGGGACCAGCTCAGGGGCAGATGCCCTCTTTCCTGCCCCAGAGTGCTCCTTCTTGTGCAAATCAGACAGCTTTTCTTTCGAGTGCCCAGCCTGGCTGTCCTCAGCAAGCTGCAGGCCAGCTCCTTCCGTGCTCAAAGGGAAGTCCACCCTGTCGATAGTGCTGAGTACCTCCTGCTTGGGGTGAAATGCTGGCATCTTTAAGTCAAGAGAAAATCTATGCTGCTCAGGACTCTTGGCAGTCTCTCTGCTGCTGTTTTCAAGTATGGACGGCACGGCAATCCCTGCCTTGGGCTCGCTGGTGTCTTTCTCTGGCGGGTTATTTCCAAGTTTGTGACTCTGGTCTCCGTTGGAGAGCACGGTGGATGCCACCTCTCCAGAGCAGCAGTGCCGTGGCTGGCCCCCTGGAGGATGCAAAACGCAAAAGGGGAAGTTACCATTTCTCATCAGAACAGAGCAAGGCACAGACATCGAGAGCGGCTACACAGGCACGTCCAGGACATGCCTGCCTCGAGTCAGGACCAAGCGCTTGGTGTCAGCGGGATGGACATTTGCCATCAACAGATGTCAGAAAACAACTGGGGGGGGGGGGGGGGTACACTGGGCAAGGCTTCAGTTTTCAACTAAAATGACCCAGCAAAGAAATGAAGCAGCTGCTATCTAGTTACATGTAACCATGGCTGCTACCAGTTAAGAGAAGGTGACCAGTTATAACCAGAAGCTAGGGGGCAGTGAGATGGCTCAGTGGATAAAAGCGCTTGTTATCAAGCCCAAGGACCTGAGTTTGATCCCCGGGACATACACAGTGGGTGGAAGAAAAAGAACCGACTCCCACAAGTTGGACTCTAATCTTCACATGTGTGCTATGGCATACACACATCCTCCTTGAGACCCCCTGGCTCCCCCCCACACAAATAAATGCAATAAGATAAAATTTTAAAAAGAAATTAGGAAAAGAGCTTAACACTTTCTTCACATGTTCTAGAAGCCTCTGTGCTAGACACTCATGAAATCTGAGGTCAACCCCCAAAATTTTGAGTTGAAAGCCAGCAAGGCCACCTAGCCCTGGTCATACAGAGCAGGATGGAAACAGCTTGCTATCTAAGGACCCCAGCATCCACCTCAGAAACCACTGTCTATGTAGCAATTTTAGCCCAGTCCCTCAATCCTCCTCATGAAGGTTTTAAACTTGACACTAAGTTCCCTTCAGAGGTCCCATATATGCAGCCTCGGTCATACCATTCGTCTCTACACTGTCATCTGGGGGTCACTAGACAACTGAGTGAACCTTGGGTGCAGCCCTAAATTTCAGTTCCTCAATCTGAGATGAGGACCTCAAAGCTGTCCTGGTGCTGAGTAGCTGGGAGGGACCCCTGGATGGGTGGTCTGTGGGGTCCGGAGTCCATATGCTGACTGCACGGCCGCTATGGCCAGATCTGGGGCTCTGCACCCGTGTTGAAGGGAGACAGACCTCAGTTTAGCGAAGTCTGCTGTAAGTGCCCACGGATGCCCCAGGCTTATTCACACCTGGGTCTGAACTTGCAGGAAGGTCATGGAAAACTTCCAGCGCCTCACTGGAGAACACAGGGTTCTAACCACAGATGAAACCACAGTAGCCTTTCAGCTCACAGTCATGATTCTTAGGGCAGTCTAAGATGCCACAGGTCACAAGAGGGTATGTGTTCATGGTTTTCACAGATTCTAGAGATTTGAGCCTCCAGTGGAATGCAGGCATCAACTTATTCAGAATGTCTATTTAAAATGTTCAGTGTATATTTTTAGAGCTGTGACTTGGAAACTTTATCAGGAAAACCTATTGTAAAGGGTTCCATGTCAGGGCAGGAAAGTATCCATCACAGAAGACACTAGGCCCAGAGGAGGAGCGGAAAGAGGGATGCTCCTTTGCAGTGAGTGGGGAGTTAACAGGCGCTCCTATGCAATTCGAGTCTCTACAACTGTGACCCATATCTGGACACTGGTGAAACTGGGAGGAGGTCAGACAAGGGAAGAGTCAACGGTCTCCCTCCGGTCAGCTGCCAAGAGCTGACTGACTTTAACTCAGAATCAGGTGCACTCCTTTGGCCTGGAGCAATGCCAGAGTGGCTCAGAAAGCACATATGAGTCTAGGTAACACTGCTGACAAATGTGCAGAACCAGGAATTAAACAGAGAAAGGAGGCTCAGACTTTGTTTACCTCCCAAAGGAAACCCAGAACATTATACTCATTTTTCAACATTCCCAGAGCATTATAGATTTGGGGTTGGGGGTACCCTTCCCTGGCTTCCCTGCATTATAAGGATTTATGAACACACAGACCAGGCTGACATCATATTCTTAAGAGGAAACACAGGACTATGTGTCCCAACAACACCTGTGGAGTACTCCAAGTCCAAGGGTCATCAAAGTCCTCACATTCTATGCTCCAAAGAGGATCACAAACTTCTCCACAGAACATTCCGTAAACCTGACCAAGACACTAATGAAGTTACAGCAAAGAGTCCTCAAAGTAACTGATGGAAGTAACGTAGGACTGAGACTCATCACCAAGACTTTGGGATCACTCAAACCCTGTCCAGGGTGGAGGGGGGACAATCACCACTGAGCGGAATATAAAGGAGAAAGGCCCATCCACTTCAGAGGATTGTTAGATATGGGGACACCTGCATTTACTGTCATAAATACACATCAAAGGTAATCACAGTTTGAGTCATATGGAATTGTCTTCTGCCACTTTCAGCACTGCAGGGAGCGCCATCAGTTGCTCTCTTCAGAGGAGGTGACCCCTCCCAACACCCAGCTCATAGCCCAAGACTGGGTTCTGTCACCCACAGAAGATAGAGTCTGCGCAAACACGCCACGTGCCCTCATTGACAAGCCAGTTGGACACACGTTCTCTTCATGGCCTGGCTTCACTGCAGCTTCCACGGAGACTGGCTCACAGAGGCCTACATTCAGTCGGCTGCTGCTCCATCAAGTAGACCATGCCTGAGCCAGTCACCTCCCACTGTCAAAGCACCACTGTGACCAGGTCAGAACTCACCACACACACACAGGATGTCCTGCTTCTGAGAGGCCCTGACCCAAGTGTCTGCTCATTTTCACTTGTGGCACATCTGATTCGCACTTTCTACTCCTTGTTTTAAAGTCAAGCGCATTCTACGGGAGCATACAAAAAGGGACCTTCCAAGAAAAGCTACTGCAAAGTAGACTGCAACACCACACCCTGTCTACAGAGAGCAGCAGACAAGTCACCAGAGCACTGCTCCTAGACCACGCACCTCACTGCAGCTCCACTCAAGAGCGAGGCAATGCTACACGGGGAGAGGCACCCACCTGGGCCTATGCTTGAGAGCAGCAAGGGTCTGGACTCACACTTCCCTCCTAAATAGGGCCTTCCCTGGTATTGCTGTGAAACTCAACCTACAGGTTTCATGTCTGGGCTAACCCAACTACACCCCATGCCGCTGGGCCCTGCTCACAGTGCACATGAAAGTGTATCTCACAGTCATGCTCCCCCCAGCCCCAGATGCCCAGAGTCTCCAAGAACACCTTGCATAAGTATGTACACACACACACCCCAAAATGCAGAAACACAGGGAGAGCACTCAGCAGAAGTCAGCCTCCCGTTGCCTCTATCTCCTTACAGTCAGAAAGAGATATCACAGACAGCTACAGTCTGAGCCACTTGGCAGTATCCCCTCTCCCACTTTAGGACTGTTCTGTGCCTCCCAGTTCAGTCTCATTTTCAGTTTCCTGTCCAGTTGTAAAGCACCTCTTTCTTGGTGCATGTAGGTGCATCATGCCTTAAAACTCAGTCAGAGGAGATGTGCCGCTCCTGACATCTTAAGAAGGTGAAATGTGGTGGCAGAGAGCTGGGACCACCCTAGATACTGGTGACACTCTAGAAAGCGACCATGCAGATATGACTATGCAGTTGTATTCTGAGGTCCAAGTTATCTGAAGGAAGCTTCCCACATCTGCCCCACATGCTGAGTTTCCAATGACCCCCACCCAATGACCTCCTCTTCTGCCTTGGCTTGTTTCTACAGAACGTCATTTAAATCGCCACTTAACTCCTGAAAGGCCACTTCCCAAGCTCACTATGCAAAAATACTCTCAAAGCCTGACTTCATTTCCAAAGGGTTTAAGATAGGAATCTGTTTTCCCCACCTCTGGACTCTGCTATTTTGTCTCACAGAGGTCATTTCTTATCTTCATAAATAATGGGCACAATCATCTAATTCCACAAATGTAAAGGGTTTTCTGACCAGGCTCTTTGTTGATAAGGGAATGCTGGCCAGAGCTTGCAGTCTGCAGCACTATGCCTGGCTATGTCTGGTGCTACTGGGGATGCCATAAGGTGGTGCCAAGGATCCTCCACTGTCTGTGGTGATGCTGCATGCCTGAGCCTCTAAAAATGGGGCGTCTTGTAAAACAGGAGACATGAACAGGTGAGAGTGAGCAGGTGACCGTAGATGCCACAGTCATGGCCTTGAGCATGACAGACAGACACCATTGGATTTTAGGCTGGTATTGGGGATGGGGGCAGGGGGATTGTAGCATGCTTCTTAAAGGCTAAGGGAGAGTGAAGACCCATGCCATTAAACTGCACTGGGAAGAAGACTGCACAGTGACAGTCATCACTGACACCAGGGGAGATCCCAGAATCACCACTCCTAGATGGGGGATCCAGAAACAGGACCATGAAAAGATTCTTTAATTCATGCCTGCACAGGTAGTCTCCCATAACAACTTTGTGTGTCTGACGGCTACTTTTAAATGCTAACCTGGCAAATCTAGAACCACCTGGGAAGTCTCAATGAGGAATTATCTAGACCAAGTGGTCCTATGAGTGTGTCTGTGGGTGTGTCTTAACTACCTTAACTGAAATGGGAAGACCCAGTCTGTAGAGTGGGTTTGGGGCCCTGGACTGTGTAACAGAATCTCGAGAAGTTAGCAGAGTGCCAAGCACGCACACATTCATTTCTCGGCTCTTCCTATGGATGTGACCAGCTGTTTCAAGTTCCTAACTGGACTTCTCCCCACAATGCTGGACTGTAACCTTCAACTATAAGCCAAATAAACCCTCTGTCCGCTAAGTCATTTTTCTGTCTGGATATTTTATCCTAACAACAGAAATGAAACTACAGCAATGTGGTTGTGAATTTTTTCAAATCTTTCCTTTCTAATGGAAAATTAAGAGTCTCACTTTTTAACATTTTCCAGTTTGGTTCACCCATCACAAATGATATTTTCTTTGTGCAGTCACTTTGAGTCGTTTATCAAGGTGCCATTTTGATGATTTGGCTGTACATACTGGTCCTGGGTGACCAGCCTCCTTCCCTCCAGAGAACAACAGCGGAAAAAAATCTGTGAGGTAGCCCATCACACCTCAAACTCTAAACTGCACCAGATACCAGAGCAGAGAACAGGGCCAGCACCTCCACAGCCTGGCATGTCCACACAGTTCCACTGTGGGACTCAGCAGGTATGGAAAGGAACAGTTTGAAAACCAGGGGTGTCCTGAGCCCAGCCACCCTCCCACCTTAGTACCGTCTGGTTGCTGGCACATCTCCGATCTGTCTCAGCAGATCTCAATGGTAACAGACCACAGAGAGGCCCCCTGCAGTGGGTCACTTACTACACTTATGTCGTGAGTCCTCAACACACGGTGTACACTTAGCTTGCTGAGTGAGCAGTCAAGGGCTTCAATAGCCCAGAGTACCATGGGGCCATGGCTTGCAGGCACAACATCGCAGATTAAAAATACATTTTACCAACTAACTGACCTACTAGGAAAGCACACATCTGTTCATTTTGGTGGGTATTTTTCTAAAATACAGTTTCTAAAAATTATATCCTAGGTTTGACGCCACTCCCCACGAAAAGGATGCAATTTTTTTAAAAAGTCTATGTACTATATGACTTGACTCCCTTCTTTCAGTGAGTTCTAAGCTGGAAATTCAGAAGACAAAGGTCTGGACGTGGTGAGGATTCAGCCTTGGGTGGTCAAGGAGAACATGGCTGACTCATAGAGACCAGCTGGCTGGGAGATACCCACAGTGGCAATCAACTCAGGGAAGGAGGTTTGAGGAGGCTGCACACCATTCCACAGCACTCCACCACCACACTCGGCAATGACTACAGTGAGCAAATGGACCCAGACTGGCTTATCACAAGAGGGCTGACACTTAGCCAAGGCGCAGGCAAGGACGAGAGGCAAAACTTCACTGACAGCACAGAGACATCACAAGACCGGGAGCCAACAAGATGAAACCCCACAAGAAAAAACAGAAATCAGAAGAAGAGACACAGCTAAGGGGCTGTGCCATGTAAACAACTCCAGACTCAAGGCAACTGCAAGACATCTAGGGCCTGAAGTTTAGATCAAATGAAAAGTGTCTGGGCCACAAACCTGAAGGACACAATCCAAAACATTATAATCCCGAAGGGTGAAATCCAGATATTAAAATCTCTAAAATTCCTAATGGAGTAAAATTCTGAAACATCAGAATTCTAAAATAGATAATTCTGGATTTAAAACACAAAAGTCTGGAGGCCTGGTTCAGTGGATAAAAATCACTTACCACCCAAGCCTGAAGGATGCTCTGTGTTTGATACCTGGGATGCACATGGTGAAAGTTGTCCTCTGACTTTGACATATGTGTGCCATGGCATGTGTGACCCCCCATACACACATACAAAAAATTATCAAGGGCTGAAGAGATGGCTCAGGAGTTAAGAATACCATCTGCCCTTGCAAAGGATCTGGTTCACTTCCCAGCACTTACATACCACCAAACCAAAGTCCATTAATTTCAGTTCCAGGGGATCTGACTCCCTCTTCTGGCCTCCGTGGGCACTGCACACAAGAGGTGCACATGTATGCATGTAGACAAAACACTCATACACAGAAAAACAAATAAATCAAAAAATTAGTCAATTAATAATTCTAAAAACTATGAAATTCTTTAAAAGACATATTTATGTCCTTAAAAGGGGATTTATTTTAAGACACAGAAAAAAATGAGAAAACACCTCATAAGCAAGCCACTTTCATAACCCAAGTCATAAGAACACAGGAATTTTTACAAACATAAACGCTAAGGCACAAGTCATAAGCAGAGAGACCATGCTCAGAAACATAGATCCAAAAGTGAAGTGTACAGCACAGGTCACCACAGCTGGAACTATGAGCCAAGGTGTCACTGGCCACCAGCTGTGAGATCAATTGAACCCCACAATGACCACCACTACATAAGCAGCTTCTCAGAGCCAGCTCTAGAAAGACAGTATCTCTACAAATGCAGGCAGACAGGCAGGCAGCTCTTCATTTCCCAAGGAAGCATCCAATCTTTGCCACGCATGCCCAGTGTGTGCACAGTCTGCTTTTTCAATCAAATTTTTTCAAATTTGCAAAAGTGCAATAAAACCAGTATGAACTTCATAAGGGTCTTCATGCAATGTATATATCCAATACAGGAAAAGATGAAGCATGCTGTACAGAGAGTTACTAAAAAAAAAATTAATAATAATGCTGACAAAATCATGGGAGAAAAACTAAACAAAAATGGAAAACAGAAAAGGCTAAAAAAACTCCAATTTCTGTATCAGCACGGTAGATCCTAGGCAGTCCCACCACGTTTCAGTTAAGAGGCGGCCGACTTCCACAGCATTCCAACTCTCTCATCTCCAGGAAGGTTTTCTCAGTGATGTCACGTGTCTACTCCGAGGGTGGGCTTGCATATACCCTGTCTTCTCAGCGCCACGCCCTCGGAATCACAGGGGTATGGTGAAGACGGGCAGGCTCTCTGTCCTCCAGCCAAGCCTCCATGGGGTCTGGGGCCATGTGTGCAGCCTGTCATTGGCCCTGAAGGTTGCTGAGGGCCCTGTTCTTGTTCTCTGAGGACTTGTTTGTAGAAGGCATTATGTGCCGAGCCAAGGAGCAGCCACGCAGAGACGAGCCATCTTCCAGCGGGGAGTCACTCGGACCTCCCCAGTGTTTTCACTCTTCAAACCCTGCCCGTGTTCGTACCCAGACAGTGGCTGCCGTCATGAATTTCTCAAGCAGGCATGGTCCGTCTGGAAATCTGGTCCCTGCTCCAACGCTGCAATTACACAAGTTTCTAGTTTGAAGTACCAGTAAGAAACAACCTTTATACTTCCGTCTTTTGCCATAAAGTTCCAACTCACAAGTGAGAGCAGTCCCTCAAGTCACCAAAACATCTGATCCCTCCTCAGAATTGGCTCTCTGCTCCTCAAGAGAGCTTTTTCCCAAAAGGGTGGCAGTCTCCCAATCAAGCTTCAGGAGGGGACTCTTTCAGGATTTCACTGATTTTTAGATACTGGGGCTCACCACATCCCAAGCTGTCTTTCCAGAATAAGAGCAGCCATTAGTCAGTAAGGAGCTCATGCTGTGCTGGGAAAGACACTGAGGCAGGAGAGTTCAGCAGAGGGACCACACACACCAGGGGCCCAACCAGGCTCCAACACTCACTCCACTTAGGCATAAGGAGCAAGGAGAACACACCAAGATAGGCCCCAAACTGGTTTCTGGAAACCAAGTAAGATGAGGAGGAGGATCCTGGAAACCTGGACTGCCCTGCTAAGTGAGCCCTGGGGCCACAGATGTTATCAGTCAGTTCATGAAAGTCAGTGAATAAACATAGGAATGTTACTTCCAGGAGGCCAGACCCAAGAATGATAAATGCTTGCATCCAGCTCCCTTTTTCCTTTTCAGACTGTCCAGAATCCCAACCCAAGGAATGGTACTGCCCACAAGAGATGGCTCTTCCCATCTATCTTCCCAGCCCAGCTCAACCTATCAAGAAAATCCTCCATAGTCATGTCCAGAGTCCTGGCTCCCCAGAGATTCTAGACCTCCTCAAGCTGACAGCCGAGATTAACCACTATAAATGCTTTCTCGCTTGTCAAGTTACACCTTCACATCTGAAAGCAACTATTCCCCTCTGGATGATTATGTAGCAATTGCAGGACATGACCTCAGAATCCGATGGATGGTTCCACGTTTGGGAAATAGTCTTCTTTTGATCTTCGGTTACCTCCATTGACCTACCTCACTTTGCGGAGTAATCAGTTTAGTTTCTCTCTATTCTATTCCTTGTCAGCTGTCTCTGTTTCCAGGTATATCAGAATCCCAGTTTTGCCTTCTTGGTTAATTGAGTGCAGACCAGGAATGTGACTGCGTTCCTACAGGTCTTGCTTCCTCAGAGACCCCTCACTTTTCCTGATGCCACACCATCACCAGGGACCATACCGGGTCCAGTGGCCTACACACCCCAAGGTCTTTGGCAGCCTGACTTCTCTCTGTCCACACAGGTCCCTGGCCTGCTCACCCCTCCTTCACCTTGCCAGGGAGATGGGCTGTGAGGTTCTAACTTGGGGGGAGGGGGGAGTCAAACATCAGTCCCAAATGTCCAGGGTAAAATCCAGGAGGAGCTTTGACTCTGGTTCTCAGACCCCACAGCATACCACACCACCATCTTACATACTTGTCTTTTTCCTTTTTCCTTCTTCATTTGTTTGTGTGTATGTGTGTGTCTGTGTACATGCGTGCATGCTTTGGGGGTGGGGGGAGTGGGTTGCGCTCTTGTGCACACCAGAGGACAGCCTCAGGTTTTGCTATCAGACATGCCATCTGTCTTCTTTTCTGTTAGTCTCTCATCGGTCTGGTACTTGCCAAGTAGGTTAAACTGCCTTCAGGAAGCCAAGGGCTCGACTGTCTCCACCTCTCTGGCGCTGGGATTGTGGGTGCATACCACCACACCTAGCTTTTGTACATAGGTTTTGAGATCAAACTCAGGTCCTCAGGTTTGCATAGCAACCCATATCCTCTGCTTTAACAACAAAGACAGAGGCTCCCATGATAATCCTACAGAGTGGAAGGCCACCCTCTCGGGGACAGCAACATGCAGGGTGACAGCTACAACACGGCCACAGGTGCCTCCTGTTACACAAGTTTGCTGATGGTGATCCTTCAAGGACAAGGCCAGCCTCCTGTCCACGTGGTGGCCTAGTGGCTTCACTCCCATGCAGCCCTGAGGTTCACTGAGGGACTGAGAGACACAACAGCTTGGGTTGGTCTCCTGCCATGTAAGGAGAAAAGAAACTGAACTTAAGGCACAATTTGGGTACTACATTCTCAAACTAGCAGCACCTGACGGACACTATGGCAAAAACGTACCTCAGGCTGGTTCAGCGGCTGCTAAGACCTTGCCAAGCACCACCATCCATGGCCTGCTGCTCTCTATCACCAAGAAGTGAAGATAGGAACAAAAGGCTGTGTCTGGTGGACTGTGGTGCCTAGACTCAAATACATGCGCCTGCTGCATACCTGGTGCCGCAGGACACGGAAGGGGCAGGACCTGACCCCAGTAGGGCCAGATGCTGCACAGAGGAACCTCTGCAGAGAGCTGCAAGGTTTCCAAAGAGAACATGGTATGAAGAGCTATGCATTTTAAGAAAATGGGTTCATTCACTAGCAATGAAAAAAAAATTTTTAACTGAGCCATAAACTTCCAGAGATGGCACGAGCTGAGTACCACATCATTTTGTGGCTTCCCAGACAGGCTATGTGAGTCAGCCTAAGGGAGAAAGAGGCTAGAGGCAGCCAAGGCCGGCACAGCAGCAGGTGGGAAAATCATGGGGGAGGACAGGTGTGGGGAGAGGGCGGGGGGGGGGGGGGGGAGAGCGGCTCTGCTATGGGCCTCCGTCTCCCCTACTGAAGCGCTCCTCCATGCTAAGGTGAAGCTCGGTCAACCATGTGACTACAACTCCACCCCAAAGAGCCCGTGAGAACTGGGCTGCAATTCCGAGAAGCCCTACTGCAAGGGACCCCGCCTTGCAGCAGAGCCCGAGACTGGCTCCTCTCTGTCCACAGCTACGGGCTGGAGTGTCTCAGGACACAGACGAGAAACACACTGCTTCCCACCAAGGCTAAAATGATCATAAGACCAAGGAGGTGCACCATGGTGACCCGCTCTATGTTTAGGATCTTCTTGTCAAACACTGGCTCAGGAGATGGTGAAATGGCTCTTCACTCACAGAGCTGCAGGCCTAGGGTTCAAGCATGTCCCAGGAAGCTCCCAAGAAGAATGAGATCTAAATTAGGCTGAGCAGAAGATTGAAACAAAGGGCAAATGGAGGGAGAGAGAGAAGAATGAGAAGGAGGAGAAAGAAAATAGGAAGGGGATGGGAAGGAGGGGAAGGGGGAGGGGAAGGGACGAAGGACGGACAACAAAGATAGTCGAGCCCCCAAGAGTTCGGAGTCCCCCACCAGGGCCTGCTGCCCCTCCAAGACAGACTGTTCATCCTCACAAACAGCTATGGGGAGCAGAGACAACACTCCAAGGCTAGGTACCCCAGGCTTGCCTCCTGCCTCTGAGCACCTCCTGCTCCAACCAGGAATGTGAATAAATGCTTGCTTGCTTCATACAAGGAAGAATGTCCTAACAATTATGGAACAAAGCCAGAGAAAAATTGTGATATTCCACAGGCCAACAATGGAATAAACGTTAAACATGAAGATGCAGACTTCCTGATTTCACACGGCATCTATAGCTAGTAGAGAGTTTCTAATCTTTCAGTCACTTGTGCCTCAAGCCCTTTGTTGCACTTACTGTTTCTTTCCTGTTTGACACTGTCTTAAGAACTCACAGACTCCACTTCCTCCTGGTTGTCAGTATTCAGATTGTCAGTATTCAGTACATTTAATATGCAGTAGATGTCCAATCAATAAATATGAGACACGAGCTACAGAACCATGTTTGGTGGAACCAGATGGCACAGAGGATGGTAGTCCCATAGGATCTCGTGGTCTAGCAAAACCAGAGCTCTTTTGTGTAAGTATTGATGTCTGTGCAAGTCAGGAAATCACCGAAGCGTAGATCACACACCCAGCTAAGCGGTGTGTCTATGTTCTCAGAGCTAGGATATGAAGAATCAGATGTAAAGACACAGTGCTGGGAGGGGCTCTGCAGAATGCAGAGTGCAAGGTGGATTAGGTCCACAAGCACAGGGTGGGGCTCCTGCATGATCAGGTAGCCTCAGACGGGAACTGGCAGCACAGAGCACCCTGATCTACCTCATGTAGACTGGATGTCCTAGACCACAGGAATACTGGTGGAGAATGGCTGACTTTCAAGGAGGAACTTTCTCCCCTAAACTGGGCACAAGCCCAAGAATATGGCATAATACCTGACATGACAGACAATCAAACACTTTCAAAATTGTCATCCTCCAGTCCCACTGTAGCCAAAATGAGGGTCACCTAGCCTTCCAGGACCCAAAATATCCAAGGCGGTAGCCTGGTCCTCAGCCTCTCTCCCAGGACCCTCCTGAGCCTGGGACAGATTCCCAGCAGCAGCCTCCCTCCTTTCCCCATTGTTAGTGAAACTCCAGACACAGATTTGCCATGGCAGCAGCACCTTGAACTTGGGGCTAAAGGCATACTACAGTGGGTATTCAGGTGATGGGGCCTCCATCCCAGCATCGTGGCTATGAGACAGGCTCAGTTCTCCTCCTGGGACAGTCCACTTTGCTGAAAAAGAAAGATCTACAATCTATCTCCATGCGGAGGCAGGAACGTAACAGGGGCTCTCAACAGAAAACCACTGGTATGGGAATTAAACAGTGCCTTTAAGTAACAGAGTACTTGTGACAACCCTCCTCCAACAAGAAGGCCTCCAGAGGGCTGGGGCCTGGACATTCTTGTATCTGGGGCTACTGTATTAAACATTAGGGTGCCAGAATTATTTTTAATATTTGTGAATTTCTAGTAACTCTAACAAACACTCCTAGTTACTGAAAAACTATCTGAAAACCAAGAATCTCCAAGTCTTTAAACTGTTTCCTCAAGACCCTTCTTTATGATCTTTAACATATCTTCAAGAGCTGTCGCTGGATGCCTCGCATGGGGGCAGAAACCTTTAATTCAAGCAGAGACAAGAGGATCTCTGAGTTCAAAGCCAGCCTGGTCTACATAGCAAGTTCCAGGCTAACCATGACTACACAGTTGAGACCTTGTCCAACAACAATAACGACAGTAGGTCACTGGAACAAATCCAGGGTAGAACAAACAGAGGACAGGCAGAGATGGAAGACAACAGTAGTTCAAGGTATCGCTGAACAACAGGGTCACGGACACAGCACGGAGTCTAGGAAGAGTTAGCCTGGAAAAGAGCCTGAATGTCAAACAGAAGCCCTGATTCCTGAAAAGTGGGCTGGGGAGACATCACTAGGCCGTGGTGGCTCAAGACCCATCAAGACAGAATCCTGGTAAGACCCAGAAGAAACCCAGCAAGCACTGAGTGTCAAGCCAGAATAAAGAACTAAGCTGAAGCACACAGTAGGCCAACCTGCTCCCTCTTTCGTCTCCTCCTGCAAAAAGAAAGGAAAATAATCAGCAGCTTAAGACCATGCAGTGCTGCTGACAAAGGCTAAAACTACTGACAAGGACTGGGCCACATCACTGTGGTATGGAGGGGTCTTAAGCCCACTGAGTATGAGGTGTGTGGCGGGGGGACCACAGCAGCCCTGAGAACAGAGGCCACGATCTCTCTGAACTATCAAAAGCCAACCCTTACTCTTTCATACCACTGAAACCTGCTTCTACAGTCTGCCTAGTCCCAAAGTCAGAAGAGCTCCTTAAAGTGCCTGGATGTTCTCACTATGGTGCTGTGTAAGAACTATGAGCTATACCCCACCCTCCACACACACACAAATGTGTGTGTGTGTTTGTGCATGTGTGTGTGTTTTTGGTATGTTTAAACATAAATAACCTGTAAAGGTTGACAGAACTATATATAAGTTATCTTAGCACTTTTGGAAGCCACAGTGTGTTGTTTGGAGACAAACTGGCTCCCAATGAAATAGAGTTTCTGAACAGACAATTTACCACGCTACACAAGAAAGTTTAAAGCTTTTAAAATATGAAGAAACTCTTTCAAAGGCTTTCTCATTAGTAAATGTAAAATCAACAAAGCTTTGAGGTTAATCAGATACTCCCTTTCAGCCATGCTTTTTGGTTACTAAATAGCAGTTTGCTACCCATAAAATACAGTCACATTCTAGAAACCTAGAATTGACTGAGTCCTTGACTCAACAGGGAAAACCTATTCAGATTTGTTTTAAACAGACTCCACACTAAAGTGAAAAGAATTCAAGTCTTTTTTCGTGGCTACTATATATCTTGCACACCCCTCGAGGGTCCCCTAACCTTAATGATCAACTCAAACTGTATCCGAGAAAATGCAGACAAACACAAAACTAAGAAGAAACTTTTAAGAACCTTTACAAACCATATCTTGATTAAATAACACTTTTTCCATTTATAACTGCATGTTAAGTCAGTTCCAGACACATGTAATTCCTTGAATGGAGAATTACAGAGATCTCTCCCACTAACTGCTGGAAAGAAGGCATTTGTGCCACATTTAGAACTGAGAGCAACAAGGGTGGGCAGGCAGATGAAAAGGACAGGAGAGCTTAGCATGCAACCCTGGCATCATCACCACCCACCATACTGCATGGGACAGAGCAGGCCTGGAGTCTCTTGCAGGCCAGTTACAAAGAACACACTGTAACATAAACCACTGAACACCGAATGTTTTCAGCAAAAAAGAAGGTAGGACTTCAAAAGAGAAGTACTACTGTGCATTTTCATTAACAGGAACATTAATACATCTACAAATTAACACATGTGTGGCTTAAAGGTCTTTCTGAGCGATGCAGAAAACTATCCAAACACAAAATCCAAAGTCTGTATACTATAAGAAGAAACTATAGCAATCCTTTCTCTTTAAAAAAAAAAAAAAGAGGATGGATAAGGATTATGTATTAGCACAGTCTTGGGATTTAAAATCCAGCACGTGTGTGGCTTGCAAACAAAGGCCATTTCATAACACAAACCTTCTGTGTTCTGGAAATACAGGCAGACAAGATTTGACTCAGCAGCTGCCTGGGGCGGCGCCATGGACAGCGCAGTGTGTGGGTGTTACCACAAGGTGGCGCCTGTGCCCAATGTATGACCCACTCCTTGGCCCTGTGCTCTGTGTGTGGTCTGCTATTTTAGAATTCAGCTGTGGGACTTCTGAGCAGGTACTTATTAGCAGAAGACACACCAAGAGCTTGTACTATAAAGTCGTCAAACAGGATCATTTCTTTGGAAACAGCTCTGGTCAGTCTTGCAATGCACTATGTGGCCTTTTATTCAAAGGTCTTAAAACATTTCCTTTATATTCAGTATTTTCAGATACTAAAATGCAAAAGATTTTAGTAACATCTGAAATATCTGACAAAATTTACACGAAATACTTGCATTATGGACTCTATGTTCAAATTCCCAAGTGTCTCTCTAACTTTTGAAAATGTATTCAACTGATGAAGTGTTGTCCTAGGTTAACTTCTATTGCTGTTATAAAACACTCTGACCAAAAAATAACTTGGGGAGGAAAGAGTTTACTTCATCTCACTCTTCCAACTGAGAGTTCATCTTTGAAGGAAGTCTGGGCAGGACCCTAGAAGCAGAAGCTGAAGCAGAGGCCACAGAGGAACGCTGCTTACTGGCTTGCTCCCCCCGTCGTGCTCAGCCACTTTTCTTATACAACCCAAGCCCATCTGCCCAGGGATAGCATTTCCCCCAGTAGGCAGGGCCTCACAGACATGGCCACAAGTCAATCTGAAGGAGGTAATTCCTCAACTGGGGTTCCTTCTTCCCAGGTGACTCTAGTTTGTGTCAAGTTAACAAAAAAATAACCAGATTAAAAGGAATTAATCTGTAACAGGGAGACAGTACCTTACAGACATCATAGGCTATGGGAAAACAAAAACAAAAACAAAAAACCTCAATGCCTAGAATGGATTCCCTCCCTAGAAGCTGTTGACCAGGGGTCCCACTGACATTCAAACAATACTGGCCATTGCCCCTGCTCTTGGTTACCCACCAGAACTGGGTGATAAGACCCTAGATGTAGGTTTTATTAATTACACCAACATTACAACTACCTGAACAAAACAGAGTCGGTCTGAACCCAAAGGATACACATTCTCCCAGATGTCCCTCAGAACCGGGCCAGGCCACACTCATGTATTTATTCTACAAAGGTTTCTCTAGACTCCTTGGGGAAGTACAAAGGTTGAGTTCAGCTCCACACTCATCTCGATAGACCACAGGCCTCTTCCAGGATCCCATTCATTCAAGATCCCAGGTTCTGCCCAACCTCCCGGGCTTCTAATGGATGGGAGCTGCCCAGTGCTTTTAACATGTTAATTCTCAAGCACACCCACATTCATCTATTATCTTTCTGGATGGAATACCAAACTGAGGTGGCCTAGGAGTAGCCCCACTATCAGACTCAAGAGCATGATTTTGATGGGGTTAATTAAAAGTCATTAGGCCAGATTATGTTCATTAATAAAAGTCATTCCTACACAAAATATTCATAAACCCTACCCAGCTGTGAATCCTGTGAACTACAATAACAACTGGCCCAGCAAGATATGCCCAGCAGTGCAATAGTGGCGTGACTATTATACGAGTAGTGAACCACTCTTTAATTGGATTTAAGGTTCGATTCATAGGGTGGAGCCATACCTGCCACTGACATCAGGCTTAGAACCTGGGACTAGACAGGTCACAGGACAGACATAGGGGAGCATCCAATACTACTTTTCTACAAGTTAGCTTATTAAACTGATCCCTAATGACTTACTGCTATATCCACAGATTAATAAATCTCTCAGTTCTCATCAGAGAAGTTTCCTTATGCAGCAAATGATGATGAACATAAAAACCCACAACTAACCAGTGTTCAGGGAGCAAGAGGCTAGGGAACGCTTATTCCTGAATAGGACACTGATATCAAATTTCTGTCCCCTCCCCTCCAAGGCTCAGGAATCATTGTGGAAGAAGAATGGAAAGTCTTTCAGTTCCAGTGGGGTGCATAACCACAAAGAAACAGTGTCTCAGGCAGTCGGTCACTTATATGCACTCACAGCAATGGTGACAGCATGTACAAGTCTTATGCAAGCTCAAACCAGACAAAATCCAGGACAGACATGAGGAGGTAGGTAAAAACCCCAAACCCACCTAAAGAAGTCATGGCAACTGATGGCTGCTGAGAGGGGCAGAGACAAGTCTCTTTTAAAGATGGGACTCTTGGGAGGTTAACCAGGCTCCAGTGGATAGACCAATCCTGAAGAACATTTGGAGACACTAAGACTTTATAGGCCTTGATATAAATAAATAAATAAATATATATATATATATATATATATATATATTAGACTACATTAAATTGTGCAGAGGCAATAAAGGGAAGGATAGATAGGGAAGAGGACCTAATACCACCAAATTATACTGTGTACAAATCACAAAAATTCAATCAAAAAAATAAAAATTTTATATTTTCTTAAAAACGAACTAGTACAAGTAGCAATTTACTTTAAATATTCTAATAATTTACCAAATGACTTGAAGGCATTTTCCAGCAGCTATTATTACTGTGGCTTCAAAATAATTCCTTACAAGACACAGGTATGCCAGGGTCAAGAGTCAGGGACTGGCATTCCCAGTCTGAGGTCAAGGTCTGCTATCATCTCTAGACTCAGGTATGGAGTTCTAAGTCCCAATAATGTCTCACAGAGGACATTCATGCCACCCAGCTGAGTCACCCCCGCCCCCAACAGCTGAAGACGCTTCCCAGTGCAGGAGACCTCCGCACCACCCTCACAGTGCTGAGACGGCACACCAGGGGTGTCCACTCGGGGCCGGAGAACAAAGTCTGTGGGGAATACACCGACCTCATCCAGGAGCCAGAGCCAGACACAATAAGGGTAGGCATGCTTGTATCCACCTAGCCTCCAGGAGACACAGAGGTTATACAAACACCATCAAAGTCACCGCTTCACAGATGCTCATCATAGATGACAGACTATTCACCACGGGGAACTGGTTCCAGCACCCACCTTGGACACCAAAGTTCACTGATACACAAGTCCCTTAGGTCAAACAGCTTAGTATTCATGTGGAACATATGAAATCTTGTAGATGGCTTGTCATACCTAACAACAAGGGAAACATTGTGGGGACGGCTTTCACGCTCTACTGCTCAGGGAAGGATGACAAGGAGCTTAAACACACTTAGAACACGTGTAATAGCTTTGTTTTTCCAATGCTTTCAATCCACGGAGCTCAGGAATAAAGTGGAAGAGCACCAAGAGAAAGGGCTTCAGGACACCAAGCCGGAGCATTCCTGGTATGGCTGTGCACCCTGCTTCCTCTGCCCGGGTCTGCTCTGAAGCTTGCACAAACGAAAGAAAGGAAAGAGAGGGGAGGGGAGGGGAGGGGACGGGAGGGGAGGCCGTGCAAGTTTCTAGTGACCAATTTTCATTATCAAACAAAAATCACATAAAATTTCACTATCAAAATTAATAAAATTCTGTATCTCAACCTTATTATCAAAAAAGATGTGTCAGTCCATCGATAAAGACCTGCTGTGCAAGCATGAGGGCCTGAGTTTAGAACCCCACCACCCATGGAAAAAGTCAGCATGGGCCAGCCTTAGACGCTGTCTCAAACAGTAAAGGTAGAGAGCAATCAAGATGCGACATCGACATCAACCTCTAGCCTACACACAAACCCCTCTGCAGGAAATACCACCAACTGACACTGGTAATCTGTCAACTGAAATTAAAAAGAAAAAAAATCTAAAAAGGCTAATTTTGAAATTGACGGTAAAAATTCAAAAAGAAATATGCTCTTGAGTTTCATTTAACTAGAAAGTTAAAACAACAGGGGTAAGCTGGGTACTGTTCTTACCAGGAATTAATTATACCAAATATGACACCAAAAAACACACCCAGCCAGTGTCAAAGATGCTTCCCAGCAGTGGAACTAGGCTCTCTGGGTTCTCCATCTTCACAGAGCCGGCGATTTGCAAACCATGATGCCCTGAATCTGCGGTGGCTCATGTTAATGACTTCTACTGAGGGTGACTCTAGAGGAGGCAGCCTCTGTTGCAGTCTGAGGGATCCACAGTAGGTCACCCCTCCAGCTACCACAGAGCAGCAAATACAGCAAGGCTCCTTGGAGCCTCCTGGCTGTGGCCACAGCTGCAGGTGTGTGGGACCCAGTTCTGCCCTGAGTTGTGGCAGGTCAAACTGCTTTGCCTTGCTGGGGAAAGACCCTGATTTATTTGGGCAGAAAAGAAAGCTTCCTCTGAAGGAATTTATTTTTAGAATCAAAGAACCCACTGACAGATGATTCTCAAGCCAGACAGAGCAGAAGAGTAGACACTTCCCTACCCAAAGCACTCCACCAGCAAAGATGTGCAGAGTACATGTGAAGGCAGATGCCAGACATCAGCATTCAGAAATTTACAGGCTATTTAAAATGCCACAGGACTTAGTCGTGTTCGAAAGAAGAGGAATCTGTATCTCTAAAGTTCACTCAAGTTGACTGAGGAGGAGGCTCAGCAGTACAGTGGGCATCTAGCATGCCAGAACCCCTGGTCCAATCCTCAGCACTGCAACAAGCCAATTAATTAATTAGACCAAACTCACACTCCTTTCATTAACCCAACCACCACCCCAACTCTGCGAAGACCATTTTTAAAAGCACTTGAGGTAGAATGGACTGTTTAAGGTAGTTACATCTTATTACTACATGGTTTTAAAATTATACACACATATGCATATCCAATACACACATATACACACTGCATTTATGTCTCTCTGAGTGAAGCATACAAATTCTGTACAGAAGTCAGGCATATTCCCAAGTTCTGGATATACTGAAATGAAATAGAGTCGGTGTCCCTCTCTGGACAGCTAGCTCTCTACAGCAGGCACTGAGTAACACTCAGGTCTACTACGGCCAGGGGACCGGGTTTAATGAAGGTTAATCAAGCCATCAACCGTGGAGACCAGAGGTCGACTACAGGTATTTTCTATCATGCACCACTTATTTTCTGAGATGGCATCTCTTCCTGGACATAACATTTCCTCCCACTTGGCCAGTGAGCCCCAACGCATCATTTTTTTCATAAGGGAGTTGAACACTAGCATTGGAGTATTCCAGAGGTCCTGAATTCATGCTCCACAGACATCAAAGGGTGACTGTGTTTCACTGTCAACCCAAGTTTTCTTTGCAGGTTTTCATGGATTTCCTTTACCCACCAAGGCTGCCTACTTCAGGGCAGAGTTGTTTAAGGGACTTTTCTTCTTGCCAACTTGGGTGACTTGTGAATAAAGCCATTAATAATCCAACTAAATTCTAAATGTTGTTATTAAAGGTGATCTTAAATTTATTAAAATGACAGTTATAAGAATGATATAAAAAATTCATCTGCTATTCCTGATCCCATTAAATAGTTGATGTTAACTACAACTGGGATTTGTTTTGTTTTGGGTTCTGAGACAGGGTCTCACTATGTAGCTCAGGCTGGCCTCACACTCACAGGAATCTCCCTTTCTCAGCCTCCCGAAGTGCTGGGGTGACAGGCATATGCCATCATGCATAGCTGGGCCTCTGGCTTTTAATGTGTCTCCCAACTGAGTGCTGTGGGCTTCAGTGTGTACAGATGTGGGTCTCTCCTGGATGAAGCCCACCACAATAGGTCAGCTCTGACCAGCTATGAAAAATAATAGATAAGGGTCAGCCTAGCAGAACTTCCAGAGAACAAAAGCGAATGGCGGAAAATTTCTGACACGGGAATGCCTGACCCACCACTATGGCTAGGCCACCTCTGGCACATGGCAATCACCAAGGCTGATGACAGTCACAGCAGAGATGACTCTTGATTCCAGTACCTGATGAACTTCACTCAGAGTCAGCTTTCCTTCCACTAAAGGTACTGTTTTTGACCAGCACCTTATAACAGATGCATGCACAGACTGCATCTGTTCATGGACACGGGAAGCAGACAGGCATCTCTAAGTCTCCACAAGCCAAGCTCTGTCCCTCCACAGCTCAATCCATCCTGGTGATGTTGAGTGTAGTCCTATGTAGCTGGGAAGAGGAGCTGGGAGGCCATGTGTCCTCCTGTCCTTCAGCTTCCCGGGAAAAGGGTCGGCCTCCGCAGGAGCTCAGAGGAAGGCACATTCCTTTATTTCAACTGTGCAGAGAAGAGCAATGGGCCAAGGAACCAGTGTGTCCACACTGAAGGCAGGTTATCGCTGAGCTTCTGATCTGTGCTCACACTGTGGGATGGGCTCCTAAGCAGCATAAACAGAGCCTGAATCCTTCAAAAGACTGGCTCATCCGAAGCTAGCATCTATCTTCTCACAACGTATATGCTTTAGGTGAACAATTCAGGTCCCATCCCACTGCTGATTTGCTCAGCTGCAAAGCAGTCAATATACCACTGCGACCATTTCACAACCGAATATTAAATACCTTAGTTTTACTAACAGTGAGTTCTTTATAACAGATCCTATGCTAACCATACAATCATTCTGAATCAAAGTACAGCTAGCATAGGGAAATAAATCCTAAATCTTATCGAAGGGGAAGAAAAGACATCCAGGAAAGGCAAATTTTACCTCAGCGGCAAAAGCCCCTGTGCAGCCAGGCATTTTTGGAGAATAATAAAAGCTTCTTCACTGGAAGTTGCACTTTCAGTCCTGGCTGGAAGGAGGCCACTTCCCAGTTTCAAAGCACCCATTCTGTGTAGTGCTGCCCTCTGCCTCTTTCAGGCAGCGTTGACCATAGCTGTGACAAGGTCTGAATAGAGTGACACCACTGGAATATTGCACCACTCCAGGTCAGCCCGAGAACCAGGATGCTTTCCTTTGACAATGACAATGGTGAACATCAGACATATTACTGTTTGGGACGTCTGCATCTGTAACCCAATAGTTAATCCTGCTTCAAATCACAAAGTGTCACCCAATCATGTCAGGTCAGGAAATCATGATCTGGATTTTCCTATAGATCTCAAGAAAGAGAAAGTAACAGTTTCTGGAAGACAGCATCTCACCCCATCTGAATCCTTGAGCAAGGATTCCCAGACCACCTGCATGCCTGGCTTCTGTGGTACTCAAGCCAAGGATTGAGCCCCATCCAAGAGAGACTTCCAGGCCTCACCACTGGCAAAAATAAGTGACTAAATAAATAAATTTGAAAAAACACATTTCCCTCCCTCTTACACACACTGCCTTCTTCCTGGTGGATTCCAGATAAAAGCATCCTGTTCCCCAATGGCTCCTTTTCCCCCTCGTCATTAGAGAGGCAGAGGAGCTTTCGGAGCTTTAATCTCAAATTACGGATGTTATTAATGAGCAAACAAAGGAGGAAGAGAAATTGATGCAGAAATACTTAGTAGTTCTCAGGCTTGGCGAACATAACCCTTAAGACCTCCATAAACAGGAGAACACAAGGCCAGGAAAACAGCGACAGTGAGGAATAAACAGAGCCTCACACTGCCGCTAGCTTGCAGTCACTGAGGGCTGCTATAAAGTTCTGAAATGAAACTTGGCAGGTGGTGGCAGCACACTGCCTTTGAACTGCGAAGGCCTGGCGGCAACAGCCGCAGAAGTGCTCTGTCCCTCTGCTCCACTTCAAAGAACAGGCTCTCCCTGTCCCAGGGAGAGAGAGACTGGACAGCATAGTTGCAGCCTGAAATGGCTTGCTCTGTGCTCCACCCAATTCTTTCAACATTTTATGAACCCATGAAAATGTGGAAGCGGGAACCCTCCGAGCAATACCAGGCATCTCCAGAAACTACAAAAATGTGAAGACGACTCATCTGCCTTCCCCCAGTCTACAGGACTAGTTCATCTTTACAAAGGAATTCTGCAGGTGATGTATCCAGTTTCCTATCACACTTCATGGCACATTAAGTGGGGGCACAAGCCAAGATTATTTCTTTTGCCTTAACATATCAAATGAGGTAAGTTTCCATAAAAACCTATGTCTGAGTTTACCCTGATATGTCAAGTCCTAAAGTTGAGAAATAATAAAACTTGAAAGGATCTCTTCCTCCCTCCTTCTGTGATATCACTCACTCTAGTAACCTGGGAGTTTTCAATTCCAGAAAACAGAGCATTGGAGATTTTCTTCCCATCCCGGATCTAGGGCACACTGTACACCCAGAGGTCTGCGCAACTACATTGTCACTAAAATTCCCTATCCAAGTTTCAGGAAGCCAAAGTTAGTAAGTATGCATATTGTACCAATTCCTGAAGAGAAACAATATTTAAAAATTCAAAAGGCAAGAGTGCCCACCTATTAAATATATGCACAATTTTACTGGTTACTAAGCTGGCAACGCTTTTCAGCTTCAAATACAACAGTGAACTTTCACATAAAGGTATAGGCAGTTTTTGGAAAATAAACATGTCAATCAGATATAATGTTTTTAGTTTTCTCTTTCTGGCTTGCTTTGGAGCCCCTAGTATCTAGTCCTCAAGCCCAGGCATGAAGGTAACATTACTGACAACACACCCTGAACAGGTTGACCCGAGATCTGAGACAACACGAAGAGAAAGTATATTTACTGGGTCAACCCCAAATACCAAAAGAAATTAAAGGAGAAATAAAATTCCTTTAGTAATAACTTCATTCTAAGTGTAATTATAATCTTTACTTATCTTTAAAAACCTCTAACATAGTGCTAAGTCAAGAAACAACAAAACAAAATAAATAGTTGATTTCAGTATTCATCGTAAGCCAGAGCAGAGAGAATGTCAGAACCAGGCTGCTGCAAGTGAAATAAAAATGGCTTCCTCTCTCTGGTGGCCGAAGAAGTGGAACCGCACAAGGGGAGCAGTCTACAGAAGCATCAGCGCCCTGTGCCCTCCAGTCCAACCACCATGTCTCCTGAGTGAAGACAGGAGGCACAGTCCACAGTGAATCACTGGTTCACTTTTAAGTCACACCGTTTCACAATACAACACATCCATCATCAGATACTGCAAGTCACAGTCAGTCCTGCCCTGGAAAGGCACATCTCCACCTGCCTAAAATGAGCTATCATTTCCTTTTTTGAGCCCTAGAGAATCCTGTCCAGTTGCAGATAAGAGTGTAGACCCAGGGACCCTTATTTTAAGCTAAAAGCTCATCATTTCTAGACAAGCCTGTGTGTGTGCAGGTAATACATAAGATTAAAAAAATGCATAAAATGAGGCTGGAGAGATAGCTCAGTCAGTAAAGTACCTGCCACACAAGCATGAGGACCAGATTTTAGATCTAGAGAACTCATGTAAGAAGCTGAACACAGCAACATGTGCTAGGCCTGTAACACCAGCTTTGGACAAGGAGGGGATATCCCTGAAGTCCAGTAGTCTAATGGGATGAGCTTCTGGTCAAAGGTGAAAGGCAACCAGCTTCAACCTCAGACTTCCACAAACATACACACACATGTGCAAGTGCACGTGCACACACCACATGCACACACACACACACACTTTTTAAAGACATATGGACAGGGTGCAAGGCATGAGAAGACAGAACTGGCCTATACTATATGGCTAGACCAAAGTCTCTGAACAGTGGTACCTTTTGTTTTCCCATTCCTTACCTGTATTTTCTACAAATATTAAACTGGATATGATGCAACAGTGTTGGAATAAAATGCATTGCTTCCTGAGATGTCCATCAGCAAAGGCACTGTGGAAGCACTAGGCATCTGGATATCTCTCCCTGCATGCATTCCTCATCCACACCTGTCTGGTTCTGCCAGGTCAGCCTGGCCATCCATGCTCTCCAAAGCCACCTTTACCACTGCCTCTCATCACTGTCTTGTCATAACCTGAGTTCCAGAAAAGTCATCTGTCAGGCTCTACAGTCAGTAAAACATCAGACAGAATGGAGAAAACCCACGAGGGGGAACTTATGCCAAAACCACTCTCACTTTAAGTGAACACAGATGGCTGTGAGAGCCTTTTCAACATGTAAAATGGCATCCTTCGGGTACATTACTCCACAGCAAGCAGCAGATACTTCTAAAAATCCTAAACACAAGTCATGAGCAAAGAAATGTGGGCAGAGGTAATACCTATATTGCTATGGACAGTTATACTCTGCAGTACCAGGCAAGAAGGGTAACAACTCGTGTGTGTGTGTGTGTGTGTGTGTGTGTGTGTGTGTGTGTATGTGTTTCATTGGTTTTGAAGTGTTAGGTAATCTGACAGTTATACCAACAAGAACCATCCTGGTATCACACCAACTAGCTCTGAGGAAGTCCAAGGTTCTAAAGGAAGGAGAACTTGAGTTTTAGTAGAGACAGAGCCTCAGCTACTCAGGAGACACCTTGGTTTTCATTTGTGTGTATGTATGTGTGGTGTGTGCAACTGTGTGTGTTCATGTATGTGCATGTGTTTACAGGGGCCAGAGGTCAACTCAGGGGTTGTCCTCAATCACTCTCCACCTTATATTTTTTGTCTCACTGAACCTGAAACTCACTAATGTGGCCAGATGAGCAGCGAAGCCCAGCAACCCTCCTGCCTCTTCGTCTTCCCCAGGATGGGGTAACGACACACGCTGCTGTGCCTGACCTTTTACACGGGTACCAGGGATCTGAACTCAGGAGCTCAATCTTGTGTAGAAAGCACTCTACCAAGCTATCTCCCTAGCCCCAAAAGGCACTTTTAACCGGCCAACTGAGAGGGCACTGGCCAAGGGAACAGCAGGAGAGAGGACACCATCCTTAAGGAGACCAGGAAGAGGGAGCTGGCTTCCACTTCCGCCTGACAGATACATGGTTCACACTGCAGATAGCAGAGATCAGAAAGGAATCACAGATCGCAAGACAGAATGGGATACATAAGAAAAGCCATTAACAAGGTCTCCTCGATATAATCCTCAAAAAAAGTAGTTACTTCATCTTCACGTTGGTCCAGTTTGCCCTGATGAAAGAAGATAAGATGTGCTCTCAAAAACCACACCAGGTTCAATACCAAATACAGAAGCATCATGTAAGGTTCGTATGGAACCCTGTACAATCCAGGTCCAAGACTCTAAAATGGAACTCTTAGGGGTCCAAAGGGTCCTGGCCACCACAGAGAGCAGGGCAATCTAGGGCAGAACAGAGAAACAGGATCTCCAGAAGTTTAACCACAAACCTTCTGGATGAACGGGCGTCTCCACACCCCAAGAAGGAAAAGAAGCTGGTTAGGGAAAGCAGGCAGGGACCAGAGCTGGGATGTGAAGAGTTCACCAAGCACTAAGTCCTTGTGCACGTCCTCCATCACTGAACTTTACCTGACAAGGCCTTGACAGACAGAGCTCAAAGGCAGAACCTATGGTTGACTCAGGATATCTTTACAGAAAGGTGAAACCAGGTTCCAGAATCTGCTCCAGAACCTTCTATCCCATGACAGGTGAATGATCCAATATGAATGCTTCCTCTACAGTCATCTGGCCTAAAGGAAAGCAAAGAGTCTGCTGTTTACACAACTTTTTCATTTTCCCCATGAAATCTACAGAGCACCAGTGTTTCAAACAGAAGGGGATGCCCACAGGAATGGTTACTGGCCACAATTTTTTTCACACATTAACTTACTGTCTTTTTAACAAAAACCATCTAAAGATGGTTCACATTGATAAAACCATTCTGAACCAGAGGAAACATGCCTACTAAACAGACCACATCACAAGCTGGACAGATGCCCCGATCCTGCCCTCAGGCAGAGTTCAGCAGAGGATTCTGACTTATTACTGCTTGTGAACATCATGGTCTAAAAAGCATGCCATTACTAAGACCACTAAAGGGGTGTGTGTGTGTGTGTGTGTGTGTGTGTGTGTGTGTGTGCACGCGCCATGCAAGTGCTGATGCCTAAGGAGACCAGAGGAGGGCACTGGATCCTCTGAAGCTGGAGTTACAGGCAATTATGAGCCACCCAACATGAGAGCTGGGAACTGAACTTGAATCCTCCGAGAGATAGAAAGAGCTCTTAACTGTAGAGCCATCTCTCCAGCCTTGAGATCACTAAACATTTCTCAAATGGGGACAGCCCACATCTCAGTGTGGCCTAAGGATTCCTGGGTCTTCTTCAATTTTGAACCCAGGGCATACATCTATTGACTCAATTGAACTTCCAATGTCCTAATGCATTCCATTAACCTTGAATCTTGTCTGGCATCTACCAGTGAAATGCTACAACCCCCAGGAGCTGGAGAATGCAAACAACTTCTGTTAAACACAACCAGACATCTCAAGAGGCACTAACAGCACAGATGGAACTTCTCCATCAGCTGAGTGCTGACTATACCCATAGGCAGGCCACGAGGCATGGCTCCCTACAACCATTCCATATACTTCACCAAAAGTCTCTTTCAGGTTGTAAGTGAACTCAAATATATTAGACTATCCCAATCCAAAACCTGTTGTTGAACTGTGTTTGAAAACGTCAGCAGTCAGCTTTTTCTTCAAACAAACGGACTTAAAGTGAGTTTTAGAACTTTTCAAACCTTCCTACCTGCACTCTCTCTATAAACCCACACATGTTTCAAGGATGCATGTAAAGTACAGTCAAGGCAGATTCAGCAGAAGGCTCTGCCCCGGCCAGCCTACCTCCCTAACCGTGAGAAGTCCACAGCATGAGCAGCAACCCATCCCCCAGAGGATAACAAAAAGTCACTGAATAATCTCCCAGCAAGGCCAGCCATTTCCCACATCATCAAAATAATATGACCCAGCAGAAAGTATCACTCCAAGAGACACTCACTACAGAAATATAGAAGGATGGAAGATATTTAGCTTAAATATGTCCCAAATGCTGCATGGAATACTTGGGCTTTTTAAAAGTGGTGACTGTTTATCTAAAACCCTAATTTAACCAAGCATGCTATATTTTTGTTCACTGAATCTGGCAACCTCAACTTCCAAGCCAAACACAATGTCTGGATGAGCAACTTCACGCAATATACCACATGAATATACATTTGACACCCAGCCCAAAGAGCATCAGAAGCTCATGTGAACACATGAGCATTGCATATAAAGAAGAAAGCTGTCTCCCTCTCTGTGCAGTAGAGAGAAAAGAAAACAAATTCATAGCAAATGATGTATAGTCAGGCAGAGTTAGCAGTATCTTCAAAAAAGGCCCACACTGCAAGCCCTTACTGACCCCTGTGGACACACTTGCAGTTTCTATGGCTTCCTTCTAGGAAAGTAAAGATCCTGGGATCTTGGAAATCATCCCTTCATCATTCTCTAGACAGAGGTGCACCATGGCTAAGCCCTGCTTGAGGCTCTCCTGTCTGGGCTTCAAAGCAGAGCACCTCCAAGGAGGGGCTGCACAGAACTGGGAACAAGGCTTGTGGGAGGGAATGGGCCCAACTTCATGAGGTTAGTTTCCTGACTGTGGCTATCCCATCCTGCTGTCCCACTCCCAGTTTGTAGAGGAGTAGAGTACACATTGACATTGGCTAGGCCACCATCTTGGTTCCCTAATTTAGATCTACTACACTCTTGAGAAAGTTTATCTAACCTTCTCAGTCTTAGAGTTCCCAATGACTGAGATGAGGAAAATTGACATCTCACTGGGTCATGGAAGGTTGATAAGCAGTATCCAAAGAGTGCCAACCATACGAAAGAAAAATCATCTCACTGGATGTTCAAAATGGACAAGCAGTATCCATAAAGCACCTATCAATGGAAGCACAATGGAGGATGTGGTCAACATGTCAGATAAGTGGAGAAAAGACTGATGTGAGAAAGGCTAGTAATGCTGGATCTCAATATGGAAATTTTTAAACTATTACAAGGAATACATGCAAGGTTCCATGTGGATTAACACGATGTGGAATGAAGAAACTGTAATAACACAAGTTTCACTTAAACAATTAAAATATTTTTTATTTTATGTGTATGAGTGCATTGCTTGCATTTAGGTAGGTCATAAATGTCATAAATACCTGTAGAAATCAGAAGAGGGCACCAAATCCCCTGGAACTGGAGTTGTGGATGGTGGTAAGCTGCCATGTTAGGTGCTGGGAATCAAACCCAGGTCTCTTGGAAGAGCAGCCAGTGCTCTTAACCACTAAGCCATCTCTCCAGCCCCAAACAATGAAAATAATTTTCACAGTTGGAAAGATGACTAACTTGTATGCAAAAAAATCCAAAAATGATCACAGAAAAACAGACAACTCTGACTTTTTAAAACTTCTACAATAAAAGACTTCATAAATAAATTTTATAAACAAATGAGAAAGTATTTGAAATATAATAAAAGATTTAGGTCTTGAATACATAAAGAGTTACTGTAAGTTAAAAAGCAAAGAACCAAGACTGGGAATATAGCTCAGTGACAGACTAGCTTGTGTGAAGCCCCAAGTTCAGTTCCTGGTAACACACACGCACACACAGAGAGCACCACTGTCCCCAACAGCAGAATCTCAGGGTCCTCACTGCTCAACGCTGACTGGAGAGGGGCACAGAGAAAACAGGAGGAAACATACAGGATGAAGATGACGCTGGTGCCGATGGCTACTGTGCATGAGAAGGGGTGGGCCACAGAAAGGATGACTTCTAACCTCTAGAGGCACCTGCTAGGTTCATCGCTCTGAAGCTCCCAAACACCAGCAGCAGCATCACAACATAACAAGGCCTTCACGTTCAAACAAAATGATCTCCACAAACCAGGACAAGATGCTGGGTGGAGGCTGTTCAGGGGGTCTGAAGGGACTGAGGTCAGTCAGAGCTGCTCAGACCCGAGCAGATCTGCACACTCCATTCCTTCTACCTCTCCCTGACCCGTGCAGGCTTCAGAGCAACATGGGGGAGCTTGTTCTGGCAGAGGGCGGGCTATCGCCATAGAAACCCTGGTGCCTCTGGCTTCTCTTCGGTCAGTCTCCCAGCCAGCACTTCCCAACTGCTTCTTTCACACCTGAAATTCTGGAACTTCCAGGCCTTCTCAAGTGACACATTTAACTTTGTGATCCTTCTCAAAGTCCAGGCCCACAAGGTTGGTGCTGGATCTGATCTAGGAACCTTTCCCCTCTTGTCCTACATCATTTCAGGAAAGCCCATGTCCAGTGATAGTTCTTGAAATTGAAATTTGCCACCTTGCTCCTTCTAACACCATGATGGTCTGTGTAAATCATATTCTTTTTCAGTAGCTAGGAGTATTCTAAATGCCTTTCTTTTCATTTCTTTTATACTTTTTTATTTAGTGTATCATCAGGCTTAGTAGAAAGTGCCTTTGTGCCTTTACCTGCTTTTCACTGGCCCACTTTCCTTTTTAAGTCAGAGGAAATATACTGGCTGAATTGCAGACCGGAAACCTGGTCATCCCTTCACATCAATAACGTTCTCCAACTGTCCAGTCCAATTAGTGAACTATTCCTATAGCACTTATTACTGAACTCCATTGCTGGACAGTCAGTCACATGTACAAGAAACCTGACTTTACTGTGACTGAAGGTACCTGTCTCTCTCATCTGGTCACTCATGTCAGACTACAGCATGTATGCAACTTTCCATAGAAGGCAAACCCACAGAAAACAGCCCTGAAATGCCATTCGCAGGCCACATTTCAATAACCAATTAGGTTATTAAGTGAAACCAGTAATCACATTAAATTTGGAATACAGCTTATTCATAACTGCTGAAAGTAATTATTCTAGAGTTAAAGCAAGCACATGAGTAACACCCAGACTTGGCACGTCTTTATAGGAACATATTTGGCAGCTCGCAGCCAGCCCAAATGTCTTACTAATCTGTGAAAATACTTCTTTCAAAATCAATGGCTTCCCTCTGTAAATAACACAAGAGATGGAGCCTCCTCTAAATGTGTATTTATACATTAACCTCACACACAGAATCGAAAGTACTACTTTCCAGTCTTTAATCCAGAAATAAATATCTTTTTTCAATCCTAATAAAATACAGATCTAAATCATTTTAACCTGCAGAGACTTATTCAAAGTGTATGTCCCACAAGCCCTCATGGGAAATGGTCTCAGATTAGGTTTAGCACATAGGAAAGAATCTATGAAGCACCCTGTATTCGTTACTTTTCTGATACTATGATAAACATCATGACCAAAACAACTCGGGGAGGAAAGGATTTATTTCAGCTACATAACTGTCCTTTTCTGACCCAAGGCAGGGCAGAACACAAGGTAGGAAACTAGAGGCAGGACCTGAAGCAGAGAACATGTGGAGCACGTCTTACTGGCTTACCCATCCTGGCTCAGGATCAGCGAGATTTCTTATAATTCAGGATCACCTGCCCAAGTGGCTCACCCACATCAATCAAGACCCAAGACAATTCCCCACAGACACGGCCACAGGCATTTCTTGGTTGTACCAAGTTGGCAATAAAAACCAACCAGTACAGGCCCCCACCTCAAAAATTTAAACTCAGAAATGAAAACTTAAGAATTTGTACCAGAGATGAGCATGGAACACACACCAAGTGAGACGTGAATGCGTCCAGCATTCAAAAGTCCAAACTTAGTAATTCAGCACTCCTACATGACCATACACACCAATCAAACTGCACACCACAGATTCCTGCAAGAACTAAGGAGTGAGGCCTGACCCACTCCAGAGAGGAGCATCACACACAGAAGGAAGAGCCCATGGTCACGAAGGAAAGTCTGGTCCCTGTGCACCAGACTCCAGGGGACTCAGGAGAGCTGAGGGTCCTGATGGAGATGGAGGGGTTGCTCTGAGCAGCCGACAATTCAACGTCAAGGCAAAGTACACGTGCAGGCTTTACAGACACCTCTGCAGCACTGCAGCCTCACCCAGGAGAGGATTCCCCATGTCAGGAACAGACTTTGGTCTCCACCTAACCTGTCTGAGCTGATTCCCATGAGCTCCATCTAGGATGTTCCTAACCCACTAGTCATTCTCCTATGACTGCCACAATAGCCGCAGATTTTTCTTGAAGAACAGGACTGCAGGCTGAGGAAATGGCTCAGTGAATAAGCACCTGCTACACATGCCCAATGACATGAGTTTGGGTCCCCAGATTCCATGAAAAAGGACACCTGAAGGCTGTCCTCTGACCTCCATGCATGTGCTGTGGTATCCGTGTGCCCACACTCACATGTGCACACACAGAGAAAGAACACAGATGCATAATAAGCATTTAGTATGAAAGTTTTCAATTACATTCCCAAGTGAATTAACTCCTCCACACTCAGCGTAAATCCAACCCAGTGACATTCCGATGAGTATCCAGACGGGTTTTATAGGCAGATGCCACAAAACGTGGGTCCAATGTAACAGAAGAGGACATGAATCAGGGTACTCAAATGAAACAATACACAAAGAGCAGTGCAGGCTCCTGGCTGCCTCACAGGGAAAGCATGTCCGTGTCTTCCAATCCCCACGTTGGTCCAGCTAGGCACAGCTTCTCTACTTGGCGATTACAGGTCAGGACGGCCACTTCTAGGCCTGACTCCAAAAGCACCTACAGGGCCTAATGTTGGGGTTCAGCAGATAAGGACTTGCTGCACAAATGTTGAGGTTTTGTACACTTTCTTAAATGCCCTGTACCTCTTTTAATTAAAAATATAAATTTCTTTCAACACATAATTTCTACCTGTGCCAAGTCACTTTTTCAACAGCCCCAGCTCAGCAGCTTCCCATTACTCTTGCTCCCGTCTCATCTGTCAGGGATGACGGTTGCCTAGACCAGCATGTACAGACAGAACACAGGGACCAAAAGATGGCTCAGCAGTTAAGAGCACTGGCTCGTCTTGCAGAGGACATCCGTTCCCCGCAGCCAGGTGGCTGCTAACCCTATCCATAACCCCCATTTCAGGGGATCTGATGCCGTCTTCTGGCCTCTGTGGACATTGCACACATGAATGTACTTACATACATGCAGGCAAAACACTCATACACTTAAAATTAAATTAATTATTTTAAAAGAGAGCCTTCACAGGCAGGTCCAGAAACAGCACCTATATTAACTCTTGAATGTATAAATTGCAATTAGGGTAAAATTACAGCACAAACGGAAATTACTGGAATAGACGCACAGACCTGAATGCCAATTTCAAATGTGGCTGTGTCAAGCCGACTATCAGGAGAGCTACAGTGTCTGCCATCCCCTGGTTTTTGTAAGCTTTGCAATTTTACCTAAGCATTCCATCAATGTCCTATGGGAATGTAAAATATCTTAACTATTTAGAGATCTCTAGGCAATCTTAGTAGGGAGAAAAAAGAGCATTTTCCAAAGCTCTGAGCTTTTAGTATTTTAAGAGAAAGGGACAGATAAAAAGGCACCATGCAGATCCCAGCAATTTAAACCACCCAGCTTCTTTTTGAAAAGCAGTCCAATAGCCTCAGCAAATCCGGCTAGTCAAGGTGCTTTCACAGTCCTGGCCTGTCTCCTTAAGGGACAATTAAGACTCCAAAACTTACTGCTATGTCACACACTGATGGCTGCTAACAATCAGAAAGCCTGGACCTTCAGGTAGGAAAACACTGCCCCTGGGATCATAGAAAGTGGCTTCTGAAGATGCACAAGGCTCATCAGCATCCCTGCACTCCTGCTGTGACACAACCTCTCTCTTCAATGAGCTACAATCTCCTATCTGTTCCCATTGCCAATTTCTTTAATCAAATACAACATATATGTTATTATAGGATCATGTAAGGAATGTATAAACTTTTCAGAAAGAAAGCTAGAGATGTGGCTCAATTAGTAGAGTGTTTGCCTAGCATGCACAAAGCCCTGGGTTTGATCTCCATTAGCGCATTAACCAGCTGTGGAGGTTCTCATCTGTAATCACAGCATTGAGGAAGTGAAGACAGGAGAATCAGGAATTCAGTGTCATCCTCAGCTACACAGCTACACAGCAAGTTCAAGGCCAGCCCGGGCTACTTGAGATTCTGTCTCCAAAAAAAAAAGTAAAACACATATAGGGAAAATGTACACAATCCTATGTAAAGGAAACAGTGTCCTCTGATGTTTAGTGAAGTCAAGAAAAAAAAATTTTAAAGCTGGTCTGAAGCCAGGTGTGGTGACACATGCCTTTAATCCCGGCACTCTCACTCACTTGGGAGACAAAAGCAGGTGGATCTCTGTGATTTCAAGGCCAGCTGAGGCTACAGTAAGACCCTGACTCAAAAAGACAAAAAAAAAAAAAAAAAAAATTCTGGTCTGGAGAGATGGTTCAAAAGTTAGGAGTGCATACTGCTGCAGCAGAAGACCCAGGCTGGATTCCCAGCACATATGGGACAGCTCACACCACATGTGACTACAATTCCAGGAGATTCAATACCCTCTTCTGGACTCTGCAGACACTTGCATGTACATGGTGCACATGTAGACAAGTAAGCAGACAAATACATATAAAATAACATTTTTTTTAAATGTTAGAAAGCAAAACCCACTTTATGGTAAAAGAAACTTGGCCTGGAAGCTTCTTGGCTTTAAAGGGGCTACTGGATTGGCTCATCATTAGTCACCTGACTTCATCATGAGACAGAGGTAGAGCAGCAGCTTTTCCAAATGTTAAAAACAGTTCTCTCCAGCTGGGCCCAGTGGTAAAGTCTATAATTCCAGCTGCTTAGGAGGCTGAGGCAAGCGGATTACAAGTTTAAAGCCAGTCTGGGCTATAAGAGTTCAAGGCTGCCTAAACATCTTAGTGAGATCTTGTCTCAAAAAAAAAGAGGCACTGGGATAGCACTTGCCTAACGTATAAGGCCATAGATTCGAACCCCAGTACTGTACAGATAAAACATTTCTCCTCAGATGGAAAAAAAAAAAAAATACAGGGATGTCCTAACATGTTATCTAATGTGCACTTCGTGAAACAGCCCAGTATTATGAGAACATAGCCAGAAAATCGATAGTTGTAAAACTAAGAGAAAAACAAGGATTAAACTTCAAAAAAGTCAACCAGGGACTGCCACCAGCTGACCAGGCTCACACCCTAACCTGTGAGAATGCAGAAGGGCTTCAAGAATGAGCCCTACCGTGGTCTCTGCTTCAGCTTCTAGCACTAGGTTCCTGCCTTCAGTTCCTGCCCTGGCTTCCCTCAATGACGCTGTGACTGGAATGTGTAAGCCAAATAAACCCTTTCCTCCTCAAAAAAAAGGGGGGGCGGGGGGGCTGGAGAGATGGCTCAGTGTTTCAGAGCACTGGCTGCTCTTGCAGAGGACCTGGGTTCAGTTCCCAACACCCACTTGGGGCCTAAGAACCACCCATCATTCCAGTTCCAGAGGATTTGATGCCCTCTTCTGACCTCCATGTTGCTTACACAACATGGGTGCACATGTAGGCATTACACTCACACACATAAAGAAGTAAAATTAAAATAATATATAAAATATTTTTTTAAAAAATAAGCCTGGCCGGATGTGGTGGCGCATGCCTTTAATCCCAGCACTCAGGAGGCAGAAGCAGATGATCTCTGTGAGTTCAAGGTCAGCCAGGTCTACATAACAAGTTCCAGGCCAGCTGGGGCTACAGGGAGACCTTGCCCCCCCCCAAAAAAGTAGTAATAAATAAAAATAAAGTTTTTAAAAAGTGAGCCCATCCTCCCGCTCCACCTCTGAGATGAGCCACCAGCACCGAGGGGCAACGCCGTTGGTACACAGCATGCTGCCGGGGCTCACCAGTCCCTGCTGGTGCTCAGACTCTGCTCAGCATTCCCTAAGGGCTGTATAAAAGGGCTTGCGTGTCCAGTTTTGTTCTGTGAGTGTGAGTGCATCAGACATCCTGCTAGCACACAACATAAATCTATAATGATTATACTGGGTTTAGCCCCTGAGAAGGAAAACTTCCATCAGCTTCTCTACATTTTGAAGAAATGAATGTAAGTCTTCTTCTTCACTGCAGAGTGCAAACAGTTCTGCCAAGCGCTCCAATGACTATGAGCACCCAACAGTCACCAATAGGTGTGCAAGAAGAGAAAAATCTCCCAGCTTTGTGCAGAGTTACAAGGTCCAAACTGAAACATTACCTTTCCCTCACAGCAACTGCCCAAGGCAGAATAAAGACAACGCCAAAACACTTTCAACTTATTTTTAAAAACAGGGAAATTAGGAGAACAAAGTCAGCCAAGGATCTTGAAACATTTTCATGGCTCCTTTCTTTTACAAAGAAAGCTGTTCCAATTAACTTCTTCTAAGCCCACAGGGTTACCTGAATCCAAGGAGATTAATTATAAGTGCACACTGATTCTAAGTTAGACTTCTACCCAGCCATCTGGTGTTGAGAGGAGAGAAGGAAGTGTGTATGCTTGAGCAAGTGGTGGTGTGTCAAGAGCACAAGTATGTGTGTATGTGTGTTTGTTTGTGCATGAGCAAGTGTCTATGTATGCTTATGTGTATATTTGTCTACATACAAATGTGTGTTAGTGGTGTCTGTGTGTAGTATGCTTCCAGGCACGTATGATATGTGGATGTGTTCATAGGTGATCTATGTATGTATGCTTGTGTCATATAGTAAGAACTCTGGTCTGGGTCAAAATAGGAGAAGATGGGCACATCTCAGAGGGATCCAGAGATTCACTCTTTGCTTAGAAATGACAGACGCCCAGGAGACCACAGACTCAAGAAGTCAAGGCTGTTAAGTGATGCAGAATTTGTGGGTTAAGTAGCAACAAGGCAGCAAGAGGAGACAACAAATCAGCACACCAGTGCAAGCTCCGGGTTCCACTGGGTGCACGGGGCCACACGGACACAGGAGCTATGAGCACGGGCTACCTAGACACAGGAAACTGGACACAAAGTTACCAGAAGAACACAGGGCCACCTTGGCATAGGGCACAAGGTCACCAAAGCACAGAGCCACTTGAGCATGGAACTCCTACAACAGAGCTACTTGGACCTAAGATATTGAGCACAAAGTTATCAGAAGAATGCAGGGCCACCTGGGCCTACGGCTCTCAGAGCACAGGGCCACCTGAGTGTGGAACCTCCACAACAAAGCTACCTGGAAGCAGGCCAGCTGGGTAAGAGGCTCCATGAGCCCAGGCCACCTGCTCCATCCCAGTACACCGGCTCACCTGCTGCAGATTCGGACACAGCCTCTTCACCACTGTCATCCACGGCCTCTTCAGCCAGGCCAGAGCCCGGAGAGTCGACGATGGCACAGGCTGAGCCAGGGCTGCTTGGTTGGGAAGCCGAATCCCCCTCGCTGAGTGAACCGCAACGGGCTCGCACTGCCCTGTCCCCATCGGGATCTCGGTCTCGGCGTGCACGGCGGTGCACTCGGGAGTGGAGCACCATCTGGTGGTAGGTACGGAAGATCTTGCCGCACTCGAAGCACTCGGAGGACTTGCCGTGGGCAGCGGCAGCCGTGGCCCTGCGGTTAGGGCGAGCAGCAGGCCGGGGATCAAGGTGGCCAGGGAGCATGGGGTCCCCAGGTACACTGGCCCTCTTCCTGGGGGGCCCCTGGGTGGAAGGGACATCCTGTTCACGCTTGCGTTTCTCCTGGCTCACCAGTATGTACTCACGCCTATCCTTGTCAAAGGCTACGTCGCCAGCCAGCGCCTCGTCCCAGGTCCCGTACTTGAGGTACTCGGCTGGCTCGGCCACCTTGCCCCTGGTGGCCAGCTGCCAGGCCTGATAGCTGTTGACAGGGTCCAACTCAGCCACCCGCCGTCCAGCCTGCCCACCTGGGGCCACATCACCAGCCACATATGGTCTCAGGTTCAGGCACTGTAGGAAGAACTGCTTGGTGTCCAGGGGGCCCTCTTCAGCCCCCTCCTCAGCCGGGGCTCGTGTCCGGCTGGCTTCGACTTTGCGGTGTATGGCGTTATGGGCGTTCAAGCTGTCCAGGTTTGTAAACAGGTTCCCGCACTTTGTGCAGACCTCATAGAGGGACAGGCCAGCAACAATGACCTCTTCTTGCACCACATTGTTGATGGTGGCGATGGGGTCCAGCTCGCTCTTGGGCCTGTTCTTGCTCCCCGCCTTGGGGCCGTGCGCCTTCATGTGGTTCTTGAGGAACCACGGCTCTTTGAACCTCCGGCCGCAGATGTGGCAGCCATGGTCAAAGGAGCCCCGGTGCTTCTTCATGTGTGCCTTCAGGAACCAGGTCTGGCTGAAGGCCTGACCGCACACCTCGCATGGAAACTCTCCAGGGCTCAGCTCAGGCTTGCCATTCTCCACACAAGCCTCACTGCCGTTGGGCACCTGTGCGGTGATATGGTCCCTCTCGATGTGGCTCAGCAGGGACTCCTCCCGCAGGGTTACATAGCTGCACAACCTGCACTTGAACGGCTTATGGGCCTGGTGTACGTGCAGCTCCAGGTCTTTCTTGCGCTCAAACCGGCTCTTGCAGAAGGAGCACTGGACCATGGCTTCCACCTCCTCCTGGGCGCCGGATGCCCCCTCTGCTTCTTTACGGCTGCTTCTGAGCAGGATCTTGCTGCTGTCCACCGGCACTGCCCCGTTCAGCATTCGGTTACAGGCCGACGTGCTCTTGGTGGGGCTAGCACACCCATCCAGTCCCTCAGAGACACGCATCTCACCCAGCTGAGCCTCACCGGCCTCCGGCTCATGCCCCTGGATCAAAGTCCCTGTGCGGTGGCTACGGATGTGAATCTTGAGGTTGCCCTTCTGGGAAGCCCTGTGGTCGCAATAGGGACACTTGTAAGGCTTCTCCCCCGTGTGCTTACGCATGTGCTGTGACAGTGAGCTCTGGAAGGGGAAGCTCTTGCCGCAGATGCAACAGCTATGGCACACGGCCTTGTCCCCATCCACCTCATGGCTCCTGCCAGCCCTGGGTGGGCTGGGCCCCCTCCTCAGCTCCATCTCAGCCTCTCGGCTGCGATCCATTGGGACAGTGGGGGTGTCGCAGCACGGCCTTCTGTCATGCAGGTCTGAAGGGGTCTTATCTCTCCATTCTCAAAGAGGCTTCTGCTGCACAGAGGGGAGAGAGGTATCTGTGATGGGTAGGTACATATTCTGGGATGCAGCAGATGGCAGCAAGCACCTATAAAGAGACAGAAACCCTGTAAATACAGCATCCCATGTAAGTGCACAGTACCATCCACCCATAAAGTCGATTCTGTATCCCGCACCATGAAAAGCAGTCTACGCTGAACTGAAGGAAAAAAGACACCCACTGAAATATAAACAGATGATTGCTCAGCCACTTGTCTTTTTCAAGGTCAATAATGAAAATTAAAGATAACTGTGTTAAAAATAAGTAATTTCACCACATACCCATCCTTCTTTCAGGAAAAACAGTAAGTTTATAGGACCGTGGAGAAATGTAAGCTTCTGCAGGGGAAGATGCAGAGCAAAAGAGGGAGGACAGCAGGTAGAGTCGGGCTGAGTCCTGAGAGCTGCAGAGCCAAGAGCTAATAATCACGTGGCCTGTTTAGACACTGTGGGAGGGAGAAGCAACCCCTCCACTAGAAATGTGTGGCAACAGCATGAGGCAATGCAGAAAGGGCCTGAACTCCTGAGGCTGCAGCTCCTTGATCTGGGCCACTGTATGCAAGTGCTAGCCACAAGAAAAGCCACAGAGCATGCTACCACATCTGTCTGACTTGGCCTACAATTCCTTTCACTTCTTTTCCTGCCTGGACTCCCTGATCACATATCCTCAAAGAGGCCCCAGGCTCCAGCCAAAGGACTGAATCCACCAGGCACAATCCCTCTAACAACAAAGTAGCATGGTCTCCTTCCTGCCCCACTGTCTTATAGGTCAGATTCCAACCCTAACTCTAACCTGAGCAAGAGACAGTGCCTAAGCCTTGTGACTACATCATTACACTGTACCATCACTCCACCTCCATGTCTACCCACCCACCAGAGAATGAAAGGCAGGTCCCTCCCTGGGCCATGACTACTATATGACAGGCAATGGCCACTGACCCTGAACAGCCCATGCGCCTGTGTCCAGTGTCACCAAGAGATGATGCTGGGACACATCACACACACACACTAAGAACTCGCATGTAAAACTGTGCAGGACACGAAGAAGCCATGTGCCCAGTTTTGAGTCCAGCAGTGTGTTCAGACCTGTCTTATTTGAACATGTAAGGGTCTCTTCCCAAAGCCTTGGGTGGTGGTTCCCGGCCTGCTCTGGGTACACTCTGGAACTATTCACCAAGACAAGCCAAGTCCCCAAGTGTCCTCCCAGGGACTAGGGATGCTGAGTGCAATATAAACACAAAGAGTCCACAACATGAAATCTGAGAAAGGCCTTCAAAATTCTAAGAAAGTGCCTGCCCACAAGGCATAGGAAAACCAGCCTGGGCAGCCATCTCCAAGCATGCCTTCTTGGCCCCTCATAGACTGTCCAGCACAGCTGACCTGCAGGAACAGAACCCAAAGTTCACCAACTCCAACAGTGAAGCAAAAATCTAAGCTTCTCCAAGAGTGGGTAAATAAAGGAGGCAGCCCTGTCCATGTCTCAATGATAAGGTATTTTGAACTTTTCTGGTCTTGGTGGAGGTTTAGATGACTATAGAGTTATGCATAATGACTTTATATAAAGTCCCACCGTTTCCCAGCCCTTATTTCACTAGCTTTGAAAAATGCTGAATTAGACATATGTAAAAGTGTGAATGAAATATTATTTACATGTAACCTAAGGACCAAATATGATATAAAAATCTTGCAAATTTAAAAAGTTAGATAGAAAACAGTTAAAGAAGAGAAAAGCAATTTTTGGAAGCTGATAGGCCCAAAGTAACCTTGGATATCCACAGTGCCACTAACACATGTTCATCCTACGTGCTGAATGTTATTCAACTATCTGTGAGAGTTACACAGCCACATGCCAATGCAAAGAAAAGATTCAGAAAAAGAGGCACCGAGCAGGCAGGCGTCTCAGAGGACGCCCAGTGAACATCTGCAGCGTGGAGACCTGCAGGTGTGCCCTGCGGTCAGTCACCTGTTCAACCTCAGCTACCGGGGTGTGGTGTGGAATCCCCCTCTGGGTCAGGACGACGCCGCGAGCTCTGCCCTCCCCTGAACTCCACACCCGTGGTGTATCCCCTCGCCCGCCACAATGGGTCAGGACATGATGGGACAGAGTCAACATCCACCCAGAGGACTTCCAGGAAGGGCTCTGTTCGCCCAAAGAGAAATCCGCGTCCCTCTTCTCCAGACAGCCTCAATACTTACAGTCTATGACTGCATCAGCCCCTGCCACTGCGGGGCACCTGCCCTCTCCAGTCCAGAAACCTGGAAAAAAGTTTCCATTTCAACCTAGTCTTGCCCAAAAGTTAGCTTACAGTTCCGCATAAGGCAGATAAACAGGCAGCTTTCAGGGTAGGGCCTCGGCCTCACAGAGATACTGTTTTCTTTCTGTTGCCCACCAGGCCCTCAAAAAGAAGCCCATCGAGTCTAGTAAAATCACAGAAGCTGGATATCTGAGAACTAATAACGCTGAAGGGAAAGGACAGCTGTGTGGAAGTGGAGAGTGCACTTGTAGCGTGACCACTGATGACCTCACAGAGACTTCTAGCCTTCCCGGGCCTCTCCAGCCATTACCATGCCCAAAACACCTTAGAAAAGCCTACAAGGAACAGCCTTCCCCTGCCTGCACCCTGCATCCTGCCCCTCCATGCCTCCAGGACCCATGCACATCATTCCAAGTGTCTTACCCGCTGTCCTGGGGACAGCCTTCCTGATCCACTTCAGCTATCTGACAAGGCTATTATACTCCAAGGCTTTTGCTCATTGAAATTAATACACAAGAGCTACAATGCTCAGTCCTCAGTAGACGTTCAGGGCATCTTAGGGACTGTTAGGGCGTCAACAAAGTAGCTGAAACTACCTGATCACTGGCACTAACAGTATTTGGCTTAATAAATTCCAAGGGAAAAAACAGCAATTTGGGATAGTCCTGAGCAGCAGCTAGTAAGTGGTGAAAATCATGTACAGGGCCTCCTATCACTCTCTATCAGGCTACTGAGCACAATTAGAAACCCTTCCGCACAGCCATAAGCACCCACAACACAGTCAACACACTCAGCTCCAGGACACATTGAAAAACAAACTTTACTAGGGCCTCCGTATCATGTAACACTCGACTCCACTGTGTCGTCATTCCCAATTATGGGAAATGTATAACGTAGTATTTCAAGGCAGTTTACAAATTCACCCAGATGCTCTGGACAGTGGATCCAGTGGTAGATGTATGGGCTCTCTGGGAAGTTATCCCCTAACACGTTAAAGCCTCAACTGCCATTCCAGGAAAAAAACACAACAAAAAGCAGAAATTCTCTAAAGCTTCCCCTGCTCCCACCGCATCCGGGCCCTCCTCCCTACCAGGCTCAAAGCAGCCTGGCACTCAGGAATCCATTTGGGATTTTCAAAGTCAAGAAGAAAAAAACAAAAACCTTTGAAATACTTGGGGTCTCTCAGTTTTGAGAAGGGGTGCCGATGAACTAGGCTGGCCCCCTCCACTAGCCCAGACACAATGCTCTCCCAGAAAGTGTACCAGCCAACGAGCAGGCAAAATCAAGGAAGGTAGAAAGAACCCTTGCCACCAAGTTAAGAGACAAAACCCGAGAAGGGCCTGAGGTTTTCCTCTGACATCTTAATCTTTTCTGGCCAAATAAATCCAGCCTTATCATGTTTTGTAAATATACATTTTTACACAATGCTGGTGACCAACAGTCCATCTCTGCTCTCTGCCTGTAAACGGAACCAAAACAGAACAAAGGCTACATGGCTTTCCCTACAACTAGCATCGTTGACACTATTAGAATGTCACCTCGAGAAAGGAACAAGGAAGTGAACTTTCAAATACGTTATGATAGCTAGTCATTTCCAAAGCAACGCAGCTCCCAAAGTTTGAATCAGGCGCTGTGACGGGGTGGGGAACAAAGGCCTACGAGGAAATCGAAGGGTTCTACACAGATCTGCCTTCCCCAAGACTGTCCCTGGCTGTGTCCTCTTGAGTCCCCTTTCCAGAGAGAAGCTGGGTTTTTTGGGGGCCTGGTGTCAGTCAAGGCTAGAGGCCTACTGTGGGAGCATGGCTGTGCACTCCAGCCTCTGTGGACAGAAGGCTGATCAGAATTATGGGGATCAGGAGGCCTGGAGAAGCAGGGCAGTGCCCCCACCAATGTACCAATTTTTTAACACAGCTAACCCAGAGAGAAAACACGAGATAAATACATTTGTCTGCAGTGGATCTTGGACTCCAAAAAGGCAAGTCATAAAAGAAAGGGGGCCGCTCCTCTCAGGCCGCTCCGGGAACTCCAGGGGTTGTGGGAGTGGGTGCAGAGCCCAGCACACCCCACGTGCCACGTGGGAGCTGCCCGTCTGTACCACAGGACACTGCAGACTTGTTCTCCTGGAGACAATGAAAAGGCCTCGCGAGTCACACTGCAGAATTATGAGCCATGAATTAAAATACATCATTAACATCCTGAGCAAGCTTATCTGACTTCTGGAGACAAAACCCTTATTCTCTGGACAAATGGGGAAAATTCCCTGACAACAATGAAGAGTCCCTCTCCCCAGAAATCATTCTGCCCAGGATGAACAATTGTGGCTCAGAGTCCCCAGACCAGAGTCCCTCAGAGGTCCATGAAGGGGTGCATTCACTGCTGCCGACTGCGCAGGGTGCAGGGCAGAGCCTGCAGGCCACTGTGTCCTCAGACCATCAAGAATTCGTTATGAACAGGCGTCTTTTCCCCTCGAATAGGAAGATGTGAATGGCAGACACCAGTCATGATGGCCCCACCCACCTCTCCCACTGGGTGGAGGACACAGACCCTACTAAGCTTGGCCTCAGCCAACAGCAGTGAGGACAGCAGAGCCCTGGGCAAGGCTTGCATGGAGCCAGCTGGGGAATAAGGAGCCAGGGTGTTTCAACTAAAAGACACTCATTTTGTAGTCAGTGAGTCTCAGATACACTTCATTTAGAAAGTGAGATGGAGGGACTGAAGAAGACAGAACTTGCTGTCTTAAACAAAAGCTTCCTTTAAATGATTTGGTAAACCCCAAATAAAGCAAGTACCAGCACGCTGGTTGTAAATGCAAAGAGATGCCCACAAGACTTTCACTGAAGCCATGATCTTTCCAGCAAGACCTGCTTCAGTTCTACACCTGAGACCAGGGCTGAGGACTCTATGTGCAATCACAGCAAAAATGCACATGTCCTAAATGGAATTCCCTTGGAGTATGTTACTATTTAAGGGGCTGTTTGCCACAATCGTTCAAAAAGCCAAATAAATTCCTCATTCAGGAGAACAGAGAGACTCCATCTTCCCAATACACGTCCAAAGAGAAAAGTGTTTAACAGCAAAAACAACAGTGGCATATTTCTCAAATAAAAGAACAACAAATCAAGAAGCCACATCCGTGTGCAAGCTGCCTTTCCCATATCTGAAGGTACTCATCACATCCCACCGGAGAGGACTATAGAGGCTGAATAGCTAAAGAACCAAGGGTTCCACTCAGAGCACCTCGAGAGGTGAGCAAAAATGACGCACTTTTCTCCCCAGTTGTTCACACCACATCCTGGGAAAGTGAGCAGAGGCTTTAATAGAATAAGAGGTTAGAGTCTAATTGAGGGCAAGAGCCTCTGGGATATATACCCGTCTGTCTGTCCTCTACTCTGAAATTAACATGTTCCTGTGATTTCTTGTTTACTATTTGCTATTTTCTGAATCTTATATTAATGACTTTCCTAACCTGCTTGTCATTAGAAGAGTAAATGTCACAAAGCTAACACATGGTCAGGACGGCAGGCGCCAGGCCGAGAGGCTCTGCAGATAAATATGTATGTGTCTTGCCCCTCCCAAAGCTATGCAGGCGGTACTGGGATCAGGAGGTGGGGCCCATCTTCCTGGAGCAGCTGAGTTGCTAGAGAACTAATAATTTTGCAAGGTTTCCATGAAGAACTCCACTTCCAGACTCTGAGAACTGAGTAGCTTGGACAGAGCCTGTGGTTACTGGGGGTAGTCAACAGAGCTCCACAAACGGACTCCCCTGCTCTTCGTGACGCCAATCAGCAGTGACAGGCTTCAACAACCTCTACTCCATAGTTAAAGCTAATATTGCAAATAACTCAGGAATGTTGAAAATTTGGGGGGACACCAGAGAAAATGAAAACTCATAAATCATTATTTTTAAAACAAACATTAAATATCAGAAGGCCTTCGTTAACTTCAGGATAGTCAACCTTAAAAGTGGATGAGTCATTTTCACAGAACCTCAACTCACAATCAAACACTCACCAACCTGGTGTCTAACAAAAGCATTTTTTTCAAATTCTTTTAGAAATTAACAGCAGTGAAAACAAGCAGCCACGCAGAAATACAAGTTTCCTACAGCAGAACAGTAGACAATGGGTGGTAAGCCCATTCGAAAATTTTTTCTATTGGTTGAGTATAAAGTATATTTTAACTGTAATTTGCTTCTACAACAAGCTGTTATTTACCCCACACAATATCAAAGAGCAGAAACTTGCCCCAACTCTAAACACTATCCTATTTTCCAGTCTCTTACCTAACAACTCCTCTCTCCCCATGAAAGAACACAGACTACAGTGGTACGGATCTAACATTATCTCATTCCTCTGCTTTTTGTGAAAGAACCTCCAAGTCCCCACCATGTTAATGAAAGGACGACTGGCTAGAGCACAAAGCAGATAACTTTGCACAGCAAGCTGCTGAGCTTCCTGTTAAGCATTACCTACCAAGCAGGCTGCTTTATACAAAAGACACCCCCAAATCCTTTCATTAAGCCCTCGCAGGGGGGAACATAAACACTCCAATAATCAATTTTACTGAAATCTAAGTAATAATCTACACATTTAATGTAAACAATGCCCTGAATTGAGTGTATTTCAGTACAACAGCTGAAAGGCACATTTGAGTTAAGATTTTGTTTGCCATTATGCAAACACTAATCAATACTCTAAAAGCATAAAAGGACAGATCTCCCAAAAAGCTTAACTACACACAGTACGCACACTATTCCCATTTCAGTTTTCCAGATCAAGACTGCCAGGAGCAGCAGTATCATGATCCAATTTTTCACTAACACACACAGCACCTCTACAGCCAGGGCTGTTGCAGGAGAGTGAGAATGTTTACAAAGAGAGAGTCTCCAGAAGAACATGATGTTATATCTTATAGGATTTATCCTGCTTTGCCTATCTAAAAATATACTTTGAGACATGCTAACTGACATGCTGCTGCAAGTTCTAAGTTTTAAGGAAAAGGACCACCTAGGCTTTCCTTACACAGAACCAAAAGGATCAACAAGCCAAATGCTATGTGAACTCTCTATTATGGCTCTGTTGTGTTCTTCAGTTATAAAAAATCAAGGCCAGGCTGCACAGAGAATGACTGTGAATGATCTGGCAAAAAAATAAGAGAGTACTCTTGGAAGACTCTTACTCAGCTACAGCTTTTTAGTAAAAGTAAACATAAAATCATAACACAAACATAAGGAATATTTTTGAATTTCAAAGTGCCCAGCTCCACCCCTCAGCCCCCGAAGGGTAGAGCTTTCTTTAGACCACAGCACATGGAGTGTTACACTTTAGGAAAAATAGTACTGGCCCATGTCCATCACACCTATTGCTTCTAAACATGTTCTAAGAACCCAAAGACCACATCAATAAGGGTGTGACTGCATGCGGACTGTCACTAAGGATATGACCTTATGTGAACTGTCCCTTTGTCATGGCAAGGTCTGTATTTAAAGTTAAGGTCAGAACTTGCAAATATCCTATCAACTCTATTATTGCGCCCCCCACCCACCCTCACTCCCCCTCCTCCCCACTCCTCTCCCCCACTCCCCCATCCCTCAAAGCACACAGGAGCACACAGAACCCTGTATTCCTCTTTTCCAATTTGTCCAATGCAAATGTTGTGAGCAGATGTGCAAGGCGCTGCTAGGAGACAGGCAGAGACTGAGACCATGCAGCCGCAAGGTGGCAGCTGGAGGGTGGGGCTATGGTGCCCCAGCCACATCCAACATGCAGCAAACAGCAAACGGCATGAGACCTGCGGGCCTGGGAGGCTTTGCCTGTTCTCAGACACAATTCTATGTGGCTCACAAATATTACTTACATATGAGTGTTTATGAAAAGAACCACACACACACCTAAATGGTGACTGAGGTCACTCAAGCTCGCCACAGCACAGCCACTTTTTTGTTGCAGAGACAGTATAAGACCACACACACTGGATGCAGTCCTCTGTGGAAGACAGAAGCAAGGTACTGGGAGGTTCACCAGAACACAGCACTAAGAGCTAAAACAGCTCCCGGAGTGTGCCAAATCAAGTACCTGCAAGAGCTGCCCCACTCAACTCTATAATAAACATGAAGCAGCAAAAGAAGCCGCCTTCAGCCACACGCTCCTCCCCCCGTCAGGACTGAGTGCCTGGTCCACGTGGGCAGGGGCTGTCTCTCCCTCAGAGAGGACAAGCAAGTCCCACCTGTAATGAGAGCCTATTTAAGTGGCTCTACCCAGCCAGACTTCCCATCCAGAGAGTGCTCCAGCTGCACATTCTCAACACTCAAGACAGACTTTAAACTGAGCCGCAAGCACACCTTCATGCAGATGCGGCCAAAAGACTCGGAGCGTATCGGTCTCAGAACTGTGACTTCAGTTCCCAGCACGAGCTGTGGGCTCTGTACTGAAAATCCAATGTGACAATACGGTTTCTCTTTCCTGTTTTTTTTTTTTTTGTTTTGCAGAAATCACTTTGCTGCACTAAGTCTGCATCCATTAGAGAGTGTTATGGAGCTTGGCCCTGCCTACTTTTTTTCTGCAATGGGGAAAGCCACAGAAAGGGAAACCATGGACTTCAAGTTAGTCACTGATGAATTAAGCTGACGGGACATGGGAGACGGTAAGCAGCCTGTCCATGTGACCACACAGAGCAGGCAAAAAGACTGTTAAGGTCTTACAGGTAGCAGGAATATCCTGTGTATGCAACACAGAAAGCAAGATGGGCATGGGGTAGTTTCCCAAATCAGTCTCAAATCTCTTAAGGGAAACTCTGCAAACTAAACAAACAGCAGAACTAAGGGCTGAACTGAGTGAGACGGCTCAGTCAGTACAGGGCACGCGGCTCAGTCAGTACAGGGCACGTGGCACACATGAGGACATGACTTCATACCTCCCAGCACTCATATAAAAGAAGCTGGGCATGCTAGTGTTTCTAATCCCAGTGGTGGAGAGATGCAGAAAGGTGGATGGATGGATGGAAACTACTGACCAGGGAGCAGAGCTGAATTGGTAAGTTCTAGGTTCAGTGACAGACCCTGCCTCAAAAAATAAGGTCAAGAGTGATTGAGAAAGATACCAAATGTCAACATCTGACCTTTATATGGAGACATACACACACACACACTCCAAAAAGCAGAATAACAAAGCCGGCTTCACCACAGCCTGCCCAACTGTGGTCCTGTCCAGGGAAAGGTGCTGGAATAGGCAATGTCTTTAACCCAAGAGGTCCTTTCCCAAAAATATGTCAATCCAGCACGAGCATCCAGCAGGAAAACTCTGTCACTGCACTGAGAACTAGCTTTCTAGGAACACAATGGAAACCCAGTAGCCTCACCACCCTGCTGGTCTTCACAGTTGGGTGCTACAGGCACCCCCTCACAGTGCATGGGCTAAATGTAAGGGTCACCTCCCTCACCATGCCTCAAGTGCCAATGGCAGCTCCCATTCCTAAGTGCCTGAGTTCTTAGAGAAAAGCCCTCTTGAAAGGAAATGTTCCAAAAAGCAAGCACAGTAGCTGCCACAGGGCTCACACTGTCGGTCTGTGGTGTACTTCATGGGTAAGTTGGTGTCCTATGCACTGTCCCTATGGAGAGAGGCCCAGAGGAGCTTATCCTCAAGGAGAACCCGGCAGGAGAGCGGGGAACAGAGACCTGAGGACTCATGAAAGACACTCCGGCAGAGACTGCACAGCTGTGTGTGCAGAAAGCCTGTGAGCATGTGAGCAGATATGACAAGGTGGTACCCTACATAATTCTGAAGTGTGCCTGAGCACCTGTGTCCATGTACTTGTCGGCCTATGAGGCCACGGAGCATCTGGGAACATGTGCACAGCATGATCAAAATACATTTAAGTGTGCGCACATGTAATATGTTTGTTTAAGTGTGAGTACAACCTCAGGGTGCCATACAGGGACAAACATACACTCAGTCCCAGCGTGCCTGCTAACAGACCTGCGCAAGCTCTGTAGCAGATGAGGGCTTCGGGAAGAAGACCTTGTGCCCCAGCATCCTTCTTGGTGCCACCTCTGGCCCCTCTGGTTCTGAGATGGTCAGCTCTCTCCTCAACAGATGGCTCCAAAGTTTCCCTGGCCTCGGTATCTGTGACAGTGGACACATTGTCATCCTCAGCATCACTGCTCATTCTTACTGGCTTAGTGTCTCTAAGAACAGTACTTCCCTCCCAATAGGAGATTCAGGCCACCACAAGGGAACACACAGCCTCCACCACAGCCAGGGCAGTTCAGCATGACTTTTTGCAAGTGGGGTCCATGTGCACATGCTCAAGACCCCAATGGGCAAAGCTATCTTGCAGCCCAGAAGAACACATCTGGAACAGAACCCGAAGGAGCTTCAGCATGGGGCTTGTTCTCTCAGTCAGACTTCATGCACCCCCACCTGCACACAGCTGCAGCACTCTGCAAAGCCTCTGTAGTAGCTGCACACGAGACAGCCTGGGAATCAGAATGGCATGCAGGTATTTTTCTTGGAGAGCAGTGGCTCCCATTACAACTTGGGGTGATCCAGGGGGCAGCTGCAGTCCCATGAGACAGAGATTAGGATGGTGGTCAACTTCCCACGACGCATGCCAGTAACAGGCCACACGGTCAGCAGCTGGGAGGAATGAACTGACAGTAAACACCAGGTGGGGGTCTGCTCTGCAGGTGTCTTACTGGCACCAAACAGGAGGGTCTCATTGTTCCACATAGCACAGCCATGTCCCAATCACAGCAACCTCACTGTTCTACTGCCATCAACAAAGGCCAAAAAATAAGTTCCCTCACAAATGAGCGCCGTGCCCAGAAAACCACACTGAGTTTCTGGATCCGATCACACCAGCCATGTACATGTTTATAGAACCAGCCAAACTCCCGTGTTCCCAGAGGGAGAACTCCACCTCACTGCCCTCACCAACTGTGACAACACTCAGGGTCAAATGTCTGAGTGTCCCTAAAGGCCATGAGGCATTCCCTTCCACCTCACCACTCCATCTCACATTTCCAGGGTCTCCAAATTCTAATGCCTGCAATGAGCCCACTCAGGTGTACTAGGATCAATCCTGAGCCCTACAAATGTATGGCGACTGTCTGACGGGACAGCTATTAACTTGTTCACAGGAACACCATCACCATTAATGACAAGCACTATCTTTTCAAACAAGGATCAGAATAGCCGTCCTCTGGTCAAAAAGGGCCAAAGGAGCCACATGGGCCAGAATGCTATGTACCTGAGACTACAGGAACCAGAATCCCATGTACCTGTGACCCAGCTGGGATGAGGAACACTATTCAGAAGCCCTAAACTGCCCTATGTAACAAGGCCTATGAAGGAACAAGAAGACAAGGATTACCGTCACCTACAATTTCTTCAACTGTGAGAAACTTACTCACAGGACAACAAACACTTTGCAACATCAAAACCAAAAGCAATGTGAGAAAATGTATGCATGTGGCCCAGAGCCACTGCCAGTTCCTCTCTTCCAACCAAGATCTGGCAGCAGCAAGAGTGCTCACAGTCACTGCAGAGGACAGGCACCAGCCAGTTACTTGCAGATCACAATCAGCCTCAACGTTGCTTCCCCAACACCCACCACAAGCCAAAGTCAGCTTCTGGTACAGAGCTTCTCCCACTAGACAGGAGTGCCCGGGCACCCCACCTCTGCCTTGGCATTCCACCTGCTCCTCTCATGCTAATCAGACTCTTTCCAAATCCAGAGAGGAAACAACCAAGCTAGCTCCTCTGCCTCTTCCCATCCAAAAGCCATTTCAGTGAACATTAAATTCAGCACTGCCCTCACAGCATCTGTTCTCTCCATGTTTCTATAGTCAGCATGTCCTGACTGGTGTGCCTGCAGGGTGACACCTGCACAGCTGTGATCACACAGCGAACTCCCCCATACAACTGGTCCAGAGCACGCCGCTGACAAGAAGGGTCACTCAGGAGATGAGAACGCCACCTGCTGCAGTTTCTGGAAACTCGCCCCCACACCCCAGTCAAATTCAGCCACTTGTAACTGTAAGGATGACATCCAAAGCTACTGGAAGCAGAGCAGTCACTGTCTTCTATCTCAACACAAGGAGCCAAAAGTCCTATATACCTGGCCCAAAACATCCCTTCATTAAGAGACCAAGTAAAGGCACATCTCAAGCCTGAGGTGAGAGCAAACTGGCCCAGCAGTTTGTTAAAGACCCAACTGGAAACTTCCCCTCTGCAGGCAGGCATGGTCCACACTCCACAGGCTGCAGGAGTGCGTGCGAAGGCCCGGCATCAGCCCTCAACCCTCAACTCATCTCCACCCGGCTAGTGCTCCCTGCTCCAGAGCCATGACCCTCAGGAGGACGCATACACAGTCTGCATCCCAAACACTCCATGCCTCAGAATTTGAATCTAACCACGTAGACAGCCACACAGAGAGTTGTACAAATGGGGAAAGAAGAAGCTAATCCTGGCGCAAGCTCAACTCATAAGCAAGCTGCCGATCAGAGAGGGCATTAAAGCTATCACATCCTGTAGTAAAATTTGCTACTGCAATTAGAATGCAGGTGTACAGCTCTTTCTAAGCTACTGTACACACTTTAAGTTGGACACAGTGAGGCAGCCCAAAATGCAGCTACTGGAAAACCACACGGTCAGGCTGCCCCCCCATGTCTGGGCAGGCAGCAAGAACAGGACACATGCTGGACAGAGCAGCCAGGAGGACATCTAATATCCCACCTCAGATCACTGCCACCAGTGATCGATGTAGGCTGTGGAAATGTCACCAAGTACAACTATGAAAGCCCTGGGTTCCTATGTGCACACCTAATGCCCTGGCAAGCACATCCTCCTCTTCCTAAGGACAGTCCTATGGGGGGGTTACCCATTTACCTCCCTGGAAGCACCCAGACTTACAAAGCAGACCACTGGGGTAGAGTCAGCTAAGATGTCAGCCGGTCTATTAGAGTAAGTGTGGCATGTAATCTGGGTGCCTCCCTCTTCAGCAATACAGGTATATTAGAACTTTCACACAACATGGAAAACGTGGAAGTCACTCCCAATCAACCATATGATGAGCTTGAAAAATAACACTCGAGCAGCATCTAACCAGATACGTGATCAAGAATTCCATCCGCATAAGCAGTAAGCATGAAGTCTAACTTCTTGGTGCTAAATTATGCACAATTTTTTTTTGTTTGTTTCTTTGAAGAAAAAAGCAGGGACCCCTGATAATGTGATGTCTCTTTGCCTGTGGGTTCAGGAGTGAAAGTCCCCAGGTTGCACAAAAGGACAGACTCTGCAGAGTCTCAAGCTGGCTAGAAGTCTACTAAGCAGACTGCTGGAAGACTCCAGAGTCTCAGAAGGGGTAAACGCATCCCTTCATGGCTACATGACATGGCAGAGTGACCCCCCTCCACAACAACAGGTATGAGGAACTGAGCTTGCAAGGCCTCTCCAGAATCCTAGGCTTCGTCATTTCATACATGACTTTATTTTGAAGTCTACGTATTCTATAAGACCTGGTCTTGCATCATTCACCCTTGGGAAGCTGAGCAGGGCCAAGTGGGACAGGATAACCACCAAGATTTGAGTTTCATCAAGAGTGACAGTGAACCTGTGATTGCTAGAGGCAATCACAGTTACAAGTGTGTATCACACAATGAGGACAGCCATGGCCTCCTCACCACCTCCAAGAAGTCAGCAGTCATGGGGCCCGAGCCAGCCTCCCCTCTACAGAGGCTCCTGCTTCATGCATGGCATGCACTGTGCCCTGCTGCCTGTTGCTCTCTCATGTTTTAGTGATTGGTCGTTTAAACTTACACTGACATTTTCTTGCTGGGTCTCCTCCTCATTAACAGGTCACAGCCTAAACTAAACATTCCCAAGTTCCCCGAGCCAACTTCCTAACCGGGACACTCAGCCTTAGGTTTTGGTAGTCACAAACAGAACAGAGAAGAAGAAACATAAAAGGTTTTATTCTTTAGTAGCAGAGCAGGAACGAGCTTTTAGTCAAGGAAACTCAAGGAGAAAGAGGCCTTTCTAAAACTGTTTCTCTAGGGCCATGGGACGGACCTCCATTTGAAAAGGACCAACACTAGGGGGCTCCAGATCAGCAGCAGTGACTCAATGAGGGGACAGTGCCTCCCCCGGGTGCACCTCAGACCTTCCCTTCTAAACTTATTCCATGATGGAAGCCCAAGGGGGTCCCTCAGGAAGAGGAATACACCTCAGGCTGAGGTGTGCTAGGGTGGGCTGTGTCTCTCCCCTCTGACCTTCTCCCACCCATCAAGAGGAGGCACTAAGAACCTTAGACCAAGGCTGGTTCTGCACAAGCCCAGGCTAGTCCTCCCTATGAGTGCCAAGATCTGAAAAGATAAGGACAGAGTGAGGAACAGCCACAGGCCAGAAAAGACACAAAGAGAGAACAGAGACTGAGCATGGAGACCTGGATCAGGAAGTCTCTGGGGACAGGAAAGGTGAATCCAGAGGGACACCTGGACTCTGAATTCAGGGTGGCATGCTGATATGCACCTTTCAGATCTGACAAATACTATATGTAGGTCAGGGTCTTCACTCAAGAGTCTAGGCAAGCAGGAGACAAAACCTGCAATATCTTAGCAACTGTCTCTAAAGCTGGAACCATTGCACACACACACACACACAAAAAAAATTTTTTTTTGTCTTTTTGAGACAGAGTCTTTCTGTAACCTCAGCTGCCCTGGAATTTGCTAGAGACCAGGTTGGCCTTGAATTCACAGAGAGCCGCCTGCCTCAGCCTCCCAGGTGCTAGGATTAAAGGCATACACCACCACACCCAGCTGGCAAAACTTTTTAGATGATAAAATTGCAGTGTGTTCTACAAGGTACAGAAAAGCAGAAAAGTAACAAACTGTTTTATAAGAACGTATGTTTCCATACAACTGCCTGCATATTTAAATTACATATTTGTAAGAGAAAAATTAAGGAGATAAAAATACAGATGAAGAAAAGGCTACAATATGGGTGCTTCCAAAGAAAGAGACAGTGTAATACACGACCTGGGACCTTCCTGGTCTTCTCCCTCTGGACCCTTCCAGGTACCACATGATCCCCTCCAGAAAGCTGCATCTAAAACACAACAGATGCCACCATCTGCTCTAAACCCCATGCCTAGGCTGGGATGGGCTTCAACCACAGAGCACTTGCCTAACACAGGTGACACCCTGGATTCCCTCCTCAGCACTACCAAAATAAACACTCTGGTTATGTACACACCTTGTATCACCCCAGGCAGCCTGTACAACACCCATTAAATGATTACCATCATTCACCCAGTGCACAAATATGGGAACTGGGCCCAGACAGGGTATGCACAATGCTCAGGGTTGATCAGCTCAGAAATGGCTGAAAGATCGATTCTAACAGGAGCTGGGAAGCTGAGAGTGGAGCTCCACACCCAGACGTCTACTCAGAAAACAGGCATACGATGGAGAAGAGACACCCTGGCAGGAGCAGGAAAACAGATCCTAGAGTGCTCAGCATACCCTGAGCCCACAGGAAGGTTGTGCTACAACGGCACAGCTGGCCAATGCACAGTCAGAAGCAAACCCTTCTCTGTAAAACTACAGGCCCCAGTAACTCAAAACAAAAAAATTAAAGGTCCTGACCCCTTAATTTCTCATTTTCTAACATCAACTACTCCTTTCCCACGTCTATCCTGTCCAGCAGCTTATGCAAATCCAGGCTCAGAGAGCAAGTATTATTCCAAACCCTGTGAGATACTTGAACCACTAACAACTTGTATTCCTGCTGGAATACTTCTCAGAAAGGAGCCCATCTCACAGGATCACCCACTCTTGCCTGCCTGATGCCCTTGGCTGATTGAAGAAAAAGTAAAACAGAAGAAACACTGACCAGGGTGGCCAGAGATGTCATTCCTTCTGCAGTCACATTATGGCCTACCCCTTTACAATTGCCCCCACTGGTCTTCCTCAGCACCCTGCCTCCAACACATGCCCAAGAGGACTACCTCTAGCCACAGGCACACTGCCCGGCAGGTGCTAACAGGTCCAGTCAGCAAGTACTGTGATATGTCCACAAAGATCAATCCAGAAGGCAGAAGGACATGAGAGGACAGTTGTTTGGCCAGGCCATATCACAGCCACAGGAACTGAGAGCCTGGTAAGGTGCAGAAGCAGACTATCTTGCCATCCTGAGCAAAGCTCTCAGAATCTTCCCACAGGGATGGGGTCAGAGGTCATGGAGACCCAGTAAAGGGCAAAGCCAGGATTCTATACCTGTGGCAGCAGTATGAGGGACAGTATTCCAAGATGGTGGAGCTGAGTGTGGTGGGGCGACGGCAGAAGGACTAAGGGACAGACAGGTCGTAAAGGTCATCCGTGTTAAATGGCTGCTCCTTTGACTAGAAAGAAAACAGAAAGCCACAAAAGCCCCTGAATAGAGGAACATGACAAACTAGGCTGTGAGCAAACACTGGCCAGGAGATGATGGGGAGGTGGGATACCCAGACTGTAGCCTCTGGGAAGCAAAGACAAGGCATGGTGATTCTGGGTGTCACGCAGCGTGCAGCTCATAGAATGTGAGTGGGGCAGCTTTGCAGGACTCATGGTCCCCGAGAGGCCTTTGTTGTAAGGGAGGGCTGCACTGAGCACTGTATCACACTTCTGTGTCCTAGCAAGGAAAGATCATGAACTGCTGAGCAACCTTAGCATGTGGGCAAAAAGAAGGGCTTGAGGAACTGGCCCCTAAAGAGGCCTAGCATCCACTCCCCTTGGGTGTCAAGATAACTCCTGGGCAGTTTTGTTTTTTCTAATGAAGTCATAAACCCTCCCCCGTCCCATTCAGTTCGGAATGCCTGAACACAAACACCCCACACAGTAAAACTGAGGTGCACTAACCTCTGCTGCCTGGCAAAAACTTTCTGCCTTCTCCTAGCAAAATATAAAATTAGTAAATTGGCATCAGGGTGAGATCACCCAGCCAAAATTACACTCAAACTTCTTCTTACGGATTTGCTGTCCTGTTCCTCACACGGCTGAAAAAGCCACACCAGTTCCATCTTTACACTTACGGGGCTTTTTAAAAATAGGCTTCAGTGAAGAGTTCTGAATGCATGTACTGTACAACCTGGAGAGGCAGCACACTCAGAAGTCTAGGTTACAAACTTTCCCTTCCACACTGAAATAACCAAAAACCGGTAACAGTTTCCACTACTGCATGCAGAATAAAAATGCTTTCTTTACATGGAGAAGAAATGGAAATTACTGGGCAAGGAAAGGATTCGTTTTTAAAGGAACCATGGGAAGGTTATTCTTCTGAGAACCTTCAGTATTTCTGAAAACAGAATGCAACACTGAGATTAAACACAAACTTCATTTTCTATTTCTATCTTCTTCCAGAAGAGCTAAGCCACTGCACTAAGAGAACCAGACATTGCTGCCTCGTGTTTCCTCAACTAGCATTCATACTAATCTCTTAATGCTGGTACTGAACTGTGTGTTTAAATGACTAGATGGATATTATCACAATAAAATACAAAATAAAAATGTTTTAAATGCTTGAAATCATTTAAAATTCTACAACACATGCTTCCCTAAGAATCTAGAATAAAACATAAATGAAATTTACAAAGCATTACTAAGAAACTATGTGAATTTCATCCTAGAGATGGACTGCACTTGGAGTTGTCAAAACTATCACTGTCTATAAACTAAAAAAGCAGCATCTAAAAGAGTAAAACGAAACTGATGAAAGTCAATGTCCAGGCTCCCAAACCTTCTAAGGGCTCCCCCAACTCTACTCCATGCTCTATGTCATAGGTGCATGTAGCCAGGAAAACCTGAAGACATGTGAGGGGACAGCCTACATACAAGTCTGTGTGTGTTTTATGCATGTATATGTACGTAGGGAGGCACACATGGGTGTAAAGGCTCAACACGTCAGGAATCTTCTCAATCGCTCATCTTTTCAGGCAGGGTAAGCTCCCTCACAGGTGGTCTTAAACTGGCACTGATTTCATCCAAGGAGGCTTTCCAGGAACCAGCTTCCAAACGTGCTGCTTCCAGGCTGGAAATCCCACCCAGACTCTGTTCTGTGCTCTCTGGTTCACTTAGGAATTTTGATCCATTTGATATTTGTTAACATTTTACAATCACCCTTAGCTGAAAGGAATGAAGTTCTGATTTCGTTCACAGCAAGGACTTCTCTTATGCTTCAGTGCTTTTCTGACTGCACCTGACAGTGATTCCACAAAGTTAAATCAAAGTGATTTGCTAAATTCCTTTTCTATTCCATTCTCCTTCTCATACCTTCTTGAGGGTACTTCTGTTAACTGACTGAGGAGAAAACACCATTCAGATGCTTCACTCTATCTACATAAAGATGACTGGCAGTATTGGTCACAAGAAGAATCAGGCTGTGCATGGTGGTATACACCTTTAGTTCCACTCAGGAGTCAGAGGCAGACAGATCTCTGTGAGATGGAGTCCAGCCTGGGTACATAGTAACTTCCAGGTCAGCTGGGGCTAGAGAGAGACCCTGTCTGAAAAAAAATAAAATAAAAGGAGCTTTATTACAGGCTGGAGAGAAGGTTCCGCAGTTAAGAACCCTTGCTGCTCTTCCAGAGGACCTGAGTTCTAGTCCTAGCCCCCACATGGTGATTAAAAGCAGTCTGTAACTCCAGTTCCAGGGGACTCGATACCCTGGCCTCTGCAGGAATTACATGCATGTGGTGCACTTACATACATGTAAACAAAACACTCATACACATAAAAGTAATAAATTTAAAAAAAGAAAGAACCACAGATAAAAATGCTATGAGCACGCAAACTTGGCAATATAGGTACAGCAGAGCTGCTTGTACTCATCCAACACGGAAGAACAGGCACACCGCTGGGGCAACCTCCACCACCGTCCTTCTCCAGGTGGCCAGACAGCCGAATGTTGTGAGAGGGACTTCCAGGACTGTCCTGTTCCACTGACTAGGTATACAGCCTTGGATCTGTCATTGAACCTAAATGGCCCGTACAGTTCCCATTTGTGATAGGAGTGATTTATAATGGACAAAAAAATGATCTTTTAATTAGGCTTTCTTGATGGGGGAGGGGGGACAAAGTCAGTGTTTTCTTACATCTACAGGCCACAGCAAGTTGACACACTGAGCTGCACTTGCCCATCTCCAGGATATGAGATCCTGTGACAAAAGTTAATGAAAGCTGGACATAGTGGTGTATACCTTAAATCCTAGCACTCAGGAGGCAGAGCAGATCTTTGAGATTGAGGCCAGCCTGGTCTACATAGCAAATTCGAGGTCAGCTAGGGCTCTAGAGACCTTGTCTCAAAAAAAAGTTGATGAGAAATCTCAAAAGTTTACCAAAATCCCTAGGATTCTGACCCAGTCCCCAGTGATCCTGTCATATACCAAGTCACCATCTTAGCACAGGCTCCACTACCCAAAACCAAGCTGGCTGGGCACAGTTCCACCCCCACTGCCTCATCTAGCACTTTGTATCCTACTAATGGCATCAGTGTCCCTGTAGACCCTAGAGCTGGGAGATGACGAGACCCTCCCTCCCTCCCTCCCATCACACCGGACAGATGAGGATCATGTCATATCGGCTCTAGCTACCTTGCAACATGAGTCAGAACAACAGCATATCACCTCTCCTGCCTCTCACATGGCCAGCTCAAGCCTCCATCCTCTTCCCGAAGGCCTCCTTTACTCCCATGCCTCGGGCCTTGACGCTCCCCTCTCAATGTGGACAAACTACTTCCAGCTCCTTCACAACAGTCCTCAAGACAAGGCAGTCTTGCACACCATGCTTGATAACCTCTCAAATATCAGGTCTTGGGGCTGAGGAGATGGTTTGGTGAGTAAAAGCACTTACCCTTCAAGTCTAATGACCTGAGGTCAAGCCTGGAAACCATGGGGCAGAAGGAAAGAACTAACTATTGCAAGTTGTCCTGTGACCTCCATAAGCATGCAGCAGCACACACATGCACGTGCATGCATGCACGCACGCACACACACACACAAATAAATGTAATCAAAAATTAAAATATGGGGCTAGACAGGTGACCCAGGAGTTAAGAGCACTTGCTGCTCTTCCAGAGAGCCCTAGTTGGTCTCTAACACCTACAAGGTAGCTGACAACTGCCTGCAACTCCAGTTCAGAGGGTCCAACACCCTCTTCCGGCCTCCATAAGGCTCCTGCATGCACATGGTATACATAAACTTATGCAGGCTCACACACACATCAATTAAAAAATGAACAAACCTCTTAAAGTATTTTAGTAATAATTAATTTTTCTTTAATTTAAACACATACCCACATCAGTTCTGAGCCACTGTCCTATCACCTGACCATCCTTGGCACTCGTGAACACTTACACACATGTGCATGTGACAGGTGTGTGCTTCAAGGTATGAGAATGTGAACATACACACATACGCATGCCTACATTGACTTAAACATCTTCATTTGTGGGTGTGCATACAAATACAGTGCACACTTGCGTATGTGCACATACTGTTCACTTTACAGCATGCACATCCATGCACACAGGCTTAACACATAAGTTACTCATGGTAACACAGCTGTGTGTTTTGTAGACATGTGCTCGTACACATACACATATACAGTGCAAACATTCATGTGTAGGACTCTACCCTATACATACCCAGAGCCATGTGTACTTATACACATGCATGGTCACACATGTGAACATACATGGGTGTTTACACACATTTAGGCTCCAGCTTCCAAACTGGTTTTCCTCTCTGGGGCTCTGGCCACTTTTCTCTCTATTACAACCCCACTGTTCCTTACTCCTCCACAGAAGCTGGAATCCTGTCCAGTGCACCCTTTAAATCTACTTGCCAAGTTAATCTGGATAAACAAAAGAATGAATCATAAAGATATTCAAGCTGAAAAAAAAAAAAGAATAAAAATCCTAATTGACAGTGATCACTAACTCCTGTGAGCAAAAAGGGACAACAGAATTCAATCTAAATAACTGTGATCCACATACAAAACAGACAAAATCACTACATGCCTTAAATTATGTTGATATATTATGTAGAAATAATATATCAACAAGATGACACTACAACCACGACCAATAGAGTTGAACAAGTGGTAGGGCAGGGTTAGGACAGTAGGGAGAGCAGAGGCTAGACCAACCCCAGAGGGGTGTCTTTCAGGCCTCTGCCAGGGGCATTAGCTGATTGCTGCTGAAGTCTGAGCACTCACTTAGCAAGTGAGCTAACAACATGGTACTTGTTATCCACCTCTCACCTGGGACAAATTCTTATAGTAAGAAAATAAAGGGGAAAGGCAAACCAGCATAAAACAAAAGTTAATTAAGACTACAGCCTGGGATAAAGGGCGAAGCCTTACAGAAAGTAAGGAGAAGGAAAGGGAAGAAAATAAGAGAAAACCAAGTAAATCTGCTTCATAAATAAACTGGAATAAACGCAAAAGAAAAAAAAAAACCCTCAAGAGGTTTAAAAGCTAAATCCAACTATTTGTTCCCTGAGAGGCATCCCTAACCATTGAACACATAGACAAAAATACATGGGAGAAAACACAGAATCAAAAATGAAAATTAAAATATCATTTGAAGTTTAACTCCACACTGAGTGCAGCTCTGTGGTAGAGCACTTGCCCAACATGCACAAGACCCTCAGCACCACACACAGAAAAGTTAAAGTTCAATTCCCAGTTTAAAAAAAAAAAAAAAACCCACAAAAAACTAAATTACACAATTACAAAATGTCCTAAATCTTTAAGACAGATAACATAAATAACAATAAACTACAAAGCACCAAGTGCAGTGAACACACAGGAAGATCAACAGAGGAAGAAGTGGACCTGGGAAATCTGACGAATATCTCTTGAGCCTGGCAGATAAAGTAAGTGAAAATAATGGAAGATCTGAAAAGTCCAGCTTTCTCTGACATGTAACAAGCTCCATGCTCCACACACAAGAGGCCAGCAAAGGGCACTGCAAACTAGTCACAGAGAACCATAACAAGTCAAGAGGTACTCTGAAGCAAGGATCTTCCAGAAGCCCTCAATTCTTCATAGTAACATCTCCAGGACCAAAAAGCCGCCCATAGGTCAGAAAGTACGAGACACAAAACAGATGCAAAAAATAAAACGAAACCCAAGCCCAACCCGCAAAGCAACAGGACACAAGAAATAGTAACAATAAATTAAAAAGGAAGGAAAAAAAAAAAAAAAAAACAACAACAGTAAAATCAACTACTGACCCCCTGGTGACCCTGGTGAATGAGAGACAGGCAGAGGAAGGGGGCTTCGGTTCAATGACCTCCCAGAAGGAAAATTAAAAGAACACAGCCAGTGCCTCTAATCCCAGCACAGAAGGCTGAGGCAGGAGGATGTGAATTCAAGAAGGTCAGCCCCTGCACACAGTAAACTCATCTCAAAGAGATAAAAACAAGAGCTGGAGAAATGACTCAGCAGTTAAGAGCACTACTGATTTTGCAGAGGACCCAAGTTCAGTTCCCATTACCCACATTGGGCAGCTCACAACAGACTGTAACTACAGCTTCAGGGGATCTGCCGCCCTCTTCTGGCCTCCAAGGAACTCATGCACATGTGTGCGTACACACACACACACACACACACACACACACACACACCCTAACCATACAATTATTTTGAGATTTTTAAAAATATATTTGGAACACGTGCAAACAATCACTATCCAAAGTGTTCTTACAAAGCTACAAAACCTTGCAGAAAATTGAATAAATGGAATAAGTAACAGGTGATTTGCAAAAGAAACAAAATTCTCTATAAACATTAAGAAACGCTTTTTTAAAGCACAATGGTATTCCCCCTATCAAGCTGGCCAAAATTTAAAAGACTGCTAACAGCAAACACAAAGAAACCTATCACCTATACAAACTTCTCATGTGGGGAGTGTAAAAGTATCTTTGCTGGGAAGTTTGATAATATTTACTGATTAAAATGTCCCTTTGTTCCAAACGCCACACCTCAGGGAACTTATGCTAAAGAAATATTCCCACATGTGCATACAACTGTGTATCAGGAAAGTCCCCTGCATGCTAGAAAACCCTAGAGGCAACTCAAATATCGACTTACAGGGACACACAAACTCAGACCATGGAGCTGTGGGCACAGCACTGCCCTGTGGGCAACTCATGGCCAGAGCTACCCTGCCTATATTCTCCATATTCTGGGCACTGAGCATGTTCAATAGAGAGCACATGCACACAAAGACTGTGCCCTACACATACCTTTAAAATTATTTTTAAAAATAAAGGGGGGCTCAAGAGATAGCTCAGTTGTTAAGAGCACTTGCTTTGAAAGCAAGAGAACCTGCGTTCAGACACTCAGCACCCACATAAAAAGCCACACATAGTCAGGCATGGTTATAACCTCCGCACTGGAAGTGTAGAAACAGGCAGATCCCCAGGGCTCACTGGCCAGCCAGCCTAGCTAAAATGGTGTTTCAGGCTTAGTGAGAGACCCTGTCTCAAAGACTAAAGTGGACAGCAATAGAGGAAGACACCCAATGAGTGCACTTCCTCTGCCGGCTGCAGGAACATGAACCTGCACATACATATGCACATACACCACACAACACAAACTACATCTATGTGTATGTAAATAGAGAATTTATTTTTAAACCTAGTTGTAGAAAAACATATAACATGGTACCATCTGTGATAGTAATGATGTATTACGGGGCTGGAGAGATAGTTCGGGGGTTAAGAGCACTGGCTGCTCTTGCAGAAGACCTGGATTCAATTCCCAGAACCAACATGACAGCTGGCAACCATTCATAACTCCAGTTCCAGGGGATCTGAAGCCTTCTTCTGACCTCCATGGGCACTGAATGACACGTGTGCACCTACCTACATACAGGCAATATACTCATACACATAGACATAATAAAATATTTTTAACAAGTGTATTATGTGGAAAATCTTCCTACATTCACAAAACTAATGTATTTAAATGCCTAAGAAGATTGGTGCAGAGAGGTCAATAAATAAATAGCAGCTACATAAAATTATATCCATGCTGTATAATTTCTATCTAACATGTTATTTTTCCTCAAAATGCAATTTTCCCTTTAGACTATAAATATCCAATGGCAAAGATGGTGAAATTTTTTTTCAGTCATTATTGATATGCATTTAAGTCCTGAAAAGAAACCATTTAATTTGGGCATGGAGCATGCCATGCCAAGTATTTGGCTGTAATTAGATTACTAAAATAACTTCATGGTTGGGAAACCAAGTACTAAGTTAGTCCCCTTTTTACATAGGAAGGGAAATGTGATCTGCCATCTTGTCAACTTTATATACTCTAACTTTTGAGAATTTCTGTGTTATGTCTTCAAACTAAAGTTTAACTCAAGCAGAAAGACCCTGGGTAAGCCAACACTGTATTACTGTGGTTTAGTAATTAAAACACATAGCTTCAACTCATTCCCCAGGATGACGGTACCCAACCCACTCACTGCCAGCCAAGGGAATTGGACAGAAGGGACAAAGTCCACATCATGGCCTTGTGGGGACACAGCCCGTTCCCTCATAGATCACAATTGCAGACTACTTGAAGTGTATTAAACAAAGTACCTTTAAATGAATATGACAGAATTATGCCCAGAATGATTAACTGTAAGCCTATAGTCCTGTTTTCTACTAAACCTAAACCTCCAAAACCAGTTTGGGGTCTGTCTAAGAAAGAGATGTTTTAATCAGTGCACTTTAATTTGTTGTGATAGTGAAGTCCCATCTGACCAGCAGATCCTAAGGCAATTGAATAACCATAAATTTCACATGACTGGATAGAAACAGCCTGAGCTCTTGAGCCCCCAGATGTGCAGCCAACAGGGGGTGACTGGCTTCGGAGGCTTAAATCATTTTCAAGACCAGGACCCGGTGATAAAGTCCAAGCCAGAGATGGAGGGATTTGCAGAGCTCTGGGAGCAACAAAGCGATGTCTATCCAGCCACCAGCAAGGACCCACACACAAGAGTCACAGTTTTCCTTTAAAGAGAAATGTCCTCTGACTACATCTGCATAGGTGCTGAGCCACTGAGACGGAGGAAGATATGAACAGCATTTTCTGTTGTCTGAGAGCAATGAACACCCAGCCTTTGTTACCCCACTTAAGCACAAGCCAATTCCATGTTTAAAAGCCTGGCAAGTTTTCTGAATACCAATAGTTTTTTTTATGAGGTTAATAAACAGAGTTCTAGGCTGTTTCAACCATCACTTCACTTATCAAAACAAGCACTATAATGACTGATACAGCCAGAAATGGAATTTGTCCCTCAATCAAAATACTAAGCCTGCTAATCAGAGTACCTGTATTTATAAGCAGGAAGAATAGGCAACACAAGGAGTCCTGTCAAGAACACGACTCAGCCCCACAACTAGGAAGCAACTGGCATCTAGCCTTGAAAATATGATAGAACTGCATTAGCCAAAATGAATGGGGAGCCTAAGAGTCACATGGGGATTAGCTCTGTGTCCTGAGGACCCTGGCAGGACTTCACACCTACCTTCTGGCCCTCACTAATGCTCTCTCCTTTTCTTAAGCCCCTTCCCTTCCATCTGACATCACTCTTAGCCAAAATGTGGCCTGGGTAAGAAATGTCCCTCCTTCATCTCATTCTCATTCAGCACAGGAATGAGAGGCAATATTCTGGATAGACAATACTCAAGACACCCCAGCAGGGAGAGGAAGGAAGCTCTTCCCTCCAGCAGACAGTCCTGGGCATCTCAGTCACTTCAGTTCCCCCTGAGGCACTGGCCTCACCCCTCTTCCAGAAGTGGCCTTTCTCAACAGTACTGAGAAAGTACTTATCACCGTTTCATACTGATATGATTGTGATGATGTTGCCCCCTGTTTAAAGAAGACAGATGAAAAGATCTTTGTCCTTCCAGCCATTCTGAGACAAGATGGTTTCCCTGATTCCCACAATTGGTGTCCTAAGCAACCTACCCTCAACTTAAACATTTTCATAGACTCTGATTCAGACCTGCAAGTGTACTGACTTGTGGCTTCAAGTCTTCAGGACCTGGGGAGGGAAAGGCCTGATGAGCAATTCTAACCCTTGCTAGGCAGAGCAAGAATCTGCTCATCTCCCACAAAGGAAAGATTAACTCTCCCCAGGATTTCCACACAGGTACACTGCAGGCCAAGGAAAAGTTTATAATACCTCCAAATTTGCATATGTTGTGAGAGTCAAAAAATGCAGCAAATTATGACAAAAAAAAAAGTTTTAAGGCTTAACATATAAGTAACATTTACTTCAGTGGGTTAGGCCACACTTAGCTGTTTTAAGGTAAACAAGTAACACTTTTAAACTTATGCAAGATAATAATAAGCAAATCTTACACAGTTTATACAGTTGATGTAAAATTATCATCATATAGAGAACAAATACCTATCCATGATCCAAAGTTTCTTTCAGCTAAACCTAAGAAAACTAATTCACTTCAAATTGCAAATCACCCTTAATATCCCTCAACCTAGCAGCAAAGGCCATGGTGACCATCTGAAGATCCATAAGGCTTTGGGGTATCTGAATATGGAAGATGAGACTCCAAACATGGGAGGCAGAAGCTCCAGGACAGGGCAGGAGCACCCTGGCTACACACACCATGCCTCTCAGTGGACAGGGACACCCTGGTGCCCAAGCCGTATCTCTCAGTGAATAGGGTGCGCACGTATACGTGTGCACACACGCACACACAAACACACTACCTCTCAGCAAAACAGCATCAAGGAGAAGGAAAAGAGTCCATGCCAGGAATAGAGATCTTCCTTCTGATACTGAAACCCTCCAGTCCGGGTTCGGTCTGTTCTGCAAGCTTCTATGACTACTCAGTTGCAAGAGGTTCAGGTCCAACCTCTACTATTCCTTTCCTGGCCCTTGTAGTGGGCCAGCTTCTGTTCCCACATTTCAAGTGAGGGAGTAAATGTACACAGTGCTCAAACCTGGCCTGAGACACACTGGATCTGAAGACAAAAACCGTATCTACCAGGCTAAGGTTCTTTTCTGTCTAAAAATAATTCTGGAACTTCACAATCTGTCATATGTTGCAGCAAAGGTGGAACCCAAGGTGAAAGAAACATTCAGACAGGAGGACACTTTGTTCCAAACGCTTGCAGGAGGGTGGAGTCCTAAGGGTCAGATCCCTAGAAATCCCCAATGTCTCCCTCAGTGCCCAGAGCCCAGGACCGCCACTCTGGCTCCCAGAACAGATCCTGAGAACTTTCCACCCTCAGCAACTAGGTTCCATCTCAGATATTTCAAGAGTAATATACTCTCCACTTGAAACAAGTAAGAGAAGACCGAAACAAAAGAACCTGGGGAGCAGGGATTTCCAAACACCTGGTATGGCTTGCGCAGGGACGGGCCTCACAACCCAGAAGACTGCCATGTGGGCTGCCTGCTGTAACTACATATAAGTTTCAAATATTTGGCAAAGAGAAAATAAACTACATCTGTATTCTTATATCACTTTTTTTGAAAACGTGAGCGTACACATTCATGAGGTCAGAGGACAAGTTTCAAGAGTCAATTCTCCTTCCACCATGTATACCCTAAGGATCACCCTCAGGTCCTCAAGTTTGACCTCAAGTGCCTTTAACCACTGAACCATCATGTATATGTTTAAGAAACATTCTGAATGTTTTGAATTTTAAAAATACCTTGCTAATTGTACCTGATTTGTTTGTACCTCTTTGAATATAATTACTAGTATTCTCTTAATGGGGCAGGAACAGTTCTGTAGAAGATGGCAGCCAAGCACCCCAAACTCCACCTGAGGTCTATTTCTAAACAGCCTCTGACCAAAGAATTGTGTTGACAGGTTCAGGTGTTGGGTATTGGGGGGGAAGGAGGCTTTATTAAAGTAATATTTTATAAGAAGTGAAATTATAAGAAGTAAAACCTCAAGTGTCTATAACAAAGGTCATCTACATGCTGATCATGGCCTCTAATGCTCTAATGCTTCAAGGACAAGGTGACTCATCACAACAGAGTCATCTTCACCTGACCCCAAAAGCCTAAGTATTTCATATCTGATCCTTCGTAGAAAATGTATGCTGGAGCTCGGGATATGGCTCAGTAAGAGTGCTTGCTCTGCAAGTATGAAGACCTGAATTCAAATCCCTAGCATCTTATAAAAAATGTAGACACTGGGGCTGAAGAGATGTCTCAGTGGTTAAAAGCACTGGCTGCTCTTACAGAGGATCAGTTCTCAGCACCCATGGTGCACTTAACAACTGTCTTTAACTCTAGTCCCAGAGGATCCAATGCCCTCTTCTGATCTCCACAGGCAATGCATACACTTGGTGCATCTACATACATGCAAACAAAACACTTACATTACATAAATCAATCAATCCAGATATGACCATGCAAGCCTGCAGCCCAGTGCTATATGGAGTGAAGACAGAAAGGTCAATGGTGCTGGTCTGCCACCAGCCTAGCTCCAGCCACGTTCAGCAAGAGACCCTAGGAAATGAAGTGAAGAATGACAGACCACCCAATGTCCTCTTCTGGCCTCTGTGGGTGTGTTCACCGTGTGTGCACTTGTACACAATACAGAGGGAGGGGGAGAACAAACAGGAAGAAGGGGAAAAGTGTACTGACTCCTTTCCTAAAGTATACCTACAGACGCCAGCTTCCGAAGTTAGCAAGGGTGAGTTTCCAAGTCCCTCTGTGCCTCAAAAGAACCTAAGAGTCTCTCCTGGGACATGAGGCCACCAAGCAGGGAGGGACTAGGCATGACCAAAGCCCTCAGGTGGCCTGAACCCCAAGTCCTGCTGTCCTCCTTAGACCAATCCTGGTGGCTGCTCAAAGTCTGTGCTTATTTTCAGAGCAAATGATCACATAAGGCTTGAGGATCAAAAAAACTTGACAGCCAATCCCTGGCCTCACATGGGGGATCCACCTGTAGGAACGGCAAGAGGGCCAAGAAGATACCAATCTCCCATAACACAACTACTAAAGTTCTCCCATTTCAAATGGCTCAGACCAAGATGGAAATAAATTCTACAAACATTTCAACAAGCATGGGGGCAGGGCATAAACCCAATGCAGCTGCCCCAGAAGGTTGCCTGCTCAGGAAAGCCAGCTACAGGTCTCAGTAAGGGTGCAAGTATCTGTGTCCCCATGGGGAAAGAGGCCCAAAGTACTGCCAACTTCCTACATCTGTTCTGAATCTTAAATATACATGAGGAACTTAAAACAGTGCCTTATTCAGAACATGTTCCTGATGAGCACTCAGTCAAAGGACGCAGGCTTCAATGGGAGACTCCTTTGGGAGACTGGTTATCCAGACATTCAAACAATTTAAGTCTATAAGAAATAATCAGTAATAGGGCCAGCAAGTTGGCTCAGTGGGCAAAGGCACTTGCTACCAAGCCTGACAACCTGAGTTCAATCCCCAGGAGACACACGGTTGCGCAAGAGAACCAACTCCTATAAGTTATTCTCTGACCTCCATACATGGACCGTGGCACATGTTAGCCCACACACAAACAAATAAATAGTAATAAATCAAACTTCTACTAAGATGACAGGAAGCGGTAATGTCCAGTCACTTATATCATTCCAAAACTAGCTCCTAAGGCACTGTATTTTGTCCCTATGAGCTCAGCTTTTTGGCATCTAAGTAACCAAAAGGAACCACCTTTAAAAATCATCACAGCATCTGCTTTGAGACTGTCACTGATGGCAATGTCTATATAAACAGCCAATATTAAAGCCAATTGGAAAACTTTCTGTGCTACATAATGGGAAAGGTTTTTCTCTCCTCCAAGAACCAGTGTGAAGTTTTCTGGGATGGTTAATGCAACATATTAATTGCCATGTGGTGCTTGTTTTAGTTGTCAGAATGGTCGAACCCTAAATTCCACCTCATGAGTACCCCTGGAGGGAATGCTGAGGTTCATTTCTCATCATCATAACCAATTATCCCATGTCTCGGTCCTTATATCTATTTTTACTACATATTTAATGTGTGACCTTCAGTGCCCTCAGCCTTTAAAAAGATAGGTATAAACACAAACTGTTACCATTGGCATGCAAATAGCATAACTTCAATCACCAGACACTCCAACAAGCCTGCCAAAAACTCTTACCCAGCACCTACACAATGGTGGCAGTCTGTGTGGCTACCTTAGTTTGCACTGGCTGTAAAACATTTTGAGAAGTTTCTAGAAAGAAAGTAAAATCTAGTATAGGGCTAGAAAGATGACTCAGAGGGCAAAGATATTTGCCAAGTGTGATCCTCTAAATTCAATCCCTGGGACCTATGTAATGGAAAGACAGAACCAACTCCTGCAAGTTGTCCTTTCACCTACATGCACATGCACATGCATACACAAATGGTACATACATGCTAATAAATAAATTTAAAACACCAAATAAGCCAGAGACTACAGAGATGGCTCAGCAGTTAAGAGAGCATACTGCTCTTCCAGAAGACCTGAGTTCGATTACCAGCACCCACATAAGGCAGTACACAAATGCATGTAATCCTAGCTCCAGGGAGATCTGACACTTCTGGCTTCCCCAAGCACCCACATGCACATGCACAAACCTACGCAGAGGCACACACAAACAGAATTAAAAAATAATTATTAATAAAGTAAACAAAGTGAAAGTGTTCTAGTATACAGCTTCAGTTAAACAAAGAAAACAACCAGCCCTGTCCTCTTCAGGAGATAGAATATCATTCTAAGTTTGAGTCTCAAAATAGGTAGCTTTTCCCCTTTCAGAAAAAAATCCAGAATGTCTATGTCTACTTACCATGAGCCCAAGGTTCTTAAACAATTAAGAAAAATTAACAGCATGGATCCATGGAGGCCTAAGGGGAGCAGACACCTCCTCAGGTTGTTAATGATCTCCAAGGTTCACCCATACATCAGCAGCAACAGATGGGACAAAAAACTCCAGTCCCCAGTCCGGTGGGTTGCCAACACTGGTCACATGGCTGAACTAGCACAGAGAAAAGGAAGCAAGCTGACTAGGTGTTCTGCTCACTCCCATCCACACCGCCTCTTATCTCATGTTGTCTCATCTGTGTGCACCCAAGATGAACTCAGAGACAAGTGTCCCAAGAAGCTAGTCAGCTCTCCATCTCTGCTGGCCCCTGTCCACTCATCAGCTCCCTCCCACTTGAATCTTCTCTGCCATCATCTGCATCTCCTGTCCACCTGCTCCCCACCTGAGGACACCCATCTGAGAGCTCTCACCCTTGTCCACTGAGACTTTGGGTACAAGATTTTCGGTATTCATCAGAAGAGCCAATGACTTTTTTCATTCCCAATAATTTTCTGGTGGCTCTTTCTAGGTTTTCTAGATCCCAAGTCAATAACATGCTCTTATAAGAAGTACTGTTACACGTTAGGGAAATAGCTCAGCAGAGAACGTGCCTACCATGCACATAGCCCTGAGTTTAATATTAGCACTGGGAGGGAGGGGGGGGGGCGCTGGGGAAATGGCTTAATCAATACAAGCATGAGGACCTGAGTTTGGATCTCCAGAACCCATGTAAAAACTAGAAGTTCGTGTCTATAATCCCAGTGCTAGAGATGGACACAGGCAGATTTTTGACACTCAATGGCCAGCAGATCTAACTGATAAGCTCCAGATTCACATACACTCACACCCACATACACAAACACATACACCACAAAGCGACATTGATATTGGTAGCTACCACTGGGTTTCTGAAGAAAATTTATACCCTTGCCTGCAGGGCAGGACTGGAAATCTATGCTGACAGCTGGCTGGCTGGGAGACAAGACTTCCTGCTTCCTCCTGGGCTGAGCACTCTAGAGTGCTCCAACAGCCACAGACATGACAAGTAGCTCAGCGCTCTCTCTCTCTCTCTCTCTCTCTCTCTTTCTCTCTCTCTCTCACACACACACTCACAATGGAGAAGCTAAAACACTGAGTTGACACTTTTTCTTCTCTCTGGAGCTAGATCTAAGCACCACAGGTGAGCTCAAGGGCTCTCCATAAACTGCACTAAGTAATTGATCATTTGCCAGATTGATGCTGACTCAGCTTGTTCTTAACAGTCTTGTCCTCAAGGTGGACTTTCACCAAACCTTGTTTAGTGTATTCAGTGCCAATATCCTGGAAAGAAAACTAACCTGGTGCTAAGAACCCCAGATTAAGCACAGCCCCATCTGTAGTCTTGGCTGAGTGATGGGATATTCCCACATTTTAGTACCTCAGAATGCCAGGTTCACCCAAAAATCACCTCTAAGCTTCTTCAATTCAGGAAAACAAGTCCAAATATAATAATAACATAAATGTACCAAGAAACATAATTATGAGAGTAAATGTTTTCCTTTAGTCACTATCCTGGGCTATAGTGTGAGGTCCCGTCTCAAAAGAAAACAAAGCAAAGACAAAAGACAGGGAGGGAGAAAAGGAGGGAGGGAAGACGGGACCGGACGGAAGGGAGAGAGGGAGAAAGGGAGGCAGGCAGGCTGGCTCTTTTACAGTCGCATTAACCTGCTCAGACCAAGAAGGTAGAGTTAATAACCTATCCCCTGGGGTTACAGCACAGCTCAGTGGCAGGACCCTTACCTACCACACACAAGGCCCTGGGTTCTATCCTCAGGGCTACAGAAAAACTATTAACAACCCACCCCCATGAAGGCTAAGGAAGCCTCTGTGGCTCAAAAGATGTAACGCATTTTCCAAAATGGGTGACCCCTCTCAGGCATTAGGACTGAATGCCTACAAGATTTGCAGTTGTCCTTTCCCTTGTGCGACAGAACAGAAACACACACTACGGAAGTTAGATCTCAAATTCCAACATAGGGTGACAGATACTTTAAAATGTGTGGGAATCAGGAGCTTACTTCCTAAAGTTCACATTTGAACCAGTCTATAATCTTCCATCAACCTAGAAAGTAACTGATAAGCCAATCTACCAGTAAAACCATTAACAGATTCTGCATTTCTGTCACCAAGGGTAATTTACAGAGGCTAATTTTAATCCTACCACTAAACCACTAATCCCCTGATTCTACCAAATCATCCCCAAGTTTGCGTTGCTATGGCAAGTGCTCATACACTAGGATTCACTTGTCAGTTTTAGAAATGAGACCATCTTTCCCATCTCCTATATTTTAGAAGAAAAAAGTCATTACTGGAAAAAGGCAGGTACCTGGGTCCCTAAGTGTGCACTGTCCTCATCACAATCATCACAATGAGCCCAGTGCTACGCCAGGACAGAATGTCATGATTATGTTAATGGATCATGCTAACAACGTGGCAAGCACTGGAATGATCTAGAATGATCCATTTGGATCTGGGAGAAATATGATTATGGATGAATGATGGTGTTGCACATACTGGCTGGGAAATGCTGTGTCATCAATGTCAGTATGAATCGTGGGCAGGACAAGGCAAGATCCCACTACCCAGGTTCTGCAAAGGCCCCAGGCCCACAGAGCCTGACTTAGGAAACACACACAGACACAGACACACACACACACACACACACACACACACACAAAATGAAGTCTAAGTTTATGTCTTTCCTTTAAACAGGAAAATCAGTGAGATGAAAGCTAATGAGGCCACCTGAACAGAGAGGGTTATCTAGAGGCACATGGGCCTTGAACAGCAAAGCTACACACAAACATCAGAGACAGAGGGGTTGGCAGTGACTGGGCATGTCAGTGACCTCCTGAGACCCAACCTGAGAAACCACCCCTGTGAATCAGATGAAGTCTAACCAAAAATTCCCAGCCAGTATATATAAACAAGGCTCAGTCCTAAGTAAAAACATCAGTTACATGTGTAGATAATTCCACAATAGCTTAAAACTTCAGTAGAACTAGGAAACTCCGAATCTATAAAATCATCAGTAAAACCAGAAAACTATGAATGTACTTGTCTAGGGCAGAGAAGCTAAGCGTTTAAGATGGGGGGGGGGGACAATGAAACATATTTAAATTTTAGCTCTAGGTTAAAATCAAAGAAATAGGCCTGGTGGTGCATGTCTCCCCCCACCCACCCACCCCTCCACACACACATACACATACACTCTCTCTCAAGAGACTGAGGATGGCAGAGCCGAGTTCCAGGCCAATCAGGTTACATAGTAAGACCCTGTCTCAAAAAACAATACAATTATAGACATAATAAGGAGCTAAACTGTAAACATCTTTCTGACCAACGGGACTTCTAAAAAGTCTTCACACTACTCTTATTTAGCTCTGGGTTTTTCTTGAATTAATGTATTTTCTACCAATTAACATAATCACTCAACACTTAATGGTAAACTATTACCCAGAAAAAGTACTTCAGGGGGAAAAAAACAAAACAAAACATGAGCCTTGCTCCAGATCCCCAAATACCAGCTGAAGAAGCTGCTAGGCCATAGCCACCTCTGGACACAACTTTCAATGCATCACTGACTGTACTCAATTTCAAAGAACCTTCTAGAATGCTGAAATAAATCAATGTCTCAAAATGCCCTAGTCAGCTCATGCAATATAGGTTAAATAGAACCATATGGCCAAAACAGACATATGATGCCCTGAAACAAAGGGCAAAATTTCCTAAACAAATTGTCCCTTACCCTTCCACACCGGGGACAGTGGAGATTAGAGGAGTTTCTGAAGTGCTGAGAATCCTGGAGAAAAAAACTGACTTCTTGGCCATTAGCGAGAATATTAGCTTCAACAAGGAATCTCCAGTTTTTAGTTTCCCTCTAGGTTCTGAAAGCAAACACCATATTGTAATCTCCAAGCATCATCTCCTAAGAGTGGGAGGGCAGGCCAGCTGTGTGCAGGAGGCAGCAACACCAGCAGGTCCCTAGGGTGTAAGAGGCAGTGAGAGACTCCTCTACCTGTTTCCAAAGGAATAAAACACCTGCTCAACTAAGCCTGGAGAGAAAACAGCAAAGTATGTTCTCCTGCCTCTTCCTACTGCACTAATGAAGCTACAGCCAGAAGTTCCCCATCACACAGCATGTATGTAAGTCTCAGGAAGTTTAAGTTCCCCATCACACAGCCACAGCATGTATGTAAATCTGGGGAAGTGTTCGGACTGTAGCAACTCATTCAACTTCTGACTCCAAACAAACAAGAAAATCTACCAGAATGAACACAAATTGGAAACACAGTGACAGGTACCCTGCCTCAGGAAATGCCTTTTAGATTTTTTTTCCTCTTCTCCAGTTTTGTATCTTACACATTACTTAACATATATTTACGTTAGCTTTCTAAAAATAGCTGGCATTCTAATTGCTCTGCTTAGTAATTTCCAGTACCATTTGGACTGAAGATTAAACACCAGATTTTTTTTTGGAAAACTAGTTTGGAGGCATATTCAGAGCCACAAAATTATGCTTCTTGACAACTCAGATGTGAGCATGGGAAAGCGTTTCCTTCCACATGCAAACACCACAGATCTCAATCTGGCAGGGAAGGCTGCAGCTGCCCGTGTCATGTGTGGCCAGATGTATGGGATAAAGAAGGCAGTGTGGACAGTTGCAACTGCCAGTTTTCACTAGTATTTCAGAAAAACACTGTATTAACCAGGCAGACAGAAGACATGTTTACAGCCCTGGGAATGTAGTCATACACTCCAAAGTACATCTCTTTGGATAAAATCATTTTAAAGATGCTTTATACAGATCTGGATAAACATTCCAAAATCATAGTAAACATCTGCCTTTATTCTTCCTTCCATGTGGTTGATTTTATTAACAAATTCTCCAGAAATAGAAATGTTGGATGTGATTCCATTCTTGAATGGGTTTCTGATAACTTTCCAAAATTCCTGAAAATCCTAAAATAATCATAGCTGGCTTCCAATGATAGGGCGACTCCCAGCTCACCCTTCCCAACAGAAAAGGTGAGAAGCTAGTGTGAACAAAAGTCTCACCTCCAGGACCCCAAATTGTTGGTAGGAGCAAGGAAAATGGGGGTTAGAGCTCGAATGTGCAAAGCGCTGCCTCTCCGACGACCCCCGATACTCTAAACCCTGAACAGGTGGCTGCCACTGCGCACTCCAGGCAGTCTGGTGCAAGGGGGTGGGGCAAGAGCCCCTCGGAGACGAGGGCAGGGATCAGTCACCGCAGAAGCAGACAACAGTGAAAACCTCACCACAGCCCCTGAGCATCTCCAGGGTCCACATTCACACCTGTCTCCCAACAACTCCAGGATCCTCTCAGTCAGGTACACAAACAGCCTCTGGTTCCAACGGCCCCTCCTCAGGCTTCCCAACAGCCCACATCTGACGCTGGGCTCCCTGGGAAAATACAGCTCCAGAGGAGATGCAGTTCCCACTAGCACCGAAGGGGTCGCTCGGCCACCCTGCCAGCTACACAGTAAAGAAATTAGTCCCTCATGCTTCCACGTGAACAATTCTAGAAGCAAAGGTCAAAGGTGCCAAGTCCTAAGCAGCCCAGAAAAGGGTTTGGTTTGGTTTGGTTTTGATTTTTTGTAGTGAGGCTCCAAATAACACTCAAATGAAGTCACAGCCGTGCAGCTTCTGGGGGTGCACCTCAGAAAGATAGGAGGTGAGGGATTCCCCTACTGCTTTCTGAACTTCTGAGGGGGAGGAGCTAAGTAACAAAGAAAAACATTTTTCTAAAGGACTGTTTCAGAACAGCTTTTTCCAAGCACTGAAACATATAAACATGTACTGCTTGGTAAGATATCTGCTTTTAAAGAAGGAATGTTACTCCCGGGTTCAAAAGTTTATAAAGCAAATAATATCCAACCAAATAAAGATTCTTCTTCCATTAGTTCTATTAATTATGATGAAACCCATGAGTGCCACTGAGAAAGTTAGGAATCTCTGGATAAATTTGGCAAGTCAAAAAAATAAAAAAGGCCAAGCTTGGTTCAGTTGCAAACCTAATGATATTAATAAGCAAAATATTTCTTGTAGTGAGATATTAATAGGTGTCCTTTTTTTCTAAATTGAAAGTGGAATAAGAAATGAAACAGTGAGGCAAAAGACCCTCTAAAGGAACAATATTATAACAGCACACCGCGGCTTGTTCCTTCCCCTCCTACCCAACATAATCGGCTTACCTTTCAGGGTCCTATTTCCATGGCATTAAGGTATAATGCTGCTGAAACCCTACACACAACCTCTGGTACCACTCAGTCTGCGCTCAGGACTCCCATAAAATTCTTTTTCAAAGATTCCTCTGGTAAATTATGAATAAGACCAATACATATCCTGGTGGATGAATACACAAAAATCCACAACAGCCTTATAAACCTAGGACTGGTTTTTCAAGAAGGATCCATGACTAAACTCCACTTAAGTTGCCAGGGGATACTGCCATCTTTCCCTAGTTGGGAAGACTGGAAACCATGTGTATTCTGAACTTCTAAATATTCTTTAAAGAATCTCCTTTTCTTTTCCCCATAATTGTTGCTAAACTTAATCACATCAAACGGTTCCCTTATAAAACTCAAATATCTCCTCGTATGAGCCACTAATGAAAAAGGAGTTAAAAAGTTTCATTTATCGAGGTGCCTTTACTTTGGGCCTCTTTTCTGTGTTCACTTAATATTGTCTCTGGGACATCTTGAGAAGTTAAGAAATAAATGGTAAGACTTCAGTGTCCCAGGAAAATTTTAATCTCTACGTTAGTTAACAATAGTTCACAAATAACTGTTAAAACACTCCCGAAGTAAGCTCTTCTGAGGACACCAGCATTAGTATCAGATACATATAACGAAGTTAAAAGTTGTCTGAGCCCCAGGGATGATTTCTTATATTAGATAAATGAGCTCAGAAACACAAATAAGCAAAACGCCCTTTCTGTCCCCCGTTGGGCACAGTGAGCGTCCAGAAAGCACACTACTTTGGTGTTTTGTTTCACTTTGGAAAGGCAAGCCCACTCCTCTGCCTCGCTTATTACAGGCCCTGTGGGATTGTTTTGCTGTTTTTTAAGAATGTTAATGTGCTCTGAAGGCATATTCAAATTAGTAAATGTAAGGAAACAAAGTCCTAAAAAACTCAAAAAATATTAAGATGTTTATTTATCCTAACACATCAAGATTCTAATTTCATTATCAAACCAGCTGTGAGCCTTTCCCTGAGCTCCATTTATCCCAGAACCTATTTGAGATAGCTATGGGGTCACTCTCCTGGAACTAAAGCTGTCCCCTCCAGTGACCCAACTCACACCCCTGACACCGAGGCAGCTCAACTCCATCTCCAATTTTACTAAGGGGGAGGGGAACTTCAGATTCATGCACAATAGTGGTGTGTGGTATATTTAATTCTTCCTTGTCTATGTAAAGAAAAATAACACAGCTATTCTGACGCAAGAATTAAAGAATGTAAGACAGAAATGAAGAAGTGATAAAAATGTGCTCTTGTGTACCCGGCAGTGGCGAATATCCTATCAAATGGAATGCATGCCTGGTTCCTTAAAGTAACACATTCCTAAACCAAAATACTCCAATCATATTAATAGGGTGGTCTAAAACAATCTGGAAAATCCTGTTGGGTAGTTATCCTCTTTGCTCCTACTCTGGTCAACGCAAATCAATTTTTAAATCCTATTTAATCAACCTTGGAGACTCAATAGTAGGTTGGTTCACCAGGAAGTGCCGCTCTGCTGTACGCTTAATTAGGACCACGTCTAAAGTTCCTTCTATGACTTGCTGGTTAAGTGGGCACCGCGAGTGGACGAGAAGTCCAACCACTCAGTCCTTTGTTAGTGGACACCGTGCAAGGCCCGCCCCAGCCCACGGGCACATCTGGGCTTCTAGAAACAGCCCAGCGTCCACTACCGCCTCCTCTCCACGGAGACATCGATTAGGTCACCGGCGCAGGCCACAAGACCCCCCCACACACACCAACACAAACACATACACGCAGCAGCAGCCCCCGCGCAGGAGTCCGCGCTTAGTACCCACCCGCCTCTGCCACCTCAAATCTGGTCGGCGGGGGCGCAGGGCCCAACTCAGGTGTGTAGACTTATGAAACCGCCCGGAAAGGGGGGGGTTCACGACTCCCCCCACCCCAACCTCCAACATAACAAAGTGAAGTTTAAAATAGAAACCAATTACCTGGTCTGCACTGCACTCGGCCCCGCAGCCCGGGTAGTGCCGCCTCGAGACCCCTGCCCCGCCCGGCCGCCCTCCCTGCACACCCGCCCCAGCTTCGGCTCCCGCCCCCGCTCCAGCTCGCCCCAGCCGGTCCTCCAGAGCGCGGCCCCTCCCCCTCCCCCCACACCCACGCCCCTCCCCCACGGCCCGGCCCGCACCGACCCCCGCCTTTGTTACGGTGCGAAGTTGGGCTGCGGGTCCCCGTCTCTTTCACTTCTTGGGTTACAGTGTAGGCTTGTGACGTCCGCTCCACATGACGGGGGGCGGGAGGGGGAGAGAGGACTGGCGGCCGAGGGAGCGGGGGCGGTAGACAGGGGCCTCCCCTTCTGCACCCCGCCCACGGCCCGCCCCCCACAGCCCAGCAACAAGCGGCCGCCGCCCCCGCCCTCGCCACGGGGGCAGGCAGGTGGATTCCCCGCCCCCCTTCCTGCGCCCCGCCCAGTCCCACGCTCCACCCCCAGCCTGAGCTCCGCTCCGCCCCGCCCCTAGCCTGCGCTCCGCCCCGTCCCGCCCTAGGGCGGGCAGGTAGTGCCCCGCCCCCGCACGCCCTTCCCTACCCCCACCAGCCGCCCAGGCCCGAGTACCCCCCCCCCAGAGGCGCCAGGCGGCCGGGATACACAGAAATAGGAATGATTTAATGCAACAACATACCCATTCCTCAAGCCCTGGGCTCGCTGAGATTGGAGAGGGGGCTGAATCGGTGGCACTGGGGCTGGGGACGGTAACAGACCTCGTGGGAAGAAAGGCGCGGGATGACACCACCTAGTAACCGAGTTGGAAGACTCCAGGGTGGAGGTGTGGAGGAACCCTCGAGGTGACCTCGGAGCATTCTGACACTGCACACCCGGGTGTGAATGCTGTACCTTTCAGGGGTCTCTGAAAAGGGAGGGCGCAAGCGGGTCTTTAACCCAATAGTGCATCATCACCACCCCCCAGTGACTTGCACCGCAGACCAAGGAAAGCCCCCAAAGGCCCAGCATTTAATCACATGCTAAAGTCTGGTCCAGGTCTGGCCAGTACACGTCCTGAAGCGCCACACTAACCACACATCACTATTGACGCTCCCAGGGAAAGTGGCGCAGATTCAAACCGTAGGAAGCGTTGGGTGGCCCGAGACGCATTCAGCCCACGAATGTAACCATTGTGCGGGGCAGACACGACTAGAACTTTAAGTGACCACCAACAGTTCGAATTCTAGAATTTGCCATGGGTAAGTATCAACTACCAGTGAGAAAATAAAATTGGAAGTTGGAAGACACAAGGTGCCCTTCACTTTACTACGGAGTTAACACATCCTTTTTTAAAAATCCGCGTTCTCCGTACGTTTAACTACCGGTCAGTAGCTGCATCACGATTCCACAGGCGCCAAGTACCCGGCGGATGGAGCTGCTCACGAGTCTCCAATGGCTAAGAAGCGTAATCATATCGCTCCTTTTTCCTTCCCCTGCTGCAGGTTTCGACTTGAATCCGAAAGTGCCTCTAAGGCCCGGTCTTAGCAGGAGGACCTTGGGAGGGGGCAGGGTCTCTACTTGACTGCTGCGTGCGCATCTAGCTGGACAGACTTGGATAAAAGCGTGTCCACGTCTACAGCATACATCTGTGCAAATGCGGGAGCCTGCGGATGCGCGCCGCTGGCCGGACTCTGGGCCGACACATGGGCACATGCACGCGTGCGCGCTCGCACACATGCACACGAACACGAACACACGAACACACACACACACCCAAATTACCTCCGGGATAGAGAAAGCCGCTGCGGATTGGCCAACAAAACCGTCAATCACATCAAGGGGGCAGGGAGACTTTGCAAAGCAGTTTCTTTTTTTCTCTCCTCCCTGCCGTTCCATTTAATGGTAAAACAACAGTCGAGCTCTGAAAGTTAGCCTAGATCTAAGCGGAGAGAGTTTGCCTCCCTAACGAGGGGGGCGTCAGAGGATACCATTTAAATATATCCCGTACTTCTACAATGGACTAAAAGGGAAATCAGCAGACGGGGGGGTGGGGGGGGGTAGCCCCGAGTAAGAAGGAGGAGGCCATTAGGGCGAGGAGAGTTGTTCTCAACACCCTAAAAGGGACTTTGACCTTTAGCTGATTTCGTAATTAAATTTTTTTTCGCCGATCACATTATAATAAATACTCGTCCCTAATTTTTGAAGTCGTTATTATTTAAGCATGCTGAAGCAAGCATGTTTCCCTTAAGAAAGAACTGACCTATTTTTGGCTGGAGATAAACGATCATGTTAACAGATGTTAATCTTGTAATCTGTTTTTCCTGTACGCACTTCACATACCCCGGTTTCAAAACCTTAAAAATAACATCTTTTCCAAAAAGACCTGACGTCACAATTCACTCCCTGGGAAAAAAAAAATCACACCCACTTCAGTTTTTTTCCCTGCAATGATTTCAAAGACGTTAAATCTTTTTCACTTTATAAGTGCCGATTTGTTCTGCCTCAACTCCCACAGGCTTTTATTTGCATTTCAAATTCCACAGGTTACACCAGTCGCCTTTTCAAAAAATGTAAACCAACAATGAAGCAGTAAATGGCTTTTTTTGTGCATCTGGATTAAATAAGGCACCGAATGAATATATTTAAAAAGAGGGGCAGAGCAAGTTGATCTGTGGTCACCCTGAGACCAAGTGACTCTTTATCAGCAAGCTAGGGAATAGGTTAACTAGCTATACACACAGCCCCGAAGCTCCGGGCAGATCTCGTCTGCTGCAAGGAGCTTGTTAACGCTGGTGATGGATGCGGCTGACTTACAGACACACATTTTTCGGGTAAAAAGCTGGCTCTCTGGAGTCCTAATTGCAGAGATCCACTGGCTTTGAGACTCACAAAGCCTGACAGTCACCACACACCGGCCTTCCTCCATGAACCCGCTGGTTTAAAGACCCCATTGGGCTGGCTTTTGACAAACTTTTCAGACAAAGTTTCTTTAAAACTTGACAAGGCTGTTTAATCTTAATGCTGAACCTAACTATTCGGCATGATGTTCTCCCTGTAAATGGCAGAGGAGGCGTCGTTCCATCCCCCAACCCAGCACCGCAGCACACACCCCACGGCGTTCTCTTATACACACCCGGGTGTTATATGTGTATATACATATATCGCTATCAATAAGTCCCCCACCCCCACACCGCTACACCCCAGCAAGGCAGAGCGCATCTCCGAGGAGTCCCCGCCGCGCAGATCTTTTCCCCAGCCCACTCGGAGTCACTTCCAGAATCTAGCCCCCGCCCCCACCCTTGCGCGAACTTCCCTTCCCAGAGCTACCACTTCTTTAATCTGAGGGTCACTCAAATCTCCCGGCTGATGGGCAAGAGCCTTGGGAGGGGGCAGTGAGAATACCCCCCACACACGCACACTCTCTTGTACGCAAACACGTCCCCCAAGCAGTGGCGTTCTGTGCCCACAAGCATCGATCCCCTCCGCCAAACCCTTAATAATTGAAGCGGCTCCTCCGGCCCCGCCGCCCATCACCCACCTTCATTAGCTGGAGCGTTTTACTTTAAAGTAAGGCAATTTGCTCTTTGTCTCCTAATGGATGAGAGCGCATCCGAGCTCCCCTCCTCCCGCGTCGCCTTTGACGAAGTGTACAAAGCCAGAGCCTCTTCCGCGCTCCCACCCCGGCCCCCACCCCGCCCCTCCACTGCGGTAAAAGCCACCTCCCGGGCGCTCACCCCGCCGCCCGAAGTTGCCTATTCCCCTCTCCTGGAATTACAGAGCCGAACAACTACCAATAGGGAAAGTCAAGTCACCCTCTCCACACCCCGGAGCTCCTCCAGGGCGCGCCCCCTCCCCATCACGCCCCCACCCCACGGGGCACTGCAGGGTCCCGGGCATGTCGTGGGCCCCAGCTCTCGCACTCTCACCCACCTATCGGCCCTCCCGCGGGCCCCGCACCGCCCCCGCCCCACGGCCCCTACCTTGGAGAGGAGGCGGCGGACCCGGGGAGGACGCGCACGCCCCGCGCATCTGAAGGTGAAGCCGAGCGCCCGCGGCGCGGCGCGGAGCCGAGAACTGCCCTAGACCGACCGCGCCAGCTGCGCCCGAGAGCGGGGGACGCACGAGGGCGCGCGGGACCCGCCACGCGCCCGGCCCCCCTCCTCGCGCCGCTCGTGCGCGCCCCGACGCGTCCGCCCCGCGGGGGCCCAGGCGCCGGCCGGGCTCCCGGGGACAACGCGGCGCAAAGAGGGAGACCCGGCGCCCACCGCCCTGAGCAGGCCCGAGGCTTCCCCCAGCCCGGGAATGGTCTGCCCTGTAGGAAACGCACACGCTCCACTATTGTCTCATCAGCACAAAGTTCTGCCACACTGCGGAGAAAGTCTGGAGGCTCGCGATGACTCAGACCCAGATAATGCCTCCCCTAATAGCACTGAAACACGACGTCGGCGGCTAGTGGTCGCCCCTCGGTCCCAGGTCTCAGGTTGCCGCAGTTCCAGTTCCTGGAGGCCGTTTACGCGCGCACACATACACACACACAAACACACACACACGCATCCTATACGTGCAGACGTGCCTGGGATGCAGGTCCAGCCGGCTCAGACACCTGGGCGCTGAACCTCCAGCCCAGACTTCACGGTGCTCTCCCTGCCGGCGGTCCCAGATGCGCGTGTGGCCCCTGAACTTCCGTGGGAGCGATTCTGGGAGTTCGGATGTGGAGCTCAGAATACAGAGCACGGGGTCCGCGGGAAGAATAGGACGGCTCCGGGCCCGAGTGGAGCTTCGACCCGCTTGTCACTGTGGCTGTTTACTTGTGTCTTCAAAGTTCAAAACTCATTTTGGTTTTGTTTAGAAAACTTCATTTTGTTCACCCCCACTACACTCCAAGGGTCGTACTTAGTGGCAATATACTGGGTCTGGGAATGAAAATCCTGATTTGACTCCCCAAACCTTTCTCGGTACTTGGCAGGGAGGGGCTGCGGGAGGGGGGAGGGGAGCTGGAGCAGAAGGAGGAGGGAGGAGGAGGGGCCGGGGAGCGCGCCCCGCGATCCGTGGTGACGTAGGCCAGGGGAGCTGTGGCCTGCGGAGGGGCACTATCTTCTCCCACCAGGCTCTTGGCCATATTGTTCGGCTGCTGCGCGTGATAACTCCGCAGTGGAGGGTGCATCCGGGCCGAGACGCCCGACTTGCTTTGCCTAGCAATCGGCGCCACGATCCTGGCGGTCACCTTTCGCGGTGGCATTTCTGAGTGTCTAGCGCTTGCTGCTGGTGCAGCCTTGGGCCCTCCCCGGCCACTCGTTTGGCAATAGAAACTCCTTCTGTGCGGACGAGCTGCAAAGGGCGGTGCTGATGCCCTGGCAGAGCTGGCAACAGGGCGGGGGCCTGGCTGCCAGTGAGATGTTTCCGTGTGCATGCGTGTGTTTCCGCCGAGGAGGGGGCGCAGAGGGAAGAGGTCCGCGAGGAACGACCCGCGAATCATAAAATGTAAGCTCCGTGTGATTAATGGTCGGCACTAATTTGGAAAGCAGGCATGTTAAAGGTCATGGCCAATTGTTGCTGGTTTCAGCCTGAATGCCTAAGTGGGATGTATTCCTCAACAATCACATTTAAGTCTGATTCACGGAAAACTATTGAAGTGCCCACAATTCATTACAATACCCAGTGAAAATTCACAATAAAAGTATCACCCAACCCAAATGCTGACATGGATGTAAATAGCATATGTGGGCATTGCATATGTGTACACGTAATCTCCAACACAGATTAAAATATGCAAAGCACAAATTTCAATTGGTTTTTGGTAGTATTTTTAAAATGGATACTTGTCCATAGTTAAATCCAGGGCATGTTGTCTATGTCTCCTTTGCTCTAATTTCGGGCTACGGGGTTGCGCTAATGATTTCCATGTGTTGAAAAATTGACAATTTAGAGCAGTAAACAGTATAAATTTTTTTTTTTAAGCGAACTTCCAACTCCCCTACATGAAATTACAAGGTTTTCATGACTTGCCTCCTCCAGGCTGCTTGGAGCTCTTCCTTAGGCCGTTCACATGTGATTTTACTCAGGGCTTCGTCTGTCTACAATAATATTGTGCTTTCAAATGATTTCCTTTCTTGCACATTTCTGGACAATGTATTCGAAATCCGAGAGTGTAATTTGATAGATGGGTAAGAGTCAGATGCTGGTGCCCGTGTGGCAAACCTAGAAATGGCAGCCTGAAGGCCAGCCAGTTTGTTACTAAGTTGAAATGTGTTTACACTAGTTGTAACAAAGTCCCTGTCCCTGTTTATCTGTCAACACACCAGTGCTAAATTGTTCTACAAACACACACACACACACACACACACGATTTTTTAAAAATGAATTCCAGGGAGTTCTCATGCTATTCTTTACAACCATATTTAGCACTGTCAAAATTGCAGTTGTTTTTATGTCTTCAAATATCTAAAGAAGCCATTCAAGATTTAGGACACTTTCTATACAAAATGCAAACCCCTGGGACTCCCTAGAAGTAGATCTCTTGTTATCGATGGTTTAGGTAAGAGAGAATATACAGGCAGAGCAAAGCAGGCTGTGTTAATGGTTGTATTCAGATATTTATAACTTTAAACCCGTTGATCCTTCTGGCTGATGAAACAGGAGGGGAAGAAAAAGCACTTCCCTCTGCTGCTCTCTATTGAGTGATTTGTTCAGCATTTGGAACTCTGCTTCTTCCAGAAATTTGATGAGGAAGCCAAGTTCAGCGATTGGGGATGTTTAGATAAGAAAAGTTCTTGAGGGGTTCCAGTAAAGAGGAGCTAAGCGTAAAAAGCAAACAAAAAGAACCCCTCCCCTCCCCCCAGAAAAGGCCTTGCCTCTCTGAAAGCCTGAAGTGAAACTTTCTATAGCAGAGCATGAAATCCACAGCAAACCACCAGGATGTATTAGGCATCCAGGCTCAAAATGTAAGATCGGGGAAGAGACCAGGACCGGCACACCTTGTTAGTAAATATTAATCCTATCTGTGAATTTATTAGGGTTGTGTGAGTTATATCTCAGAAAGGAGAATGAAGTATTTACCCAAGTCAAGAGCAGCCTTTTGCTCTATGAGCCTACTTAAGTGTAGAGAGTTCAGAAGGGAATGCAGTAAAATTTAAGTTGCCAACCAATGTTCCTGTGTGTTCCAGGCAAGAGGGGCAGGGATCTTCTATTGGGAGTAAGAAACATTTCACATAAAACTAGAAATTGGATGTTTGCTGCAGCTCTTTCTTCAAAACTTTCCTTTTCATGGAGCTTAAAGAACTCAGAATTCTCTGTGTGGAAAATATCGAGGAAAGAACATCACTTCAGCTTGAGTGTGTTAATATGAATTTAACACATGGTATCCCTTGGAGGACAGCAGAGTTGTGATTCTGTTCTAAAGACAATTCTCTGAAATAGTTTCAGTCTGCTGGAATATGAAGTTAAGGCATGGAATGTTTTTAATCTTGTTTAGAATCTGTTTCAGTTCTATCTCTTAAATTTTCATTCTGTTTAAGGAGATGACAAGTAGAAGATAAAGTGTTGGTTTCACACACACACACACACACACACACACACACACTTCTAATGGAAACTGTACCTATATTTACTCTAAGATATTTCTCACTGAGAAACCCTCTCTTATGTAGGCACATCCTGAATAATTTAGGGTCAGACTAGCCATGATTTAATCAAAGTTGAGACCTCCTTGTTCTTTGAAACACTTGTGAAAATTTGTTCATCCCTCTACCGTATCCAAACCTGAGGATTTTGTGCAAATTGTACCCTTGTGTGATAACCAGAACCGTTTACTCATTTCCCCCGTGGCAGAAATTTTAAGAGTTTTCTCGAAGAATCAGCATTTTAACTATTCTCACATGAGTAGAGAAAAGAAAGAAAAAAAGGAAGGAAAGAGAGAGAGGAAGAAAAAAAGAAAACCTAAACTGCACACTGACCCACACACTGTTCTTATTGTGCTGTAGATTTTCCTTTACTGACTTTTCCTGTGCATATATTTTGGTTTACAGCAACAGGTAGCATTAACAGACAACAACATCGAATTACAGAGTTGGCGCCAATTCCCAATTCAGGTCACTGGGTGTTGTGGAAATTATCCTAACTGTTCCCGCCTGGGTAGCTATATTTTCTCACTATTTGCAGTTTTCAGTGACTCCTTCAGGACTTCACAGCAGGTAGACAACCCTCAAGTCTGTTCCTAATTTCAGCCTAACTAAAAGGCCCAGCAACAGCTGGCTTCAGAATAGCCTATCCAGAGCTCCACAGATGTAGGTCATAATGGTTTGAAGAATAAAAGGAACGAGGCCACAGAGCAGAATTCATTTAAGGAGAGACAAATTCAATAAGGGTTCTCTTCTGAAAGAGTTCCCATGTTTGGGAAAGAGAGGCCTTCTGTTTTCCTTACTAACTTTTCTTATAATCCCACAGTATGTTAATTCCTCGGCAAGCAGGTTCTGGCCTATTAACACCTCACATCCTTACAACAGCAAAACCCTTGACTGTCTCAGCCCCCAAATCTCATTAGGTGTCGCCATGCATAACTGATTACGTGTGCACACTGATGTGAACGTTTCTAACAGAACTGAAAAGAGAATAAGGGAAGCGGCCATATCTCCTGCGCGGTGGGTAGGCCGGGTGGGCGTACTCCTAATGAAACCAAGAAGGGAAGAAATTCGAACAGGCTCTTCTCCAGCAGAACAGCTGGAAGGAAAAGCAAGCAGTGGCCTCAGAGGGAGAAAAATTGTCGTCAGGATATGGGTGACTTGTCACAGTTAAGAACTCAAGGCATTGTGTTGATAGAGAGATTGATTTGACCATTTTTAAATGTACTATCTGAGAGCCTTAGGTACATTTGCAAAGTTGTGGAAGCACCTTCACAATTTGTGCTGGGAACTTTTGTGTCATTCCAAACAGAAACTGCAGTCATTAAACACCTCGGCTCACCCATTCCCTCCCCTCCCCCAGCCCCTGGCAGGCACAGCCTACTTTATGTATCTGTGGTTGACTATTCTAGGGCCTCATGTATGTGGAATCCCACAGTACTTGTCCTTTGAAACATGTATGATTTCATTTAACATCCTATGTTCAAGGTTCATCTTCGTTAGTGTACATAACTATATGTAATTTTGCCTCCTTTAAAAATAGAGGTCGGGGCTGGCGATGATGGTTCCTGGTAGACACTTGGCTAAGTGGGCATCGCTACTGCCTGGCACACATAAGGCTTTGAATTAGATTATCAGCACACACACAAAAAAATTTAAGTGGAAGCAAGTAATTTGAAAAACAACAAACTTGTTAATGAAGTGACTAGAATTTCACCAAAAACAAACCTCAAGAATTTTTCTGTGACCTCCAGTGATTGATTCCCTTCCCTAGCTGTCTTTGTCTTTGCCTGCCTTGGAGCCTTCTTCATCTCCAGTGGTACCAGCAGGCCTATGTATCTACACAGAGCCAGACCAAGGCCTGCTTTGAGTTAAAATCTCTTTGGTTAGAATTCTTAGAGTTTATTTATGACTTATAACCAGACTTCTCTTTTTAAAAAAAGGCACCACCTCTTCAAAAAATAACCTAAATGGAGAAACAGGAAAATGGAGGAAATATATAATTAAGGCATATTGGGGAAAAAAAAATCACAAAATAATTAAAATAAACATAAAGGAACAGAGAAGTTAATATATCAGGCCTCCACAATGGGTCAGTGAACATAGCCACAGTCTAAATTATCCCAAGTCTCTTGGCCCCGAGGAAGCCTCATTTCTGGGCAATGTGGAGGTGGTCTACTTTTGAATGGATGATGACATTCCAATGGTGCCCCAGAGGCAAGAGAATAGATTTGAAGGTTTGTATGGAATCTTTTCAAGAGAGGCATGGTCTGCTCTCTCTGCTGAGTCTCTAATGCAGATTTTCACTTTTATACTTTTATTACTAATCACAGCATTATGGGTACCAGTAGGAAATGTGGGAGAAATGGTATTAGATAAATAATTTACCCATTGTACACTTTCACAGTATTTCACTCTGGCGGTTGTTGTTTAAACAGAATCATGAAGTCAAGCAAAGTTGCAGCACTCAGGAAGCTGAGGCAGGAGGATCACTAGCTCAAAGCCAGTCTGGGCTACTTAAGGACATCCTGTTTCAAAAAACAACAGCAATAATAATAAATAATAATAAAATGAGCATCATACCAAAAGTGCAACCAAGTATTTACTACTTTTTCACAACTGTGCATTTGTTCATTGGTTTACTACTTTAAACAAGGTATTAGATCAAGTGCCAATTTTAAATACATAATTGGTCCTATGCTAATTATATACCCCACAGCCAATGGGCCACAAGTGCAGAAGACAGCTATGAATTCAGTTGAACACAAAACTGTAAGCTTAAAGCATTATGAAGTTGTTTTGACGTGCACAATTTTTTTTTCTGGTCTTTTTGAGACACGGTCTCCTTGTAGCCCCAAGTGGCCTACAACTCTCAGTGTAGACCAGGCTGGTCTTGACCTCACAGGTCTACCTGCCTCTGCCTCCTGAGTGCTGGGATTAAAAAGGCATAGGCCACTATGCCTGGCTCTCATGAATTTTTTTTTTTTTTTTTTTTTTTTTTTGCTAAGTCCATTGCACAGTTCTTGAGCCTTGTCAGAAAGTTGGACATACCTGACACGAATCCCATAAGCAGTTTTATTTTGTGCCATTTACTGTATCACAGTAACCCAGGACAAAGGGACCACTGTTATCCCATTTGACAGATGCTGACAGAGAAGCTGAGTTCAACCCTTCAGCAGTACTAAGAACTGGCAAGCAACAGGGCTGAGGTAGGACGCAGCAGCGTGGGCAGCGGTATTAACCCCTCACCTGACAGCACAGCCTGGCTGGTGCAGTGGTGATTTTACAGAGGACAAAGCCAAGTGCAGATTTTTCTCTTGACAACCACAAGTTCCATATCCGTTTTTCTTCTGTTCATTGGTTATTTGCACTGATGTAAATTCTGTGACTTCTCCTGATCTCCCCTGGATGTGTCACTCAAGCCAGCATCCATCTTTTTACCTACCTGCCTTCTGAGCCCCTGCTGTGCTTTCTGAATCAGTACAGGATGCCTACGCTGGTGGGCAGAGCATCTCTCTGCAAATCTTATTCATTTACTTTCTCAAAGGATTTGAACCAGCTTTGAAAGAATACATAAAATGCAGTTGGCATGGCAGTGTACACCTGCAATCCCAGCACTCAGGATGCTGAGGAAGGAGGATGGAGAGACAGCTCATGGTAGCCTGAGCTACTTAGCCAGAACCTGGAAACAGATGAAATATATTTATTTAAAATGCCGAAAGACAGCATAAGCAGTGGGGAGAATCGGGTCAAGAAAAGGAGAGAAAAATGAATGAAGCCGGGTAAGAGTGTGAGCTCAGCCAGGCTTAGCACAAGATGCTCTGATAGGTGAGGGGCAATGGAAGTCTCCTCCTCGGTTAGCATACCGAGCCAAAAGGGAAGCCCATTCTTTACAAGATGTGTGTTGTCTGTAAAACGAGACTCGAATGGGTTATATTCCCAACACAGCTACCAAAGGGGCAAATTCCAACCGTGTCCCTCATTATTGTGTGGAGGCAAAATAATCAACTTAAAACTTCGCAAGAATTTACACTGTATGAAAAGTGGGAATTACTACGAACAAGAAATGTATCTGTCTAGGGGAACAAAGGGAGCTAGCGGGAGGGGGAAGGGAACGAAGTGGAGAAGAGTGAATGGGGATATGCTCAAAGGACCTTATATGCTTGTATGAAAATGTCTTCATGAAATCCAGGGTCATGTACAATGAATATATGCCAATTAAAATTGTGTATTACATTTATTTATTTATTTTATTTTATTTATGTATTTGGTGTTGGGGAGGGCATGTGCCATGGCTCGTATGTGGAGGTCCAAAGAAAACTTGCAGGAAGGAATCAGTTCTCCCCTTCCATCATGTGAGTCCCCAGGATCAAACTCAGGTCATTAGGCTTGACAGCAGGTGCCTTTACCTGCTGAGCCATCTCACCAGCCCTAAAAATTAATATACGAAATAAAAGAAATGGGAATGTGAGACTGCTAACACTCTAGATGCAGAGGCAGGTTGATCTCTGAGAGTTTAAGGCCAGCCTAATCTATATAGCAAGTTCCAGGCCAACCAAGGCTATGTGGTAAAACCCTGTCTCAATAAATAAACAAATAAATAAATAATAAAATAAAGCCAGGATGGAGAATTCTTGGTACCACAGAATCCTCCTCGGGTAGTCACTCTTATAATTGATGTTAGAAAACTACATGATAATATAAGGTATTTTCAAATACCTAATATCCTAAGACTGCTATCCCAAATTGTGATAATGTTCCCCAAGTGTGAATTGCTTTTGAAATTATTTGTTTTCCCTGGTGATTTTTAAATTTTATCTGTATTTTCAGGATGTTGTTGGTATGGAACTAAGACTATGTTCCTAAGCACAGATAGACACACTTCCTCCGAGGCCTTTGCCCACCACTGAACACCAGAGCCTTCCGGGACCAGGCTGTGGTCCCACAGGCACACTCCATTGGGGAGGCTTCCTTCGAGGATGTCAGCACTTTTTGCCTCACCCTGTTGAATTCCAGGGGCTGACCAGCCTGGCTTCTGGCTCTCCAGCAGCTCCTGGGTGTGCAGAGCTTCAAGGCCTTTGAGTAACTGCTGCCTGGGCAGGATCCGGACGAACACTTTTCCTTCTTTATTTCCTGTGGCTTAAACCCTTCGGCTTCTAGAAAGCCTTTATTTAAAATAAATACAGAAAAGATGTGCTTCGCTGTGAGCTATAATACAAAACAATCCTCCACTAAGTGCCGGACTCTGTTCAAACAAAGTTCACGGATGGACTGACAAATTTACAAAAGCCAGGGACCCCAAAGAGGAGGGGCTGCCACTCACCCGGGGTCTCCCTGCAGTGCCGGGCAGCCCCTGTCACCAGGCGAAGAGGGGGAGGGGGCAGGCCAGTTGTCTCTTCTCTCCTGGGGTTCTGAGTTGCAACCCCCCACCCTACTCACTAAACTGGGGAACTGGTAAAGTGAAAGGAATCCTTAAACTGAAGTGGTGGTCTACACGTCTCTTGTTTCCAGAAAATAAATTACCATGCTATCGGGTGGAAAAAAGAATCTTCCACTTCCCAACACCCCCTCCCCCCGACACACACTTTTTTTAAGTTGCAATTGAGCTGGCCAGATTATTTAGGCAGGAACTTTAAATAGGGTAGAGACAGTTAAGCAAACATAATAAGCTTCCATTCTGGATCTAGCATTCTTTAGGAAGCCTTAGAGCACGATTTGACTGGAATCTCCAGCTGCAGAAAATACTTCTTTTTGGAACAATTATAATATCAGCTTTTGTAAAAAGCCGTTGTGAGATATCACATAGATAACTGGACTCCCCCCCTTTCTCAAAACCAGGAAGTTTTGCTGTATCTTTAAATACAGTGGCGTAACTCACACATATTCCTAGATACAAGAAAAATTTCAAAAAAACTAAGCTATAAGAACTGCAGAATTATATAAGAACTGTCAGAGCTTCTAGAAACCTGGCATGGTGGTTCAAGCCTGTGATCCCAGTATTTGGGAGGCCTGGGCAGGAGGACTGCGACTCCAAAGCTTAGCTGGCCTCCCTGTGAAGCCCCTGTTTCAAAAAGACACATAGAAAATGCAATAATAATTTTTTTTAAAAAAAACTGTAGCAATACTATTTCTACTAACAATGTCTTGTTTTTCCTTGTAATACTAGACAGTGTGACCTTATTTCACCCTTTCTTGCTGTCCAAAATCACAGGGAAGCCAGTGGTGCAGACAGCCTATTCATTTCTGTACCTCCAGTCTAGATACATTCACCAGTGAGGAGAGAAAACTGCACATCTATAAAAGGAGATGTGTCAGAGTTTGGATCCTGAGTCCTCCAAAGGCCTGTGTTTTAGACACCACCTAGTCCCTAGCTTCATGCTATTCAGAACTAGTGGAACCTTTAAGAGGGGAGACCAAGAGTTAAAGTTAGGTCATTGGATGTGCCCTTGGAGAGGATTATGGGCCCCTGACCTCTTCCTCTTCTTTTATTTTTCTTCCTTCTTCCCAAATGCCCAGAGGAGAGCAGCCTCTTCTACCACATCTCCCAGCCATAATGAGCTGCCTCTCAGGACCCAGTGACCCTGGACAGATACCCCTGAAACTGTGAGCCAACATAAACCTTTCCTGTTTTTAAGTTACTATCTCAAGTATGTATGTGTTACAGAAATACAAAGCTGACTAGATTGAACTAAAAAGTTCAGTTAACTAACACTCTGAGGAAAAAAACAAACAGAAACCAAGTGAAAAAGATTTTTTATTAAGAAGCTTTAAAGTATCTCATCAAAAAGGTATTTCAAAGAATATAGCTCTGTGGCAAATCATTTACCTACTATTTGTTTATAAGAGTTTTGAGTCTGAGGGTGCTGGAAAGATGACTTAGAGATGGCACTTCCTGCTCTTGCAGAGGACCTGGGTTCAGTTCTCAGCACCCACATGGTGGCTCACCACCACCTGTAACTCCAGTTTCAGGGGATCCAGTGCCCTCCTGTGCACTACCAGTTCCTGCATACGTGTAGTACATATAAACTCATACAGGTCCACATATACATAAAAATAATATATAAAAATAAATATTTATGGGGCTGGAGAGATGGCTCAGCAGTAAAGAGCACTGGCTGCTCTTGCAGAGGAGAGGGGTTTGATTCCCAGCAACAACCATCCGTAATTCCAGATCCAGGGGATCCAACACCCTTTTCTGACCTCTGAGGGCTTTGCACAACACAGGTGCATTACATACATGTAGGCAGAACACTCATACACATAAAAAATAAATAAATAAATAAATAAAAATTTAAAAGAATTATGAGTCTGAGAAAAATACAGAAATTAGGTTTAAAAAACAAATTTTGATTAAAAGACTATAGGATATTACCTCAAAACATTAGTTTAGGGAGTATAGCTCAGTGGTAGAGTATTTGTCTAATATATGTGAGACCCTGAGTTTAGTCCCCAACACTGCCAAATAAATCTTTTTTTTTTTTCTTCAAACCGTGATAGGTGTCCACGCTGAGATGGAGTTGTAAATGCCAAGAGTTACTTCTTTTGTCCGTAGAGATAGCCATTTCCTAACTCAAAGATAATATGTAGAGAATGTCTTGGATAGAAAAGGCAGGGACAATAAATTACAGGTGACAATTTACAAGATAGAGCAATAAAATGAGTGCTTGAGTTTTGAGACGTTTTGTCACCTAGTGTCAGGTTGTTTGTGTGAGACCATGGCCCTCACTCTAGCAGTGGTCCATTTAAAAGAAAAACTCAAGGCAACCTTGTTTGGCTCCCCACATGACACGGTCAACTAAAAGAATTCTTTTGAATCCATGGGTATTTTTAAGAGCTTCAAACCTCTATGCCTCATCCACATTGTTGTGAGAAGGAATCTTCCTACTGGTTACTTGGGTACATCACTGTGTTGTGATATCAAGACAGTACACCCTCTTAAACAATTGTTCTATTCATAATTTCTACATTCTTTGTTGGAAGGGACACTGAGAAATATTTGTAATAATGTTCTGTGTCAAACCAAGATGTTTTCCACAAAAATGTAGCAGTGACTAGCTGTAAATCTGTGACAACTTCTAGATAGACTCAATTTTATGAATGAATGTTCAATGCATGTGTGAATATAACTTCTACAGCCTTCATGCTGTGAATGTCAAGAGATATTGCAGAGACTGAGGGGGTACAAGGCACATTGTTCAAGGTGTTATAAGACAGTAGGGTATGCTGCCTAAAGTGTTCATTTAGATTGACTCATGGTGTTTGACATTATCACAATGATAGTATTAAATACAAAAAGCATAGATGAGGCCACATCCATCAAGTACGATTGGCTAGTCACTGACTGCATATTTGCTGTGTGCTGGTCCTGAGTCTCCGTGGACAAGGACTGTGCCTCAACTAGACTTTAGCATGGATACCACACAGTAGACAGAGACTTTGCCCAGCTCTGGGTCTTGATTAAGTTTCCATGACCCTCCATCTTATTGGTTGAAAAGTTTTCTTGGGCCTACAGACTACCATCACATAAGATCCCACATTCTGTGTCCACTGATGCAGTGTCCACTCTGTGTATAGCCGGTGGCTACAGGAAAGTAGCTGGAAACCCCAGTCTTAGAAAAAAAGGAGAGACAGAGAAAGAGAGAGAGAGAGAGAGAGAGAGAGAGAGAGAGATCTTAAGCTAATATGATGGTAGCATCTCCATGCTTGGATCCCTGCAAATGATGTCATTCTGGCAACAGGAGACAAGGGGGGCATTTCTAGGGGAATGGGGACTTATGGATAGAGGAATCCAAGGTGAAGAGTGTTCCCTGACTTTTCCTGGAATACTGTCACCAGGAGAGGTAGTAGTTTGGGGAGGTGAGGTGAGGACAGGTCCTTTTGGCCCCCTGCTTACTGCCAGTAAGGACAATAAAAACCCCTCATTGGAATGTCAGCTCCTTGACCTTGGACTTCCCAGTCTCCAGAACCATGAGCAATAAAGTACAAGTTCAGAAACCCTCCAGTTCGGGTTTGTTAGAGCAGCACAGATGACTGAGGCAGCACACAGCCTAAAGCAGTCGCCCAGGAGCGGGAGGGACGTGAGCTTTGAGTTGTCAGCGAGTGCTCAGCAGGAATGCAGCCTGTCTGGAGGAGGGTGTGCTGCTCTGGTGTCGGCACTGCTATACCTCCCATCCTTCCAGGCCTAGGTCTACCCTGTGAGCTGCTCCCTGGGGAGGGAAAACTCCTCTGCCATGTTTGAAGGAACTCTATTTTCCTCTCACCTAGTCTGTTTGACCAACCTCAAGGCCTAAAACGTTTCCGAATTTTCCAGATTAAAGTGCACTAGAAATAGACTGTATTTTAAAAAGAAAAGACCTTGGTATAGTGGAGCACACTTGTAACCCCAACACTTGGGAAGCCAAGACAGGAGGATCAACAGTTCAAGACCAGCCACAGCAATAAATGGAGTCTGGGATCAGCCTGGGCTTCATGAGACCCCTCACAGAAGTGGGGAGGTTGTGAAAGAGAAGTGGAAGAAAAAAACAAAACAAAACAAACAAGCAAGAAACAGGAAAGAACCATCACAGTAATCCTCCTGCTCAGTCCTTCGAGGGATGGTGTGGACTTGAGCCTGTTACACTGACAAGACCTGAATTTGGAAATACCCATGCAAAACACACTAGGAATATTTAAGACAAGTAACCCAATTCAAAAAGGGGCCAAGCAAATGTACTCAATGCTCTTAAATGCCCCGTGGCTTTAGCCACTAGGGAAATACAAAGTCACAGTACAGTCAAACACACGAGGATGACTGGCATCAGAAGCTAGATCGTGGTAAGTGGTGATGAGGATGGGATGAAACCATAGTCTTCTGTAGGGAACAAGACACAGACAACCACCTGGGGCCCGTCAGGCTGTTGCTGACATGCTGGACATAGAGTTTCCATGTGACACAGCAAGTCCACTCCTAGGTGTGATCTCAGCAAAAATGAAAACACGTGGATATGAAAAATTATACACAAAGCTTCATAGCACCTCTGTTCAGATGAGCCAGAAAGTAAAGATAGCCCCAGTGTCTACCACTAAAGAAGATACAGCCTATGTGTGTGATGGAGCACCGTCTCTTGATAAAAAGGATGTATGGTGTATGTTACAACACGGGAGAAACCTTCAAGACAACATGTGAAGTGACAGAAGCCAGCACCGTGGGTAGTGATTCCATCACCATGGAGTGTCCATAGCAGGCCAATGTAGAGAGATGGCAAGTGGATGCATGGTTGTCTGGCGTTATAGGACTTGTGGATATATCTATAATGCATATGGGATTTCTTCTGTGGTCGGAATGAAAATGTTTAGGTACCAGACATGGGTGATAGTTGCACAAAAATGTGTACTTCTAAGATCCAATAAGTTGTGCACTTTAAATGGGTGAATGGTATATGAATTATATCTTAATAAAGTTATTTTTTTAATGGCAGCTCTGTTAATGATGGTCTTACTCAGTTGCATACAAAAAGGAGATTCAAGAGTCTGAAGGATAATAGCTGTTTCTAGGCTGTTCAGGAGAGGAGACAGAAGGAATGGTTTCTTCGCTCTTTCATGTACTCCCTGGGCCTTAGATGACTTGTCCTGAAAATGAGAGGCCAGAATTAAATAATCTCTCACAAGTTCCTTGGTCCCGATTTAAAATGGCTCTATATACACTCATGTGCAAATTCGAGCACAATCAAGAAAACAAAATATATGTGTCTGTTTTTCTTAATATGCAGTCCTGTGTAAATTGTAACTGCTTGTGCGATGGAACCCTTGGTTCATTTTTAGTTTTGCATGGTTTTCAGTTCTTCCTCAGCAAGTCTATTAAGTTTTTTCATTTGTTTGTTTTGAGACAGGGTCTCCTCATAGCCACAGCTGGCCTAGAACTCACTATATAGGCCAGGCTGGCCTTGATCTCACAGATATCTACCTGCCCCTGCCTCCCCAGTCCTGGGATTAAAGATGTGTCACCATGCCCAACTACAAGTCTAGTTAATTTAAACTTGGGAAAAACCTTTTCATCAAGGGAAAAAAAGATTGTGCCATAGTTAACCTGCATGATAACCTGAAGGAAACAGAATGCCTTGTGGTCTCTAAATACAACATGTTCATAATTCTCCATTGATGGGAGAGTGAACATTTGAAACCCCTTCTGTTCTAGGGATAGAATTCTTCCCTACAGAATTAAACTGTATTTAAAGGTGTTCGGAATTAACCTCTGTGTTTAAAGATGTTCTCAGTTTTCACACTAAACACAGACCTGGGCACTCTGCTTTGATTCACATAATGTAGGTGCAAATGCTGACCTAATCTTAAGTCATAGACAGTGAGGGAAAGGGCCTAGAAGACATGGTCCCATGTAAAAGGAAAAGGGAAACTACAGTTTCATACTCAAAGCAAACCAGAGGTCTGCTCTAAGCACCAGGGGAAAGATGTGGCTGGATATGTTATCCTCTGCTAAGCGTGGCATTCTGTGTAGGCAGCCATAGAACAATAAAGGGCCCTTCTTATTTTGGATTTCAACATCAAGAAACTAGAATTGTGTGTAGCAGGGAGCTCTTTTGATAAATGAAAACAAGACTTTTGTTTTTTAAACTGAAGTCTATTATATGTATATATTCAACATGGCCTTTTATATCAATAAGCTTGAAACATAATTTGTGTGCTCTGAGAAGTAAACAAAATTCATAGCTGGCCCATGCCTATAATTCCAGCACTCCGGAGGCTGAAGCAAGACGATACCAACTTAAGTTCCAGGCCTGGGATACAGGGTGAGACCCTGCCTCAAAATCAAAATAAATAAGTAGGTAGCTAAGGATCTAAGGTTGATGGGGAGCATCAGACATCTACACCTATGTGCCTCCAGGTCTTTGTTGCTGTTACTGGAAGTTGAAGCAGAGTCCTCACAGGTCCCAGAAAGATGGCTGACACCCTAAGTAATGGGCTTCAAGTAGCTCTTACCCTGAAAGAGAACTGTCCCCGCAGCAAAAACGAACCCAAGATAAACACCAGGTCCTTAGTGCGCTGCTCTCAGTGGGAGGCATCTGCCAGGACTCTGGTGTCTCTGTAATTACTAATTTTTTTCTGGGAATCAGAGCACACAGAGATGGGATTCGGAAAGGAAGACACAGTGCATTGGGTCAAGAGCACCACTTTTTGCCAGGCTTCTTCATTGTTTTTTTATTATTATTTAAATATCCTGTTGCATAAGTGTGCAGACAGGAAGCCAGTTACACAAAAGCTTGCCCAACTGCAAATGAAGTTTCCCTACTCAGATGGGCTCCTGTTTGGAGAGTGCTATATATTTCAGTTTTGGAAACCACTGCTCACTACTGTGTTCTCTGGGAATAATATCCTTAGTATTTCAGAAGAAGCTGAACCTCTCTGAATTTTGAAGTTGAAATATGCATATCTAAGATTTCAAAGCTAGCATCCAGCTACGAGTGAGAAGATGTGACATTCATCTTTCTGAGTCTGGGTTACCTCACTCAGGATGATTGTTTCCAGCTCCATCCATTTACCTTTGTCTTTCATAATCTCATTTTTTTAAAAAGAGCTGAGTAACATTCTGTTGTGTATATGCACCACTGCTCCATTAGCCATTCATCAGGCGGATTGTTCCCAATGTCTGGCTATTAGGGACAGCAATGAACACGGAGGAACAAATATTTCTATAGTAGGGTATAGAGTCTTTGGGGTATATACCCAAGAGTGGTATGGGAAGATGGTACCTTCCTCCCAGGGCCAGAGACAGAACCTTTTGTTGTTGTTGTTTTGAAGATCACACACACACACATATCTATGCATAGATATGTATAGATATTCCTAAATTGAGAGTCTAGAAGAATACTGATTTGGAACACAATAGCTAGGCATGTTGGCAAGTTCCAGGCCAGCTAGGTCTACTAGGGAGACCCTGACTCAAAAATTTTAAAAATTTAAAAAGAAAAATAGAGCAGATATTAGTGACTGGGTGTTGTGGCTCCCACCTGTAATATCAGCACTTGAGAGGCTCAGGCAGGAGGACTACAATGAAAGTTGGCCGCCATGCTTGGCTACAGAGTGAGTTCCAGGCCAGTCTACACTACAGAATGAAAACATGCCCCCAAACAAACAAACAAAAAAAACACACTGGCTGCTCCCAAACTAAGCCTCTCAACTCCTGTGTGCCTGAAACCTACTGTAGAAATGTAGAAAAATAGCCTTTGGTGCAAGCTATGAATATATTAAATTTTGTCCACACACAAAATTTCATATGATTCTCTGGGCCTCCTGTACAGAATACAGTGGACATTTTGATCATCTCAGATGAAACTCTGGCCTGTGCATGGGGAAGGATATGAAAGAGGTCTTCAGAGCTATTATTCTCCCAAGCTCAGGCCCATAAGCTGAAGTTGAAGACAGTCCCCAAACAGAAGCCCCCTGGACTCACTCCTTCCCCTGCTGGAAAAGGGAGATGGCCTCTGTCAAATATTCCCACAGCCTACCATGCCTGACCGCTGCAGCCAGATATACCCAATAGTGGTGCATCCCCTGTTTTAACACAGAGCATGGGGCTGTTGCCTAAGCAAATAACTAACACATTTTAGTACCTTCTCTTAGAAGGATCTCAAAATTCTGACAAAATTTAAAAGAACATAAAATTAAATATCTTGGAGGAACTGTCTGCGTTTTGCTGTTCAAGTGAGCAGTTTGCATATAGTGTATAATTAGTGTGTTAGCAAACTTTATGAAGATGTGCTACAGCTTAAGTCACATTAAGACAAGAGGGAGATACAAACCCACTATTTCACAACAGAATCCCCTGCGATTTTATTCTCTGTGGCTATTTCAGCTTTGGTTTTTCTTTGTTCTTCAAGACAGTTGATGAAGTGTGATTTTGGTAGCAGTGTCTACATTTTGGGGAAAGTCACTTTAAGAGGTTATTTGTATAAAATTTAGCCCTAATTAACTTATGGGTAGCACGATCCTCATTTGGACTACAGTTGTTTACCCTTCCCCCAGTGGCATCTGTCTGTGGACCCTGTTTTGAAAGCCCAGTGAGCCAGCCAGTATATGCTCAGACATTATCATTAGATTTCAATATCATTCTCTTCCATTGTGATTTGCCTTGGTTTGAGGATTTCTGTCCTCTATGCACATGGGGTGGAGGGAGTTTAGGGGATTCATATTTAATGGGGCAACTACCTCTATGTTAATTTCAAAATTCATAACTGAGCACAGCTAGGTGTAGCCTGAGAACCAAAGGCAAGAATGGTCCATGACTTCAAGAATGGTCCAATGGTCTCAAAATACAGAATTAGTGGCTGGAGAGATAGCTCAGCAGCTAAAAAGAGTGGCTGCTTTTGCAGAAGACCTGGGGTCAGTTCTCAGCACACATATGATGGCTAATAACTACTTTCAACTCCAGTTCCAGAGGATCCGATACCCTCTTTCAGCCTCCTCAGGTATTATACACATGTGGTACACTCACATACATGCAGGCAAAACTCAGACACATAAAATAAAAATAAATCACTCAAAAAACTTTAAATACAGGATTAACCATCAGCTTTTAATGTGGAAATTAAGTCTTTTACATAAAGTAAAAACTCAGCTTTCATTTTGTCCTCCTTATTTAACCTAATTTCTCTGTTGACAGAAGTGCAGGTTGAGTTTGGGCCCCAAGCAACAGTTCACACAGTCTGCCTCAGTTAGGATTAAACTTTTAGCAGAGACCAGAGAATGCAAGGAGGAATACTCGGGAAAAGAGTCTGTTTGTATTTCCACTGAAATGCCAGCAAGATGGCACAGAAGTTAATGATTAGCTTTAAAAACTGCAGGGCTTGAATCTCAGCCTCAAGGAAGAAGTGTGAGCCATAAACCTGAACAGTGTCCCCTCTGCATGACTGTTGTGTGTGGTTCCACTGAAAATGGGATCAGGGAAAGGGGACAAGGAGACAGATCTAGGGCTTAGATGTTCAGAAGTAAGGATGAATCTGGAAGGGAGAAGGGAGCGCTTCTTCTGGAAACCACAGTCCAGCTGCTGCTTCCCCCAGGTCCGCTGTTCCTCCTCAGGAGGTCTTAAAGATCATATGCTTCTTTTTGCCCACTGCTGCCTATCTAGAAGTTTCTTATCAATGCTATTCTATATGGCCAAAACCCTCATGTCGCTTGTTACTGGAAACAGTGCTTTGAACTGTATTGTTACCAAATCCTCTGTGCCTCTTGCCTCCGCCCCAAGAGGGGGCATGTATTTTGCACAAAGTATCTACATTGTCATGACAAATTTCTGGGCCAACATTTCTCCTGCTAAACAAAGTTCTTTTCTTCCCTTAAAAAATTATTTGCTGAGGTAAGATGGCTCAGCAGGTAAAGGCACTTGCCACCCAAGCCTGATGACTTGAGTTCAATTCCTGGAGTCTACATAAAAAGTTGGATATGGTAGAGGCATCTGTAATCCCAGCTTTCCTATGGAAAAATACAAGAATTGTCCCAAGAAACTCCTGAGCTAGTTAGTTTGGAGTATGGTGAAAGGCAGAAATCAGAAACTGTCCCATAGGGTGTGGTAGTAGCGCACGCCTTTAGTCTGAGCACTTCCGAGACAAAGACAAGAAGAATTTTGTGAGTTTCAGGTCAGCCTGGTCAACAGTGAATTCCAAGCCAACCAGGGCTATATAGTAATACCCTGTCTCAAGAAACAAACAAACAGAGAGATCGAATGAGAAAGACAGAGAGAGGCAGACTGTCTTATAAGCAAGGTGAAAGGAGAGGACATATTCCTAAAAGTTATCCTCTGACCTCACACATTGTGTCATGCACATGTCCACATTCGTAAGTCTTGCTCACTCATATATATATTGTATATATATATACATATATATATATGTATATATATATACATATACACAATTATAAACAAACAAACAAATATTTGCAGTTTTCAAGCAACTTCCTTTCTGCTGTCTTGGTGTGCTTCTGAGTTCCTTTAGTCAGTTTATTTATTGTACCTAGGATTGACTTGCAAGGCTTTATTTTAAATCTGTATATTGCTTGAAATTATTCTTTGATGTTAGTCATACATGTTACATGAGAATCCTGAGCCTCGGTGAACAGTATCCTGCTTACACAAGGGAGTGATGTAACTTGCTGTTTCTGTAGTGTGGGGAACACTCTCCACTCCAGTCACTCTATAGGTCAGAGGACATGGGCCATCGGCAGTACAGTCAGACTACCCAGGAGCTCTGGTTATAAGAAATGGTTCCTAAATTGTTCCCAGGGAATTTCTTTTGTTATTTCAACCACAGTGACAGTTTGCAAGGGCACCACTGATTTCCAACCATCCCAAGCAATACATTGTTAAGAGCCTTTGAAACTTGGGCCATATACAAATTAACCTTAAATATCCTCTTCTCAGGGCCTTCCCATAGCCAGCCACAAAGGCTGGGCCTTTACGAAAGTGGATTTTAACTGAAGATAGCTTTTGGGAAGAGCGATGCGGCCGTTTGCCACTAAGGTTTGGTGACCTTCAAACAACGTCCTTGATTTTAGCCAGTCAGCTCCTAGGGAACTGGTGAACAAAGACTAAGGTCTTTTTAACGGCTATCCAGCCAAGGTTCGCTGTGTCTGTTAACAGGGAGTAGGAGACACTGGAGGGATGAGCAAAGGAGGTTTGGCAGCATCCCAGAGCTGTGGGAGTTTTAAAAGCAAGCAAAGCAAGTTGAGTTGTCCGTGGAGCCTGAGGCCTAGGAGCCTGTGAACACTGACTAAGAAAAGGCCAACAACAAGAGGCCCTGTGATTGACAAAAATCTTACCAGACTTCCTTGTCCCTGTGATGGAGACCATTTAAAAATTACTTGACCTAGGGTAATGTCAACAACAATTCCATAGCAGCCACGGTGACAAAAACTGGCAAAGTTTGGAACCTGGTTTCCTTAATTGATATGCTTGTCTTCTGCATGCATTACAGAATTCATATAAGAAAACTAAAGCAGTGATGGGCTTTTCCTGCTCTCTCTGGTTGCTAGGAAACACGTAGACGAGATGGGTAGTTGTCAACAGGCCCTTTTGCATCCCTCTCATGTCTCTCCAAAAGGCACTGTTACTATGGCCTGTTAGCACCCCACAGGGAGCTTTGCCTTGGGGTCCTTTCTCTTAAGCCAAGGAACACCAATTCAGCACTATGACACCCTCTCCCCCCAGTGTAACTCAGGAGCCTCTTATTTTATTTTGTGGGTATTTATATATTTATGTGTATATGTTGTACATTCATATACTGTGTGCACATTCACATGTGTGTTGCTATGATGGTGATCATGAGGACAACTTTGGATGTGGGTCCTTACCTTCCACCATGTTTGAGACAGGGTCTCTATTGCTGACTGTTGTGTTTGCATATATGACAAGCTAGCTGACCGTCCAGCTTCTGTAGATTCTCCTGTCTCCACTTTCCATTACGTTGTAAGAGAACTGGAATTACCGATGGGGCCGTTGATCCCGGTTTTACGTGGATTCTGGGGATCTCAACTCAAGTCTTCATGCTTGCACAGCAAGTGCTTTACCCACTGAGTCAGCTCTTCAGGCCATGGGAGCTTCATATTTTAAAGAGCCACTATCACAGACAGTAACCTGACAGACGATCTGTCCAGACAGACTGCAAAATCATCGACTGCAGATGAGAGGATTGTGTGAGAAAGTGTGCTAAGTATATTAAACTTGGGAGTTAAGTGGATTTTAACATTTTCTTCATTGTGAAATTGTTTTCTCTTTCTCTCATTTCCTTTCTTCCTGAGTGAAGGTCTCCTGAATCCTAGGCTGATCCCAACCTCTCTATGTAACAGAGGATGGTCTTGAACTTCTGATCCTCATGTCTCTACCTCCTGAGTACTGGAATTACAGGTATACACCAACACACTCAGTTTATGTGATGCTGCAGACCAAACCCAGGGCTTTGTGCATGCTAGGCCAGCACTCTACCAGCAGAGCTATAGTCCCAGCCCTGTTACCTGTAACCAACTTCTAATGGAAGTTATAAACACTTTCACTGTTTACAACTCAAGTGGAAAGTGGAGGTAGAGAACAATGTTCCAGGATGAAAGAAATGCCCTTTGGTAATGCAACTGTTAGCTATAGTTCTGTGTTAAGTATCAAAAACAGTGGGTGTTAAAACTGACAAATTGATATTTTTTTAGAGTTATAGAAAGCAGTTATAGAAAGCCAGAAAGCCTGGTACAAAGCAACTAAGAATACAAAGCTGTATTCTGTGGATAGTAGTCCCTTCCAGACAGTTTTTAAATCCACTCTAAAGTTGGCACAAACATAGTAATCCCCACTCATGTGACAGAAGTCAGTTACGTTTTGCAAGAAAAGTGACTGAGATATGTCACAAGCATTGGTCAAGGAGGATAAATACAATTTCCTAATGGATGCTGCAGTTCATACATCAGTCTATGAACAGGTGGCCTTTACCACAACGACAAAGTTAACTAGTTAATACTTATTGCCGTATAATTTTTGCACTTACTTAGAAAACCTTTTCAGATTGCCTATTAAAAACATCATTGACTTCTATAAATGAAAATTTCCATTTAATTCTTTATCAAATATTTATGTCTTCTAAAAAAATTTTTTTTAAATCTCCCTTAGAGACTGGCCAGTGACTCTTTAACCAATATCAAAAGCACCGTTAAAAAGCACTACAAACTTAAAACAGAAATGATTTGAAGAAAAAGTAAAGTTTAGAGGCCTGGTTATCTGAGACTCACATGTGAAGATAGGTAGTTGTCTTCGTTTAGAAACCATAAACAAATCCTGTGTGTTAATAGATTTGCTAATTCTTGGAGAAATTCACCTGGCCAACAGTATCTGACAGTGCCAGAGAGAGGTGATTATTATTCACCCCAGCCATGACCTCCCCCCACCCTCCCAGGGCAGCCCTGGTAGTTACCCCGGGGCAGCTAGACAGCTCAGCCTTCCGGAGAGTCCTGGCTGGTGTGGACCTGGCTTCTGGCTCTGCTGTTTTCTTATCTAACAAGAAGATGGTGCTCCAGAATGATACTTTCACAGAAGCCCCCTGAGCCTCCTCCATTTCAACTAAGGACAGTTTGCATGCCTGTTTGGCCTGCACCAGGTGCTGTTTTCCTGGGTGTCATATGTATGTCTGCAGTGTCTAGAAGAATCACCAGCAGCCTTCTATCTTCCTGTTTGCACTTTTACCTGTAATCTGATTGTGGGGAAAAGGGAGAATGTGGAGTCCCTCCCTCCCCAGCACCCTGTTACCAACAGCATTTGTTTGGTTAGTAATTCTATCTTGGCCAGGACTTTTCCCATTCCAGGCGTTTGTTGCAGTGTGTGCATAGCTGCATCTCCATGGCAATAGGAAAACAGGATGCTGGAGATTCAAAAGGGGCCAGGGAGGATGAAACCCTACCCTCTGCTGGCCTTTCGGGAGGGGCCAGCTAATTTATATGTCAAGTTAAGAGATGTGGGGACTCCAGATCAAAGGGGGTCAGAGGGGGCTCTTGCAATGGGAGATATTTATTGTGTTTAATATAAATACAAATATGTCCAAGAAAAGAAATGGAAACCTTAAAAGGCGTGTGGACTGTGGTTAGTAAATAGAAATAACACATCTTAAAATGGGCACAGGGCTAAAATTAACAAGCACTTTAAAAAGCTGTCTTAATTTAAATGGGGATAAATGAAGATCGGGGATAGCCTCAGCTGAAATTGAAAACACAAATCACTGGAAAGCACTGATGAAGATTTCTGACTACACTTAGCAATTGTTTTGGAATACCTCCTGGCTACGAATGTGAAGATGACCAAATACATGTTAGAAATTTCTAGTCTCACTTCTTGGCTGTCTATATTTTATTATCAAGATCATTTGTTTCATACTGTTAACTCTCCAGTTACATTGAACTGTTAAAAGCATTGATTTGACAAATTGTGGCAATGGGGTGTGAGGGCCTGGGGGGCAAGGAAGGGACTTTGTGTTTGGGGATTCCATTAGTGAGACAATTAATAAGTCTATCATGAAACTGATTTGATGGAAAGTGACTCCTCAGTTACCTGAGTTATTAGTGCTAATTGGGGCCAGGTGAAGCATGGAAAATTGAAATTCACAGATAATTCAAAAATCTCTATTTAGCCAATAACTTCAAACTCCTTTCCTATCCAGCCAATTACCAGAGGAACTAACAAATAGGAGGAATGGATTAAATTGAATTTCACTTCCCTAAAGAATACCACTATGGTGTTTTTCATTGATTAATTCAGGCCAAGAGCCAAAGATCAACTATATTCCAGAGACTAAATTACAAAGTCTCCCAAAAATAAAAAAGTAGAGATGATTTTCCAGAAGTTTGTTTACAAACCAGTGATTAAGGCTCAGAATGCTTTTTCTCATAAAAACAAAGTTGTTCCTTGTGGTTGGGGCCTAAGGCAGCCCACAGAGTGTGACCTAGGACATTGAGACTACATTTGGGGTTTTCAGGTCTTTCTCAAATCCTTTCAGCCCTTTGACCCCTCAGTCTTTCTCACTTATAAGTCTGAGTTTTCCTTTTTAAAAAATATTTTATTTATTATTTTTATTTTATGTGTAATGCCTGAATGTGTGTAAGTGTACCCATGTCATGCAGTGCCTGAGGAGTCAGAAGAGGTTATTGGATTCCCCTGGCACTGGAGTTACAGATGGTTGTTAGCCACCGTGTGGGTGCTAGGAATCAAACCCAGATCCTCTGCAAGAGCATCCAGTGCTCTTAACTGCTGAGCCATATCGCCAGTCCCAAGTTTATCTTTTTTAATTGAACTAAAATTAACACAACACAAAAAATTAACCATTTTTCTCCCTTCTGATTATCATGCCATAGGCCCTCATGCATGCTATGCGAGTGCTTTACCTCTGGGCTAGACCCCAGCTACAAATGAACTCTGTGTGTGTGTGTGTGTGTGTGTGTGTGTGTGTGTGTGTGTTGTATATATGTGTGCACATGTTTATATGCTTGCCTGTGCAGGCATGTGCGAAGGCCAGAGGCTAACACTGAGATATTTTCTCAATTGCTTTACCACTAGTTTTGGAGACAGGGTCTCTCACAAAATCTCTCCATTCTGGCTACACTGATGGCCTGTGGAGTGTTGGGTGTGGGAGGGATCCACCTGTCTCTGACCCAAAGCTGGGATTATAGACTCACACAGCCACATCTGGCTTTTAGGTGAGTTCTAGGAATCTGAACTGAGATGATGGTTGCACAGCACTTTCCCACTGAGTCAGCTCTCCAGTGCCCAAATGAACCTATTTTAAAATGTATGTATTTTGCCTTTGTGTATGTAGGTGCAGCACATGAATGCAATGCAGGCAGAGGCCAGAAAAGGGCCTTGGGTCCCCTGATACAGGCAGCAGCAGCACCTTCCCAAGACCAGGTATCTAGAGCTCCTAGGCTTTGACATACCTGGAAACTTCCAGAACAGGCTTTCTCCTTGGAGCATGAAACCACTTAGTTCTGCAAGCACTTTGTTTGCTGTATCTAGAGACACAGGCATCCTAAAAGGGAAGGGTTTCAGCTCCTGCTTTCCTGGCTCTGTGTCACTGGGCTTTTCTGTGTGACAGTCCCATGCTGAATGGCCGAAAGATCAGAAGTTGCCACATACATAAACACTTTACTGTGGAAGACCAGGGAATATGAGAAAACAGTGAGAGAAAAAGAAACACAGAATGTTTGTAGTCTGCTTCAGACGTTGAGAGAAAATGGAAAAGGTAACATGTTGATCTGCAGTGTGATCAGAGTCCAGAAAAATGTTAGCAACTTTTTGTTTATGACATTTAGAGAACTAATAAAACCAATAGATGAATATGTATTGTTTTATGAATTTATGTACATCATATATGCACATGTATAAGGAAAATATCACAGCACACACACACATACACACACATACCCCAAATTGCAAAACAAAAACTTTTTGTTTGTTTTTTGAGACATGGTGTTTCTTAGCCCCTGCTGACCTAGAACTTGCTATGTAGATCAGGCTGGCCTCAAATTCATCGAGATTCACCTACCTCTGCCTCTCAAGTGCTAATAAAGGCATGCCCCACCATGCTGGAAAAAAATCAGAAATTTTATAGTCCATCCTGTTTTATGATGAGTACTATCAGCCAACAGAGGAACTGAAAACATGAGCTAAGGGGCTGGAGCTCAGTGGTTAAGAGCACTAGCTGTTCTTCCAGAGGACCCAGGTTTGATTCCTAGCACCCACATGGTGGCTCACAACTATTTGTACCTCCAGTTCTAAGAGCTCCAATATCCTCTTTTCACCTCCATGGGCATTACACACATGTGGTACACTTTCATTCATGTAGGCAAAACACTCATGCACATAAAAGAAAAATAAAATATTACAAAAAGAAAAATAAATTAAAAAAAATACAGGCCTAGCCAGTCCCTACAAAAGAAGGCGTTGTCTTTTGGAGTATGCTCAGGTCCTGGTGAGAGAAAGGACACCAAGACCCTGTGAGCACTGGGGATATGAGGGGATAGAGAGCATGAGAGTGGGGGAAAGATTACCAGAGGCACCAAGTCAGGAGGGGGTCATCATGAGGCGTGGAGACCTCGATGTGTGCGTCAGGGTGACAGAATCCGCCATGGAGTGTGACTTTAATATCCATCTGCGACAGGCCCCTGTCTGGGCACCTGTTTTCAGCCCAGAAGGATGTAGCCTGATGGCCCTCAGGTCCTTGCTGGTCTGTCCATTCCTGCTGTGGGGGCCTCCAGTTGATGCTGCCATGCCCTTGGGTCCTCCTCCTCTCTAAAGCCCCGACCGTTCTCCTATCCCCCACCACACACATCCCACTTTTCTTCTCCCAGGTTGTTCCTATCTGGAATCATCTCCACTTTGGGGCCTCTTTGATGCTATTTCCTAAGGGCACAGGGGGGTCATTGAGCTCCTGTGCCCACAGAGGAACCCTTCCTCCCAAGCTCATTTCCATAGCCCACTCCTTTCCTAGTTTCCATGGGAATCAGAAAAAAAAATCAGGGTGAAAATCCCAGCTTGGTTGGCAACATGATTCACAACTGCCTCAGGTGGAGACCCCTCGCGTGCTCGTGGACTCATGAGTAAGCAGCATGGGGCTTGTCCTCTGTGCTGCTCAGTTTTTGTCAACTTGACACAAACTATAGTCAGCTGGAAGAGGGACTCAGCTGAGGAATTTCCTCATTGAACTGGCCTGCGGGCAGATCTGTAGGGCATTTTCTTGATTGCTGATTGGTACAGGAGGGTCCAGACTACTGTGGGCAGGGCCATCAGATGCCTAAGCTGTATAAGAAAGCTTGAAGAACAAGTCAAGAAAGCCAGTAAGCAGCATTTTTCTGTTCTAGTTCCCGCCTCCAAGTTCCTGCCTAGGCTTCCCTCAATGATGGACTGTAAAGTGCAAAATGAAATAAACCTTTTCCTTCCAAACCTGGTTTTGGTCAGTGTTTTACCACAGGATTGAAAAGCAAAGTAGGACATCCTCACAGTGGACTTTCATTCAGCCATGAAGAAGAATGAAGCACAGACACATAATATGAAGAGAGGGGCATTGAGCATATTTGCTAAATGAAAGAAGCCAGACACCAAGAGCTGCCTGCCACATGAGCCCATTTACGTGACAGGTCCAGGATAGGCAGATCCATGGAGACAGAAAGCAATTGGGTGGTTGTCAAGGGCTGGATGTGGGGGAAGAGGCTGGCTGCTGATGAGTCTAAAAGGGTCTCCTTGAATTGTGAAAGTGTTTTGAAGCTAAATAGAGGTCATGTTTGCACAGCCCTGTGACTGTACTAGATGTTGCTGAATTGCATACTTCAAAAAAGGTTCACTTGGGAGCTGGAGAGATGGTTCAGCAGTTAAGAGCACTGTTTGCTCTTGCAGAGGACCTAGGTTCTGTTCTCAGCATACACATAACCGCTAACAACTGTCCAGAACTCCAGAGAAAAGTGCTGCTGGAGGGCCCTCACTGCTGCCCAGCATGTTGGGGCCCACACAGAGACAAGGAGCTCTGTTACCCATGTGCAGCAAACACCAGGACTCTGCAGGACTGTAGACACTCCTAATTCCCCATGCTGGGACTAGGGGGAAGCTCCCCTGGGTGGGTGGGCGGGGAACAGGAAGTATTATATATAAATAAACATATCTATATGAAAACTAGAATCCACAAATGAGAGAAAAAATGAAAAAACTTTTTTTTGGTGGAGGGGTGGGATGGTCTTTTGAGACAATCTCCCTATAGCCCAAACTGGCCTGGAACTCACTATGTAGACCAGGTAGACCTTGAACTCAAAGAGATCCACATGTCTCTACTTCTGGGATGCTGGGATTAAATGGATGAGCCACCAGACCCAGTTTGAGTTAACTTTTAAAAAAATGTTTGGGACAGGCTTGACCCAAAATCAATGCTTGGCAAAATAAACTGAGTCTGAAGATCTATTAGAAAGAAGCCACTTGAGGCAGCTTAGAAAAGCATCCGGCAAGGACTAAGACATAAAGCCACTTTCAGCTGTTTACCAGTGAGCTGTGCCTCTAGATGCCAGTATGGAGCTGTTGGTGTCCCTGGCAGTGTACTATACTCTCTAGTCATAAACATTTGAGGCAGGATACAGGGATGGACAGAACCTATCTGTTCCCTAAAAGATAAGCAAGGAAGAGGCACAGGTGTCATCATCTAACACACAGTTCAGTGGGGATGAGGGAATACAGAATTGTCATTCACACCCCCGGGATGGGTGGTCACATCTCAGGGTGGCCACAGGTGCCATGACCTGGCCCTCCTAGAGCCCATCTCTGGGCTGCCAGTTTCAGACCAGCTGTTTCAAGTGGGATGTGCTGGACACCTAGCAGCTGGCAGAGGGATTGTGTTCCAGTCAGCCACTACAGTTGAGCAGGGTGGCTTCCCCTGGGGGAGGAACGCTGCCAGTCTTAGCTGATTTGTGAAACACATTCGATTAAGTTCGCTTATAATATTAAAGATTCATAATACCGTCCAAGAGAACACAAATGCCTAAGTGAACGTTTTTAATCTCCGTAAATTCAGGGAAGAGGCAACATTAAAATTTCATGTTAGCCTGGACTACTGAAGGTTTCTAGAGCAGTATCTATGTCATCTCATTGGCTGTGGTTTTGATGTCAGGGTCACCTGTTGGGGTACCTTCTGTGATGCAATTGATGGAGCATTCCAAGTGGTATTATTTTGTTTCTGGGCACAGAATCAGAGCTTCAAGCAGTCTAGCATGCTCTCTACCTACCTGATGGCTCAGCCGTACCTCTACCTGATGGTTTGCCTGCAGTGGTCACTCACAGAATATGGCCATGTACAAAGTTCAACACTTCAGAATCATGCAATTGAGTTACAGAACAAAATCACACATACACACACAAACACAAACACACACACACACACACACACACACTCACCCCTCATAATGTTTTGAGTAAGCTTACAATTTGTGTTGGGCCAGTCTATTGTTGTCATGGGATACATATGGACATAGGCTGGCCATACTGTGAATAGAAAATCCAACAGAAGAAACCAAAGCCATTAAGTATTGGGACTTTTGTGCGAGTATTTCCTGGGTACTTCAGAGATATATAGGGGAGGGAATCGGAGGTAATGAGGGTACTGTCCTTCTGGTAGAGATGGCCGCCCAGGAGAGGAGACAGGAATGTGTATGGGGCTGAGGCAGAAAATTCTGAAAGCTGGAGAAGGAGCAGGAGCCAGACAGAGGCAGGATTGCTGGAGGGCCAGGAAAGCTCCTCAGGGAAGACTGGTCAGTGGGCCAGGTGGCTCTGTTCTGACCATTGCAGCTCCCCAGGCCGATAGCATCAGGGCTTTGGAGAGTGACACAAGGCCTGGGCTATAAGAAAGGTAGCCCAGCAAGCCAGGGGAAGCAAGCCAGTAAGCAGCAGCGTTCCTCCTTGGTCTCTGCTCCACTTTTTCCTGCCTTGAGTTCCTTCCTCGATGATGGACTGTAACGTGTAAGATGAAATAAACCCTTTCCTTTCTGAGTTGCATTTTGGTCATGATGTTATCACAGCAGCAGAAAGCATTAATTTCATTTAATCCTCAGATATGCTGGTGTGTTATGTTGAAATCTCAGTCAGCCAGCCCAAATCTGTAATAGAATTTCTACCCCTCACCTGTCCCCAGTGAAACACGTGTCCTCATCCAGCTTGCTCCCATAAGACTTCATGAAATATTTTTGAATCAGCTTTAATATAAACAAAATAAATAGTAACAAGAAATTTCATATAGGTAGGTGGGGTGGCATGAGTTCTGTAATATCAGAACTCAGAAGGCAGGAAGGATCCAGGCCAGCCTAGATAAACAGTTGTAGGACAGCCTGGGTTATATAGGAGATGATATCTATAAATAAATAAATTAATTACTTTTTGTCTGAGTCCAGATGGAGAATATATCAATTATATGGGATGAAACCGACCTTCAAGTCGTCCCTGTTTTCATCTTAACCTATTTGGTAAGAACTAGAAAATTATACAGCATATACTTTGGAAGCTAAAAGAAATAATAGTGAATCAAGAAAATAGTGCCCCAAACCCTGACATCTTCAGTGTAATCAGAGAACAGCCATCTGACTTTTAACCATTTTGGTGTATTTACACCACTGTGTACAGTGGGACACGCTTCAGAGCCACCTGGACCTTCTGTCCCCAGGCTGAGGGATAAAGGGCTGCTGAAGGGGAGGCCTTCTCACAACCCTTTTCTTAAGTTGGAGATAGAGGCGCATCTTTCTGTCCTTTTATTCCTCTATCTATGCAGACTCTTCAGTCTGTAAGAGATAGCTCAGGGGGCTGGAGGTTGACTCAACGGTTAAGAGCATTTGCTGCCCTACCAGAGGACCCAAGTTTGGATCTCAAGACCCATGTCACAGCCACCTGTAACTCCAGATCCAGGGAACTGAGTGCTCTCTTATGGCCTCTTTGGGCATTTGCAGATATGTGGCAAACACAGATACACATAAATTAAAATTTAAAAAACACATTTTTAAAAAAGTATCATTTCAATACAGTTTTATAACCTAAAAATGTTTCTATGACTGCTTCTATGATTGCCTAGTGTCACGGAGTACAATCCTCTTCCATGTGGCAGAGCATCATTGAGAGCCTTCTGGTCACCCTTTTCTACCTTAAACACTAATCTGCAATGAAGAGTTGGAGACTGTGGTTGCAGGTCCTTCATTTCAGGGTACCTCCAGTGTGTTAAGGTGTGTGCAGTGTGTCCCCGTGGGAGTTCAGTGTGGATCCTACGTGTGTGAGGGGTTGCTCACAATTTGAACACACCTGTCACCTGGGCCCTAGGTCACTGGGTCCCCCAGGGCTTCTGACGCCACAACACTGGGGTCACCAGTATTTGCTCTCCTCATAAGTTGCCAGGGGCAGCTGGTGTTCCTGACCTTTGTGTCACATGTCCACATAGGTGGACACCTACTGGTCAGAGGGAAGGCTTCAGTGACCATCCCGGGAAGCATTAGCCCAGTGGGACATGTGTGTGAAACTGGAAGAGATGCAGTTTTCAGACTTTACTTCTGTACTTGAAATACTTTACCAGACCTCATAGATTTAGGACTTAATAGACAATTTACATTTGAGTTTCTAACAATAAGAACATATTGATGAAGAAATATTTTTTAAAGCCAGATATGATGCCACATACCTATAATCTCAGCACTCAGGAGACCCAGGCAAGAAGATTGCAGCAAGCTTGAATCCACCCTGGGCTACATACATAGGAAGACCCTATCTCAAGAACAAAACAAAACAAACAAGAAGAAGAAGAACAAGGAAAGAGAGAAGAGATAAGTATTCTTAGTTAGTGTGAAAAACCAGAGGGAAATGTAATAGTTCAAAAGCCTACTGAAAAATACACATACAATATACATACATGAGTGCATGCATATAGCTGAAGGCTATATAACAAGAAATACAGTGCCAGACAGGAGAAACCTTCTCTCTGAGTTATTGGTCAGGGTAGTCTCTCCCAAAATAACACAGGCTATGGCCACAGCCATTGGCCGCCCCCAGAATTTGGAGGTACGATTCTATTGCTGAAGACAGACATACTTCACACACAAGACATGGAACAATGGAGCTGGAACTGATCTGGAAGCCTCCTCCCTGAAAGATAGCTCTCATAGCATCAGGGAGTCTATGTAAGCTGCTAAGGAAAAAAATCAATCAATGGTCCCACCCAGCTGTAAAGCCTAACAACTAGAACAATGACTAGCATGTTTGCAAACCATCCCTATTGGTACAACATTGGCACTTTTATCTTGGAGGTCATCAACAGTTATCTAATTGAACTTAAAACCTGCTCAGTGGGAGGAAACTCATGTGAAGTACTATAAACATAGCCAATTATACATGGCTGGAGAGGTCATAGATCCTAGAGAAAACCCTATGTATGTCACATCTCTAGACAAATGTAATTTCTTACTGTATGCTAAATGTGTATCCTTGTATTTACGGACAAATAGACCTCTTAACACTCATCAAAGAAGCTTCTTTTTGCAACAGATGGAGACTATTCAGAGTTCTACAACTGGTCAAACAGAGAATAAGTGTCTGTGAGATGCCCAGCCCTAAGTGACACATCTACAACTGCTATACCGGGGCTGCATAGTGAGACCCTGTCTAAAAAAATTAAAAAAACAAAAAACCCAAGTAAGCGTCTGAAAGCCTTTGTGTATTTTCTGTGGAACTCTGCACCTTTGTTGTGATAGCAACGTCCTATGCTCAGGACAACTCTTGTCAGACCTTCTGAGGGCCTAGAGCCAAGGATGAAGTTCATTCTGGGACTCACAGAATCAGTACACTGCCTCCCTCCCACACTGGATGAGGGAGGTTGGGTGGTGATGATAGGTGTGACCTTGGTTTAGTTCAACCCTCTAGTGGTCACATTCCCCCTACAGTGACCACTTGGGATCTGATTGTGCCTTCCAGAAGTGGCCTCTCCCTCCTTTGGGAATATTTTTCTTCACATTGGCACAGCTGAAGACTGGACAGGGAAAGGAATCAAAGTACAACACAGGGCACATCTGCGGACTTTAGTTCCAAACTTTTAGTTAATGGACCACTGAGAGTCTACCCTCTATCAAACGCTGCTATCTCCCTGGAGTGTATGGGGAGCGGAGGGGCTGCTTTTCCATCCTCCAGTGCTGGTCTGGTTTTTCTTTATTTGAGTCAGTAGGTGAGACAGGGGGCCATCCTGAGTCCAGTCTGCAAATGTGTGTTCCTCCATTGTGTGTGTGTGTGTGTGTGTGTTTAATGTATGTGTGTGCATGTGTGTGCAGACATGCATGCAGGTATGCATATACCTTCGTGCGCTGGCACATGGTAGAAAGAGGCTAATATCACATCAGTGGGTTTTTTTTTGTTTGGGAGGGTTTCTTTGCTTTTTTTGAGATAGGGTCTCTCTGTAGCCCCAGATAACCTAGAACTCACTATATAGACAAGGCTGGCCTTGATCTCACAGATATCACCTGCCTCTGTCTCCACAACACTAGGATTGAAAGTGTGTATCACCACACCTGGCTCCAACTTATTTTTTGAGACAGGGTCTCTAACTGAACCTGGAGCTCATCAGCTAAACTGGCTGGCCAGCAAGCCCCTGGGTTCTACCCCAGTGCTAGGGTTGCAGATTCACCCTACCAGACTAAGCTTTTCATGTGGGTATTAGGGATCTGAACTCGGGTCTTCATGTCCTGTGCTCTCCAATTCTTAAGACCAAATCTTGTCTGGGTGAGAGTCAATTTGGTGGCACCATCGGTCACTCCATTGATCACCAGAGTTGATTATGCTGATCTAGCTGGCTAGGCAGGGGTCCCCTTCCTCTCAGAAGCCCCATGCTCACTCCAAAAGGATGATCTTCCTCCTTCCCCAACATCTAATCAAGGGAATACAGATACCAGCATTCCCCTGCTGGAACCTCTGAACAGGCTTTTAAGAACAAAGTTTGAGTAACAGCCAGTACTTTGAAACAGGTGATCTCAAATGCACTCCAAGCTCAGTTTCGCTGGAGGAAACAAGAGTGGGACCGTCCTAGCTAGGCCACACCAGGTCCTGCCAATGCTTCCCTCTAAGACACACCCCTGAGCCACCCAGGACTCTTGTCTATTAGGCACAGCCACCTCTTGCCCTTGGGGCCTGGAGTGGGTCGGGGCTCAGAGCCAGCATCTGGCCCTAAGGGTCAGAGCCCTTCATGGCTCATTACATATCTTTTCCATGGCTTGGTTAAGAGCTCAGTGTGGGCTATTCTTTTTGTTTGTTTTATTCTTGCCTTAAAAAATAATAATAAAATAAAAAAAATATATATAATTGAGAATGCTTTATAAAAAATTCTCACTATTCTTAAAAATTCATATATCTTACTAAGGACCACAGAGGATTTTTAAAATGCCAACAAACTTCATGATTTTCCATTGACTTATTTTCTAAATGTAATTTTTAAACTTTTCATTTCTGTAGAGGCTGGGGTTGGAACTCGGGGCCTTGGACACCATGGGGGAGTACTATAGCCCTGAACTGCTCTCCCATTCCTTTAGTCAGTGTTAACACTGACTGTTGTCAATTCCGGGCTTCTAATGAGGCCTGCAGCTGTCTTCTGAAGGTCTGAAAGCAGACAGGCCCTGGAGTAAGTGCCCTCCGCCCTCCAGCCCCCACCCCGGTGCTGGCTACCCCAGGAGACAGCTTGGGTGTGCTGATGGGGCTCCTCCCTCAGTGTCTGATGCCAATATGGAGTATCGTGTGTCTGCATGTGTGTACACAAAATGTGCATATATGTTCATTGTTTATGTTTATTGTCTTTTGTTTTTGAGACAGGGTCTGACTTGGATCTCATTATTCAGTCCAGGCTGACCTTGAACTTGTGGCAATCCTTCTACATCACCCCCTTAAATGCTGGGATTACAGACACCCAGCTTCCTATTGAAAACTTTACGAAAATCTCTAGCTCCATGCTGGGCCCACCCAGGA